>JAJTUV010000143.1:0-600000 GCA_021653895.1 Mastomys natalensis
AAAAACTTGAGTGGTGGCTTTTTTAAAACCAAGCATTAAGCATTTTAAAAATTAAATAAATTGGTTATTTTTAAAAAATGTGTGAAACACGGGTTTCAGGGTTTACTGAAACATTTAAAAGTTTCTTACTATTTTATGTGTCATAAACATGTTTATAAAAAAAATGCAACATAAAATTTCCCGGGAAATCTTTGTAAGAGCCAAAACCCGTTTTTATTTTTGGGTATATTATTTTAAAATCCCCTTTTTTGTCTTTTCCCCCAGGGGTTGGCATATTCCTGTTTTTTTAAAAGGGTAAAAATTCTTTGATAGTTCCATTTTTTAATTAAAAATTTTTTTGTTCTATAAAAAACAAAGGGGTTAAACTTTTTTTTAAAAAATAAAGATCTTCTCTGAACCTTTAAAATTAAAACTTTCAAGCTGGGTGGTGCGTGGGGCACACACGTTTATGTTAACACAGCCCTCAGGGGGCAGAGACAGGAAATCCGGTGAGTTTGAGGCCCCTGTTTACAGAAGGTTTCCAGGACCCCACTGCTACACGAAACCCTGTCTCAGAAACAAAAGCAGAGCAAAACAAAAGGTTTTCAAAAAAATTAACATTTAAATAGTAAGGTTGACGCTGCTTTGATTCCGTACTAGGAAGTTAAAACGAGGGTATGGTTCAAAACCAAACTAGGGTCATAACAACCCAAACCTAACAAATGCAAAACAAAGCAAAAAAAAACCCCAAAAAAAATTGAATATATTTGGGATATTTTTAACAAATTTTATTTTGGGTTTATTAGATTTTTTAAAAAGAGATTTTGATAAAAATATTTAAAAACCCTAAAATGTGGTCTTTTTTTTACTCATTCATAGAAATAGCTTTTAAAAATTTTTCAGACATACCCATTTAGATATTTTCCCACGGGTGCAAAAAATCATTTTGAGAAAAAGACTCTTTCCCGAGTTTAAATCTGTCGGGCACCATCTAGGAAGCTAAGGTGACTTTTTTGGAGATGGGCCCCAAAATTTTTGTGTGGTTACACTTGGTGAGTTCTGAGAGGCAAGGGCCAAAAGGACTATCTCAGGGTTGCTTCTTATGCGATTGCGTTCCTACACTATTACATAGCCTAAGGTTCCTGGGGATTAGCCCACCCTTGAGCAAATTTCTTACAAAACAACTAAAAAATGAAATTTTCATGAATTTAAAATGCTTAGATGAAATTAAAGATTTTAGCCTTCTGATTTGATTCAAGTTTAATTTTTGGAAAAAAGTTTTTTGAGATGGTTTTAGTTGTTTTTCCAGAAAGAATAATAAACTTTGAATCAGAAATAGAATGTGCCCCTTTCCCCATAAAAAATTAAAGGGTGCATAATAAAGAACACAATAGCTTCACAATTACACTGAAAAAAGAAACAGGTTTTAACAAAAATTTTTGATCAAGGAAAAAATTCATTCTAGGGCGATTTACGGATGAAGCAAGGGGTTTCATAAGATAAAGCAAGGCAAACGTGAAACTGTTCTGTGAAATTTAATGGTTATAGGTAAAACATGCTTTAAACTTTCTTCCAATCCTTCTGTAACTCCCCCCCTTTGGTAAAATTTTTTCTGTGAGGGATTTTAGAACTTTGTCTATAAAAGGCCAGAGAAAGGAAATAATTGGGGTTTTTGGGGTCGTCCCATCCATCATCCCCTCCACCATCCCTCCCCTTACAAATGTATATGTATGGTATTTTGTCTGCCCCCTCACCAAATATATATATGCATATGTCTGTTTATCTTCTAATTGTGTTGAAAAAATAAGTGTGCATAAACTTGTGGATTGATTGAGACAGGTGGTCAAGCCCCAAACCAAATGTATTGTTGGCATGTTGAGTCTGTGCATATTTTCCTCTGTAAAGAAGTTTTTTTTTCCTTTTCTTTGGTTTTCCAAACCCCCCAAAAAGGGGGTTAAAAAAAAGTTTTCCAAAGGCCACTTTTCCTTTTTTGGCCCTTTAAAAAGGGAGGGGTTTATTGTTAGAGTTTCTTTCTCTTTTGCCCAGAAACCTCTCCCTAGCCAGGAAAGTGGCTTGGACTTTTTAACTCTTTGTGAACCAGAGAGAAAGGAAACTAATTAAACTTCTTTACAGAGGCAATATGCACAGACTCACACATGCTCATACATATACATTTTGGTTGGGCTTGACCACCTGTCTCAATCAACTCCACAAGTATTTATGCACACTTATATTCATAACACATATATAGAGAGATAAACAGACATATGCATATATATATTTGGTAGATGGGGCTGAGACACAAATACCATACATATACATTTGGTAGATGGATGGATGGATGGATGGATAGATGGATGGGACAGAGGCCCCAAACCCACATTATTTCCTTTCTCTGGCCTTTTTATAGACAAAGTTCTTAGAAGATACCTCACAGATAAAATGTTACACAAAGGGGGAGGAGTTACAGAAGGATGTGGATAGTAAGTTTAAAGCAGTGTTTTACTCTATAAGCTCATTATAAGTTCACAGCAACAGTTTCACGTTGCCTTGCTTTATCATAGTGCACACCTGTGGCTTCATCCGTACAATCTGACCTAGAATGAATGTTCTTCCTTGATCACAAATTTTGTTCCAAGCCTGTTTCTCTTTTCAGTGTAATTGTGAAAGCTCATTGTGTTCTTTATTATGCAGCCTTTAATATTTTATGAGGAATGGGCACATTCTATTCTTGATTCTAAGTTTATTATATCTTTCTGGCAAAACAACTAAAACCATCTCTTAAAACTTTCTTCCTAAAATTACTTGAATCAAATCAGGAAGGCTATAAATCATTAATTCATCTAAGCATTATTAATTCATGAGAATTCATCTTTATGTTGATTTGTAAGAAATTTGCTCAATCGGGTGGGCTAATGCCCAGGAATCCTTAGGCTATGTAATAGTGATAGGAACGTCATATCAGCAATAAGAAGCAATCCTGAGATAGTCTCTTGAGACCTTGCCTCTCAGAACTCACCAAGTGTAGACCACACAAAAATATTGGGCCATCTCCAGGAAAGTCACCTTAGCCTCTCCTAGATGGTGCCTGACAGATTACGATCTCTGGCAAAGAGTCTTTTTCATCATAACTGATTTATTGCACCAGTGGAAAATATCTAAATGGAGTATGTCTGAAAGTTATTAAAAGCTATTTCTATAATGAAGGTAAAGAAAGACCCACATTTTAGGATTTTAAGTATTTTTATCAAAATCTCTTTTTAAACAATCTAATAATCCTAAGACATAAAATATTGTTACAAAAATATCCCGAAATATATTCAATTTTTGAGGTTTTGTTTTGCTTTGTTTTTGCATTTGTTAGGTTTGTTTGTTATGACCCCTAGTTTGGTTTTTGAACTCAGTACCCTCTGTTTTAACTTCCTGAGTACTGGAATCACAAGCATGCGTCAACCTTACCTAGTTTAAGTGTTAATTTTGTAGAAATCCTTTTGTTTTGCTCTGCTTTTGTTCTCTGAGACAGGGTTTCTCTGTGTAGCAGTGGCTGTCCTGGAACTCGTTCTGTAGAACAGGCTGTCCTCAAACTCACCGAGATCTGCCTGTCTCTGCCTCCTGAGTGCTGTGATTAAACATTAAACGTGTGTGCCCCACTGCCACCACCCAGCTTGAAATGTTAATTTTAAAGGTTCAGAGAAGATCTTTATTTTTTAAAAAAAAGTTTAACCCTTAGTTTTTAATAGAAGCAAAAAAATTTTTAATTATAAAAATGGAACTATCAATAGAATTAATATCCTTTAAAGAAACAGTGAATAGTGTCCATACCACTGGGGATAACCGACAAAAGAGGCGGATTATAAAAATAATATCATCCTAAATATCAAAGACGGTTGTGGCGTCTTACAAAGAATTCCACGTGTAAATTATATGTATGCATTTGTTTATAACACATGTTTATGACACATAAAACTAGTAAGAAACATATTTAAATGTTTCAGTAATCCATGAACCAGTGTTTCACACATTTTAAAAGTAACCAATTGATTATATTTTAATAGCATTAATGCTTGGTTTAAAAAGCCACCTACTCAAAGTCTTTAATTGATTTTACTACACTCTAGCTTCAATCCATATCTATATTCAAATTTTACTATGATAAAACATAGTCTCTTATATCGTTTCATCTAACTAATTAACTTAAATGTTCACATTTCAGTGAAACCAGAGGTTTGATATAGCTACCTCTGCCTTCTATTGCTGATGTAATCATTTGTTCTGAACCTGCTACTTACTATAATGCCTCCTGCAAAATAAGTACCTAATAAAATTACAATCTTCCATAGGGAATAATCATAGTTCTGCAGACAACGAAGCAAATACCATAATGTATAAGTTCGTTTTGTGTAAATATTTATATTTGAGGTCTATGGAAACAACTTGAAACTGATTTTGTCTGAGTAGAGATAAATATCAAATACTTGGTATTTCCCCGAAATGAGTGGCAGTGTGTCCTCAAGCATTAATGTTTGCTGTCAAACGGGAGAGAGACAACTGATGTGCAAGCTTACACAAACAGAAACTGTGTGGTAAAAATAGCCTTCCCATTGGCTCAGGCCCACTCACTACTGCATGTAAGAGCCTGAAGCATGAGCAAGCCTGAGTAGAAGGAGCCCATTAGTGTAGGATTCAGTCTTTTCCAGCCACTGCTAGTTCAATCGGGTAACAGAGAACATAGCAAGGGTTTCCCATCTTTAATGTGCCTACCACCCGCATGCCCTTCCATACTGCACGGTGGTCCACCATGTTTTTGTGACAAAGACATAGAGGTAAAATGCTCCTTCCCCAGGGCCAGTGACATGGGCACATATGGGGCAGGTGTGGGCCACCTACAACAGTAAGTATCCAGACTGTCAGTCTCTATAGAGAAACCAGAACCCAGGCCAAGACAGGACAGATAACAAGGGGCTTCAAACACGTCTCTCTGTCAACAAGTGAGAAGGAATAGGATGCTGCAGATGAAGGACAGAAATCTCACACTCACGATGCTGGAACATAGGATTGTAAAGGAGAGGGAGACAAGTGAGAAGAAAACTGGGGTAGGAAATGGTGGAGCTGTGAAGAGATGCTCACAGTCATGTCATCTTGAAAGCCCCATTTCATGTGCTTCCTTCAATGTAATGCTGTGTCAACTACTAGGAAGGGTAATACTGAAACCACATCAGTATTTGTTTGAAGCTGTTGCCCAGGATACTGCTATCATCTGAAAGCCCATGAGGCCCCACAGCTGCTATCACCTTTGAGTACTTTCGAATCACTTCCTCCTTTCTGCTTTTCACAACTGTGTCAACCATCTTTTAATCCCAAATGTCTATTCATCTTTTTTCTCATTCATAGAAATAGATTCTTTTCTTATACAATATATCTTGATCCCAGTTTCCCCTCCCTCTAGTCCTCCCAGTTCCTACCCACCTCCTCTCCCATCCAGATCCACTCCTTTCCTGTCTCTCTTTAGAAAAGAGAAGCCTTCTAGGAGCTCTTTTGTCAACTTGTATCTTGCCCAGACTGCCAAGAAGCCTGCAGTAAATGTCTTAATCAGTCACAAAATTCTGTTCTTATAGCTACCTACTTATTTAATCTTGTTTTTCAGGATCTTGCCTAGTTTTACATGGTTTATTGATGTTATTATGCCCTAAGAAGACTCAAGTATGTTTTGGAAAGGGGCAGGACTAAAACCAATACAAGGTGTTTATTAAACATCTGTTTGTTGTTTGTACATTTTTAACTGAGAACTACAAAACAAACCCCCATAATCAACTAGAGAAAGATAGAGGGAAGAGACAAAGAGAAGAAGAAGAAGAGAGGGGGATGGGGAGACAGAGGAGAACCTAAACACTAACTCTTACATGAAACATTGAGGTTTAGCAGGGACACTCAAATGTCTCTGCTGAAGATAAAGGAAATGGGGGAGGGGAGGGAAAGGGAAGGGAAGGAAAGGGAAAAGAAGAGGAAGAGTGCCTTTGTATGTTATATTAAGAACTTCCTAGCTTACCTAATTTCAACACTGACCATGTTTTGGGAGTGCTCCTTTGCTTACCCAGTTTACCATTCAGTTCTACTGGAGGGGTCTGGACCAATCAGGATAGTCTCTTAAACCATAGCTAGAGCTTCTGGAATGGCATAGATCAAGATGGGCATAGACTGATAGAAAGAACATAGATTAATTTTCAAAGCCAACCTTGTTTCCTCATCTGTAAAACATTTTCTTGACAGAGCCTTTATGGGAATGGACGGTGAATGATAAGTCCTTGAGGGAACTAAGGTCACTGAGTCACAGCTCTGGTTCATCACAGTCTGTTAGAGTGACTCTGTTCACGTAGTTTACTCTCTTCCTGACTCCAAGCAGTGCTCACACATGCAAAGTTCAAAAGAGGAAGTAGAGACCGAGAAGGAAGCGCAGACAAAAGAGGAAGTAAGAGAAAAATGTGAACAGTTACATCAAAGCTTTGACAAGGAGAAGGTACCAGAGAAAACTATGAGTGGCCCCCAAAATCACGGGGTACCTACCATAACTGCAAATGCAACCAACTGCAGACTGAATTATTTCTTTAAACTCAGGTTTGGAGACAAAGTTCATATCCCAACCTGGCCTCAAACTCATGATCCTCCTGCCTTAACCACTAAGTGCATTAGATCACAATGTCTACAACCTTGCACACTTGTAAAAAAAACTGTTTTTACTGGGCAGGTACTGGCTTTTGTTCTTGTCACTAGTCCAGAAATAACTGTTGGTTAGCATAACAGTTATTTGAACAGACATATATATGCTCAATGTGATAAGTAATCTATAGATGGTGGAAGAAGGCATTGAGGACAATACATGTGGGTTACATCCAAACACTACTGTCTTATTCAAACCATTTTAGCATGTGCAGGTTTGGGTACTCAAAGCAATCCCTCCACACATACAGAGGACAGTTTGTTATGGAAAGCTCTCTAATGAGGTGGGATGACCCTGGGGGTTGGAGTAAATCAGAGATGAATTGAAACCCCAATTCTAAGAGTAACACACTGTATACCCATAAGCAATTACGTAACTTTCCTGAATCCGGTTTCAATACCAATGAAATATAAATAGCAATGTCTATCTGAATTTTTATTTTCATTACTAGAGAGATGCATGACATCATTCAGCAGCACTGGACATCCAGAACATTGCAAGGACATAGACACAATGTACAACCAGAAGGATTCAGAATGAGTAGGGCCCAAAGCAGAAGAATTTCCATTTTTCTCTTTAGACTCCTGTGATTCTCTTCTAGAAAACCTGCATATGGTGACACAGGCTGGACTCCTGGTAACATAATGGTGAATCTGACAGACCCTAAAGCCTGGCTGTGTGGCCTCAAAGCATGTGAACCTGAGGTAGTTATCTCACACTTGTAGCCTTGGCTGTCTCGTATAGGATTTACTAGAATAGTGATAATAACACCCCAGATCATCTGCTGGTCAACCCTCAGTTCTTCCTTCATTGCTCCCTGAACCAAGTAACAAACACAACACCAAAGTCAACCATGAGACCTTAGCCTTAATTGGCAGCTCTTGCATGGACTACTGATTTAACATATGGCAAGTTCGGGAGTCTCCCTGGTCCTTTATTCTCACCATGTGAAAGTAGGTATAACATAACAAATAGGTGACATAACAAAATTATAGGTGCTGTTGCATGTGGAGTATTCGGTGCGATGTGAAGCTGTCTGTAATTACTGACTGTTGATGTTTATTCAGCTACTCCTGCTTCTGCATCCACAGTGGAGAACTTAACTATGAACAATCAGTTCATCACAGTCTGTATACTTGCTTGAAACCCTCTCAAACCTTGTATTAGTTCTTCAGAACACACAAAGAAGGATTGCTAAGTTTTGTGTAAGTCTGCAAACTACAAATACTGTGCACAGTGTCTTCCACATTCCCTTGGATAGTAAATATAAGCATTTTCAAAACGTATAAATTCAGAAATGCCTTACGAAATAGCAGTACACTCTAGCAAATACAAAACTCCACAGCTTTGCTTATCACTATTATTCATGCTTAAGTCTTTGGGAGTTGGAATTTGATGGCACTATCCAATCTAGAGAAGGGAAAGGAAATCTATTATAACTCAAAGGAAGAAAGAAACAGTAGCAAAAGAAGAATGCACTGCTGTTAAGAAAGAGCACTTTACACAAAAGGCAAAGAGGAACAAGAAAAGGGTTAATGACTAATTTAAAAAAAAAGCAAAAGACATACTACAAAGGAGTTCCTAGTGACTCAGGTTCCAGAGGCACCAAAGCAGTGCAAGTTATTTTCGTTGCGCTTGGCTGTTTACCATAACTAGATGATAAAACCCTATTGCTGAAGACACCATTTACTTTGGATGTAGGAGACAGAGACGCCAACCTAGAACTCACCAGGGAACTCTGTCCTAATGGTATTATGCCAGAGGGCACTGTGCAGGTTCAAGGGGAGAAAAACATCAATGGTCTTACCCAGCACTCGATCCTACATGTCACAATACCAGCCTACCCAGCAAAATGTGTCCACATTCAATAGTGGTGTATAGTTATTGATTAATAAATTACTATCTAGTTGGCTGTGATGCCTGCTTTGTAGGATTTTATGCCTGATAATATAAGCCTTGTCAAAAGCTTATGAGTGGGCATAGCATGGGTACAAGGAGAAACAAGTATTGTTTTCTGAATGATCATGATGTAAAAGTACATTCTAAATATTCATGCTTATGTCTGTCAAACTGATCTCAACTTCAATCAGAGATTTTTTGTCTGTGGATAATGGTTAATGTGGAGACTCAAAATTGGTCAGCATGATCAGTATAAATAAAACCAATGGATGGACCTAGAGAAGATTCTTGAGTGAGGTAACCCAAACTCAGACAGACAAACATGTCATGTCGACTGCCATCTGCAGTTCCTAGCTCCAGATCTTCATATGGGAGTGTTCCACATGGATGAAATGCAAAATTCAGAAAAACATAAAGAGATGGTTGGGTGGCTTGGGATAGGAGTAGCAGGGTACAGGTGACATGAAGTAGAAAATGTGATAGCTGAGAGAAAGGAGAGCAATACAGAAGGTAAGAGGAGAACAAAGCACAAATGACACCAAGGTTGTTCTTCAAGCCCCCAAAAATTAGTGTAAAGATGTGATCCCTTCTCACTCTACTGCTCACTGACTGGGCAGGTCTGATTCATCACTTGTGGCCACTGAGGAAGCCACAGTAACGAGGAGGGCAGATGGCCTCACTCACAGAGTTGGCAAGATAGAACTGGTACTGACTCTGGTGCTGGCCATGAACTCAGCTCAGCTATGCCTGGTTCTACTGCTCATGGGTAGACTGGGATTTGCCCAAGCACAGTGGTGTCAGGGTGGTCACAGTTTTATTCAGTGGAAGTTTTCAAAGACCATGACAAGAGAAGTACCCATGCCTTGTTAAATAGTAGACTTGGAACTGAAGCTAACATCATGTCATACTCAGGTCTGCTAAATGTTGTGGTCAGTCAGTCCTAGGCCTAGCACAGACTTTAGAAACCCTGTGAACATGTGAGTGTCTTCTAGTCTATCATCTTAGGACATGGTAGACTCTCACTATAATTCACATAAAATGTTGCCTGTTGTTTACTCTGAATATCACTCTAAGGCCTTCATTTGTGGTATAGAATCTAAACCAAAAAATACAAAGGAGTGATCTAGGATATGGAAATACTTGCTCACCACATCCCCTGTTACTCTGATTTTATGAAAGGTTTCTCTGATTTAGCCTGCACTTTCTATTACTCTGGGCTTGAAGTTCAATCATTTCTTCACTCACTGTTCTACTGGGCTACTGGAGATGACCCCTGCATTTTACCACTTCTGTGTGTTCAGGTTTGTCCGTGAGTAAAAGTGTAATGAATTTGTCATTTTCACTACATACATCATCAGAACATAGAAACTGCCATAACTAGACCCATCCAGGGGCCAAGTCTGTGGGAAAGCAGACTTTTCTAAACAGAGAAGTTCCCTAGTAGAATTTTTGATAATTAATAATAAATTAAAATAAATAAATACATACATATGTAAATAAATACAATTTTAAAAAAACAACAAGCCAACTATGGTCATTTTCTCTCCCCAGTTCACTGGCTTGTAAGAACAGAGTAATACAGAAGATGATGTTTTCAGACTATAAAAGACTCTGATTCATTTGAAAAGTACAGAACAGGAACATGGGCAGGCTGAGTCAGCACAGCACACCGAAGTGTTCGTGTGTAGTGTCAGGCCAGGGGGAGTCCGACTACCAACCTGAGCCTCTGTGAACATAAAGGCCCTTGAAATCTTTGATCTTCCATCACCAACATGACACAGGATAAACCTGGGCTAACCTTCAACTCCAATTCCCCTTAGTGTCTACGTAACTAATCATTAAAATGTAAAGAGAAAGAAAATAACTATGAAAATAGGCATCTGAACTAAAGGTCATAATTGAAGACAAGGGATAGAAGCAAAGAGAGAAAAGCAAGCAGTCACAGACCTTCTGGTGCACCCAGTAGGTGTTAGGTCCTTCACTAGAGCTTTTCAGGCACAGTGCTCTGTCATCTGAGCACTGTTCAATGGTTGGGACATATAGCTCCTTCTGTGGAGCTCCAAACTTGGGCTCAACTCATTAAGTAACACACCAATGTCACACAGACACTACAGAGCTTCTATGTCTACTTGGCCCAAGGTCTGGTCTCTTCACTAGCAAGGCCAATTTGGGTCCTCCAAAATGAATGTGTTCTAGATCTTCATGCTTGTTTTTCAATCCTTCAGTTGCATTCTGATTACAAGCCTGAAACCCATGGCTGCAGAGTTCTGTAAGGTTCGACATTTAATTCAAGTACTTTAAGGACTTGTCTGCATGTATTCCTGTTAAATACATGAGGACTAAAATGACGATGCTCATCATATTTAGTCTCCTGCCTAGAAGAGAATCATTAACACTTTACTGCTTGTCTTCCAGCCTTCTACTCCATGTGTGTTTGAATGCATCCAATATATAGAAATTTCTATCTTTCTTTCAAAAGAAATTAAATTCATGTTAAGTGCTCTGCAATGTGGTTATTCATTTACTACATCATATGCCTGTTTTATATCAGTACTTTGATCTACTCAACTAAAATGACTGCATAGTATTTCTTCCTATATAGTATACAGTATAACAATTAAAATATAATCAATCAATAAGCATAGAGTTTGGATATAGTTTCTTATTATTACACAGAGTTCTTCAGTGTCCAATGTTGTAGCGATATCTGTCTTTGCTAAGTCAGTGCAACATGTGGAACCTCTTCCTTGAAAGTTGCTACTTTTACAGATATTGACAATTTTTCTTCTAAAAATTATGTGCTAATTTATGAGTTATCAACTGTTTATCAAGAACTACTTCCCCACAAGTAAATATTTAATTCTGTTTTTAAATAATTAGAGGAAGCTCACTCAAGCAACAAAACGGCATATATTATATAAACTTAATTAAATGACTTATGTCATCTCTATACATTTGTATAAGGTCTATTTTTTACTAAGTCATGTTGTGCTAATCTGAAGTCCAATTTGAGTAGACAAGCCTTTCTTAACTGAAGCAAATATAGATAGTGAAAAGGAAGTGGGAATATTTACAATTGCCATGTAAGAATAGGAATGGGGTAAGGAGCAAAAACAAGTCAGTGTTTACATTACACCGGTATAATTTATAATGCTGGCCTAACTAGAGTCTGCTCTATTGTAGTGGCTCTAAGCATTAACTTAGGCTCTGGCGTCAAAAGAATTCCATCATTCAACCTAGATTTGTTGAGCTTCTACATGAACCAGGCTCTGTTCTAAGGTTGGGTATATAAGTGAACAAGATAAATAAGAACCCTGTATTTTCATATACTCTAGGCTCAGGGAAATACAAATTTCCTTCCTCTTTCCTTCCTTCCTTCTTCCTTCTTCCTTCCTTCCTTCCTTCCTTCCTTCCTTCCTTCCTTCCTGACTTCTCTGAAGTTATAAGTGAGACGAGCTTTTGTTTTATTGGTTGGTTTAGAGTTTTGTTTGTTTTCTTTTGACATTGGGTTCAAACCAGAATTCCACTACTCAGACCCATCCCCAGTTCAGGAAATAACCTTCTAAAACAAGAAAAGGACCTCAGAGAAGACCCAGGATAGAGAAGGAAGAAAGGGCCTAATGTGTAAATATGCTTGGCTAGTTCGTGGGATAAGAAGAAGACCATAGGACCCAGGAGAAGACTGAGTGCGCAACTGGGTGGGGTTTTGGAGACATTTGTTTCTCTTCAAAGTCATTAGACTACGTTAGGCTTAGAATGACATAGTCTACTTAAACACTGGCTAATACACTGCTTGGCACTTGCTACTGGGAATCCTTAGACAAGACAGATGATCTATCTTAAAGTACAGAGTTAACAGAGGTCATGCATAGAAAGCACTTTACAGATAATCTGGCACAGAATAATCATTCAGCAAATGTTTTTACCTAAATCATTATCACAGAATTAAATAATTATGAGCAGAACTGGGAAGAAATCACTATTCACATTTATGTGAAATAGTACCTAGTAACATTGTCAAAATTCATTCTTTTTCCATATTCTGAGAGGCTACATATTTACATACTGAATATTGCCTCTGCCCTGACCCTCTAACGTAGGGGTTATCAACCTTCCTAATGCAATTCCTTTAATACAGTTCCTCATGTCATGGTGACTCCCAGCTAGAAAATTATTTCATTGCTGTTTCATAATTTTAATTTTGATACTGTTATGGATCATAATGTAAATAATTTTAGAGACAGATATTTGCCAAAAGGGTCAAAAACCATAGGTTGAGAACTACCACTCAACTATGGATCTTGGTTATTTATGTATATAATCATGCCCTGACTATCTATCTATCTATCTATCATCTATCTATCTATCTATCTATCTGTCTATCTATTTCTATCACAAACACACACACAAACACATACACACACACACACACACACAAATTAGAATCCTGTCTTTGTGGACTCCAAAGCCCACATATAAAGCAGATAGGTAAGTAAGTGGATCAGTGGCCTAGTAGGTACATGGAGAACAAAAGTCCTGGGAACAACAGAAAGGTGAGCATGCTTCAGAGTAAGGTATTTAATGTGATAAATTTTAAGCAATGAGTATATAAAATGTATAACTGAAAATTATCTGCCATGATTATGATTTTGTGGATTTACATAACATTAGACATCATGTTAAAATCATAACAGAAGATACAGCCCTGGTGTGCGTACTTATTGTTTCCCCATCTTGCTTCATCTCCTTAGTAACCCCTGAGAAACATGAAAGAACAACTTCTTGTATTTGCCAAGATACTGAAAACTATGAGTAAGAAAACCAAAGTTGTGAAACTCTCAGTAAGTTTCTTTTGCTTAATTATTACTTTTTAAATCATATGCTTAGATCTATTTGTGTGTGTGTGTGTGTGTGCATGTGTACATGTGCACGCATGCACACAAACCTTTGGGAAAGTTTATAAGCCATGGGAATCCCAGTTTCTAGGTTTTAATACAAAGAGCCACAGAAGTCTTGGAAACAATTGTCCACTGATCATCCATCTCAACAAGAAAACTATTTCTCTAAATTTAAAATTGTGGAGTGATTCTATATCCAAAGATGGAGAATCACAGTTAATTTGATACCAATTCAATTAATAGAACTTGTAAAATGGTAACTTAGAAGAAAGTAGCCCTGTTATTGGAGATTGCTCTGATGACATATGAAATATCACACTGCTCATTGTCTTAGATGGATCTTCATAATAACTCTGAGAAAACATGGCAGATTGTGCATCTGTGTTCTAGAGACAGAAAAACTGACACCGAGCAAGGGATTCATTTTATTTTGTGTGTGCACATGCATGTGGCGGTCAGAGGACTATCATGGGTGTCACACCTCAGAAGGTATTCACTGGTTTTCTTTTTTGTTGTTGCTTTGAGACAGAATCTCTTGTTGGTCAGAAGCTTTCTAATTAGGCTGGACTGGCTATTCTGCAAACCAAAGAATCCCTCTGCCTGTCCCCCAACTGCTGATATTATAAGTGTGCACTGCCACCATACCCAGTTTTTCTTTTTACATAGTATCTGGGGATTGAACTCGAGTCTTTAAGCTTGTGTGCATGCACTTTCCTGACTGAGCCATCTCTCCATGTCCAAAGCTCTTATCTTATGAATACTAACATAGTAGATCTTTCCTTATATTCATCAACTTCAGTTCTTGCAACTGTCTTATTAGGTGGAGTTTACTTTTGTCATCATTAGCAGCAGCATCTACATAAGAAGACTGAGTCGTAAGAAGCTTGTTACTAAGCAAGTTATCCTTGTCACTCAACTAGTAACTTAGAGGGGCGGGATTCAAACTCAAGTAGAATAATATCAGTAACTCTTGAGTGCATCATTATGTTGCCTCTTGAGTGACAGCCTCTTCTCCCACCAATTTCAGTTCCTTGTGCATTGGATTTAACCATTGACAAAGGACCTGTCTTGAGCTTACATAAAAGATTTAAATCCCCTCCACACATGTCTAAACATTATCAGTTTGGGCGACCAATGACTGTTTCATCTCCAGTGTGATGGAGAACCCATATGCAACGTGCCTAGCAGAAACCCTGGCACAATGTATGCCACTGTCAATTACTGAGCCTTTGACATGCCTGGCATTGTGCTAAGTGCTTTGCTATGTATATATGAATGTCATGAATATTAAAAGTGTGTTTTTCTTCCTTGACATGCTAGATTCAAACCTGACTCTGGAAATTAGACTGGACAGTAAAAATATGTCCTTTTCATAAAACCAGAAATTTTTATAATGATGCACATAGGAAACTATGTTCATGGGTTATAAGGGACTGTCAGTGTTGAAACCACATGTTTGTAATAAAGTAAGGAGGCAACATACAAATAGGAATACTGAAGTCCTGAGCAGGACTCACCACCTAGAGAGGGTTTCCTCCTCAGGCAAAGAAAAACTTAACACAAGAGTTACATCTGTACACATACACATGCACACACATACACATAGTATAGCACAGCATAGTATAATATTATGTAGTATATTATTGTGTAATATATATATATAATTTTCCTAACTGAGTCAATGAATTGTAAACAAGTTATCTCTCCAGCCCTTTTGAATAGTGTGCCTTGTTGGTCTTTTGAAACTAAAAGCTTAAGAAATAAAGGTTAAAGCATATTAACTGAGATTTACAAAAAAACCTAAAAACTATTTTCACAGTTATTTTTTTTTTTAATTCACACATTCTGCAAACCAAATCACTGTAGTCACCCTTGCTTAAAACTGTAGATCAGAAAGAGGCGAGGCAATCGCAAGATGATGTTACCTCATGCCTTCAGTCAACAAGTGTTCACTAACCAAGCTCTTACACACTTTATGTTAGATGAAGTGAAAATAAAGCATAGCAGGGCATTTCTGACTGTAGAATCCAGAGTCGAGTAAGCAAAAGTAACCCCAGGAAAGGCAGCCATGATTTAGATATGTAGGTGGCTAATTCCAATGTGCCATACTATGGTCAGACAGCATAAAAATGGTTACTAGCAAGAGTATGACACTGGCCAGGAAAGCCACTCCTTTTCAAAGCACTGAGGTGTGTGTGTGTTGGGGGGTGTTATTTTATATGTGTGTATGTATGTGTATGTGAATGTGTGTGTGTGGTGTCTTGTGTGTGTATGTGAGTATGTGTGGTGTCATATGTGTGTGTGTGGTGTCGTGTGTGTGTGTGTGTGTGTGTGTGTGTGTATGTGTATATGTGTATTCTTGTAAACTTCAACATGTTGAGCATCACTGAACTTCAGAGAAAGACTGGAAATGTAAAATATATTCTACAACCAATATAAATGATATTGATTTTCAGATGGTCTACTCTTCAGATTACTCGTGCTGCCTCGCCCTTCTATTACTGTGGAGCACTGAGTTGTCTGTGTGTTCGCTTCAGCCCACAGAGAAGCCCAGATCACTGCGCCGCAATATCAATCATGCCTTTATGATTCATCTCCCCTAAAAGCCTGCGTGGAAATGATAATGCACTAACCTGTCTCCAGTTAATGGCAAAATAATGGCTGCTTGGGAAGAAAACACAATGAAGGACAATCTCATTTCAGGCTGCAAAATAAGGAAAGAGGCAGTTAAAACATTTTTAAAAGAAATATTGGTACAATACAGAAAGCAGAGCCAGGGAGTCTCATTTAAAATTGGTCTCACTGAACAGTCTCTGCTTCCCTTAAATGGAACTCTGCTCGGCCTTCCTGTCTGCACTGCATTTCTTTCTATGCAGCCCGTGCTTCTCAGCTAACAAAACACTCCTCCATGAATTACTGGGTTTACATCTAGAAAGAATAAATGGAAAGTCTCTAGGCTGCCGCAAGACTCATTCCTAGAAAAATGTTCCTTCCTTTGATCTTCTACTACATCTCTTTGCAGGGGGCCACACCCTCAGCTTAGGGCTGGAGACAAGCCAGTTTAACTTAGGAGCCACAGTTATGATAACAGTCCAGTCAAAATTCACCGTAAATACTGTAAATACTTAAATTTCTTATGACTTAATCACATTTCTTAATACTTTGAGCATTAAGAAATCACTTTTTGATTTGGCATTTCAACTTCCCAATCTGTCTTCTAGGATTCGGACACGAGTGTCACTGAAATGTGGTTGTTTTGAGAAAAGTATATGCTAATGCTGCTCTGGTCTGAAACTGCAGATATGAAACTAAGACACTGGCTGAAAGGTCAGAGTCCTCTCCAAGGGCCCTAGCTTCTGTGAGCGCTGTGCTTGTCGGTAGCCATCTTTGATTCATGTCCCACAACATAAAATTAGTAACTGAGCAACTACACTTGAGCCAGAGAACAGTATATGCTGTAGAAATTCCAACTAGCAAACCAGATTCAATAAGCACCTCATTCTCTTCAGATGCTACATTGAAATAATCCATCGCTTCAGAGTAACACTGCATGACACTCCCAGCACATTCAGTGACTGAATCAGAAACTGATCAACAGCTGTCTATTCCGCTTTGACAGTTACAGATATCAGCTCTGATTTATTTTCCTTCCCTAGATGGTTTTACCTCAGACCCTGTTCAGGAACCAGAGTGCTATCTTTGGCTCCTGAAGCAGGAGACTGATGATTGAACATGGACAGGCATACATTTTTATAGGGATAGCTTTACTGCTGCCAATAACCAAAGCGGGGATTGCCTAGGCCTCTACAGATTGTTTGAAGTTACTTGCAACATGACTTTCAAAATGTTTTGATCATCCAAGCCTGTTTTACAGAAAACATTTGGGCTAACAAGACTGAAGGAGGCAATATTTAATGACACAGCTCCTATTCGTGTCCCTTCCCATTATCCTGATAAACTTGCACTTGTTCCTGGCATCCAAAAGAAAACCAGAAGAGGGGAGCCACAAAAAACCGTGGCATCCAAGGGTTATTTTTAAATAGGGAATGCCACTAATTCCTGGTTACTTCTAAATAAAAGAGTAAGCTGGATTTACCAGCAGTCATGCTTTTTATAGGCGAGGGAAAGAGTGTTCACTTGTGAAGCCTCCTGCATATACAGAACGGTTACATTTTAAACCAGCCACACACCCACACATTGTGTAAACACAACTCATTTCTTTAGACGCTCAGGCACACACACAAGTGTTTTTTCAGCTAGTGAGTTATTAACACATGTTCATTTAAAGTTTTCTGATACTTTCTCCTTTTAAATGTGGACATTTACAGAGCCAAGTGTGTGGAACTGAGAATATAAGTATGGATACTATTAGAATAAAATGTATTTTTTTTAATGTGGTAAATTATGAGAAAGCATAACTCAAACTCAAAACAGATGAATGGCCGAAAAGGAAAAGACATTAAGAGTTGTATTTGAAGATGTTTCCTCACACCCTGGGCCAAGTTTCTGGGAACCAGATAAAATGAACTTCCAAGGGTTAACTGAAAGTCTCCACTGAACACCATGTGTTAAAGGGCCACTTTGAGATGTTTTAAATTCAACATTTTGATTTCAGAAAAGGTTTTGCTTGCAAAGGGTTTCAGAACAGAGAAACCAGGCTGTTTGTTCGATTTCCTCTCCAATGCCGAGAAGGGTACAATGGGGAGACATACCTCACAAATCTCTCTGTCAGCTGGTGGACAAAATTATAAATTTCAATCCAATTATTTGCTACACTGCCAGACCTGAAAAAGGAAGACAAATGGATCAGAAACACAAAACCAACCGTGGGCCTTAATGGCAAACATTTCTTCAGTTCTACAAGGCACATTCTGGGGAATGGAGGGGGCAGGGGGGGCGGGAGGGGCGTGGCGGGAGAACTAGCTCCCCTCTTCAAAGTGAAGTGCATGTCTATGTTCATGTTCAGGGCTGAAACTTTAGTGTCTGGGCTGAATCAAGGAAACCAGAAGACCACCCTTCTTTGGGGGCAACTTGCTTGTTTACTGTTTACAATGAAACCTGGCTTTGCAAAATAAAAACACAAGCCTTCATTTCTCAGGAAATGCAAACCACATTGGGTATATTAAGGCTTTTTTTCCTGGCTCCTACGGAAGCACTGTGATCAGAACAAAATTGGGCAAACTTTAGAATGTCTGTACGGGTCTAGGGAGTGTGATAAAGAGGCCAAAGAGTCACAAAAGTTCCTGGGATGAAACACGCTGCAAGTGGCCAGACTTCCATTTCCCAAGAGACTCCAGGACCAAAAAAAAAAAAAAAAAAAAAAGCAGTGTACACCTCTCCTCTGGAGAACCTAGTAGCCCTGGAGTCTCACGGCCTCTATTTATCTACAGCTAATGAGCTTGCTTTTAAAAGGAATCAGCCGCATGCACGCTAAGGAGAGTTCCCATTGCCTTCCCCTGAACCCAAACACAACTCAACTTCAGTCCTAGCGCTGCCCTCCCTTCCAGGAGACCCTGACACCACAGTTCTCCTTCACTCACTTGTCCAGAACGAAGTACAAATCGAAGGCTTTTTTGCAAGAGGGCTGCTCCTGGGCTTGCAGCAACGACCCCGGACCGCCCACAGTCAACAGCCACAGGCCAGGGAACAGCCAGCCCCCAGGGCTGCGCGCCCGGGACCGACCCGCCACCATCCTGTGGCCCGGGCCCGGCGGCTTCCTCTGGTTCACAACCCCTTGGGCTCCGGGGTCTGGGCTCCGGGGTCTGGGCTCCGGGCTTCACAGAGCAGAGAGACGCGAAAGAGGCGGAGTCACCAGGGACTCACCCTGGGGTCAGAGGCTGAGCGGGACTGGGATGCCCGCTCCAAGCTCAGAGCCACCCAACAGCTGCCACCGAGGAGAGAGAGCGAGGTCCTGGGAGGACAAAGAGAATCTCCGCGGCCGCCACAGCTGCCGCCGGAACTCTGGGCAAATCCCAGTGGACAGAGTCCAGTCCTCCCACTCCAGATTCCGGAGAGTTGCTGCAGACAATGAGGCCCGCGGCGACAGCTCTCAGGACAATTCCTCGCTGTCTCCCGCCGAGTCTCCGGCGCCCACCGGGGAGCAGAGGGGCTGGCGTCTGGCTGCCGTGATGAGCTGCGGGACAGGCGCCCGCGGACCCCACGATCGCCGCAGGAACTCAGCCGAGTCCTCCTCTTCCGCCTCTCTTCCTCGGACCGCCCAACTCCTCCCGGCACTTTACAACTTTCTTCCCTGCCCCGAACCTGGCGCCGCGCCGCGAGCGAGCCTCTGCAGCCTGGGATGCTGAGCGCCTGGTGGGGAGCGGCAGGACGTGGGACACCCCAGGCCTTGGGGGTGCTGACCAGTCTGCTTGTGCGAGCCCGAGGGCGGGGCGCAGGGAGGAAGCCCGCCGAGTCACACAAGCACACTTATGGGTTCGTGCTGAGCGGCGGATGACTAACGCCTGCCAGATTTCAGAAGGGAGAGAGGAGTTCCGAAAACAAACGTCCTCTAGATACTAAACATACCCCACTCTCCCGCAAGCCTGGCCCGACTGTTTTCCCCAGCTGTGCTGGAACCGTCCTCCTCGTGGTTTAGGGACTCAAGACCAGCTGTCTCGTGGATAGTGATGGCCTTATGCCTCAGCCCTCCGCACCCCTCATCCATCACACACGGACCCAGTGACGCAGGCCTTAGTGTTTAAGAAAGGGGACTTCCTCTTTTCTTCCTCTCCCTCTTTTCCTACTTGACGTTTTTCCGTATTTTCATTAATTCTGAGAATTTCATGCGACTTGTATTGATCATATATATTTTCACCACCCCCCAACACCTCCCCCTAATGCCTCTAACATCAGCCCTTCCCTCCCTACACATAGCCCTCAACTTCCTGTTTCTTTTCCTTTTTTCAAGAACCCATAGACTCCAGTTTGAGTAGTCCCTATACTCCTGGTCCACCACGTTGGGGCCATCCACCAGAGTAGGTTTAACCCACAAAGAACCACATCCTTAAAGAAAACTCCATCCACACCCAGAAGCCATCTACTGTGCATAACTCCAGGGTGAAGGGTGGGGTCTCATGAAATGTTTCCCACTCTAGGCTAGCGTGTTGACTGGCTTGATCTTCTGCGGGTCTTATGCGACAGCCTCAGCGGCTGTGTGCTCATGTCTACAGCAGTCCTGCCATATCCAGAGGCCAGTGCTTTGCTCTGGTGCCCCTGACCTTGAGCTCTTGAAATCTTTTCACTTACCCTACTCCCCTCCCACCTCCCCCACCCCCGCTTTCTGGATTGTCCTGGAACGTTTTAGGAAGGTTTGTGGTTTATATGTCCCATTTGTGGCTGAACCTTCCACAGGCATTTATTCTCTTTGATTTGACCATTTGTGGGATTCTGCATTAACCACTGTCCCCTGCACCAAGAAACTTGTCTGATAAGGTCTAAGAGTTGTGCTGATTTACACGTATTCAGAGGGCCGTTTGCTTTGATGTCCATTTATTTGCCTCAGAGTAGTAGGTTCGTTCCAGTGGCCCGTGAGCACCACAGCCATGGGTTCTTGGCCAGACTTACATTATCAGATACGTTTCTTTCTGTGGAGTGGGCCTTAAATCCAATCAGAAAAATGGC
This sequence comes from Mastomys natalensis, assembly GCA_021653895.1. Classification (NCBI taxonomy): domain Eukaryota; kingdom Metazoa; phylum Chordata; class Mammalia; order Rodentia; family Muridae; genus Mastomys; species Mastomys natalensis. The sequence continues at coordinate 21,112 of JAJTUV010000143.1, forward strand.
TATTACCCTATAGCATTTGTACCGTTATTGTAGAAATGGGCATATCTTGCCATGCTAGTCATTCTTGTGGCTTACAGGCTTCACTGGTAGGCGAGACTATTGATTGCTTTTCTTTCTTGGCAGCTCACATAATAATTCTAAGACTATATGCTGGACTCAGGGAGACTACAGGTCAGTTCCTGATAGATTCCTCAAAGTTCTGTGTCCAAAATGTGTGGTGTCTACAGCAGCAAGGTCTTGATATCAAGTTCTAGTAGGCAACCAAAAGTAATGGTAATAGCCTGTATTGATTTAAGGGACTTTTGGGGACACCTGTGACTAACAACTTAAAGGAAGGTTATCCCACACCTGGCACTGGGCTTTGGATTTGCATCTCTCCCAACCAAGAAAAAGCAAGGGGCCTTCGATCACTTCCTTAGCGATGGAAAAATCGCACCTCAGAACACCTCCTCCTTCACAGTTCAACAGGTCAATGCGCTATGATATGAAGTTCCTGTGGTGCTTACAGGCTGCTTTTTTTTTTTTTTGCATGTGTATTGTTTGTCACCATCTATATTTAACTTTTTTATTTATGATGATTTTGATTTACAGCAGATATGTCAATATCAGCTCTTTGAGGATAGGAGACAGTCACTTTAAGGAATATTTATTGAGTACCTATGACATACTAGGAACTGTTCAGCTAATGTCCAGAATTCAGATAGTAAGTGCCTTTTGTAAGACTTGCAGTTGTGTAGATCTATTTTATTTATTTTATGTATATGAGTACACTATAGCTGTCTTCAGACACACCATAAGGGGACATTGGATTTTATTACAGACGGTCATGAGTCACTATATAGTTGCTAAGAATTGAGCTCAGGACCTCTGGAAGAGCAATCAGTGCTTCTATCCACTGAGCCAGCTCTCCAGCTCTGGGTCTCCATTTTCAATTTTAATCCTAATCAAAGAGATTAACACTTTGAGTATTCTTACCAGCTAATACCATACCAGTATATATAAAAATCTGTGGTAAATGAAGTCTTCCAGAAACTGTGACAGTGTTGTCAAGAAGCAATTTGAAAAGATATGCTACAGTATATTGCCCCTTGGTGAGGTATTTGGAACTCTTGATAATTGGCTTCTTTTGCCTCTAATTTCTTGACTTGCTCATCTTGTGGACTTTGATGTCTTCTTTTACATCCAAATTATAACAAAACACACTCTCTGTACGCAGCATTTCCTGGATCGCAAGGCCAATAGAAGTAACTAATGTACAAAACCACGTCACCCATGGTTCTCTGTTGGTTTGTGCAGGTGATGAGTTCAGCATAGTTCTAGAAGTCTTTCATTTCACTAGCTTGCTCATGCAAGACTGACCACAAACCAGCAGGGATCAATAGTCAACCAAATAACTTCCATGTAAAAAATATTTGTAGGCAGGTTTTTTTAGGTTTATTAGGGTAACCAGCTGTCCTGATTCACTGCCTACTATGGGGAGTCCAAGGACATGGGCTAAAGCTAAAACTAGGTCAGTCCCTCCTTGGGAGTGTCCCTGGCAAATGCTACTGCTGACCATTCTTTTTACAACCAATAATGAAGGAGATGAGAGCCAGAATACACTTGGAATTCTCTTGGGCCTTGTTGGGCTGAGACAACAGCACCGCTTCCCTTTTCTATCCCTAAGGGGACTAAGGCTTTCGTGAGCACAACGTTTCAAACCAAGCTTCCTTTCCTGGTAAGAATGGGAAAAGAAACAAAGAGTTTCAGGGAGTTGTGGGTAGAAAGGAAAGGGAAAAGGAAGAGATGAAGACATACACTCATGTTCCATTTTATATAATTATTTATGTACTAATTTTGTTAACAGATGTTTGCTGATACCTACAATGTGTCTTACAACATTCTAAGCAAAAATGAAGAACTGAAGAGATGGCCCAGTGGCTATGAGCATGCATTCTAAGCTGAGAACCAGATTTCAGTTCCCAGTACCTATGTCTGGAGGCTTCTAACCTCCTATACTCAGCTCCGGGGTATCCAAAGCCCTCTTCTGGCATCTGTGAGCAACCTATACATGTAATATTCACACCACACACACACATACCCACATATAAAAATAATTTAAAAATTAATTAGAATGTTATATACATCTCAAGAAATTTGCATAGGAACTAACTTATTTCTACCTTTACCTACAAATAATAAGTAGATAAGCAAATGAGTAACAATAAAGGCAAACATTTAAAAACATCTTTTAGGTCTTAAAATGTAGAAATCTGTATTGCTTACAAGGAGCCTTATTTCCCTGGCAGCCACAGTGATGGACATGACTCTCTGGGACGTGTAGTACTAGAAGTGATTCATATACACATCACATTGGAAGTGATTCATTGTGTGGTATCTAACGTGATTCAGAGGAAGAGAATAAATCTTCAGTGCCTACGGGTGATAAAGCCTAGTTCAGCTTTTATCAGGCATGGTCATAAAAGAACTAAATTTCCCTATGTCTGAATGAGTTCCTGTGAACAGTTTGGGGAGGTACAATTACCTGTAAATTAGGTTCTCTGTGTATAAGACCACTTAGGATTTCAGTCTATATTATAAGAAAGTTATAAACATCTGCATTTGAAACTAGATGCTTAAAACCAAGGTTCCTAGAAAGAGACATGAAACTAAGACCACATGAGAATTGGAACATCCTTTCAGGAGAGGAACTCATGAGAGGAAGGATACAAAAATGGTCCCAAGCAGGACACCACTGCAAAGGAAACCTCAGCCATCCTCAAAAGTAACTCTGGAGGTGAAATATCCATACATACTTGTCCCGAAGTGAGGAGAGAGGCAGGGGCCTAGGTTCTGTGTTTAGTCATAGAAAAGTCATCAAATTTGGACTGCCCCTCAACTAGGGGCACAAGCTCTGGCAGGAAAACATGCTGTGGCTAGCCACAGTTATCAGGAACTCAGCTGTGAGCTGTCCCTGGCAGCTTTCTAGGTGAGAGGTGTGTCCTAGTTCTGAAGCATGAATCCACATGGTACAACTGCAGCATCTACAGTCACGGCATCTAGAAACATCCCAACAAGCCAGGGCACTGAATCTGCTTTGAGGCATCATCTAAAACATCACAAAATGCCAGAGGTCTGAATCTACTTTGATAAGGCCTTCTTTTGTATGAACTTGGGACTTCACAAACCATCTCAGGGATATACTGCACACTGGAAGAAAGAGTCATATGAGTATATCCCTTCTATGGTGCTTCCTGTGCTGGCCCTGCCCAGGTCAGTTTCTCACTTTTCAGTGGAGTTAATCTAATAGTATTCCATATGTCCATGCTTCCTATACTCTCCAATTATGTTTAATTTTCTCAAGTATAAAACTGGTTGTAAAAAAATCACACTGCCAATAGAATCCATTTCCAAACAATCTGTGACTCTCAGATTGTGCTCCTCATGGCTTGCTTGCCCTCTTTCTTGTTCAACCCAGGACCACCAGCCCAGGGGTGGTATTACCCATAATGGCTGGACCCATCAATCTCTAATTAGGAAAAATGTCCTACAGGCTTGCAAGTTGCTGTAAATATTATCTGAGTGTTTCTCCCCCACCTTAGATCATTTAGTTCCTAAAAAAAAAAAAAGACACAAAACTTTTATATTTATAATAAACCTTAAAGCATTATAGCTTGGCAGATATCAACCCTCTATGCTATCTTTTCTGTTTTCCTGTCAATAACCCCAAGATATAACTTGCCATGTTTGGCTTAGGACTGCTCCTACTTCAAAGAGCTAGCCCTGGCAGCCATGTGCTCATGGTAGTTCTTCCTCCTTCCCCTCACTCTCTTCTTGGTCCCTGCCTCAGACCCCAAGCCCAGGAACTGAAACCCCACCTACTTCTCATCTGCCCATCTACAGGCTGTAGCATCTTTATTAACCAATCACAAACAACTTGGAGGGCAGAGCTTATACAAGAAAAGCTGGTACACTGAGGATCTGCTCATCTTGAAGTAAGCAGATCTTGGGTACAGAATTTGCATTCAAATGCAAGCAGCATCAGACTGACACACCACACCGGCCTACAGCCTTGAAACTTTTCAGTTGAAAACCATCCAGTACACCCTTTTATTATCCCATTATGTGTTCTTGCAATAAAGTTAAATAAGTTAAGAACAGGTTAGTGGTTCTTGAAACATTAGTATTAAAGGGAAGAAGGCATGGAAGTGATTTTAAAAAGATAATCCAAGGCTGCCCAGTGTTCATGGAAGATTTCTGTATCTCTATTGTGCAAGACTTTATGTGAGACACACAAATGTGAAATTACAGAGGACTACATATGCAAATAAAACCAAGAATATCTGGATAAACTTTGTAGATTGTACCCCATGTCAATTTCCTGGTTGTTATACTGTGCTATAGTAACAAGAAAGAGCCACTGAGGAAAACTAGATGAAGCACACACAGAAGAGAACCTCGTGGATGCTTTTTTTGTTTTTATCCCTATGAATATCTAATTCTGAATAAAAAGCTGCTTAAATGAACAATGGTAAAACATTACAATTTATTTATAAGAGAACATGGTCCATACTAACATAAACAAATATATTAATGTGTATATAAAAACAGCATTTATAGAAGTAATCACCACAAAATATTTATACATGACATAAACTAAGTAACTTTACACAGATAAGTCTCTCTAAGGTATTTTCTAAATCCAGTTATCAAAGACAACATCAGCAGCAACGATACAAAACTAAGTGATGAGACTGAGGAAATGGCTTATTCAGTAAAGTATGAGGACCTTAATTTGATCACCTGATGCACATAGAACACAGCCATGGCAGCATACACCTGTAATCTCAGTGCCAGGAGGAAGGAACAGGGTACCTGAGCTTGTAAGCCAGTCATTGTGCTGGCTGGAGGTTCAGTAAGATACCTTCTCTTAAAATATTAGATGTACTCAATGGGATGATATATATATATACATATATACATACATATATATATATGTATGTATATATATATAAAATAAATGAAAAGAAGCACTCGTCTTGAGAGTGAATGGGCACAAGTGAAGGACTCAAGAAAGGGTAGTTAGCCAGGAGGGGCTGGAGGCAGAATGGGAGGAGGAAAATGATGTAATTCTATTTTAATTAAAAACACATTTAAACAAATAAATTGCAGATGAAATGCAAGTGAGGAAGGACATCTGTCCTCCACATGTGTTCTCGTGCTCTTGCAACACACCACACACACACACACACACAACTAAATTTTGTATTTCATTGTATGTAATGAAAGAATGCTGTATTACTTGGTGGTATGACTGTGTTATGACATATAAACTGAATCCAATCATGAAAAGCCATTATACAACCCCAAACCAACGGGCTTTCTTATAACCCCACTAGCCTGAACCCTTGAAATGTAACAAGAAAAGACTTATGAATTGTTACACATCAAAGACAAAGTGATAGGGCAACCACATGAAATACATGGTTTTTTAAGAGAATCTCTGTACTCTGAAGAACTTTATTGGAATGGTTAGAAAAAATTTGTGCTTCTACTGAAGAGCACTCAGACTTAAGGAAATACAACAGACACCCTTGGATATGGGGGCTTGTGACAAAAACAGTTCAGTCTCAGAGTGGTCCAGGAGAAAACTGCTTGTTTGTATTTGCAACTCCTTAGTAAATCGAGATTATTTCAAAGTTCATGTAGGAAGATGAGACTTAGGAGCTATGATGATCAAATAGAATATCATATCCCACGTTTTGTTGCAGTGCAGAATGTAACTGTTTCTAGGGACTTTGGTAGAACTGGAGTGAATGCATTTTTCTAATAGTTCAATCAGTATCTAACACTATTAATGTTCATGTTACCATACCAATATGAATTTTCTACTTTTGACAAGTCAGAGGCTGGTTGGGTACTTATAGGCAGCTCATCCAGCCAATCAGTGAGCTCTAGGTACAGCAACAAACCCGTATCTAAATTTAAAGGGAAAGCAATTGAGGAAGACACCTACTGTCAACCTGTGACCTCCACATCAAATGTCAAGCTCTGACTCCACATTCATAGTCACAAAATCAGAGTACTTCGTACTGCCTGATGCGCATACATACATACATATATATGTATACATTTATTTCTATTATACAGTGTAAACACAAAGTGGTTATGTCAGATGTTAACTCTATGCTGATGTAATGCTTTTAAATGTAAAATTAATTCTTAATTTGAATATTGTTTTTAAATTTTAAAAATATAACCAAATAGTCAATATAGCTAAAATGATCAATTATTTGTTAGGCTAACTTTAAAGATTCTCTTTTATTCACAAAAAAAAACAAAAACAAAAACAAAAAAAAAACCACCCAATTCTTGACTTCTAGTAATGCTGGACATTATTTTTTTCTTTAATATCCTTAGTTTTCAGCCACTATACCTTCTGCTTTGTTTGTAGTATATTATTATTTATTAAGCACTTGATATAATAAAAATGCCTTACTGATTTCTTTTGGGGGGGTATTTTATTTACATTTCAGATGTTATCCCTTACCCCATTCCTCCCCCCTCCCACCCAGGAACCCCCTATCCCATCCACCCTCCTCCTGCTTCTATGAGATGTGCCCCCACCTACACCCCCCATTCCTACCTCCCCACCCTCGAATTACGACACACACGCCGTCCAGCCTTCATGGGACCAAGGATCTCCTCTCCCACCTATGCCCAACAAGGCCATCCTCCCCTACATATACAGCTGGAGCCATGGGTCCCTCCCGAAGTGCTCTCGCTCCCAGGCTGGTGGTTTAGACCCTGGGGGCTCTGGTTGGTTGGTGTTGTTGCTCTCCTTATGGGGGCACAAACCCTTTCAACTCCTTCAGTCTTCACTCTAACTCCTCCACTGGGAACCCCTTGATCAGTTCAATGTTTAGCTGTGAGCATCTGCCTCTGATATGTCAGACTCCTGCAGACCTCTAAGGACACAGCTATATCAGACTCCTGTCAGCATGTACATCCTGACATCCACATCAGCTTCTACCTATTGATGGGATGGATACCCAGGTGGAATGGTCTCCAGATGGCCACTCCTTCAGATCTGTCCTACATTTTGTCTCCATATTTGCTCCCTTGAGTATTTTGTTACTCTTTCTAAGAAGGACTGAAGCCCCCCCCCAACTTGGTCTCCATTCTTCATGAGCTTTATGTGGTCTGTGAGTTGAATCTTGGGTATTTCAAGCTTCTGGGCTAAAATCCAGTAATCAGTGAGTGAATATCATGTGTGTTCTTTTGTGACTGGGTTATGTCACTCAGGATGATATTTTCTAGTTCCATCCATTACCTAAGAATTTCTCGAATTCATTGTTTTTAATAGCTGAGTAATATTCCATTGTGTAAATGTACCACATTTTTTGTATCCATTCCTCTGTTGAAGGACATCTGGGTTCTTTCCAGTTTCTGGCTATTATAAATAAAGCTGCTATGAATATAGTGGAGCATATGTCCTTGTTATATGTTGGAGCATCTTCTGGGTATATGCCCAGGAGTGGTATAGCTGGGTTCTCAGGTAATGATATGTCCAATTTTCTGAGGAACCACCAGACTGCCTTACTAATTTCTAAAGGATAAAATGTGTAATTTAGTATAAATTATGAGATGTTTTTAAAAGAATATACTAAGCTGATAAATGAAGTGAAAGTGTTCCTTGTAGGCTATATGTTTGAATAACTAATTTGTCCTCAGTTGGTGGAACTATTGTGAAGGATTGGGATGTGTGGCTTTGTTGGAGGAAGTGTGTAACTGGGATGGGCTTTGATGTTTCAAAAACACATGCCATGCCCATTAGTGCTCTCTCTCTCTCTCTTCTCCTCTTCCTTTGTGTGTGTGTGTGTGTTGTGTGTGTGTGTGTGTGTGTGTTGTGCTTTTGGATCAAATATAAGCTCTTAGCTACTGCTTCAGTGCTGATGTACAGCTGCCTGCTGCCACGTGTAGCACCACTGACAGTAATGAACAGACTCACTTCTGAAACTGTAGCCCCCAATTAATACTTTCTTTTATAAGTTGCTTTAGTAGTGATGCTTTGTCCTAATATAACAGAAAAATAACTAAGTTGGTATCAGAAATAGGGGAATTGCTAGGCATGCTGATTTTTGGAGAAATGTGGAAATCTTTCGGTTTTTAGACTAAGAAAGTGGTTGAATACTGTAAACAGGGTTTAATGGGACAAACAAAAAAGATTTTAGAAAGGAAAAAAAAAAAGCAAAAAATAGCCCAGTATTGACTTTGTCACATGGCTATTAATGGTCACTCTTATGTAGATCTGCAGTGAAAGAGTAAGAGAGGAAAAAAGAAATACAAAATGTACGACTTGGGGGAAAAAGCAACAGGAGAAAATTAAAGGTTGGAGCAATGGTTTATCCTGAAAGAAATAAGAAGACATGGAATAAAGGGAGTGGTGCTGTCAGAGCAAGACTACAACAGGTAATCCTGCAACCTATTGGAGGAAAAGGCTCCAATGTATTTCCTCCACAAAAAAAAAAAAAAAAAAAAAAAAAAAAAAAAAAAACCAACACCCTACCATTAAATCAAAGAGTGTGCAAACGTAATTCAAGGAGGAAACAATGCAGGCAGCAGTACTTAGCAGTTTCAGCTACATGGTTATAACTTTACAGTCATAAAGGGTACAGGGATGAGGGGCTGTGGACTTTTCCTCCAAGGTTAAGAAGAGCCTGTGAGGCTGGGCATTGCAGAAGAGCCTGTGGTTGGAGGTCCAGAAAGGCCTCTGTGTGAAGCTGTGAAGGTGAAGCCTGAATTGTGTTGAAGACCCCAAGATGTTGGAGACTGCAGATCTCTGGGTGGCCTACTGGAGCCAGCCAAAAAGAGAGAAGTCCGCTGTCATCCGCAAGCTGGAAGGGCTTAACCAGCTTGACCTCACCCATGTAGTTATAGAATTCGAGGCTGCCCTGCTGACTTTCCGTCTTGCTTTTGTCAAGTGTTCTCTCACTAGGCCTGTTTGCTCCCATTCAAAATGTTAATGTACAGTCTGTATCACTGTAGATTGGAAGTAAATCATTTACTTTTGGATTTTTTGAGATTGGATTATAAGAGATTTATAGAAGAGACTTTGGAACCTGGAGACTGAAATATTTCGGGGACATTTGAAGTTGAACTAAATGCATTTTGCTTTATGATATGGTTATAAGCCCATGAAAGGAAGTGAGTATAATGTGATTTGAATAAGAAAGGCCCCCGTAGGCTCATACATTTGAATGTTTAATCACCAGGGAGTGGCTCTATTTGAAGAAGGACTAGGAGGTATGGACTTCTTGAAGTAGATGTAGCCTTGGAGAAAATACGTCAATGGAGGTGTGCTTTGAGGTTTCAAAAGCCCATTCCAGACCCAGACCCAGACCCAGACCCAGACCCAGACCCAGACCCAGACCCAGACCCAGACCCAGACCCAGACCCAGACCCAGACCCAGACCAGACCCAGACCCAGACCCAGACCCAGACCCAGACCCAGACCCAGTCCCAATCTCTCTCTCTCCCTCCCTCCCTCCCTCCCTCTGTGTGTGTGTCTGTGTGTCTCTCTCTGTTTGTCTCTCTGTATGTGTCTGTCTCTGTCTCTCCCTGTGTCTCTTCCACTCCCCCCGCCCCCCACTTGCTGATCAGGATGTAGCTCATCTACTTCAGCAACACACCTGCCTGCTGCCATGTTTCTTGGATGCTGCCATGCTCCCGCCATGAAGATAATGGACTAAGCCTCTGAAACTGTAAGCCAGGCCCACACACTGAATGCTTTTTAAAGAAGTTTTCTTGATTATGATGTTTTGGCACAGCAATAGGAAAGTTACTAAGACACTGGGTGTAGTGGCATATACATATAGTATTCAATATACAATATTCATTCAATATTCAAAATGCAATATTCAATATTCAAGAGGCTGAAGCAGGAGTTTAAGGGCTGCCTGTGTTACAGAATGAATTCAAGACCAACCTGAAGGACTTAGTGAGGCTCTTCAAATAATAAACAAAAGAAAAGTTGGAGATCTAGTTCAGGGGGCTCAAGAGAGGAACACTCACCTACTATATGCTTGAACTTGCATTCAATCCCTAGTACCTTAAAAAAAATTTTTTTTTTTGCTGAGTTATATTATTATAGAAGGTTGAAATTATTTTTGAGTATTCAAATTTACCAGAAAGAGCTTGATCAGCCAGTATATTTTTTCATGAATTCTGACCTATTTGTTTCCATTCATATTAGTGTCTCCTTTTTCTCTCTGTATATCGTATAGTTATTTCTCACACAAACCCTCAATGCAGCTTCATTCAAATCCAGCTTTGAAATTCTAGTCACTTTTCTTCTGTCTCAGCATCTAATGGGAACTAGGTAATTCATTAAAACAAAATTAAACACAGACAACAAAGCATACAATAAATGACTAGCATGGCAGGCAATGGAGACTGATTTGTTCAACACGAATCGATGTGGACACTAGAAAAGCTGAAAATGGTCATTTCCAATATTCTCTTCGGCATGCTTGCCTGCTGGTTTCCATTGACTCCATTTATTCATGCTAGACTTAACCAGAACTGAGGTTCCCAGGTGAAGAATTAGAGCATGGCGTTTTTTCATGGAGATCAAGTCATGGCGTAGCAATGAAGGACACCACACCCTGGTTGTTGGCCTTGCTGCAGTGTACTCTGGAGAGCTGTTTGCAGCAGTCCACAAGACCCTGGGAGTTTCTTCCCACTCTGGTTTTTTTTTTTTTTTTTTTTTTTTTTTTTTTCACTTATTCACTTTCCATCCTGCTTACTGCCCCCTCCTGGTCACGCTCTCTCACAATCCTTCCCCAACCCCCTTTCCTCCTCTGAGTGGGTGGTGGCCCCCCTGTGTATCACCCCACCCTGGCAGTTCAAGTCTCTGCTAAGCTAGACACTTTCTCTCCCACTGAGGCCAAACAAAGCTGCCCAGTTAGAATAACATATCCCACATACAGGCACCATCTTTTGGGATAACCCCCGTTCCAGTTGCTAGGGGACCCACATGAAGACCAAGTTGCACATCTACTACATAAGTGCAGGGAGGCCTAGGTCCAGCCCATGTATATTCTTTGGTTGGTGGTTCAGTCTCTAAGAGCCCCCAAAGGTCCAGGTTAGTTGATTCTGTTGGTCCTCCTGTGGTGTTCCTATCCCCTTAGGGGACACAATCCTTCCTCCTATTCTTCCATAAGAGTGAGTCCCCAAGCTTCATCCACTGTTTGCTGTGAGTGTCTGCATCTGTCTGAGTCAGTTGGTCCTTGGAGCCTCTCAGAGTACAGCCATGCTAGACTCCTGTCTGCAAACATAACAGAATATCATTAATAGTGTCATGGACTAGTACTTGCCCATGGGATAGGTCTCAAGTTGGGCCAGTTATTGGTTGGCCATTCTCTTAGTCTCTGCTCCATCCACAATCCCTGCATTTCTTGTTGACAGGATAATGGGTGGGTTGGTGTCACTATCTCTCCACTGTGGTTCCTGCCTGGCCATAGGAGATTTCATATTACACCAGTCAGAATGGCTAAGATCAGAAACTCAAGTGACAGCACATGCTGGTGAGACTGTGGAGCAAGGGGAACACTCCTCCATTGCTGCCGGGAGTGTAAACTTGTACAACCACTTTGGAAATCAATTTGGCAGTTTCTCAGAAAACTGGGAATAGTTTCTACTTCTATTTCAAGACCCACCTATATCACTCCTGGGCATATGCCCAAAAGATGCCCCACAACCCCACAGAGACACTTGCTCAACTATATTCATAGCAGCTTTATTCATAGTACCCAGATACTAAAAACAACCTAGATTTCCCTCAACTGAAGAATGGATAAAGAAAATGTGGTACATCTGCACAGTCGGATGCTATCCAGCTATGAAAACAAAGACAGGAGGCTGGAGAGATGGCTCTGTGGTTAAGGGCATTGTCTGTTCTTCGAGAGGTCCTGAGTTCAGTTCCCAGCAACCACAAGGTGGCTCACAACCATCTGTACTGGGGTCTGAAGCTCTCTTCGGGTATGCAGGTGTACGTGCAGATTGAGCACTCATGTACATTAAATAAATATAAATAAATATTTTTTAAAAAGAAAGAGAAACAAAGACAGCATGAATTTTGCAGGCAAATGGATGGATCTTAGGAGTATCATCCTGAGTGAGGTAATCCAGCCCCAAAAGGACATGCATGGTATGTACACACTTATGAATAGATACTAACCACAAAATACAGGATGCCTTTGCTACACTCCACAGACCCAAGAAGGCTATACAGGAAGGAGGGCACACGCAAGGATGCTTGAATCTCACTTGGAAGAGGAATGGAAGGGTCATGCAAGGCAGATGGAGAGAGGGAACTGGGTGGAAGAGGGGATCAGGAGGGGCAAGAGAGGTGGCCTGATAGCCATGAAATGAGTGGAAACTGATAGGGGTGGGGTAAAGGGTATCTCCAGGGAAAAATGGAGACCTGGGATAGAGAAGGCACCCAAGAATCAATGGGGTCGTCCTTAGCTATGACTCACAGCACTGGAAATATGGAGCCTGGGGAGGCTTCCCACTCTTCATGTTCCATTTCATTGCATGTGACTAGTGGAGCTTCAGTCATCCAAGGCATAGACAAGTCCTCACCGTCCATCATCTCTATGACACTTAAGATACTCTGTCAGGCCGCCGTCTAGTTTTGTTTCCGTGTCATTATGATAAACACCATCACCAATATCAACATGGGGAAGAAAGCATTTATTTCACTTACAGGTTAAAGCCCATGATCAACGAGAGGCAAAGCAAAAACTCAAGTAAGTAACCTGGAGACAGAAATTGAAGCAGGGACCAAGGAGGAACTTTGCGTCTCTGCTTTATTCATCTTGTGGCTCAGTAACCCAAGCCTACTTGTCCATGGATGGCAATGCCCACAGTGAGCGAGGGCCCTTCTACATCAATTGGCAATGAAGACAGTGCCTCACAAACCTGCCCAAAGGACAATCCAATAGACATCATTTCTCAGTTCATATTCCCTCTCCCCATAAACATCTAGGCTTGTGTCAAGTCGGCAAAAATGAACCAGTGCGGAGATGACGAATTGTGAATTTTTAAATTACCTATTCCATTCTTTTGATATTCTTCTTCTCCCTATAAATACATATTCCTTGAAATTAAAGGCAAAGTTAGATTTTAAAGGAAGGAAGAAAAAAGTAGGTGAGGGAATAAGGGGAAGAGGAACACATACACATAGTTTGAGCATTTTGCAAACTTTAGGATACCTTAACATTCAGCGTAGAAGTAGGAATTGGAGACAACAAGATTCAAAACATGAGACTGATTACAGAAAAAAAGCAGTTCAAAAAGGAAGCAAACACATACAGCTATGAGTGGTAAGTCAAAAACATAATCCCTCAATTACATGTTTACCTACTTTCAAGAAGTTACAGTATATGGTCATCTAAAATGATCTAAATGATAGTAGTATTTATTTTATGCTATAATAAAATAATTTGAAAATGTTATGAAGCTAATTGATAGTAACATTGTTTTAACGTGATTTGTAGTGAATTATCTTTTATAAACATTTCTACTTTCAAACCAAGCAGCTTTGAGGTATTCAAGATTAACAGCATCCAATATTGTTTCCTCCTTATCTAGAAGTTCCTCCAAAGAAACAAATAATAAGAACAGGTTAGCCTGAGAACAATAGCCAAATACAGATGGTGTCAGCCAATGCATGCAGATAGGATCATGGTTATGTGCCCTTGTTTCCAGTGGGGGAATGGCAGCTAACACCCATGTCTGCAACTTGTCTTATATCCATGGCTACTTGTTTTCACAAGTGCTCTCTCTCTCTCTCTCTCTCTCTCTCTCTCTCTCTCTCTCTCTCTCTCTCTCTCTCCCTCTCTCTCTCCTTCCCCCCCCTCTCTTTGTGTGTCTTTGTCTCTTTCTATCTCTGTTTCTTAGTCTCTCTCTTTGTCTCTGTCTTTCCCTTCATCCTTCCCTCCCTCCCTCCCTCCCTCCCTCCCTCCCTCCCTCCCTCCCTCTCTCTCTCTTTCTCTCTCTCTTTCTGGAGTTACACAAAAACCATAAAAGCTCTTTTCACTTCTAACTTGTTTATGTAACATTTTTAACACACACAGTGTTTCTACTCCAAGATATTTCAGCTTTGGATACTTAACTGCTTTTTTTAAGATGAAAAGTTTGAAATGTAATTTTCCTCTTTGGAGTGACTACTGTAGGAAGTACAATTAACAAGATTCTTTTCATATCTTGGAGGCCTCGTGTTTCTCATGGAAACCACTTGATTAACGCATATCTAACTTTATGTTAACAGCACATATGGTGTCTAGATGATCCATCCCAGTTTCCCTGGGAAGTTCTCTAAGGGAGCAGTAGGAAAGTTGTCAATACCCAAATGCCCAATAGGCTTCATATGTAGCAAACTTGGCTAACAAAATCCTCAATGCAAGTTCAATAACACTAAACCACTCATGAGTGAGGACATTTTTAAAAGTCCTCAGTGGAGAGTTGCCTGTGACCCTGATCCTAACACAAAATAAACACTTCTCTTCATTAAATAAAAGAGCATCATTTTATAAATTTTGTAATTCTTTAACTTATTAATCAATCACATAATGCCTACTCCTAGCAAAATGATCTATGATGTTAGGAACGGATAAAAATCCATTAAGACAGATACCTAGTTGGATAGTCTAGTTACTGAGCTAATTTACATACAAAGTAAGTAGACAAAGATTAAAACCAGAAGGGTTCAGCGAAGGAGAACTTATTCATAGTTCAGGGCAGGACCCAGGTTGGTCTCTGTGTTTAAAACTGGGTAGTAGTTTTAAGATTGGCACAGAATGAAAAGAAGGAAAAGAGCAGCAGCTTCTGTGGCAGGATGAAGTGAGGATAAGATGGCGTCACTGGTTGGAACTAGCAAAAGAGCGAGCATATGTATATATTTCTCAAAGTCCTTATTGTTGAGAGCTCATGGCTGTAACTTCCAACTCATATATAGCAGACACCATTTCACAGCAGATGCCCTGGTCTTCTGGTCCCTGTTGTCTTTCCTCTCCCTCTTCCATTTTTCTTGAGCACTGGGCCTAGGGATTATATTGGAGATATGTCTGTTGGGGGCAGTCACCACACTGCCATGTATTCTTTACATTCTGACCACTTGTGGATCTCTGGAATAGTCTCCATCTGTTCCAAAAGGATGATTCTCTGATGAGGATGAGAGCTGTGCTAAGACCTAAGGATTCACAAGGTTGGAATAATGACAATAGTAATAGACATGCAGAGATGGATGTGAGAGATTCATCATGGTCCTATCCCAAGATGAAGAGCTACAGGTTGTCAGTGGCTCCTCACAGAGAGACAGTAAGTATCCTCCAGGGACAGTCTCCTGTGTGAGGTGTACAATCCCAAGTGGTCAGCTACAGACATACATGCAAAGCTAAACAGACTAAGTTGCATAAACATGTGCACACGTGCAAGCATACACATGTAACAACAGTAATTAAGGAAGAGATCATGGGTGTCATGGTGGAGATGCAGGAGAGTTGGAGGCAGAAGACGGAGGGGCAAGGGTAATGTAGATGCTCATATATGAAGGCATCAAAAATAAATAAAATAAAAATTAAAGATGATGCAGTCCTTTGGTTATTTCTTACCTGTCTCATAGTATTGGTATATCATAGTCTTGGAATTGTTAAATGACAGAGTGTTGCTTTTTTTTTAACCAGGTCCCACAATGTGGGCTAGGCTGGTCTCCAACTCCTCTACCCAAGAGATCCTTCCACAGCAGTATTCCAAGTAGCCAAGACTATGGATTTGACCCTCTAAGCTTGTATTGTATTGCTTTCATTATTCCTTTTTACCATGCTTTCTCCAGTAAATCTTCATGATAATTTTAACAAACAGTATGACAACATAGTATAATAAAGTTACGTAGATGTATCGCTTCTGGAAATGTATTTATACAACAGCATCAGGGCAACAGAATATAGAGGCATAAACGTAGAATTCCTAGCGGAACAGAGAGAAATTGATGTCAGAATTTGTGTGAGAGGGGAAAGTCTAAAGAGTAAAGCTACAGAGTTGAGCAAGGCCCAGCTGGTAGGAACTTCTGTGGCTTCTGCGGCCACACAGTTTTATAAATAAAGATTTATCGAATGCAACTGTGCCCATACATGTCATGACTCCTTCTGTGCCAGGCCAGTGGCAGAATGGCTGATCCAAAAACCTTACCACCGCAGCTTTCAATGTTTAAATGTGTGTGGAGCAAAAACAAGGGGGAAAATTAAAGTTTAAACATCAGAGAGAAGGGACAAGGTGATTTGACAGAGTTCTGGAGCCATCTCTACAGCTTTCAAAACCCGTAACATTCCATATTATTTGTATTTAGGGAAATGTAAAGGCCAGTAGATTAGAAACTGGAAAATTAACAGTAAGATCAGAACAATGACTTTTTTATGAGCAGGGAAGGCAAATTTGCTTCTATGCCTCAGAAAAATGCCTGTGGTATACAGTGAGAAAGCTGCTGAAGGCAAGACTGGGGAACAGCATATGGGAATTCCCCACAGCCATGCATCTGGAAGACCTTGCCAGACCTAACCAAATTCAAGCCACAGGGCCTAACTGAAAGAAAAAATATATTTGATTTTAGAATTTGTTTTAAAAAATTAGAACTGAGTAAAAACAGAGGAAACAGGTCATCAGGCCACAACGTGTCTCATGAAAACAAAACTGTGAAGGCTCCTATCTGGAAAGCAGGTCTCACGTTCAAATCCCAGAAAAGGACTCCACCACAGTGAGCAGCTTAGATCAGAGGGTCGTGCTGGATTCCATCTTAAGCTCCAAGGAATGCTCAGTATCCAAACTGTCAAAGACATGGCCCTAGCCCAAGTGGTGGAAAGAGAACTCCAGAGATGATGAACTTGGACGAGCCCTCCTTTTCTGATAGACAGGCATTCAAACAAGGGCAAGGTTCACAGTCAGAAAGTTCTGCTTTCTGTTTATGGTCAAGCTCTTTGGACCACCTCTATTCTCAGACGATAATAATATAGATTGTTTGTACTTGTTACATCCCTTCTCCTCTCTCCAAAAGGATTTTCATTCTCATTAAGCTTAATTAGACAAAGACAGAAAATGACTTTTGTAATTTATAAAAAAAAAAAAAAATCAGTCAATATTTTGATTGATAATCTAGCAAACTGTTAAGTCAGTGCAGGTTCAATCAACAATCTTCTGTTTCTAAATTTGACCTTGCAAATTTGTACTTTAAAGTCATTCATTAAAGAATTTCCTTCTGTGGCACAAATATGGAATTCAAACTGAGGAAGCTGAGTGCACATAAACACCAACATATAAAGAACGTTGCCACGTACCTTCAGGTGACTCTAAACTCTGAATTCTGGTGTTTGAATTAGCACTTGTTTTTGTTCATACATGGTGTTGTACAAGATGAATCATGAGGCAGACAAAAGAGTCAAGCTAAGTTGACGTTGTTCATCTATTCCTTGGCCTCTGTGGGAATGGTTTCCCTCCCAGAACTGACACTCAAAACAGGAAAACTTCACATAGATTTCAAATTCACTCGTGTTAAAAGGTAACAGAATTCACTAACAAGCTGTTGAGGTCAAACATGCAATCTCCTTTTCCCCTGAAGCTGGCTTAAGACATGTATCATCCCTTTCATCTACTGATTTTTCTTACAGGAAAGAAATTTTCATGTTGAAGATAAACCACTTTGACAATCTCCATACATCACCATGTGCTGGGACTTAAACCGAAAGCTGCTTCTGTAAGAAAACAGGCAGTGATGTGCTTGTCCTTGTGGTTTAATAAGAATGTTGATAGACTGAAGATACTTGTGAGAGTACAAAAAATATACTTTTAAAGAGACATTTTTAAATAGTCATAATCACACCCTGGCTAAGAGTTCTGAGCTATTCTGTGACTGTCTACACCTACATTTTTACTGTAAACACTCAAGGAAAAGTTTAGGTTTGTTTTTGTTGTACTCTCCTTCCCCCTCTGCTTACCCCTTTCCTGAGTTTACGTACTTCCTGGCACCATATATCACATCTGTGTATAAATATCTGTCTGCACATAAAGATGATGCAGATTAATCATGCCCCATGCTTTACAGCTCGAGAACAGACATCAGAAAAATAAGGTCTTCCTTTCTTTTTATTTGTTCCATTTAGTATTATTACTATTTATTATTATTATTATTATATTTTATTATTATTACTAATGTGTGTAAGTTCAAGATAGCATGATATGGAAGGCATGTCTGCCATGGCCTGCATGTTGAGCTCAGAGGTCAACTTTATGGAGTAAGTTTCAGTTCTCTTCTTCCAATTGTAGATGGGATCCGGGGATTGAACTCAGTTTGCTAGAAATGAGAGCAAGTGCCTTTATACAGTGAGCCATCTCACTGGTCTGACATTTTGGTCTTTGTATCTTGTTCAGATTATTTCTTCTGGCTTACCTCTCTTAGGGGCTCTGTTTCTGGGAACTTGCGTGTACGTGATGCTATCTTGTTCTTAAAAATCACTTCTGAACAAGATGATGTTATTAGTCTTTCTTGGGGAGCTATCTCTAAGTTTCTATTATCTTCTGAGAGAGCTCAACATCTGTTACTATGTAGCTTACAAGTTGCAGAAGATTCAGAGAGAGGATATTGGACCCACAGAAGCCAGAAAATGATTCCTTGGAATGTGAGCTGTGTATAATGTCTTATGATCCATTCTCTCCAAGGTGTGTGTGTGTGTGTGTGTGTGTGTGTGGTGTGTGCTTGTGTAGTTGTGTGTGCTCCTTTTACTTTAATGTACATCTAAGAGCTAGGTAATAATTTGTTCGGCAGGGATGAGGACGTGAGTTCAAACCCCCAGCACCCACATAAAAAGCTAAACGTGATTGCACATTCTTGTAACTTTGACATTGAAGAGTAGAGAAAGGTAGATACCAAAAGGTCTCCAGCCAGACATTCTAAACAAAAGTGGAGAACTTTCTCAAGGCAGAAAGCAAGGAGGAAAGCATTCAAAGTCTTGCTCTGGCTTCCTCATGCTAGTGCACATGCACACTCATGTGTGTGTATGACACTCACAAAAGCACACAGAAATAAAGGAAATATAAGGAACTAAGAAAGGAAACTAACTTCTGGAAGAAAATGACAGCCTATCAGAGGCATTAGTCAGGCACCTGCTCTTCTACAAAGAAGACGCAGTAGCAAGAATATACACTAAGGTGAGTGGACAAGAGTGGGCACTGGACTCAACAGAAGAAAAAAATGAAAGCTTGTAAAGTCTGGAGGCAAAAGATAAAAATATAGCAAGAAGGGAAAAACATTCTAACAACTATGACCCTGGCTCCTCAGCTAGGAGGAGAATATCTCCACTCCATGGGGGTAAAAATGAAGAGAGAATGTCAGCAAATTCTATCAGCAAGGATACCAGCAACCCAAGCCAGGATGTCTCACAAGCACCAATGCCTTGCAGTCTAACTAGACAAGAAACCAGAAATCCATGTAGTAACTCACAATAGAAAAGGAAGTCACTTCATCTTCCACAACTCTCCCGCCCCAACACACAATATCCTCTACACAAACACAGTATTTCAGGCAGGAGTAACCTTGACAAGAGAGGCATTGTGCATATTTGGACTGCTCCAGGGAGTTAAAAATGGCTTCATCTTATTGGCTCTAGGACTTCAAGAACTTTTAGTATAGTGGCTCAGTGACTAACTGCCCCTCATAAGCTGAACAGGATTCAGCAGAAACTCAACTGACACAAATCTGCTGAGAACCGTATATCATAAAGCACGTGGCATGAAATGAATGGATGCCACCCTCACTGTACTGGCTGTGTTTGTGTGTCAACTTGACACAAGCTGGAGTTGTCACAGAGAAAGGAGCTTCCCTTAAGGAAATGCCTCCACGAGATCCAGCTGTAAGACATTTTCTCAATTAGTGATCAAGGTGGGAGGGCCATTGTGGGTGGTGCCATCCCTGTGCTGGTGGTCCTGGGTTCTATACAAAAGCAAGCTGAGCAAGCCAGGGGACCAAGCCAGTAGGTAACATCCATCTATGGCCTCTGCATCAGCTCCTGCTTCTTGAGTTCCAGTCCTGACTTCCTTTGGTGATGAACAGCAATGTGGAAGTGTAAGCTGAGTAAACCCTTTCCTCCCTAACTTGCTTCTTGGTCATGATGTTTGTGTTAGAATCCTTGACTAAGGCACTCATGAAACAGAAAATTGGGATCCCACATTTCTAGGCCTAAGGAATTCCCAGGCATGTGTAATTTCACAAGGGTGACCAGGATAAAGGGAGTCACCCACACAATTTCTGTCATCCCTCTCCCAGTGCTAAGCATGGATACCTGTCATTATTCAGGTATGGAAAGGACTCTATAATTTCTATTTCTCAACTAAAGGAGCATGCATGGTAGGGTTGTCCCAAGCACTCCAACAGTTCTGTTGTCTGGGAAACTATTTAATAGCAAACTATCTAAGACTAGATAAAAAGCTGTTCTCTCCTTCCACCCTATAGGTCTAGGATATCACACTGCAGTTCTCAAACTTGGAGGCAGGCAGCACTACCCAATGAGCCATCTCATTAGCCCCTTAGTGAGTGCAATTACAGACAAGGAGCCACTATAACTGATACAACAGAAATTCAAAAGGCAACTATGAATCGTTTTTGGATGACTATTTGCTAACACATGGGAAAATATTGAAGAAATGGACAGATCTCTGAAAACATGACCAATCAAAATAGAAGCAAGATGATATACAGCATTCTTAGTATGTATTATTGATTACTAGACCAATACTAAATACTGAAATTAAATCAGTAATAAGAAATCTCCCAGCCAAAGAACCAATAAAAAGTTAAAATCTGTTTGAGCAAAAAAGCATACTATATGACATTCTGCAGCTATACTGTGTGACACTCTGTGATACACTGTAGCTTCCATGGTGAGATATTGGTTATTTGTTTGTTGTTTGTTTTGCAGGGAGAGATTGCAAGGGCAGATATGGAGGGAGAGGGAGATGAGTGGATTGGGATACATGATGTGAAATTCACAAAGAATCAATAGAAAATAAATGAATAAATTAATTAATAAATAAAATAAGTAAGTAAGTAAATTTTTAAGAAAGTCTCCCAGCAAACGCAATCCCGGAGCTGAACAACTTCATTGGCAAATTTTGCCAACCTTTTAAAGAATAAATCTTAACAGTTCTCAGACTATTCTATAGAACTAAACAGAGGTAAATTCTCCAGATTCAGTTTAAGAGACCACTGCTACCTTTCATCAGAGTCTGACAAGGACTATTGGGCACCATTTCAGCCCTGGTTTGGGCCTTCTGGACAAACCCAAGCCTAGCTCGAGTATCTGCAGCCTTGTGGGAGAGCCTAAGCCTCGCTTGAGTTTTGAGAACTGTTTCAGTCACTTCCATACCGAGGTGACTCAGTAAGACCTGTTTGGCCCTGCCTCTGCCCTGCCATTGCTGATGTAGAGCTTTGCCATTGGCCCTGTTAGTCACCCCATACCCTCCATCACCTTTCCCCGCCTCCTACACCATCTCACCCCACACAAAATCTCCCTCCCTATGCTCTGAGTTTATATAAGCAAGAGGCTGATGCAATAAAGTTGAGTTGCTGCTTCGACAAGACTCCCAGCATGGTATGTTTCTTTTGGGCTGTTGACACTCACCATCCCACTCAGCCCCAGAGAGACCAGGTGGGACCAGGACAGCTCTCCTCTAGCCTGGTCTTATTGCAAGGAACCGACAAAGGATGTTAGTTTTTAAATGGAATATTGTGTGCACCAACACCCCTGATCAATACAGATGCAAAAATCCTTAATGAAATACAAGGAAACTGAATTCACAACACGTCATAAAGCTCATAACAATGATTACATTGGCTTCATGCTGAGGATGCAAGGATAGTTTAACACACACACACACACACACACACACATACACACGAAAAATGTTATAGAAAATGGAAAATAAAAATCATATGGTCTGTCCAGGCATGGTGAGTCACACCTTTAATCCAGCACTTGGAGAGCAGAGACAGGAAGATCTCTATAAGTGTAAAGCCAGCCTGGTCTACACAGTAAGTTCCAAGTCAACTGGGGGTTACATAGTGAGACCCTAACTCAAAAAATTTAAAAAAATAAATTATAAAAGAATGATTATATCAATAGATATAGATGCACCTGCAAAAAAGTCATTAGATAAAATACAATATCATTTCAAATAAAAGCCCTGAGTAAACCAGGTGTATAAGTATCTTTTCTCTAGATAATAAAAGATGTATATGATAAGCCAGAAACATAATACGGGAGGGGACAAACACAGGAAAGATTTCACTAAGACCTGAAATGAGATGGGGTCCACTGCTGTCACTAACACTCAGCATAACACTAGAAAGGTCAGCCACAGCAATTAGGCAAAATTAGCATAAAAAGAAATAATACGAAAGTTATAAAATGAGGGTAATCAAATTATCTTTGTTAGTCTGTCGTGGTGGCCACTGTCTGCAATTTCTAACATCTTTGTTAGCCTGTCATGGTGGCCACTGTCTGTAATTTCTAACAGTTGGTAAGAGGCAACAAGCGGATCCTGAATTCAAGGTCATGCTGGAACGCGTGGTAAGAGTCTCGTTTTAAAAATTTATCCTTTTTAGCAAATGTTATGATTCTACACCAAGAAAAATCTAAGGACTCCACAGAAAGACTAGTAGAACTGGTAAGTCAGTACAGGTGGCTTTTCATAAACCAATAATATAACCAATAATGAGAAAGAAAAAAATAAAGAGAATGCGATGGTTTGAATATGCTTGGCCCAGGGAGTGGCACTATTTGGAGGTGTGGTCTGTTGGAATAGGTGTGTCACTGTGGGTGTGGGCTTCAAGATCCTCATTCTAGCTGCCTGGAAGCCAGTCTTCTAGCAACTTTTAGATGAAGATAAAGAAGTCTCAGCTCCTCCTGCACCATGCCCAGCTGGACATTGCCATGCTCCTGCCTTGGTGATAATGGACTGAATCTCTGAATCTGTAAGCCAGCCCCTGTTAAATGTTGTGCTTATAAAAGTTGCTTGGTCATGATGTCTGTTCACAGCAGTAAACCCTAACTAAGAACAATGAAATTTGTAGTAGCACACACACATACACACACATCTTAACCAAGGATGTGAAAGCACTGTACAACAAAATTACCAAAGATTAAAAATTTTAAATTGAAGAAGACAGGAAAGGGTAAAAAGACACCCCATGTAATGTGGAAGAATAACTGTGTCAAATTTTTTATAATATACAAAATAATCAGTTCATTGGAATTCCCAACAAAACACTAATGATATTAGAAGCCCAAAGTAACAGCGACAAGAGCAAATGTTGACCACCAAGTAGGATTACACTTGGTATAATGCTTCTGAAAGCCAAGGAAGTAACACTATGAAGAGACAATTAGCAGGATTGGATACAATAGTCCCAGCTATTCATCAAAGAGGATTAATATCCAGCCTATATGAAGAACTCAAAAAACTCTACAACAAAACCAAGAAATCTCATTTAAAATTGAGAAGTAATCTGAAAAAATATAAGAAGAAATATAAGCAATTTATAAATGCATGAAAAATGCTTAATAAAATGAACCACTGAAGAAATGCATATCAAATATGCATATCAAAGATACAATGAGATACCACTCCATTCTGTTTAGAATGCTTATTTGTGTGTGTGTGGTGTGTGTTTGTGTGTGTGTGTGTGTGTGTGTGCGAGAGAGAGAGAGAGAGAGAGAGAGAGGAGAGAGAGAGAGAGAGAGAGAGAGAGAGAGAGAGAGAGAGGTCTTGGGACTCCTGGATACAAGAAGGTGGCAGATCCTCTGGAGCTGTAGTGACAGGCAGCTGCGAGCTGTCCAACATGAGTTCAGGAAACCAATTCAGGACCAGTACAAAAGTAGTACATGCCCTTAATCTCTGAAGCCACGGAATGATTATAATTTAAAAAGTGAAATTACAAGTGTTAGTGAGGATGCAGGCAGAAGGAACTCTTATGCACTGCTAGCAGCAAGTACATCCTCTATATAAATCAGTTAGAGAGTCCCACCAAAATAAGAAAACTATAGTGTGATCTAATTATGCCACTTCTGGATGGATATATCACAAGAAAACATCTGCATTCCCATGTTTATTGCAATATTATTATTACTATTATTGTTACTCATAGCTAAGGTAGGAGACCAGCCTGGTTCCCATATAAGCAGACAAAGAAATGATCACATACATATAAGATGAAGAAACATTTGACAGGGCTGGAGAGTTGGCTCAGCAGTTAAAAGAGCACTGGCTGTTCTTCAAGGGGTCCTGAGTTCAATTCCCAGCACCCACATGGTGGCTCACAACCATCTGTAATGGGGTCCAGTGCCCTCTTCTGGCATGCAGGTGCACATGCAGTTAGGGCACTCAGATACATAAAATAAATAGACAAATCTTTTTTTAAAAGAAAGAGGATAATATTTGGCTATAAATTATAATGAAATCCTGTTATTTTCAGAGATGGACAGAACTGGAAGACATGATGTTAAGTAAACTTAACTCACATGTAGAAAAAATCAGATGCCCTCTCAAATATGTAAATGAACAGAAAACCTCAAGTAGAATAGTTGCTATAAGCTGGAAGAGGAAAGGAGCTGAGGAGAAGAGAGAGGAGTGGGGAGTAAACACGGAGGAAGTGAGAAACTAAAACGAGGCTGTAGATAATGAGTGTGTTTATGGAAATATCACAATAAATCATACTAATCTGCATTGTTAATGTAAAGTGCAGATGAGAACTTTAATAAATAGAAGTGTTTTATCTATCCTTAATGCAGAGAAAAAACTGTCACAAAACTTAGCTAGCCCATGGCCCCCCTGAGTCTTTTGATAGATTCTCTGTGTGGTTTTATTCATACTGTGTCCTCTTTATTCATCATGTGTTTCTCTCCATGTTCTTCAGGGTCTTCCCAGACTGACAGTGACATGTCACCATTAAAGGCCACAACACCTACTTGGAATCAGTTCCTTGCTTCTAGAATATGGTTTTAAACTCGAGGTACATTTTATTATTTGTGAGGAAAGCAACAGTATGGTCAAGCTGAACGTTGTGGCAGCTGCTGGAAGGAAGAAGAGGGAAAAGATGGAGGGGAAAGTCATGTCTTCTTAGTTAGAGTGCTGGAACACAGAGAGGTTCAGAAACGGAAGTCGGCGAGATGCTACACGATAGCAATAGCGTGAGCTTCAAAGGAAGAATGAGAGCATCCAGAGTGGCAGAGAGAGGCCATCTATAACCCAGAAAGCATTCCCCCAAAAGGAGAGTAAAGTACTGAGCAGAATCATTTTTATGGCACAGTGTTAAAAGATCCTACCCTGTGTTTTACAAAATCCTCTCCATTGAGTTATCCAGTTGAGAGGCTAGAGAGATGCCTCTGCAACTAGTATCACTCGCCATATTTCCAGAGTTCAGTTCCAAGCATCCCCATGGGACTTACAAGTGTCTGTAACTCCAGTTTCGGGGGCTCCAATTCTCTCTTCCAGCTTTTCTAGGCACTGGGTATGGACATGTGACACAGACACACATGCAGGCAAAACACCATACACATAGAATAAAATATACTTTTTAAATTATTCAATTGTAGTGTTTCCAAACTGTATCCGACTGGGAACCTGGTGGAAAAAGCCCAGCTCTGAGCATACCCTGTGCTCTATCACCCACAGGTCCCATTTCTACATTGCTCCTTCTCAACTCTTCCTTGTTTCCATTAAAGTTATATTTCATAAGGGGAAATACAACATGATACTACACACACACACAAGCACATGCACACGCACACGTGCACACACACACTTTACCACAGGTCGGGAGAGATGGCTCATTTGGTAAAGTTTTGGCTACACGTTCATCACGACCGAAGTTCCAGGCGCCAGTGACCACATAAAAGCCAGGCCTAGTAGCACACATGTGTAATCCCAGCACTGGAAAGAGGGGGCGGTATGGAAGACACAGAGGCAGGCAGTTCCCTGGAGCGCAATGGTAAGCGAGTTTAGCCAATCAGTGAGCTCCAGGTTCAGTGAGAGGCCCTGTCTGTGGTGATTGGAATGAGAAATGTCTCCCACAGGCTCATGTATTTGAATGTTTGTTTCTCAGTTGGTGGGGCTGTTTTTGGAAGTAGTGTTGTGTTGCTGGGGTTGGTCTTTGAGAGTTCATAAACTCTGTACCTCCAGCTCACTCTCTGTGCTTCATCTGTGCCGCTAAAACTGTGATCTTTCTGCTTCCTGCTGTAGGTGAGCTTTGAACTCACAATTCTCCTGACTCTGCCTCACAAGTGCTGGGATGATAGGCAGGCAGTACCACAGCTGATGCACAGAAATGTCTACACAGAATACTAACGTGTAGTCTCTTAGGCATGTATTCATAGGAAGGCTACCTTTTAAAAACTCACAATGAGGGCTGAAGAAAACGCTCAGCAGTTAAACACACTGACTGCTCTTCCAGAGGTCCTGAGATCGATTCCCAGCAACCACATGGAGGCTCGCGACCATCTATAATGGGATCTCATGCCTTCTTCTGACACATAGGTACACATGCAGACAGAGCACTCATATACATTAAATAAACAAATTTCTTTTTTAAAATTTGGTATGAAAATAGTCATATTTTTCATTAAATATGTTCTCTGTTGCTTTATGTAACAAGTTACTCTCCTTTATGTAGCAAGTTATTCTCATCCTACTTAATATGGATAAGGTCCCATTTCATTAAATAAAATGGGAATTTAAAAGATAAAACAACGCGGAAATTTTTCTATGAAAAAATTTAAAACTTTTAGAAGAAACAGACATATTAGCGGATTGAAGATTGGATTGTCTGTACATTATCAAATTATAACCCAAATAAAAATGTGCTTCCAGACATGTACAGATGGTGATTTAAAATCACTGAGACTTAAAAAATGATGAAATATGGCTTGGCCTTTAGGTTTCCTGGATGAAGTCTATTACAGAACGACTTGGCATCTGAGGATCCAGAGGATGTATAACAAGTGTTATCACCAAACAGCATTGGATAAAGTCTTCAGCTGAGCAGAAGTAAGAAAGCAGCCTGGGGCCTGGAGAACCTTCTGTCTGGCCTCTGGCACACTGTCTGCCACTGTATCTAGTCTATACACAAACCTTGTTTCAATTTCACGCGTGATCCATATGTTTCTCTGCCCTTTCCTTGCAAAGATGACTTTTTTCCCCACATTTTGCTATTTTCTGCTTTATAAGCATGTGGATTTTTTTTTTTTTTAATTCTTTTGGTTTTGTTGAAGTGACCTTCACCAGCTAAGACAAATAAAGCGTCTAACATAAGCGTAGTGATTAAGGGGTTTGGTAGTATCTTAAATGTACACACAACATCACATAAATTACCATGGACGATGCACTCCCGTATTCTGTCATTGGCTCTAGCACAGTGTTTGTTTAATTGAAAGTAATTGCCCTTAGCTTCATTTTTATCAGAATGGAATAAAGTTCATTTTAATTACTTTGAGATTCTAAATGTATGTGGGTCTTCCTTGGGGAGTCAATGGCCACAGCAGTGAACAGGGTTTGGACAGATATGACTATGACTGAAGCACTTCCAGACACCTCTGCAATGAGATAATGCTATTCTGTTGTCCCAGGGGTAGGGTATATAAGGACTTTTAGGGATATGGGTGGAAAGGGCTCATTGGTCATAACATAATACCTAATTACCATACAGGCAGGAAGGGTTGATTGGTCATATCACAGTACCTAATTACCATGTGGGATTTGTGTGGGCTCTTACAGAGAGCTCTGCACAAGGTCATTTCTCAGATAAGACCAAGCACCTGCATTTGGGGACACCATCCAGACAAGCTCAGGCAGAGAAAGGGAAGCCCTGCTGAGAAAGAGGGTTCTCCATGTTGCACATAGCTCTCAGAGACATCTGGACATGAAGGCCTGCGACCTTAACAGCACAGTTACCAAACACATGCACTTCTGAGGATCCTAGAAGCCCAGCTGGATGAGGTCAGTGTCTCCAAAACTTAAGGTCACACGTTTGAGGGCAGTCAGAGCTGTACAGAGAATTTTAGGGCAGGTTGGCCTGTACAACAAGATCCAAGAATCAGAAATCTAAAAACAATAAGTTGAAGGGAATATTATACAACCATGTGGCTTCATTATTCAAAGTAATTTTGTAAGCCCTGAAGAAGTTGCTTTCAGATTTTACTTTAAAATCTATATCAAGAGAACACGACTGGAAGACGGTGTAAGACAAAGCTTTTACTATGCATCTGAAATGAAGCTGAAGACTAAGGGTCAGCATATCAGTGGTCTTCCTCAGCCTTGGACCCTACATGCTATAATATCAACTGGCCAGGCAGCATATGCCCATTGCTGCAATAGTAACATGATCAGGAGGAGAAATAACTGTGTTTAGGTTGGATGTGAAGCTAGTTCCACAGGAAGAAATTTTTGGTTGGTAGTAGTAACCTGGTCCAAGTCTATAAGTCAGGATGTTATAGGTTAGGGATAACCTACTATTGATATCTAACTAAATTTCCAAGTTGTCAAACTTTCTAAATATTTATGTTTATACCTATAGTTCTGGCTGTCAAAGGAGCTTCTTTTTGCAGTGGGCAGGGGTTAAACAGACACTCATAATTGGTCAAAATGTTGAGACTGACTGTAGGTGTGGAGACCTCAATGGACATTTAATATATGGGACAATGAAGGAAGGAGTACAAAGAACTTACTAAGAGCCGGAGGATGGGAAGTGTGTGATGAACTGCTGTCTTTCCTACATGGCAAGATCATTACGCTCAGGGTTACCTGCAAAAGGCCTACAAAATGCCATGCCAATCAAGATTCCAGCATAGTGGAGGAAGGATCACTGGGGCCTACTGTTAGCTGAGGAGCTATTGGCAAATGATAGCTGCTGAGGGAGAAAGAATCATTGTTTCTCAGGGGTGTGGCTACTGGTTGGTTGCCTGTGCTTCAGTGAATGGCCCCACACCAAGTCACATGTGGTAATACTAAATGGACTCAGTGAGATTAAAAAATAAGTTAAAAAAAAAAAAAAAGACAAGAAATTTGGAGAAAGAATGTGTTGGTAGGAGCCAGCTTTAGAGGAATTGAAAGAAGGAAATGGGGTAGATATGATCAAAACACATCGTGCACGTGTGTGAAACTCTCAAAGAATAAGCTTGAAATATTACTATATTTTAAAAAGTGTCAGCAGATGGTCTGCATTAAGTCAGAGAAAACAATTCTACCAGATTAGTTACAGCAGGACCCAAGAATGAAAGCCCTCCGTCAGCTGCGCTGGTCATCCATCTGCCTAGCAAGGAAGCCTCAGAGGGTACTGGGGGTCATCTGCATAAATGGATGACATCTACTGTTAAAATTATCCCACAACTGTGTTCCAATCACACTTATGCCAGCATGTTTCCATTTCCCCCAGAAACTTTTAATTCCTTTATAGAAAAGATAATGTATAAACCAAGAACCATCAGAAGCTCAGCTTGTCACATATTTCTTAATGAAAATTAAATTTACATTTACCCTGGGATGTAAAATGTTCCATCTCATCAGATCATTACCTCTGCCTGACTTCCACAGCTAGGCTAACGCCTTGCAGTTTTGAGATCATTGTAACTTTAAGTTGCACTTTGCTTATCTTCTGCGACTTTTTCTCATTCCTTACCTCCAAAGAAGAGCTACTCTAAAATGCTAATGTTCTGGTAATGCAGGGCAATTATGAAAATCACATGGAAAAGTGTATGTGAAAACATGTGACAATCAAACATGACAATCATGTGGGTTTGCAATTGAACCTAGTGCCTAGCCAATATTTGGCACATTGTAGATACTCACTAAATCCTTTGGACTTGTTTGTATGACATCTATTCCTCAAGAGAATTAAAACGAGTCAACAAAGGATTACTGAGTAAAACTTTGTCTTCTTTGTCATTAGGGCTGGCTGACATTAAAGATCCTCAGAAGCTTTATTGTGTTTAATCCTCACTGGATCCCCATTTATGCATATACATCATATATATACAAGTACACCTTATACATATAATATGTGTTTACTCAAGTGTCCCCATCCCCATTCAAAATGTTGGGGTCAAATGGAAATTTCAGTGATAGAATGGTTTTCTCACATGTCTAAGGTCTTGGAATGTCCAACACTGTAAGGCAGGAAGGGACAATGAAAGGGAAGAAAGGTAAGTATTGCTATAACATAAATAGTCATGGTTCACAAAGTATGCTACACAATACAGTCTTCCATTACTATAACAAATACTAGAGGTAACTGCCTTATGGGGAAAAAAAGATTTGATCTGGCTCACGGGTTTAGAGATTCCAGCCTATGACTAGAGAGATCGATTGCTTCTGTTGGTGTGGGGAATGCACATCACAGAAGTGTATGGAGGGAGTCAAAACAGAGGAAAGAAGGGGTTGGATTCTATTGTCCCTTCAGGGATGCATCGCAGTTACCTGAAAACTTCTGGGAAAGCCATATTTCATAAAAGTTTAACCATCTCCCCCAACACCAAATCTACACTTTACAGGCCTTTGGAGGACTCTTAAGACTTTAATTCTAGCATAGGCTAACTACTTAAATATATCGCTTTATAGAATAATCAAAAGAAACCAAGTGTGTAGGTCCAGGTTTCCCCATGAGTAACAGTCTCTTTAGTTCAAGCAGATAAGTTCTGTCTTGGAAGAGGGAGGATAGAGAAGAGGAAGATAGTTTCCTTGTACTTTCCTTCTCTGTCCTTCTGCTTCCTTCTCTCCTCCTCCCCTTCAGAAGCCCCGCCCTTCTGCTTCCCTTCCTCCTCCCCTTCAGAAGCCCAGTCAATCTACTCCCATCCCTCCTTTTCACCTTCTGAAAGGGCTGATTTTTCTGTTTCTGAGCAGCTCCAAAGCTCTGTTCAGTTTTAATTTGCTTATTGGTAGCTTGTGTTTTAGCTCCCCAGACCTGTTAAGTCCGTTATCATTTATCCATCTGCTTGACAGCTTCCAAAATTATCAGTGGGTCCCAAAATGTACTGGAATGTTATAATCAGTAACTGAGAGGTGAGGTCTTCTCCTTTGAATTAACAAGCCAGACCGACCGATAAAAACCCACTTACCCACAGCATTCTACACTTGCTGGCAGCCTAAAGCTGTTTAGAGAGAGAGTCTACTGGTTGGGAGAGGAAATTACAGATTATCCAATTCCACTTGAATCTATAATTAAATAACCTCATGCAAGAATCACTTATAAGCACTACTAGATCATTAGCATTCTTCCACACAGAATCTTAACTTGTGTCTGACATAGAAAACCTCTTCTTAGACCATACATGTTTCTTGGCAATAAATCCTCACAGCAGGCATGTTTGTTGGATGAATGAGCACAACAATCTGTCCCTCAGAAGTTTAGTTCAGTTCAGCATGAGTAACTTGAGGTTGTGGCTTTTAATATCGGCAGAATAATGATTGGCAGAAAATCCTTATGAGACATTTCCTTGTATTTTTTTGATCGTGGGCATCACAAAACATGAGTCCTTTTACAGATGTTCTACTTAGCTTCTACTTTACTTAGAGAACTGCTTCCTTAGCCCATTTGGGATGCTAACAACACTATAGACCAAGTAGCCTATAAATAACAGAAATTTGTTAACATTCTGGAGGCTGGGAAATGCAAAATAAGGCACTAGTAAACTGGATATCTGGTCAGATCTCATATCCTATTTCTGCCTTTTCATGTGACAGCAGAGATGAGAGCTTTGTGGAGTCTTTTCCTTAAAGACAAAATGTCTACTCACATGACTCCTCCTTATAACATAAATACCCCCAAAGACCCCCTTGGAGATGATGATTTCAGCATATGAAGTGTAGGAGACACAGTCATCTATAGAATCTGTAAATTCAAGTCAAGGGGAAAGAATATGTGTGTATATGCTTCACATTTGAATCTCACCAAACAATAAAGATGCTCAAATTTTACTATTATACATTTGACCCAGAGGGCTAGACTTCTGGTAGAGTTTTGAGTTTCTGTGTGATAAAAACAATTTCAGAGAAACTTCAGGTCCCTATTCTCTTTCCCCATATATGCATCTGCAGCTAGAGGGCTTGTTCTGTGAAGAGTGGAGAGATACAGGCTTAAGCCGGTCTTCAGCATCATCCACTTTCATATCAGCCAGCCTCAGTCTATGAGAGGGGAAAGGCAGGGGGTGAATAGAGAAGGAAGGGTGGTAGGAGTTGAAAATCCCAAAGAAGTTTCCTTAATATCTCATCTACGCTTTGCTAACTGGATTCTGGTGTTGAGACTTTAATTGTATCTCATCCCTGTGCAAACTACTTGGTTGTTTGCCTTCCTGTGTGCTTTCCGGACCTTCTCCAATAAGCCCCAGGGGGCTTTGCACCTGGCCCAGGCTGCTTGCTTCTGTCAATGTCATAGTTCTCCTGCAGCCAGTGGGTGGGATAGCCAGACTGTGCCAAGCAATCCAGATAACATCATTCTTGGCAGGAAGAGAGATTCACAGCAGTGACACATATCGTGCCTTCCTCGAATTCCGGACACTCCCAGGAATCATGAGAGGCCCCCTGACATAAAATTGACTCTGTGCATCATTCATCTGGCAGCCAGGACCTGAGGCCTAGAGCTGTTTTCCAGAAGTATCAGTGGGAACATCAAATCCAGACTGGTTGCTACTATTCTGCAAATATTTTAAAAAGTAAATGTTTTCATTTGCTTTGACAGGTACTTCTGCAAGCAGTGTCTCTGGGGAATGTTCTGACCATTGTTTCTACTGAGAACATTTAACATTTTAAAAGGCATGACAATAATAATAACTGGCATAAGGTGAACATTTTCTGAGCTCTGTCTCTCTAAATTCACACGACAGCCTCATCTCTGTTTTACAAATAAAACAAGACGACAATGGAAAGTGGTACTATGTCATCCTTGAGGTCAAATAACTTGCAAATTCAAAGTCCATGATTAAATAAAAATTATTCTGGGTTCTGAACTCAGCTACTATTATATTAACCAACTAAATTGCCATAAATGTTGATTAAGTTTTGTGGTGTAGAAGAGAATACCAGAGAATAAGTATTACTAAGAAAAGGAGAAATTTGGTGACTGTTATTTCTCCATTAAAATAAAATATGAGTATAGACATATAATCAGAATTACAGTATACTCTGAAGTAAGCAAAATATGAGTGTATCTATTTTTACATATTTAAAACATATTCATCATTAGCCCAAAAGTGAAGTCACTAACCAGAGAATCTAAAACAGAACAAAGGTAGATATGTACAAAACCTATTCCACTTATGTCTACCCTTTTTCCTCTCTATGATTTTATCTCAGGAGGAGGGGGAGAGGTGTAAAACACAATAGAAATATATCATGGTATACAATCTTATGAAAGTAGAACCAAAGGCAGTTGAGCCACCAATAAGCTAGGAAGCAGAAACTACATTTCATGCAGACTCAACCAGGAAGCACTTGTAAGAACTTGGTGGTAGAATTGTTTGTTAGACAGACATGCAGGTTTTGCTTTCCAGCCTGGAGGTTCTATTATTTCAGCTATGGAAATTAATTACCAGAGTTCCTCTGGGGGCGGGGGGGGACAATGAAGAGGAAGAAGAGGAAGTGGAGGAGGAGGAGGAAGAGGAAGAGGAGATGACCATGGTGATCATGATCATGATTATCAAACCAAAAGTTCCACATTTTTTGAAAGAGAAATAATCCTATTCTCTCAGTTGCTTATACATGCAGTTCAAATGGCCCAGTAAGAGATTTTTGTAGCATTATGAGCTTTTCTCTTGAGTGCCTCTTCACCTCCCTTTTTTTTCCTTCTTCAGCTGTTATTTATTTACATACAGGTAGTCTCTATGGCAACAAGCCTGGAGATGGCTGCAGTAGGAGGGGACCTGCAAGTGGGGGGTAGAGCATGCAGTAATTGCTGATTGGAGTATATGAACAGAAGAACATCTTGCAGATGGGAAGAGGTCAAGCAGCTGGGGAAGCAAGTGTGGGCCAGGGCCAAAGGCCATCTACAATGGATCTTTGGGCCCACTCTCTAAGTCCCAACTCTTACTACCTATGATCTGACTCCAAGTGAGTCCTCTGAGCTGCTGTTGTCTTCCTGTGATTAAATCAGAGGGCCTCTGGTCCTGTGCTCCTTCTTCATCCCTGGTTTGAGTAGATCCACAATAAACAACTGTACTGTGCACCGTGTTTCATGGCGGCATTAACCTTCCTGATGCTCCAGCTCACCAGTGCCACACAGCATAGAGTGAGCACTAGCCTCAAATCTCTCTGGCCTATTGATGAATTGGAGAAGCAGGATGGACGGGGACTAGAAGAAAGTCTCCAGGGGCATAGAAGTACTACCCTCTGGGTGCTAATGAAAGAAGAGTCTGGACACCATTTGGCCAGCACAATGACAACCTCTCTCCTTGTGAAAGCCTCAGGACTAGCCACTATTCATGGCCAAGTTCATTTGAGCTCCAAATCCTCTACCCAGGCCTTGAGTAGGACCTTACACAGCACAGAGAAGGTACCATAGTAGCAATAGATGTGACTAGCTGTCTGTGTCCAAAGGATTAGGTGTCACATCAATGATGGAACCATGTAGGTGGTATGTAGACACCTGGGGAGCACTCCTGCCAAACTTGATGAGGATGATAAGGGCTTCCCTGAAGTGCTTGAAAAAGGCCTCCAAGGAGCCCACAGTCCTGGCTTCTGTGGAGTCACTGGGAATAGGCATCCTTTGGCAGAGTTACTCATGAATTGCAAGTGGTATATGGCAACCTGTGTCTCATAGGGAACCAAGTCTTACACTCGAACAGCCTCCAGAGGGTACCTCACTTTGGCTGTTTCTCCAACTTGATTCAGTGAACTTCACCTACAACTACATTGGTTGTATCACTAGCCTTCAACCCAGGTGGGACAGGGTTTCTTGATTACGTTCAGCAGCATCTGTGTGGAGCAGATGCCGTGATCCTGTGACTGCTCTCCAGGATCTCGTCATACCTATGACCTTCTTTGTATTCGAGATTTTCTCAGAGGTCTATGTTATCCCAAGAAGAACTTAAATAAAGCTATAGTAAAGTAATTGGTGGATAGGACAACTGATAATGCATGTGGGGTCAAATAAACTGTCCTAGTTAAATGCAAGCAAACATGCACACACAAACACAGAAACACAATTGCACACACATACACAAAGACAAGAAACTTGAGAGAAACTTCCTTATCAGACCTACAAGGAAGTAAATGGTTTTAAGCTCTCTAACACTGGGTATATTTTTCTAAAAAGATAACTACTTACCTTAGAGAAACATGGGGAGGAGACCAGGAAACACACACACATACACACACACCGCCTATGCAAAGACATTCTTTTAAAATGTAATTCGAATGCATATGTTCATTACACACTAAAAATATTCAGTCCATACAAAATCCAAAGTGACAGAAGACAGAGTGAGCCTTCAGAATGGGATAACTATAAATCTAACACAGAGCACATGACTTTGTTCCCAAAGGAATGTTTCATCTCATCATTTTGAGTTATTAACTTTCCCAAATCCCCATAACCCAAGTAAATAAAAACTCAATAAATAAAATAAATTAACAATAAATAAAGAAAAACCCATTGTTTCCAGATAGCCATAATTAGGTAACTCTAAATATTGAAGTTTAGCTATGGGGGTAAGAAAGTTGCTAAAGAAAGAGATTTGAAGTGTAGAACTGAGTCCTCAACAGAAAAGCCAATAAACGGCCTGGTTCTCAGCCTTTAGTTTGCATGTTAGAATTTTTAGACTGATAGCAGCCATTTGGAGCCCTCAGGAAACATGAGAGCAAATGCCGATGTTCTGTGGGGTGCCAGGGTGGAAAGAGGAGGGAAAGCTGGCTTTCAGAATAATCAGGACTCTTCCGATTTGCTGTGCCTACCCTAACAGAAAACCGTGTACTTTGAAGTCAAGCTATATAAAGCTCACTAAAAGTAACACTTTACATTGACAGCCACTGAATCCAGCTTTGGATATACATATAGCTAACCACATATAACTAACATCAATCAACACTTCCTAGTTTGTAGGTTAATGAAATTTGGAGGAGGGATATAGTCAAGTCCTGGGGAAATCAAGTTCCCATTGTCTTCAACAGCTACATAGATTCCTTTCTCTTCTTATATTGAAAACCTCCTTCTAAAGCATCTCAAAGGATAAATGGGCATGTCTTTCCCTGTGTAAACCTACAGATTATTTGCCTGTAACATATCTACTGTCACCCTTAAAAACACAAATCCTAAAAGATCATTACAAAAGATGACGCCAATAACAGTTAATAAGTAGAAAATCCACACTTTCCACAGTGAAGATCTCCATTATAAACATTTAGAATGCCATCAAGTGTAGGCTTAGAGTTTTCAAAATCTGTTTTATTTAGGGTTCTTAAATGCTTCAACCTCCTTCCTAGCCCACTGAGAATAGGTAGGGGAGAAAGAAGGGTAATAGGAAAGGGGAGTTCTGAACCTGTTTAGAAGTAGTTCTTTGGAATGATTCTTCTTTTCATTATCAGAATAGCAGCAATCCAGTCCAATAGCAAACATCAAACATGAATCAGTAGTAGCAGCATGAATTGAAGTGGCCAGAATCAGCTAGAATGACATTAAAAGTTCTTTAGCTTATTTCTCTTGAAGTGAAGACCAAAGAAAACCAGAGAAGACCAGCAAAGACCAGAGAAGACCAAGGAAGACCAGCAAAGACTAGGGAAGATCAGCAAAGCATTCCCCAGTGCAAGAGCATCCTCTCACTGTTTGTGGGGTTCCATTTATATTCTTTCTAAACATCACATGCCATCTCAAGTATCTGTTTTCAGCTAAACATCACATGCCCTCTTACAAGACACCTTCCAGAAAATATCACAGGACACAACTGAGTTGTTAAACCAGAAACTTCCACTTCAATCAAATTCTGTATCTCTTGTGATTCAGGATCCTGTGATTGGATCATTTAGTGAACAGGAAACAAGCATAATATTTGACCTGAAGGGAGAAGGGACCTCCATACCATGAGAGCAGTGGTTGGAGTGGGAACCATTTCTTCAGAGCTCCACCTGCCTTGATTTCCCCTTCTTCGTTGCTATCAGACCCCAGGGTGTACTCCCTCTCCCTCTTCTCTGTCACTTTGCCTTACCTTCTCCTTAGCTGGGGTGGTTGTAATCAATTGCTGCATTTCTAGAAACCATTCTAACAGCCTCCCGAGAAAGTTCTGCTCCTCTCCTTGCTATTTTACAACACTCTCGGATTGAAGGTCTTTCCTCTGAAGTTCTCTTTACAAGGGAGTAATACTGAGAATCGCAAGCGATCGCTCCTTCACCAGGAGCAGCGATGGGAAGAAAGAACAACCCAGGGGAGGAAAATGTGATAAAAAACAACTGCTTAGAGTGGTGTTT
Organism: Mastomys natalensis; assembly: GCA_021653895.1. Classification (NCBI taxonomy): domain Eukaryota; kingdom Metazoa; phylum Chordata; class Mammalia; order Rodentia; family Muridae; genus Mastomys; species Mastomys natalensis. The sequence goes on from JAJTUV010000143.1 coordinate 58,639, forward strand.
GGAGAAAATTATGTAAATATTTATGCAAAGACAGCTTTGCAGAGCACACCGAGCTGCGTCAGAGCTGTTCCTGCCAGTGCGCACAGGCAGCCTCACAGTTGGATCAACAGCCTGAAAAGCAGATGTGCCAATTTCCTGTATTTGATTATGATGATTCCTAATTATGCCAAAGCTGTGGCAGTGTCCTTCCCTAGAATGACTCTTAATTTTGTTTTGCTAAGGCACACACACACAACCTGTTTCGGACGTGCCGTTTATTGTCACGTTAGGTCCATGAAAGACTCATTTGCTTGCTGAGTAGTGCCCAGGACAATGACTCACATGGATGCTGTCCCCACTATTTAATTTAGTATTCTCGTGTGTGCCCAGAGGAAAAAAAAAGAAAAAAGTGTGCATAGTGATATAGCCACAGTACCTAACATCAGCTGATCACAGACTCCCCACGGTTTTCTACAACTTCAAATACAGTTAAATGCTAATTCTGAAAGGGCCACTTTTTTTTTTTTTTTTTTTTTTTTGTCTTACACACGTTGACATTTACAATGTCATTAGCAACAGAATCTCAGCACTGTTTAGGTGACTTGGCTGCTGTAGAAAAACTGATGTGGATGACTGGGGAGATGCCCGGTTAGGAAAAGACCCACCACACAAGCAGGGATAAAGGCCTGAGTTCAATCCCAGACAGCCATGTCAAAGCCAGATGCAGTAGTGTGCATCTATAATTCCAGTGCTGGAGACCAGAGGGTCCCTGGGCCTTGCTGGCCTGCCAGCCTAGCTGAATCAGTCAGCCTTAGGTATAGTGAGGATCCCTGCCTCCAGAAGTAAGCTGGAGAGTGAGAAAGGAAGACACCTGACACACACTTGCATGTGCACATACTCATGTGTACTCATGTACACATACACACACACACACACACACACACACACACATGAAAACTGATGTAATCCATAAAAGATGTTAAAAGAACAAACTGCCTGGTTGTTTGTGTGCTTAGACCTCAGATATATGGTCTGTGGTGGGAGAAAGAGCAGAAGATGGATGGTTCAAGATCACCTTAAATATCCCATGTGTTCCTTGAGCCCTTGCAGAAGGTTTTGCTGGTGAAGACTTTAGGAGATGTACTCTGCTATATTCCAGAGCCATAACTGATGTTCACATTTGCCCCACAATTTAAGATGTTTATTTCACTTAGAATCCTTTATTAATCCTGCATGGTAGTCTCGTGAGACCAGTATTCTTATAATCCTTATTTAGAACTATACAAATGAGTACAAATGATTAAATCACATCATCCAAGAAAAGAGAACAATAAAGACCTAAACTCCAGCATACGCATCGCTCAACAAATATTTATTGTTTGTTTATTTGGGGGTTGTCTGAGGCAGTGTCTTATTATGTAGCCCAGCCTGGTCTGGCAGGAGTAGTTGACTTTGGCCCTCTGAGCGTGAGGATTACAAGCAGGCAGCACTACTCCTGGAAATAGCTATTTATTAACTGGGCTTGATCTTTGTTATAAAATAATGATGCAAGAAGTCTTGGATTTGGATGCCCTGCACCAAGTCTTACTGTTTTCTAATTGTACAAATGTATGATGTACAGGAACATGAATCAGCATGTGAATGGATGCAGGGCGTAATGATCAGATCAGAGAAGGCAAACATTGCCCTCTTTACCATTTCAGTGGCTTTGTTTGTTTTATTTTTTTTTAAACACTGAATAATTCAGTCTTCACTTTTTTACAGATTGGAACTATGTCTCTTTCTTCCTGGCTTCTTGCTGTTCTTTGTATCAGCAAACAACTCTGGTCCCTCTGCCTCAGGGAGCAACCTGTGCTCCAGATCTTTCTCTGTCATCTTCTCCCCCATCCTACCTACTGTCCATCACCACATGGTATGTCTCTGAGGACTTGATTGTGACCTGTGTAGTATCCAGGTTGGACAAGGAGGGATTCTTCACATTCTTTGCTCCTTCATTTCTAGAAGCATCTCCAATACAGGCCCGAGGACACAGAAGTTAGCCCCCACATTCTCAAACTCATACAGAAGGTAGCTAACTGCCTTAACTTGAAAGGATAGTATAAGATAAGGCCTTCAGTTCAGGTGGTTAATATGGAAGGTGACCTCTGGAAGCAGGAATGAATGTGAGATAGAAAGCCAACATAAGGTGGCCCAATTTAGACAGCTATTGTATATGATAGGAGCTTGACTGCTCCAGAATCTGATAGCAGTGGAGAACACATCACCACATCCTAAAAGACCATGGGGATGGAGGATTTACCTACCCTCAGGGTCTACTGATTAAAGATGTCCATGGTAATGTCTCCACACTTACTAGACTCAAAGGCAGGTTCCCATGGCTTTGTAGAAGGTTCTGAGGAAGAAAATAGAATGACAGAAGATAATGGAGGGAATCAACATGAGAAGATCTTAGTTTATACTCAATATTTGTACATACAGACAGACAGATGGACACACAGATACAAACACACATAGATAACACACACACAGATACATAGACACACACAAAGACACAAACAGAGACACACATAGATACACAAACACATACACACAGAGACACACACACATAGAGACACAGACATATACAGACATACACACACACACACATAAACTTTTCTTTCTGTTCTAAAATTATATCTGATACCATATGCCTCCAGCCAGAAGAATATATTTTAGAATTTTCTTCAGTGTGGAACCAAATAAATTCTGTTTATACTCATCTTTAGAGATAATCTTACTTCTCCTTAGAATATAATACTGTCTGTCCATGTCAAATCTTGGGTGGACCTTCATTCTCCTCCATCAGTCCAGAGCAGCTCTCTGGTCTTCTCCCATAACTTCTGCCCATTTTGCCCAATTCTCTCTCTTTTATTCATTAGTCTCTGATAACACCTTCCCTAGCCTTTCCTCGGTGCCTTCGCTGTGCTTTTAGTAATGTCTCTATTCTCTGTGCTTTCACCTATGGTTTAATCTGAAGCTTTTTCTTCTCTATGTTGTTCTCTAGTTCTTTGACTTTCTCCAGACACTCCATGACCTGGCCTAATTGCCTCTGTTGACTTTTAAATTTCAGATATATTTTCCTTATAAAGTTTTCTTATGTGTTCAAGAATGATGCTACTGTCTCCAATCCTTTCACTTATGTTAATTGATCAGGAGTGTCGGTGAGAAAGTCACTGGGGTTTTCTTGACTGTCACAGTTTTAAGTTTTGATCCAGCGTTCGCTTCCTCTCACTCCCCTCTAAGTTGTTGTATGTAAACACCGTAGAGATCATTGAATCCCTGATGTTGTGACTCTCCAGAAATGAATTGCGTTTGTTTCTCTGAGTTAGACGCACTCTTCAGTGCTTTAGTTCAGGCATGGCTGTCGAAATTTGGGATGGGCTGTTCGAGTTCTCGATGCTTTCAGCCATCCTTGACATTGTTCTAAAAGTGTTAAGTAGTGCTTTCACACACATCCATTCCATCTGCTTGCCCCAAATCTTCAGTGACTATGTTTGTCTAGAACTTACATTTTATATTTTAGTGTCTGTATTCAGAACTCTCTTGACTACCGCCCCTACCTCCCTTCCTATCTTGCATCCTACTGTTCTTCATAATGTAGTTTCATTTTATGAAAACTGCCACGTTTTTGGTACTCTATGGCTGCCTTTGCTCTCTCATTTCTGTGCCAGTGTTGCCATGCCCAGAACGCTCTGCTCTGCCTTCCAAATCCTCATCTTCTCAACCTTCCAGAGCTATCCAAATGTCATTGTGTTTAGTGGAGCCATGATTTGCAATCAAGCTTACACGTTATCCATGTCCTCTGGGTAATATGTTTCCTCACATATTACTTAGCAAGAATATTCATTGGCTGTAGTGTTAACGTAACAGCAAGGCATTGATTTTTTTTTCCAGATAGATCTCTGTTCCCTTGTAGCAGGCATTTTGACACATTCACCTCATATCCAGTAATTTTATCCATAAAATCACTTTCTCAAAATAATACAAATCTGTTTTAAGCTTCGATAGTTTCCTTAAAAGCTTATTAGTCCTGGACTCATCTAGCTTCCCAAGGCATCCTCTCTCTTAAATCATGGAGATTTTTTTCTGGAGGAAACAAGCTCCTATGAGCCCTGAGAGATGAAACTAATAATTTTATTGATTCTTGACTAAAACCTAAAAATTTACAATAAGTCCTTTGTTTATGGTTCTTATATTATATAAGCAAATTTATCCATCAAATATGAGCAAAATGAGAAAAACATTAGAAAACTTCTTTTAACATTGCTCTACTAAAGCTTAATTATTCTCAGTGTGTACTTTGTTTGAGTGGAACCTGTACTCCATTGCTGGAGGAAATGCAAGATGCTACAGCTGCTTTGGAAGACAGTTTGTGATGCAATGAAGTGATTGTGGCTTTTGGTATTTTTCCTAATGTGTTGAAAACTTACGCTCACACAAAGCTTGCACACAGGTGTTTATAACAGGTGTGCTCATAATTACTAAAAGTTAGAAGCAATCAAGATACCTTTCAGTAGAGAAATGGGTCAATTGTGGTATAGCCAGATGACAAAATACTATTCCATATCCTAAAAGAATTGGCTTATTGAGCTATGAAACGACAAAGGACACCTACATAAATAATCCTCAATAAAAGTAGCTGATTAACAAAAACCACTTACTACATAATTCCAACCATATGACATGCTGGAAAAGATATAACTATAGGTAAAGAAAAACAAACAAACAAACAAACAAAAAACACAATGGTGTCTAGAATTAGAAGGGATGGAAACCTGACCTGATAGAACATAGGATAAGGAGCAGGAAAGAGTTCTTCATGCTCTTTAATTGCAGGTCCATGTTATCATACATGTGTCCAAGCTATACAATGTATAAGACCAAGAGTGAAGTCTAATGTGCACTTTGGCCCAGTGCATCAGTGTAAATTAATCATTACTCTTGAGGGCTGGGATGATATCTCAGAGGGTAAAGAGCTTGCCTTGAAACATAAAGACCTAAGTTCAATCCTAAGAACCAGCAAGCAAAGTCAGGCATTGTGGCAATTCACTTGTACCCCCAGTTTCTTCTAGAAAAAAGTGGGGAGATAAATGGAACTTGAGCCTTGAAGTCCACAAACATGATGAATGCTTGGTTTGCTCCAAACCAGTAAGAAATGTATTACAAAACAAAATGAACGGGAGCAGAGGAACAACAGCAGAGGTTGTCCTGTTATCTACACACATACACACACACACACACACACACACACACACACACACACCACACATTACCCCAATGAGAAACAATGACAATGTCTAGTCTCATGGTGTCTCAGCACAGTGGGGGATGAGGGTGTGAAAAATCTCAGTTGTTTCAACTTGATTTTACAGTGAACCTAAAACTATCTTTAAATTTATTCTTGGGAAAAAATGGTATATTAAATCTAACATTTAAGAGTAAAATTTTTAATGAGATTTAACTGAAGATGGTTAAATTAAATTATTTTGGAAACAATAAATCCTCTAAATATTTTAAGCCCTATAATAAGAATAACATTAAAGATAATTTAATAAATTTTAGTAGGATAGAAACACTTTTTTCCAACATAATATTTTTATTGATTATTTGCAAATTCCACATGACTCACCCTGATCTCACTCACTTCCCAGTCCTCTCAGGTCTGCCTTTGTGACCTCCCAAAACAAAAAAGAAATGGATGGATGGATGGATGGATGGATGGAGAAAGAGAAGGAGGAGGAGGAGGAAGAGAGAAGAAGAAGAAGAAGAAGAAGAAGAAGAGAAGAAGAAGAAGAAGAAGAAGAAGAAGAAGAAGAAAGAAGAAGAAAAGAAGAAAAAGAAAAAGAAGAAGAAGCAAACAAAGAACCCACACATCTGATTTGTGTTACCCATATACTCACTAGAGCACAGTCAAACTCCCAGCATCCAGACCCTTAGAGAAAATTGAGTCCTTTTCACCCACACCCATACCAGAAGCTATAAGTTATGTAGAACTACACTTCAGCATCCTTATCACGGTTTTTAAGAGTCCTCTTCGAAGGCTTCTTGTCTAGGCTGTTACTTTTGGGTGGGGAGGGTAGGAGTAGGGGTTGTCACAGAAGCCTTCTATGACTCTCTTTTTCAACTATGAGTCTACAGTTAATACCACTGCAGAAGAAGTGTCCTCACTCTTTACTGTAAGCAGGAACATGAATCATGAACTTCCACATGGTTTCTCTTCACATAACATGGACCTCAGACATCCACATGGCCTCCAGAATCAGCACATAGCACAGACTTCAGCATGGGTCTCCAGTGGCAGTACAGACTAAGGATGTCAACACAGCCCTGCAACATGGACCACAGACAACATTATAGTCTTTGGTGGCAGTAGACAACACAGGCCATTCACACCAACATGGCCCTGGGTGTCTGCATAGCCCGTGGATATCAGCATGACCTTCAGTGGTCATGGACATCAACATGGCCTCAGATGCATGGACCTCCAATGGTAACATGAACCACAAACATCAATACGGCTTCAACAGTACCACAGGTCTGAACATGGCCCTCTGCAACAGCACAGACCATGTACATCAACATGACCTCTGGCAGCAAACCAGACCACAGACACTAATGCGGCTTCCTGCAGTAGAACAGACTATAGCACAAATATCAGCATGGCTTCCAGCCCATGCTGCTTCCAGCAGCAGCCCAGACCATAGACATCCACATGAACCTGGGGCTTCAGCATGGCCCAGGGCAGCAGCAGGGACCACAGATGCCAATGTGGCCTTTCTAGGGCAGCACAGACCATGGAGGTCTTTTGAGGAGATCTAATCCAGAAAATAAACTATTCATCTTGGATGTCCTGTCATTGTCACTGAGCTTCTTCTCAGCAGGGCAAACAGCTGTCTGTAGCCCCAGTGGCTCCATGTTGGAGGCTGGCTAGCAGGCCTAGAACCAACCCTATTCACCAGTGACATCTGGTTCTGCAAAACTAGCTTTTCCATGCACTCCATCAGCAGATAGATTGAGTGGATGTTGGGGTGAACCTACTCAAAGCACTGAGTCTGGATGGTGGCTGAATTGGTCAGCCCTAGAAGGCCCAATGTCCACTCCTAGACATACTTTTTATAGTAGAAAGACAGAGGCATAGATGAAGATAAAGTAAATCAAAATGGTGGGATGTTGAGTGTGACTAGAATGTATTTCATCCATTTGTGTGTGTGTATATCTCCTTAATTGCCATCTTCTCTATCAGATAATAAATGACATGAGAGTAGAGCTATGTTTTAATATTCCTTTCATTGTATACCCAGAAAGAAGCACAATGGAAGCTATACTGTAAGAAAGAACAAATGTCTAATGAATAGCTGAATCTATGATGCTGACACTTGGGACTAACTTGAATACCTGTAACTACGATCCTGTGAAGTCATCAGAGTTAATCATTTCATAAGACCTAAGCCTCCAAGATGCAGAGAATCTGCTAACCCTGCTCAGGTTGTTGTTCCTTCAACCCCAGACTACAAAATTCAATTCAGGGTCTTTGCAGATCACTGTGTTTCTATGTCCAGCTTTGCTTAACATACTACCTTCGGCTTGCCACCCTCTAGGCCTTTGGGAATATAAGGTATTTCCATCTTTGGCACCAGATAAAGACATGAAGATGTGACTTGGATAGGAATCATCATGATATGGTAGCTACATTTACCAGCAGCTCCTGTTCTCCCAAACCTAGGGTGTCCTGACACCCGTAACTCAAAAGATTTAAAAAAAAAAAAAATCCCTCCAAATTTTGTTACACTGTTCTAAGTTTTCTTTCCCACTTTCTAGCAGAGCAGTCCTCTTGACTCTCAAATCACAGCCCGCTCAGTCATTTAAGCATTTGTATACACGGTCCTGAGCAGTAGTAGGAACAACAGTGATTATAAGTTGCCTAAATATTAGAAGTTTTAGGCACTCTGGTGAAATTTAGACACTGTTCCATCATACCTCCTGATCTAGGTTTAACCTTGTGAATCTCAATAATAATCTGAAGGGGATACAGCTCATCAAGACTATAACTATTATTGACAAGTAATGGTTTGAAGACTTGAAAATGATCACCTTTAGAGCCTTGACCCGGGGACATCTCTATCCCAAATGGTCACTGGGAAAATGCTTTCATTTCCCAGTGTGGTGCCTTTAGAAGAGGTCCTTGGATCTGAGTTCAGATCCTTGCTCTATCACAAACGAGTTTGACAGCATTGTGTATGCTTCTGTCTACATAGAGTCTACGAGATTTCATAAGATAGTTTATATATCCATTACAAGTATGTAGCTGTTACTGAACCAGCATTCTGGCAAAGAGCAAACGTTGGAGAATGTTATTGTTAATTGTTATTTTTAGAATCCAACTCTGTTTGCATTCAAATGTCACTCTCATTTCTTCTCTAGTCAGTGGCTCCATGTGCTTTCACTGGGGTTTTCAATGAGAAGGAAGGAGTACACAGTGCAATCCGTACATAATCCATCAGGAAGACATTAGCATCGTTGGATAAGAGGAGACCCTGGTGCAAAGTGTTTGGGCTGGTGGACTCTGGAGAGTGAGGACTCTGTCATGTCCTTATTAGGATAATCAATTAGGATAATCAGGTCTATCACCTGAAAAATTCAGATATGTGTGTCTTTTGATAAGGTTATAATGGAAAGAAAACAATAAAAATTGGCACTTTATGCTTCATTAAGTTTTTTTCTTAAATCAAAGAACAAACCTCGGTTTGAACAGAGAGCTATTTGAAAGCAGCAGGACCCTCTTTCATGCCTAGATCAAGGCTCTGAGGAACTGTCTACTGGAGTCCTTGTTTTAAAATGTACCCAGCTTTCAACTCTTTCCTTCTTTCTGGTAGATTTTTCCCCTGGGCGGGCTTTCAGTGAGTCACGTCTAGTCTCTTCTTGGTCACATTTCAACCTCCTGATGGTTAGTGAATCACTTCCCTGCTCTTCATTAGTTGTTCCTCTCCCTCAGCACCTGCCTCTAATTCCCCTGGGGAAAACAAAGCAAAGAAGAACTGAGACCTTTGAGATGAGAACAGTGGACACCTGGGGAAACTCTCCTATGAATGCCTTTAAATAAAACTCCCATTCCCTGTTGGGAGAAGAATCTGTTTCAGTTTTTTCACTCATTACAACCCACAAGCCTGACCCAGGCCTTGCTTCAGAGCTTCTAATCAAAACCTGGGGTACAAACGCTCCGTTGCTTTAGTCATTCATTCTGCATTAAAAAAGACTTTGGGGGAATGTAACTATAAATAGAAGAGGTAGGATGAAAAACATAGGAGAAGGGGAGAAAGAAGATATCCCAACCAAAAAAAAAAAAGGAAAAGAGGTGACAGTCATATGGGGAAAGAGGAAGGAAGGAAGGAAAGCAAAGGGAAGGCGGGAGGTAAATTAGGAAAGGGGAAGCCAAAACTAGAGACTAAAGAAGTAGATGGAATTCACCCAGTGACTGAGTGCACTAGCAGAGCTCCATCGACTGCTCAGACCACTCACTGACTGTGTAGCCCAGAGCAAGCAGTCAAGTCTCCCCTCCTGTGTTCTGCTCACTCCTCTTTAATATGAGGAAGGTTGGACTGCTACCGCTCAGAGAAGTCGTGCTGCATGGAAAGCTTGGTGGAAGTGTTCAGTACTTTGGTGCTTAGTGTCTTTGTAGTTGTTAGCTGGTATGTTTATTTTTTTATAATTAGAATAGTAACAGTAATTGTTGAATTGAATATGAGAGCATCAGCAACAGTTACAGTTTCTGCTAACTTCTACAGCATGCAATCACTAGAGACACAACACCGTGCATTCATCGTTGATACCAAATGGTGCCATCTTGCTGAGAATGTGCTAAGGAAAATGCAGCCAAACAAATCTTTTCACGACTCACAAATGTGCTGCAAACATGCAGAAAGACAGATCTAACTGCATTTTAGGCTGGATTTAGTCTGTTTTAGAATTTCCAGTAACCATTCTTACAGTGGGACATCCTATTTTAAAATGCTAGGGTCTAGAAGACTAAAATGCTTACATGTTTATGTTCTACACACTTCATAAGGAGCTCTCCCTGCATCTCAGCACAAGCATATACCTGGCTCAGGCACCTCAGAGTAAACAAAGGGGCAACTAGTCCTAACTACTGAACCAACAAGAAAGTTCTCATCAAAAAGATCTCATCAGGTGTTCAGATACTCAGAGCTTAACCCCATCCCCTTGTGTGCTGACATGTTTTCCCTGATTTGTTACAAGGAAGTAGAGATGCTTTTCCACTTAGCAGGAGTCATCTACAGCATGCTCCTTAAGGGCTTCAGTAGTTAAGCAGGTGACTGACAGACTTGATTACAACCAACAAGAAGTGGAATCTAGATAATCTACATTGTCAGTACCCATCCGCCCTCTAAAATGTCTCACATTAAACTGCCAAAATAATAAACTTCAGACAATACAGGCCACTGACAGTCACATGTTCTAACTGGTATCAACAACTCTTCTGACACCTGACTATCTCCCTTTGTGTGACTTGAAGGCCGATGGACCTGTGAGCTTTCCTTCATCATCTGACTCTGTCATTTTTAATAGTGGGAGTGGACTTGAGGACGAACCCCAGTGAAGTAAGGGCACTGTCCATGACATCATAGAAAAAGAAATGAAATACAATCTATACACCTTGCTTTTGCCAAAAACCATGCTTTGTCATTTAAAAAAAAATCTCATAATTTCACACACATGACCATTACAGTTAGTGATCTTAAAGCAAATTATCCTCGCAGATTAATCTCTATAAAAGTGTCCTACGTGGTCTATGTTCCTGATCCCAAGATCAACGACTCAAAAGATCCTGAGGGAAGATTTCACGACACAATACATGCCTGGTCTTCGTGAAGCCTCATAATTTTATGAGTTTCCTTGTTGTGCTTTTGTTTTCTTTTTCTCTAAAGAAGAACAAACGTCAGTGTTGCTGAGGTATAATTATATTGGTCTTTCATAAATTATCATTATTTAATTCTCACGTTTATTCTAGTAGAAATCTCAATTTCCTCAGTCTCTTTTGGCTCAGAAACTATTCGTCACACTCTTCCCCTCTCCTTCCCAGGAGGATAATTCTGAGATGCTTACTGTCTCCAGGGTCAGACCATGAATATGAAATGTGCTATCTTTGGTCCACATTGGCTAATACTGTTTAGTTTACTTGACCATTGAGTAATATTCTGCTCTTGGACCTGTCCTGGCATGCAGCAACATTCTATAGTGGTTTTGGGCCCATCAGTTTACAAACCAGGAGCCCTCTGTTAGATGACTTGCCTGTGCTACACTAGGATGCACAGAACTGTGAGAGGCTATCCTTGAACCAATTGGGGACACTTCTTTGGCGTGGTTTACCTACCACTGAGTTCTGCTTGAGGGCCTAGTGTAGACACTGCACTATGGATGTTATCACAATTCCCTTTCCTTGGGATCATAATATACTACAGTAGGCTCTCTTCTCACTTTCACTCTGAGAATCAGAACCCCACAGAATGTCAGTAAACAAGAACTTTCCTGGATCCCACTAAAGCTCCAGTAAGAAGTTTGCAATTTTTTTTCTTCCCATCAACTCATTTGAGCTTAAATTTTTCCCTCCAAAGTTTGTATAAATCAGAAACATCAACACTTAAGTACTTAGTTTCTTATACAAATTAATCATAGTCTATACAATCTGCTCTTAGAATTATCAACACACAGTTGTTAGATACTTGGTCTTAAGAACCAAAAGCCCACATTGAATTCTCAGTGTAAATATCTACTATCGCCTATCTTATATTACATACAGCAACCTCTCTGGAGTTTTTTAATCCAGAAAAAAAGTTATAATAATAAAAGGATTTTTTGCAGATAAAGAACTATAGTAACTAAATAAACATGTGTGCATTATTTAGAAATATGTCTGTCATATAGTAATCAATTATCTGACTATTAAATTCATCAAAATTACTATTTTGGCTAAGACAGCCAAAACAAGATCAACTTTTTCAAATGTATATAGATTTATATTCAATACATCTAAAAAAATTTATCTCAAAATTCAACCTACCCCATGAGCTCCATCTGAGTTATCACCACACCTTCACGGGCTCTTCCAGCCCCTCACATAAAACTGGATGTGGTCTTTCTCTCTCTTTTTAAGTCTCTTAACCACCCCTGCCCCCTTTGTAACATTTCTTCCTATATATTACATTATTTTGACCCTTTTCCTTGTCCAGTCTCATCATCTGCATAATTGAGTCTTGTTTATTTCCCTTTGTTGACAATGTCCATTATGTTTTATATGAGAAAGATTATAAATAAATGCTGTTCGAATTTCACTCATAAACCGTGTGTGTGAAAAGTAGATATGTTGGATCAAAAAAAAAAAAAAAAAAAAGGGGATGAACTTGTAAATGCAAGACAGATTATCACTAAATAGAATTGTCATTGAAGAAAACCACCACAGGCTTAAGCCTCAAGTTAGCCTGCTGTGACCTGTGCAAAAATCTACATGCTCTTCTCAGTTTTACCTTTATGATACAATAGCTGTAGGATTTGAAATATGTAGGGAAATACTTAGTTCACTGTCTAGTATATAATGCTCATGAGTTGATAATAGCCATTATTAACATATGCCTTTGAATTTGGGCTAAATTGATCGCTCTAACTGAAATCCTTTGGCTAGAAAGTTGGAGGCTATGGTAGCTGAAATTGTCAATAGAGATACTCATACCTGGTTCACCAAAACAACTGTCTCTTCCTCTCCAATCCACGAGTTATAGGCATGCATGCTATGTCAAGCTTCTTCCCTAAGGGTAAAGATTGGAATCCAGTACTTATACTAGCATGACAAGTGCTCTTACCTTACTGTAAAGCTGTAAAAACTGTAACTCTTATGTTACATGTAAAACAAAAACAAAAGGAAGGTAACTGTGATTAAGATAAGGGTATGGAGTCTATGTGTGACTGATCACCACGTTGAGGCTGGAGGACTATGGAGCCTACACAGCTGGACCATCTCTGAAAACGAACAAACAAAAAAGATTTGAGAAAAGAGACCATACACATGGTTCTCAGGTAATCACAGTGTCCTTATAAAAGGACCTAAGAGGATTGGGGAGATAGCTGGGTGGACCAGAGTGTTTGTTATACTAGCATAAGGACCTGAGTTTCCATCTTTACCATTCCAGGTAAAAAGATAGACATGCCACACATGCCTATAACTCCTGAATTGGAGAGGAAGAGACAGATGGATCCTGGGAGTTCACTGGTCGTCAATCTGGACAACCAGACAGCTTTGATTCAGTTAGAAACTCTGTCTCAAGCTCCATCCACTGTTTGGCTCTGGATGTCTGTATCTGTTCGTTGAGTCAGCTACTGGTTAGAGCCTCTCAGAGGACAGCTTGCCCTGTCTGTTCTCAGGCTGGAGGTTTAGATCCTGGGAGCTCTGGTTGAATCTTTTGATACTCATTCTAAAAAGGACAAAAGCACCCTCACTTTGGTCTTCCTCCTTCTTCTTGAGTTTCATGAGGTTTATGCGTTGCGTCTTAGGTATTGTGTGCTTTTGGCTAATATCCGCTTATCAGTGAGTGCATACCATGTGTGTTCTTTTGTGATTGGGTCATCTCACTCAGGATGATATTTTCTAGCTCCATCCATTTGCCTAAGAATTTCATGAGCTCATTGTTTTTAATAGCTGAGTAGTACTCCATTGTGTAAATGTACCACATTTTCTGTATCCATTCTTCTGTTGAAGGACATCTGGGTTCTTTCCAGCTTCTGGCTATTATAAATAAGGCCGCTATGAACATAGTGGAGCATGTGGCCCTGTTGCATGTTGAAATATCTTCTGGGTATATACCCAGGAGGGTATAGCTGGGTCCTCAGGTAACACTATGTTCAATTTTCTGAGGTATCTTTCTGCTTTCCATAGTGGTTGTACCAGCTTGCAATCCCACCAACAATGGAGGAGTGTTCCTCTTTTTCCAATCCTCGCCAACATCTGCTGTCACCTGTGTTTTGGATCTTAGCCATTCTGACTGGTGTGAGGTGGAATCTCAGTGTTGTTTTCATTTGCATTTCCCTGAGACTAGGGATGCTGAACACTTCTTTAGATGCTTCTCAACCATTCGAGTTTCCTCAGTTGAGAATTCTTTGTTCATCTCTCTACCCCATTTTTTAATAGGGTTATTTGATGGTCTGAAATCTAGTTTCTTCAGTTCTTTGTATACCTTGGATATTAGCCCTCTATCAGATGTAGGGTTGGTCTGCCGCCTTCCTCTAGGCTCTGGGTGCACACAGATGGACATATGTACATATCTGCACATCACATCACACACACACACACACACACACACACACCACACCACACATTGTAAAGACAGAAACAACAAAACATGGTGGTCATGAGTTAACCACAGTAGCCATTAGGAACTGAAAGAAGGAAAAAGAATTTCCTTCAGAGGCTCCACGAGAGACAAGCCTGCCAGCTGAATTTATTCCTTTGTGCTTCTGACATTCCAGACATTACAACAGATATGTGTTTGAATCAGTAAACATATATATTGATTCACTACAACAAGAAAATTAATTTAAAAAAAGACCATGAAACAAAAATCAAGGTATCATTGCTTCAAAAGGCAATGTGACAATTTAGTAAAAGTTGAACATACAATTGGTGTAAGATCAAATAGTTCCATGCCTGGGAACATTCTCAAGAGAGAAAGGAACATGGGGTTTATACATAAGTCACATCTTACAGGAGCTTATCTATAATAACTCAAAAATAGTAACAACCTATGTGGACCAACAGATTGATGAGAAAAACTAAAATTATATATGCACATAGTGGAGTACTACTATAGTGGAGTTCCTGCATCACATAGCAGGAAATTGAAATTACTGATACATAAACTAAGGCTTATTATATTTCATTCTACTGGTTGAAGTCTGGAAGGAAAGTTGGCCTACTGTATCATTCTATTTCCACATGTTAATGTGGCAGAGTTAATTCACACTGATAGAAACCAGATCAATTGCTGGGTAGGAATGTGGAGACATGAGTATAAGAAGCATAAGCTCTGATGGGAGAAATATTTTACATTTTGATTGTGGTGGTAGATGCTCAGGGGTGCAAGCATCAGAAAAGGCTCATTAAATCGTCTTGGAGTAATATAGAGCACAGAACTGGTGGGGACACTAATCTACCCTGGACTGTTAAATCCAAGTGACTTCAAATGCTCCCTCATAAGTTTGTAAAAATAGTACCAAGAAATTGAACACAGAGAATTTATTTGGACCATTGCAAGCCTTCAAATGTTCCTAAAAACAGATAAAACATGTAATTTTGTTTTTTTTGAGTATCTTTATTGGGGAGAGATGATATCTCTTTAGGAAATCCATTGGAGGAATTGTCCTTTCTACAGGTTTAAAAAATCAAATGTCAACAATTTTTTTCATAATTTGACTAAAGGCAATCAATTTTTCAACTAGCTCCATTTCATTGCCAAGTATTAAATATAAATGACCTACTGTTTTCTTACAAGTCAAAAAATTATATCCTGAGTGAACATACTTTTCCAATGAACACTATAAGACATAGGGTAGAATGGTTATTATTTTATTCTGTCAATTAAATTTCAGAGATAGTATATACATTTTAAGTACTTTTGCATACAAAATGCTGTCGGCTTCTAACGCCCTGAATATATTTACATTCTGAATCAGTGTCACTTTCTTCATATGTTACCACAGTAGAATGATTCTTCTGTAATGAATTTTTAAAAAGAGCAAAAGCAGGGAATTCTTGAGCAAGCAGGCTTTGACCAGCTGCTCAGCACAGTCTAAGCCCATGCTTTTGATTGACTCAGGTACCTATAATTATCTAAAAAGCAATAGAGATAGAACCAATTTCAATCCAATTCAGGTCATTCCCTCAAGGCGTCCTGCCTGTAGAGACTGGTTAAAATGAGGGTTCTGAGATGCTCAACAATAGCCCCCTCCAGCATAGGGTTGGAGTTGTGGAGGAAAGCCAAGAACATACTAAACTAAATTCAAACTAAAAGGTCCAAGTGTGGACCTGTGTTACCTAGATCTATTTCATAACAGAACCACAGTTGACTGGAGGAGAAAGGAATTCTGGGACCCTGTAACACATTTCTGTCTCACTTTCCTCCTGGTTGGATTAACATCAGAGTCCCAGAATGCTTTAGTCTTGTGTCTAAAAGGGGAGGGAGTACTGGAAAGTTGTCCAGATTCAGAAAATGGAGCAAGTTCTATAAAAGAAGAATGGAGTGATTCGTTCTTGTGGATCATGTTGTTTTTGTTTTTCTTAAGATAGAAGATTTAGGAGCAGGAGAAGTGTCTAATAAATTCTGCTTTTCAGTACTGGATAATACCTGAATTGCTAAAGACAGAGCAATGTCACACGGTGCTACCAACAACCACGTTCCTCTGGTCTGGGTATTTAGGGAGTTTCAAATAGACGGTCTCCTCCTATTGAATATGTAAATAAATATTGAGAATATCATTGCTATATTGCACTTAATTTTTTTCTAACAAGATGGTCTTACTTTGGGGCTATCAAGAATGCCCCAGAGAATTCAGAAACCTAATCTCTTTAAAGCAGCCCATCCCTTTCTCTTCAAGCCTCCATCCCCCAAACCATTCCACTTGGTCTCCAGATCTAACTGTTCCTTTCCTAGCAAGTCCAAAATTTAAAATCCATTAAAATTGCAAATTAACAAAGGATACAATTCATAAGAGTGGCTTTATATTTTTGCTGCCTATAGCCAAGTCCATATATAATCGAGCAACTGAAAATAGCCATGCTTGAGGGTAGGGAGACATGTTTTAAATACCTTTTATGGGAGATTAAAAAAAAAAAAAAAACCCAACACCTTCTTGTTTGTTTCTCCTTAGACCATCCTATTGTAACCCTCTGTCCCTATAGCTGATAGAACTATATATCCTGACTGGGAACCCAGTGCCTAGGTAGGATACTATGACTCACAGGGTAAGAAACAGAAGGAGGTTGTGTTGTGCCTCTTGAATTTTCTTTAAGTGTGCCTTTCCTCTTCTTTTCATTTGTCTGACTCTGCGGCATGAATACTGATTATAAAGGATACGTTGGCACCCCCAACTTCAGTCCGTTTTATCCATCTGGGTAGAGAAAGTTTGACAGGCGTGTGTGGGTGTGGATGTGTGTTGTGAGAATGTATAAGCAGGAATGCAGGCTTGGGAGAGGGAGAGCGTGAGAGCGAGAAAATGGACTGTGAAAATTTAAGTCTACCCCAAATCCTTATTAGCAAGTCTGTTATTTATCTTAACTCATTTTGTAATCAAGGCACACGGGCGGGATCATTTTTTTCAAGCTTTCTCTAACTAAAAAGGCAGAACCAGTAGAGCCAAGAGCTACTGTCCAAATGGCTTCCCTAGGATTGTCTCCCAGCGAAATCAAGTTCATAGGTTGCTACATAACCAAAGGAGTAACCAAAAAAAAGTACAGGAGACTAAAATGTGGCAACAGAGACAGCTATGCCAGGCAGGCAAGTTTCCTGTTCAGTGCATCGTCTATGGCCCAGATACCCTTTGTAACTTTGCCTTACTGGTTTTCCCCTTCAACTCCAGCCATTGGTTCCATTTACAGTTTCTCCTTGACTTATCCTTCTTCTTCTAATTCTTTGTTTTCTCTAGTTTCTCACTCCTTTCTTCTTCCATACCTGTTACCATTTCTGTCATCTACGAAACTTCTCTTATTTTTTCCTTTGCATATCTTAAATTTCATTGGCCTTTATAAATGTACATTCTTTCAATCTTTGTGATTGCTGAGTAGTCTAAGTCTTCACATAAAGTAGCTAATGCAACCAGAGCTTCCGTAGATTAACTTAGTTCTCATTTAGGAAAGGTACACAGAGCTAGCCCATGGGGATGTTGAAGAAGCAGGAAGCAATTATGGTCAACCAGTGACCCGAAGTAGTGATCGCCATAACCATATCCACAGATGATTTTCTAAGACTATTTTCACTCATAGGGTTTAGTTGTCACATTATCATCACTGCAGTAGATCTGCTCTGAGACTCAGAGAAGGTAAGCCCAAACTAAGTTCATCGTCACCCCATTGTCAAACATAAAAATAAGACATGGACTGAGTCCCACTAGCTGTCGATTTTATTGGCATTTTAACATACGACTCTGAACACAGAATGAACCTGAAGTCAAAGCTCATCATGTACATGGCTTGAACTAAAAACAGTTTCCAACTAAGCAGACTGCATCTATGCCTTGCTGCCAAGTAATCGCTTCAGATCCCTGTTGAATAACATCAAGTGCCAGTCCATTGCTCTTTGGGTGACTAACGAGTCTTTTCTATTAGTTACTGAAAGTCAAAGTATTGAAACAGTTAAATTGAACTCTAGTCATCTCAAATAAGTCAAATCGTTTTCCAGGTTGTTTTCAGCTGATACTTTGCCTGATATTGGCTAGTCTCCTCTAGAGAAGAATTGAGTGCTTTGCTTAAGAAAGAAAAATATTGAGAAATGTTTCTATGTTTTACAGAGCTCAAATCTGTTGGATGTTCACTGCCTTGTCTCAATAGTAACGAAACAGCATGATGAGACAGATGTTGGAGAAGCTTGTGCACTAATTATATATCTCCATTTAGATTTCCTCAACTAATGAAACTGTTGATCCTCAAGAGTCGCTGACATTTTCTTATTTTCCATGGAGCTAAGAGGAAAAGTAAGAATGTGTTTGTGTGTGTATGTATATATACTATGCATTTATGTTCCTCAAAAGCTCTTGTGTTGAAAATTTAATGCTCAATGCCGGTGTGTTGGGAGGAGGAAGTAGGTGAATGGTAAAGGGCCAAGGATCTAAAATCCTCTGGTGAACTGAGAAACTCCAGACAGGGAAGTTAACTTGACTGATAACAAAGCAGGCTGCTAGACTCTAGGAAGCTTCTGATGAGACACTCAACATGCCAACCTTTACTGGTATTTACCACTCTGAGATTGCAGGGGATCTTACCTATAGATGGAATTTCCCATCCTAAAGTGTCACCTTTTCTGCCCTAGAAAACCCTCACCCTTTTGTGACTCACTTCTGGGGAGACCTTGGAGGCCGCCGTTCTGATTAAAGGACAGTTCTGCTCATGTGGAAGTTGCTGACACTTTCTTTTATTTCCATGTTATCTCCCTTGATTCCAATCTAATGAAGGCACTCTAGTCTCTGCCCTATAAAGAGATGCACACCATTATCACAAGAGTGGGCTGGTATTTATGAAATTGAGACCAATATGAGCGCAAGGTTATTCCCTATTGCTCATTTGATTCTTTTCATCCTGCCTTCTATCATGCAATGACAGAGCAAAAAAAAAAAGGGTCTAGCCTACTGGGAGCACACAAAAAAAAATCTTTGTGCTCCCAGAGAAACACTAGGGAAAGCAGGTTAAATACACCAGGTTGCCTTTTTAACAGAAGAGATGTGTCACCTGTTTTCTGCCCAGAAGACAGGAATGAATGTGACTAATGGCCTTGGTGACCTCTATAGGCTCAGGCCATATCTGGCTCCCTCAAGTTCCCCCAAGCAGGGCCAGAGGAAGCTAATAGTCTAGGTGACATCTGTAATATCTGTATGATCACGGGTACTCCTAGGCTCCAGCACACAGGACTGAAGTTCGATTAATAATCTAAATGATCTTGCTACCTCTGTATGACTGAGACCACACCAGATCCCTACCCAAGCCCTTAAGATGACACATGTAGCCTATCTTTAGAAGCTATCTTCATGGAAGAAGTGATATGCGCTTTGAGAAGAGCTTCAATGTAATTATGCCTCATTGTGCACATAGGAAACTTTGTTCTGACTTATACTGTACTTAGATATACCTAAAATAAGCTGCCTGTGTCACACTCTCAAAGTTTGAGCCAGCGCCTGCTACTGAGTTGGGTTAAGCTCAACTTCCTTCTTGCTTCATACAAATTGTGATTCTTCTGGCCATGGTGTTTGCAGAGACCCAACCCCATACATTCACCAAATGCTAGCACCTTATATTAGACTTCCAAACTCCAGAGTTATGAGAAATAAATTTTTTTATAAGTTTCTCAGTCAGTAGTGTTCTATTACAGCAACATACATAGGGCTAAGATAACTAATATCCAGCTCAAAAGGTTAAAAATAAGTCTAAAATATTATTTTCCTCTGAATAACCATTTTGAGGCATACTGAGTTTCTCATGTTATTTTTAGGAAATTCTATTTTTATAAAATATTGTTTCTTCAGTAAATAACAAACCCAGCCTATGCCACACATATTAATTTAAAATTGCTTTGGTTTGGTCTTTGTCTTGCCTATTCCTTGATATTGAAGGCTTGAGCTTCATTTCCTCTCTAATTTCACCACAGCATATTAGAGATAAATCTCCTCAGTCAACACCTACAAGGCAGGTTTGCCACTCTTCTTGTTTCTTCCAATTAGTCCGTATTTCTTATTCTTTCAAAAGCATTCTTTTCTATTATTCTTATAAATATCATAATCAGACTGCAAGTAACAGTCATGTCTGACCCGTGATCTGCTCTATGGGAACTCTGTGATGTAGTTGGTTTCATTTCCTTCCTCACGATTACCAGATCTCCATCCACCTTCTGTGGACTCAGCACTGCCTCCCAGAGTCCATAGTTTCTGAATGGCAGTTAAGAGCTCTAAGCCTATATGCTGAAGGTATGTTTTGGATTCTTTTCTTTCCAAATGCCTTGGCTCATTATTTTGTCTCTTGGCTCATTTTTCATTCTTTTCCACTAATTCTGTTCCATGAGGTTCACCACGGTTCACATTTCCTGGCTTGGCACTGCTTTGGGGAAGCTTGGAGATTCTATCATGAACACTTTTTTTTTCCCACAGGGTCTATAAGATGGTAGCAAGACAAGCCTATAAAACTGATCTGGCACAGAATTATTGAATAATTTGTTTAAATGCAATAATACATGGAAGGAAATTAAACATTGCATTGCTCTTTCAATGAGTACATAACACAGTTCTGACTCAATATGATTTAGAAAATGAGTGAATTAAATCAACTCAGCAACTTATAGGGACCACAGGGAGGCCTCAAAGGAAAACAACAAAAGGCAAGGAATAAATGATCTCCACAGTGTGAATCTAAGATTTCTTTCGAATCTGCTCTTCCTCAAAAGCTCCTGGGCTAGACCATTGGTGTGCCATTGGCCCTTAATGTTTACAACTAGTTGCAGGTGCAAATTGTTTTACTTAATATCCATGAGATCCATGGCAGAGAATAAATTAAGAACACTTCAAAAGTTTTGCTTGATATGTTAGGAAAATAATCACAGAAAGAATTGTAGATATGCAGACTACGACCAATAAATGCTTTTATTTATAGCTCACATTACCCATTGCATCCCAATAGGTCCTTGTTGGCTTCTATCAGCTATTAACATAAACTTTACCAATTAGTGTTCTTCCTGGAACATCACTCAAGGTCAGTGCATTAGAAAGGATACCTTGATTTCATCAGCAGAGGAAGAGTAGGCACAAATAGAGATGGAGATAAAGACATAAATATTTCTGGAAGTTCTGGGACCTAAAAGGACTCCAAACAATTTAACTTTGCTTTATTATAAAGCTCATATTGTTTTTTACCCATACCAAGTCAACTCAACACCAAAGAGGCAGGCCCCCCAGGTACACCTGTAAGATTATTGTCTGGATTAAGGCTAGTTTCCTCGAATATCTGTTAGGTGTGTCTTAATTAAGATAATTAGTGTAGGAAGGCAAATGTTAATTGTAGATGGAGTTATCTCTTGAGCAAGGGATCCTGGACTATAAAAAACAGAGATGGCAAGCTGAACACTATCATGCATTAATTAATTCATTACTCTCTGCTCTTGGATATGAATAGAATTTGACCAGTTCTTTCAATCTCCTGCTGCGCTGAGTTCTCTGCCAAAATGGACTGTAACCTCAAGTTCTATGCCAAATAAACCCTTTCTTTCCTAAATTTCTTTTGTCAAAGTATTTTATCACATCAGCTAGAAAAGAAACTAAGACCCCAGGTCAATAGTCAAGACACTTACTGGTAGCGTGGATGTATACAGTCAAGGGATATTATACTTTAGACATTTTCCGGTTCATATTTGAAGCATAGGATTGTTGAATCCTGTGGCATATCCTTTCACTTCCCCGCTTCCCCATACCCTGTGGGTTTTAGGAGCAGCTGTTGTGGAACATCTCATGCAAGCTGCAAACCTCCTTACCTGCTCAAGTCCCAACTCCTAATGCAAGTACTCCACAATGGAAGAGTGTAGTAACATGTGGCATTGAGTCCCAGAGTCTTGGTCCTTTGGAAAGGTATTCACAAAGTCATCCTGCAATAGACCCTCAGAGCATCCACAATGGGACTGAGTTTCATATATATATATATGTGTGTGTGTGTGTGTGTGTGTGTGTGTGTGTGTGTGTGTATAAATAATCACCATCTTACTTCATATATGTTCCCTTCTCTCACTCATCTTTCTCATTTTCAACCAAAGAACTATTTCTTGCCCCATCAAATAAACAAATGTAGCCCATCTTTGTCTTTAGCTGTGTTTTTAAAGGAACCCAAGCCAGCGTGCCTGCACTTAGGATTAAACAAGACACTTATTGAACAGCCCATTTTACTACCCTTGAAAAAATGGCAATAACACTTAGCAACAACCATGGCTGCTATTATCAAATAAAAGGAAAAGAACTTTTGTTCATTTAGAGTAGTTTGGTGAAGAAGTGAAATCCGAAGTTGGTGATAAAAATTATATCAAAATGTCACCAAAGTTGTGTGACTCCATATCTGATGTGGAAAATGGATAGGTCTGAAGAAGAGGAGCTTCATCTATGGCAAGAAGTCACACAACATGACAATCATCTTTATTTATAAGTAACTATATTCAAAAATGAAAAATGTGTGAATAAATTTTAAACTGCTCCTGTGGTTTAAAGGCATGGCAGTCTTGGGGTGGAAATAACACCATCTTGCTTTTATAATTTTATTTTAGATTAAGAAGAAAGCAGAGGAATTAAGGGGATAGTTACTAAAATATTACCTTTATGGTTTAGTCTGGCTTACAGGCCAGGGCTGTCCCTCTGTGGACTCATTGTGTTCAGTATGGTGGTGTCAGGATGAGACAATGGTAAGTGTATGTATCCATGCACACATGTGCATGTGCGTGTGCGTGTGCATGTGTGTGTGTGTTGTGTGTTCTCTGTGCAGCTGGAACTGAATAGAAACAAGGTGGTGAGGAGCTGTATAGTTTCTTCTTTTAAATTCAACTATCAAATCCTTCTTGTCTAGCACAGGAGTAGGAACATAAAGATCCTACCAGTCAAACTCCCTCTGTGTATAATGAGCCTCAGAGGGGGTTGGAGGGGAGAGGAGCAAGCTGGATACTGCTACCAGGTTGGACAGCAATTGCTAAGGTTCTTGTGCTGTCTGAATTAGCAGACTCCCACAACTCCTGCTGTTTCTACTTCTCTTTTCTGTGAGGTTATGAAGCATTCAACATAGATTTCACTATGACATGAAATCAAATTTATAGCATACTATTGACTCTAATGGCACCCCCAAAAAATGTACTCCTCCCTGTGTTTCTTCCTTCCCCCTTCCCCTTCTACCTTTCCCATCCCTTCTTTACCCATCCCACTCTCCTACTCCCTCTCCATCCTTCCCCTCCCTCTCTTTCTCTGTCTGAATAACTATGTGTTGTGATGTGATGATTAATTCAATAATGGGAATAATTGTAAACTATATAATGCCCACATATCATATGTGTGTGTTTCATATCATTATGCTGTAGACTTTGACTATATAGGTTTTTATTTGTCTGCAGAGCTATAATGCATTCTAAAAGACAATATAGGAATTGTTTTAGAATCTAAGTTACTATTAGGAAATGACAATAGAACATCCAATGTAATCAGAAAGCTGGGTGTGGCAGTAGACACTTGCAATCCTAGAACAGAGGCAGGAAGACAGTAAGTCTCAGGATAGCCTGGACTCTAGGGAGACTGTGTCAAAATCAAACCAGAACAAATCCAGGCATAGTGTTGTCTGCCTGTCGCTTCAGTAACTCTAGAAGCTGAGACAGGCAGATTCCCAGGCTGGCCAGCAAGACAAGCTTGCGTCATGAGCCCCAGACCAGTGAGAGACTATGCCTCAAAAAACAGAAGGTAGACAGTTCCAGAAAAATGATACCAGAAATGCTGTATGACCTCCATGTATACCCACGCATGTATGCAGGATCATGCTAGAGGGCGTGTATACAAAAACACACAGATATCATTCTCTTTTATGATGTAAAAGATGCTTGAAATGTTCACCTGCAGTCACAGCTGTACATCTCTCTCAGAGTAAATACTCATGCCCGTAGGTACTTATCATTCAAACGAAATCACCTCACTGCCCCAATGTTCTTCACTGGATGTTAAAGACTGGGTGGAGCCCTCATTCAAGGGGAGGAAACACATGAAGGTGTGGGTATGAGAGAGAAAGATTAGTCTGCTGCAGATATCTTCTCTATGTCTCATTGTAATTAGTAGGTGTAGAGACCCCCTCCTTAGAGATAAAAAATTAATTATATGTAATACATCAGACTTAAAAAGGGGGTTCATGATATTAGAAGGGACACAGAGGGGTAAAGGTCTGGAGAAGGTAGAAGAGGGAAATGGCGGGTGGTTATGATCCAAATTCAGGGTATAAATTTATTCTCAATTCAGTTTCATAAATTTTTCTCAATTAAAACTTTCAAAGAACGAATTTAAAAATATTTAAAATATATCTGACTAATCTAACTCATTATGTCCAACCAGAGTCTCTGTCTACTTTGTTATTGTATGTGACTACAGATTCCTCTTACGGGTGATCAGCAGTACTGACCACTGCTTTCTGTACATGACTACTTTTTCAGAAACCATTCTTTTATTCACTCTTATTGATGCTATTAATTTGCTTCACCAGAGAGAAACAATATAGCTATAACTTATAAACTACATATACTTAACAGAAATCACAAAAGATATTTCTTATTCTTAATCTCTTTAAAAGTATCCCTTTGGTTTTTTTTTAATTAGTCCTGCCATTGAGGAGATCAGTATAAAGGTTTCTCAAGAAATAGAAATAGAACTACTCTATACCATTGCTGATATTCACCAGAGTGAGTCAAAGTCAGCACACAATAAGGGTGCCTGCACAAAACTATGCTTATTGCAACAGTATTCATAATACCCAAAAGCTAATATCAGCCTAGGTCCTCATCAACACAAAATGTTGAAATATATATGTGATATGTGTGTGGGGGGGTGTTATTCACCCATAACATAGAACAAAAATATCACTAGGAAGGAAATGGAGAATCATAAGCTAAATAACCAGATTGAGAAAAACAAATATCACACATTTTCTCATACAGGGATGTGAGATAGTTTGAAAAAGCTGTGACAGGAGACTGGAGAGATGGCTCAAGGGATAGGAGCACTGGCTGCTCCTCCAGGGGACCTAATTTTTATTTCTAGAACCCACATGACTAGCTTGTAACTGTCTGTAACTTCAGTTGCAAAGGATCTGATGCCCTACATGAGGATTCCTACAGCACCAGTCATGCATGAGGGCCACAGACACATGCAGGAAAGACACCCATGCACATAGACTAGAGAAAGTAGAAGTTCATGTTAAAATGAAAACATGACAGTAAATAAGATTACTTGGGTAAGACAGACCAAAGGGAGAGAGGATGTAAGGCCATGAAATGTAAATACAATTAGATACATTGTATATAGGTATGAAAACCTTCACAATGAAACTAATTATTTTGGACAAGTAGTACACCCAAGAAAGAAGAAAAATGGAATGTCTGCTAGAGTCCTCTTATTTTTCGTCTTAAGATATATAAATATATATCATGTTTCTGGTTGATGTTTCATTATTAATTCATAGACATTCACACATTCAATTTACACCAATGAGCAATAATTATAATTTTATTTTGCTACCTCAATTTAAACAGTAGATCTTTTGCTAGATAGAATCTTTATCATGAACTTTTCCTCATGACATAGTGAAATGCTTGCTCTCTGAGGACTCATGGGTCTTTCCAGTGGAAAACAGAAGGATAAAAGAGGAGGAGGAGAAGGAGGAGAGGAGGAGGAGGAGGAGGAGGAGCAGGAGGAGGAGCAGGAGGAGAAGGAAGAGGGTTCTGGCCTTCAGGGATGCACATACTGGACCCGTTGTAGGAGTGAATGCTAGTAACTACTAAATGTTTGAAAATTACATAGAATTACTTTTTCTTTTTAGGGTCAAGTTTCAAGTTGACATTTTAGTCTACAATTACATTTGAGTTTATGTTGTTTTATCCATTTTTTAAATGACATTTGCAACAAGCAAGTCCTGCCAGATGAAATGCAGCCTAGCAAGTGAGCCAAATGTTTCCGAGTTTCCTAATGAGGAAATGAAAAGCTTCCTGACTTAGTCCCTGTGACCACGCCAACAACATTGTAAAACTTGCTGCAGGTCAATAAACATTGTTGAGCAATCTTTATGAGAACCCCCTGTTTCTCATAAAATTCTGAATTCCGGTTGTCATTTTCTCTGTGATTTTGGAGCTTCTTGGTGTTCATTTATGTAGACGCTCACCCACCTAAGTCCCTGCCTACTCATAACTGCTTTGTTGTAGTTGTTGTTTGGTTGGTTTTGATTTTTCTTTTGTCTTTTTAAAATTCTTCCGTGTGTTTTAATCTGATTTTGTTTTAATTACATTCTAAGTAATGTTTGTTTGTTTGTTTTGTTTATACACTTTACACCTCGGTCGCTGCCCTGCTCCTGGTCTCCCAACTCACACAGTCCCTCTCCCTTCCCTCTGTCCCTGCTCCTGTGAGAGGGTGGAGACGCCACCCTGATATCGCCCAATCCTGGCACATCAAGTCTCTGCAAGGCTAAGTGCTTCCTCTCCTGCTGAGGCCAGACAAGACAGCTCAATTAGGGGAACTGATTCAACAGTCTGGCAACAGCTTTAGGGACAGCCACTGCTCCGTTGTTGAGCAACCCATAGGAAGACCAAGCTGCATATCTGCTACATATGTGCTAGGGCCCTAGGTCTAGCCCACGTACACTCTTTGGTTGGTGGTTCAAACTCTGAGAGCCCTCAAGGGTTCAGCGTAGTTGACTCTGTTGTTCTTCCTGTGGAGTCCTATCCCCTTAAGGGCCATAAATCCATCCCCCAACTCATCCATAAGCACCATCCAATGTTTGGCTGCAGGTTTCTGCATCTGTTTCAGGCAACTGATGGGTGGAGCCTCTCAGAGGACAGTTAATGCTAGACTCCTGTCTGCAAGCATGACAGAGTATCATTAATAGTATATAGGACTGGTGTTTGCTCTTGGGATGGGTCTCAAGTTGGCCGGTTATTGGTTGGCCATTTTCTCAAGTCTCTGTTCTTTGTCTCTGCTTTTCTTGTAGACAGGACAAATTGGGTTGAAAGTTTTGTGGGTGGTTTGGTATCCTTATCCCTCTACTGGGAGTCCTGCCAGGCTACTGGAGGTGGCCACTTCAGGATTCACATCCCCACAGCTAGGAGTCTCAGCTAAAATCATCCCCAAAGATGGAGTCACCCCGTCCCAGGTTTCTGGTATGTACTAAAGATGTCCTCTACCCCCACCTCGGCACAGCTGCAGATTTCCATTCATTCTCATGGCCCTCTGGCTCTCTTTCCTGTCTCTCTCACACTTGATTCCGAGCCCTACTCTATTCCCCTTCCTATCCCTTCACCCATTCAGTACTCTCCCTCCATCTGCCTCCTATGACTATTTACTCCAACTTCTAAGTGAGACTCAAACATCCTCTCTTAGGCCTTTCTTCTTGTTTAGCTTCTTTGGGCCTGTGGAATGTAGTATTCGTATCTTGTACTTTATGCTTAATATCCACTTATCAGTGAGTACACATTATGTATGTCATTTGGAGTCTGGGTTACCTCAGGATGATATTTTCTAGTTCCATGAATTTGCCTGCAAAATTCATGAAGTCCTTGTTTTTAAAAGTTGAGTAGTACTCCATTATGCAAATGAACTACATATTCTGTATCCATTCTTTAGTTGAGGGGAACTGGGTTTTTCCAGTTTCTGACTATTATGAATAAAGCTACTATGCCCTTAGTGGAGAACATGGCCTTGTGGTGTAGTGGAGCATCTTTTGAATATATGCCCAGGAGCAATATAGCTGAGTCTTCAAGTAGAACTATTTCCCAATTTTCTGAAAAACTGCCAGATTGATTTCCAGAGTGGTTGTATAAGTTGTACCAGCAATGAAGGAGTGTTCCCCTTTCTCCACATCTTTGCCAGCATGTGCTGTCACTTGAGTTTTTTATCTTAGCCATTCTGTTTGGTGTAAGGTGGAATCTCAGGGTTGGTTTGATTTGCATTTCCCTGATGTCTAAGGGGTTTGAACTTTCTTTAACTGCTCCTCAGCCATCTGAGAATCCTCTGTTGAGAATTCTCTGTTTAGCTTTGTACCCCACTTTTAATTGGGTTATTTGATTTGTTGGAGTCTAATTCCTTGAGTTCTTTATATATTCTGGATATTGGCTGTCTGTCAGATGTAGGGTTGCTGAAGATCTTTTCCCAAGCTGTAGGCCGCCATTTTGTCCTATTGACAGTGTTTGTTGCTTTATAGAAGCTTCTCAGTTTCATGAGGTCCTATTGATCAATTGTTGATCTTAGAGTCTGAGCCACTGGTGTTCCCTTTAGGAAATTGTCTCCTGTACCAAAGCATTCAAGTCTTCTTCCCACTTTTTCTTCTATTAGATTTAGTATATACAGTTTTATATTGAGGTCTTTAATACATTTGCACTTGAGTTTTGTGTTGAGTAAGAAATATGGATCTATTTGCATTCTCCTACATAGAGATTGCCAGTTAGACCATCACCATTTGTTGAAGATATGTTCTTTTATCCACTGTGTGGTTTTGGCTGCTTTGTCAAAAATCAAGTGTCCATATGTGTGTGGGTTTATTTCTGTTCAATTCAATTCTATTGATCAACCTGTCTGTATCTACACCAATACCATGCAGCTTTTATTATTGTTGCTCTGTAGTACAGCTTGAGATCAGGGATGGTGATACCTCTAGTTGTTCATTTATTATTAAGGATTATTTTGCTATTCTGGGTTTTTTGTTTTTCCATATGAAGTTGAGCATTGCTCTTTCAAGATCTGTTAAAAAAAAAAAACAAAAAAACTGTGTTGAAATTTTGATGAGACTTGCATTGAATATGTAGATTACTTTTGGTAAGATGACCATTTTCACTGTGTTAATCCTACTGATCCGTGAGCATGGGTGATCTTTCCATCTTCTGATATCTTCCTCAGTTTCTTCTTACAGAGACTTGAAGTTTTTGTCATACAGAACTTTCACTCAGAGTTAAACTAGGGTAGTTTTTATATATAATTTGTGGCTATTGTGAAGGCTGTTGTTTCCTTAACTTCTTTCTTGGCTTTTTACCATTTGTATATAGAAGGGTTACTGATGTTTTTTGAGTTAATTTTATATCCAGCCACTTTGCTGAAGGTGTTTACCAGCTAGAGTTCACTAGAAGAATTTTGGGGGTCACTTATGTATACTATCATATCATCTACAAATATGTATGCTTTGACTTGTTCCTTTCCATCTTGTATCCCTTTGATCTCTTTTTGTTGTCTTGTTGTTCTAGCTAGAACTTCAAGTACTGTTGCATAGATAGGGATAGAGTGGGCAGCCTTATCTTGTCCCTGATTTTAGTGGAATTGCTTTAAGTCTCTCTCTGTTTAATTTAGTGTTGGCTATGGATTTGCTGTATATTGACTTTATTGTGTTTAGATAAGTACCTTGGATCCCTGATCTCTCCAAGACTTTTATCATGAAAGAGTGTTGGATTTTGTCAAAGGCATTTCAGCATTGAATGAGATATGTGATTTTTTTGATTTGTTTATACAGTGAATTATGTTGATGGACTTTTATATATTGAACCATCCCTGCACCCTGGGATGAAGCCCATTTGAACTTGGTGGATGATGTCTTTGGTGTGCTCCTTGATTCAGTTTGTGATTATTTTATTGAGTATTTTTGCATCAATGTTAATAAAAGAAATTGGTCTGAAATTCTCTTTTGTTGGTCTTTGTGTTTTATGTATCAGGGTGACTGTGGCCTCATAGAATGAGTTTGACAAAGTTCCTTCTGTTTCTATTTTGTTCATTAATTTGAGGAGTAATGGTATTATCTCTTTTTTTAATGTCTCATAGAATTCTGGGCTAAAACCATATGCCTAGGGCTTTTTTTTTTTTTTTTTTTTTTTTTTTTTTTTTTTTTTGGCAGGAGAGACTTTAATGATTGTCTCTATGTCTTTAGGGACTATAGGGCTGATTAAATAGATCCTGATTTAACTTTGGTAAGTGGTATTTGTCTAGAAAGTCATCCATTTTATTAAGATTTTTCCAAGTTTGTGTAGTACAGGTTTTTGAAGTAAGACCTACTGAGTTTTTTAAATTTCCTCAGTTTCTATTGTTATGTCTCCCTCTTCATTTCTGATGTTCTTAATTTGGATACTGTATCTCTGCCTTTTAGTTAGTTTGGCTAAGTGTTTGTCTACCTTGTTGATTATTTCAAAGAACCAGCTCTTGGTTTCATTGATTCTTTGCGTTATTCTCTTTATTTCTAATTGTTTGATTTCAGCCCTAAGTTTAATTATTTCCTGCTGCCTACTCCTCTTGGATGTGTTTGGTTCTTTCTGTTCTAGAGCTTTCAGGTGTGCTGTGAAGTTGCTAGTATGGGAACTCTCCAATTTCTATATGAAGGCAATTAGTGTTATGAACTTTCCTCTAGCACTGCTTTCATTATGCCCAAAAATTTGGGTATGTGTGTCTCCATTTTTATTGAATTCTAGAAAGTCTTTGATTTCTTCCACAGCCAAAGGGCAGACAGACTAATGGCCATTCTGTGGATCCTGTTGTGGATGTAACAGTTAATAAGGCTGAAAGTATAATATTCCCTATGCTAAAGTCATGATCCTGGTAGGGAAAAGGGTGCACCTAAAATCTAGACTAAGAGAGACTAGGTGTGTCCACATTAAAATCAGGAACCACCAACTCTCCCCAAACTCCTTACTAGCAGAACCATCTCTGTCCTCCACAATGGACGATCATAACCTGGGCCATAAAAAATGTCACTCCATCCTCCATGATGGAAGATCAGAGCCTCAACCATGAGAAACTATCATCTGAAACAGATTCCTTACAAGGCAACAGCTGACCACCTCAGCTTCCACGCTCCACCCTGGCTCATGGCTTCTGTATAGCTGATTTTCAAACATTACTATGTATGTATATCCCCTGGAGGATTTGTCAAATCACAGATGGACAGACGGTTCCACACTTTGAGTTGCTTGTGTTCTTCCAGACAAAATGTTGGAATTTTCATTCCTAAAGAGTCCCAGGTTCTGGTCCATGGAAGATACTTTCAGAACTGTTAATGCAGAAAAGCGATCAAGACAATTCTCCCAGCTCAAACTAAGGCAGATGTCACAGACCTTAAATAACTGTGACCAAGAATGGATCTGATTAGTGGGAGATGGCAGACATTAAGTGGTTAACTTCAAACATTCAAACATTCTCCCATGACTAAGAACTCACATATCTGAGCCAGTCTCACCTCACTGCTGTGACAGTTCAAGAAGCAGAGAGATTGTGAGGGTCTGTATTAGTGAAGTAGAAATGCCTAAAAATGGCCTAGATGTCCTACTGATAATGGATTCAATATTATACTTATTGTAACATAGGTATATTATACTTATGTTATAATAGATTTGGAATTAATGACCAGAAAACCCATGAATTTATGCCCTCCAGAACATACCCAAATAAACTTCTTTTATTAAGGAAGAAGACAGGTCAATATATACAAATATCTGCCCTTTGCAAGTCAGAGACTACATGAGAAAGTGTTCCTATAAAACTCAGGATCCTTGGTTTCAGTAGAAAAGATAGGATTCAAAACTAAGAAGTGACAGGGCTGGAGAGATAGCAGTGGTTAAGAGCATTAGGTGCTCTTTCAGAGGACCTGGGTTCAATTCCCAGCACCCACATGGCAGCTTCCAACTGTCTGTAACTCAAGCTCCCATGGATCTGACTCTCTCACACAGACATGCACAGAAAACACCAATGTACATAAAAATAAAGATAAAAATACATGACTAGTTGTCCCAGTTGAAGCACTTGGGCATGGGTAAGAGCTGGAGTGGCAAGCAGTTTTTACCCTTGGAGGTATCTAGCAAGTGCTGCTCTTGAAACCCCATGAAGCAATCTAGATGAGGAATATACATGGGTACTATACACATATGTAACCAGAAAAGACTAAAAGTAAGTTAAGTAGAAGATTGATACCAGACAGCACAGTGAAAAGTCTTGATTCTTTTTCCGGGTTCTATATCTGAGTCAGTTCACATTGCTCAAAAGTGATAGTGTGATTCTACGGAAAGTGTCGTAAGTTTCCCGATAAAACTTAGCTGCAAATGCTAGCTGATTGTATTGGCCAGAGGCAACAATACTGCCTGCAGATCATTATCAGTTGTACTTGCTGACTTAAGTGCAGGTGTGACTCAGATAACCACCATTGGAGAAAACAAAAACTTGAAAATTGCAGAAGCTTCAGCTAGTCAAAGCCACAGTAAATAAGGACTCAAGAAAACTTGGAGGGAAGGTTTGAGAGAGAGAGGAGAGTAGGTAACCTAGAGCAGCCAAGGTGCTAACTGTGAGGAAAGAGCAATTAGGATGCACAACAGTGGGAAAGATGACCAGCTTCACTCACAACAGTAGCACTAACTACAGGAACAGGATCCGCCCTTTGTTCCACGAACATGCTCACATTAAATGGGTTCTTTCTTATTTGGGGGTTTTAGCATTTTGGTTTTCCAAATTGTACCTAGAGCTACAAACATGAAGAATGTGTAACAGAGCAGAGTGAACTCATCTCTAGTCAAGAATGCTTCTAAGTGGTGCCAAGATGCCACCAATGTTACATCTATAACCCCTTACCCCCAAACATCTGCTGGTGCTAGCCTGGCTTGCAACTGCAGCCCATTCTCATCTTTGTCTGATACTGTTCTCTGTGTACCAACCCTACTCTGCTTCCATCCAGAGCAGGTGGAGAGAGGGGCCCTTGAAAATGAATACTACAAGGTCAATCCTTCGTCAAAGAGATACACACACACACACACTCACATAACTTCCTCTCCCTTGGGTGGAAGGACCCCAGAGATTTAATTCTATTCTTTTTCATGCCATAAGTAGCATGATAAAATATATTTCTTGCTTGTCATACTTTCCTGCGTCCCTTCCTACTCTCCTAGTAATGTCTTCATAGCCTTCTCCCAGGTAGACTGGATAACTATATCAAAACTGTGTTTCTGCAAAGGAATGAATGTTAAGATACACAAGTGAGAGAAGGAGGAACTGAAACTTTTCTCATCTGGACTCTGGCATAGTCCATTATCCACGGTGGGCAGGTGGTAGAGATTAAAATATGTTATGTGGCAGACACCAATCATGGGTTTAGGTTGACAACCTCTGAGTCCTTCTCTTCCACATGAGATTTAAGAATTCTCAAGTAAAAATGAGTTGGAGTCAAAACCCCTGGTGAATGTATGGGACCTGAGGTGATGTCACTGTTGGGACTGAGAGGGATGTCAAGACTCGAGGTGGAACAAGATGTCCACGTGGAGGCTCATTGTGGCCTGTCCATGCCAGGAGACCTGACCACACATTCCATCAGATATAACTTCTGTAAACTGTTCTAGAAGGCTGTGTTGGACGTCAGGGGACATTATCCATAAGCCCAGGAGAACCCAAACTCTGTGGGCTTTACTTCTACATCTCAATGGTTGTGGGGAAATCCCACTGTTGAATCTAGATGTCTTCCTTCAAGTGAGAGAGAAGAAAGCAGTCCTTGTAAAAAGTGAACTGTAATTTTGATGACTGTATAAAAGAGAGATTTGCTTTAAGTTCAGAAACAGAGACCATCTGCCTGACAAGTATGATTTCTAGTACTGCCAGTCCACATCACCCAGGAAAGGGGCTTGGTGTGAATATCATGGGCATGTGCTCATGATCCACCTACCTCATGCCACTTCTCCCTTCTTCCCACCCCCAACCCCCTCCTCATGCTCTCTGCCTCAGACCCCAAGCCCAGGAACTAAAGCCCCACCTCCCACCTCTCTTCTGCCCAGCTAAACACTGTAGACACCTTTACTCAACCAATAGTTTTAAATCAACAAGCATGGTTTGAACAACAAAAGGTAGCATATGTGAGAATTCACTTATCTTGAGACGACTAGATCTTGAGATACAGAATTGAACATTACAATACATAGCAATAGACCAAACTTCAACAATTCCCTTTATTGTCTAAATAAAAAGACTCTTTCTCTTATAATAATAAACAACATACAAGAGGAATTATGAAACAATAATAAAACTTATTAGGTAAGAGTTACATTCAAAAAGTCATGTTTGTATTTAACAATTTTTACATAAAGTATTCTATCCTCTATTATATCTTGGTGAGTTTAGAGTTTATTTTTTTTTATTGGAAATTTTATTTACATTTCAGATGCTCTCTCCTTACCCCCTTTCCCCCCTCCCTCCCAGGAACTCACTATCCCTTCCCCCCTCCTCCTGCCCCCCGTTGGTGTACCCCCACCCCCCTCCCCCATGCCTCACCTCCCCACCCTCGAATATCCCCCCCCCACGACATCCAGCCTTCATGGGACCAAGGATCTCTTCTCCCACTTATATATAGCTCCATTGCATATATAGCTGGAGCCATGGGTCCCTCCCTAAGCTCTCCCAGGTTTAGACACTGGGGGCTCTGGTTGGTTGGTATTGTTGCTTTCCTCATGGTGTCGCGAATCCTCTCAACTCCTTCAGCCTTCACTCTATCTTCTCCATTGGGAACCCCTTGATCAGTTTAATGGTTCGCTGTGAGCATCTGCCTCTGAGTATGTCAGACTCTTGCAGACCTCTAAGGAGACAGCTATATCAGGCTCCTGTCAGCATGTACATTCTGACATCCACATCAACGTCTACCTTTGGTGGCTGCACATAGGATGGATATCCAGGTTGGAATGGTCTGTAGACGGTCCCTCCTTCAGTTTCTGTCCTGCACTGTGTCTCCATATTTGCTCCCTTGAGTATTTTGTTACTCCTTCTAAGAAGGACTGAAGCCCCCCCTATTTGGTCATCATTCTTCATGAGCTTTATGTGGTCTGTGAGTTGAATCTTGGGTATTTCAAGCTTCTGGGCTAAAATCCAATAATCAGTGAGTGAATACCATGTATGTTCTTTTGTGATTGGGTTACTTCACTCAGGATGATATTTTCTAGTTCCATCCATTTATATAAGAATTTATCAAATTCATTGTTTTTAATAGCTGAGTAATATTCCATTGTATAAATGTACCACATTTTTTTGTATTCATTCCTCTGTTGAAGGGCATCTGGGTTCTTTCCAGTTTCTGACTATTATAAATAAAGCTGCTATGAATATAGTGGAGCATATGTCCTTGTTATGTGTTAGAGCATCTTCTGGGTATATGCCCAGGAGTGGTATAGCTGGGTCCTCAGGTAGTGATATGTCCAATTTTCTGAGGAACCGCCAGACTGTTTTCCAGAGTGGTTGCACCATCTTGCAATCCCACCAACAATGGAGGAGTGTTCCTCTTTCTCCACATCCTCGCCAGCATCTGCTATCACCTGAGTTTTTGATTTTAGACATTCTGACTGGTGTGAGGTGGAATCTCAGGGTTCTTTTGATTTGCATTTCCCTGATGACCAAGAATGCTGAACATTTCTTTAGGTGCTTCTCGGCCATTCGGATTTCCTCAGTTGAGAATTCTTTGTTTAGCTCCATACCCCATTTTTAATAGGGTTATTTGGTTGCCTAGAGTCTAATTTCTTGAGTTCTTTGTATATATTGGATATTAGTCCTCTATCGGATGTGAGATTGGTAAAGATCTTTTCCCAATTTGTTGGTTGCCGTTTTGTCCTATTGACAGTGTCCTTTGCCTTACAGAAACTTTGCAATTTTATGTAGTCCCATTTGTCAATTCTTGATCTTAGAGCATAGGCCACTGGTGTTCTGTTCAGGAACTTTTCCCTGTGCCTAGGTATTCGAGGGTCTTCCCCACCTTCTCTTCTATTAGTTTCAGTGTGTCTGGTTTTATGTGAAGGTCCTTTATCCACTTGGACTTGAGCTTTGTACAAGGAGATAAGAATGGATCGATCTGCATTCTTCTGCATGCTGTCCTCCAGTTGAACCAGCACTATTTGTTGAAAATGCTATCCTTGTTCCACTGGATGGTTTTAGCTCCTTTGTCAAAGATCAAATGGCCATAGTTGTGTGGGTTCATTTCTGGGTCTTCAACTCTATTCCACTGATCTTCCTGCCTGTCTCTGTACCAATACCAGGCAGTTTTTATCACTATTGCTCTGTAGTACAGCTTGAGGTCAGGGATGGGGATTCCTCCAGAAGTTCTTTTATTGTTGAGGATGTTTTTCACTATCCTGGGTTTTTTGTTGTTCCAAATAAATTTGAGAATTTCTCTTTCTAGTTCTGTAAAGAATTGAGTTGGTATTTTAATGGGGATTGCATTGAATCTGTAGATTGCTTTTGGCAAGATGGCCATTTTTACTATATTAATCCTGCCGATCCATGAGCATGGAAGATCTTTCCATTTCCTGAGATCTTCTTCAATTTCTTTCTTCAGAGACTTGAAGTTCTTGTCATACAGATCTTTCACTTGCTTGGTTAGATTCACCCTGAGATATTTTATATTATGTGTGACTATTGTGAAAGGTGTCATTTCCCTAATTTCTTTTTCAGCCTGTTTATCTTTCACGTAGAGGAAGGCTACTGATTTGTTCGAGTTGATTTTTTAACCTGCCACCTTGCTGAAATTGTTTATCAGGTTTAGGAGTTCTTTGGTGGAGTTTATGGGGTCACTTAAGTATACTATCATATCATCTGCAAATAGTTATATTTTTACTTCTTCCTTTCCTATTTGTATTCCTTTGGCTTCCTTTTGTTGTCTAATTGCTCTGACTAGGACTTCCAGTACTATATTGAATAGGTAGGGAGAGAGTGGGCAGCCTTGTCTACTCCCTGATCTTAGTGGAATGCTTCAAGTTTCTCTCCATTTAGTTTGATGTTGGCTATTGGTTTGCTGTATATTGCTTTTACTATGTTTAAGTATGGGCCTTGTATTCCTGATCTTTCCAAGACTTTTACCATGAAGGGATGTTGAATTTTGTCAAATGCTTTCTCAGCATCTAGTGAGATGATCATGTGGTTTTTTTTCTTTGAGTTTGTTTATATAGTGGATTATATTGATGGATTTCCGAATATTGAACCATCCCTGCATTCCTGGGATAAAGCCCACTTGATCATGATGAATGATTGTTTTGATGTGTTCTTGGATTCAGTTTGCTAGAATTTTATTGAGTATTTTTGCATTGATATTCATAAGAGAGATTGGTCTGAAGTTCTCTTTCTTTGTTGGGTCTTTGTGAGGTTTAGGTATGAGTGTGATTGTAGCTTCATAGAACGAATTGGGTAGTGTTCCTTCTGTTTCTATTTTGTGGAATAGTTTGAAGAGAATTGGTATTAGGTCTTCCTTGAAGGTCTGATAGAATTCTCCACTAAAACCATCTGGTCCTGGGCTTTTTTTGATGGGGAGACTTTTAATGAGTGCTGCTATTTCTTTAGGGGTTATGGGACTGTTTAGATGGTTTATTTGCTCCTCATTTAACTTTGGTACCTGGTATCTGTCTAGAAAATTGTCCATTTCATCCAGATTTTCCAGTTTTGTGGAGTATAGGCCTTTGTAGTAGGATCTGATGATTTTTTTGAATTTCATCGGTTTCTGTTGTTATGTCTCCCTTTTCAGATCTGATTTTATTAATTTGGATACTGTCTCTGTGCCCTCTGGTTAATCTGGCTAAGGGTTTATCTATCTTGTTGATTTTCTCAAAGAACCAACTCCTGGTTTTGTTGATATTATGTATAGTTCTTTCTGTTTCTACTCGGTTGATTTCAGCCCTGAGTTTGATTATTTCCTGACGCCTACTCCTCTTGGGTGTATTTGCTTCTTTTTGTTCTAGAGCTTTCAGGTGTGCTGTCAAGTTGTTAATGTGTGCTCTCTCCAATTTCTTTTTGTAGGCACTTAGAGCTATGAGTTTTCCTCTTAGCACTGCTTTCATGGAGTCCCACAAATTCTGGTATGATGTTTCCTCATTTTCATTAAATTCTAGAAAGTCTTTAATTTCTTTCTTTATTTCTTCCTTGACAAAGTCATCATTGAGTAGAGCATTGTTCAGTTTCCACATGGATGTGGGTTTTCCCTTGGTTCTGTCATTATTAAAGACCGGCCTTTGTCTATGGTGATCTGATAGGATGCAGGGGATTATTTCAATCTTTTTGTATCTGTTGAGGACTGTTTTGTGACCAATTACATGGTCTATTTTGGAGAAGGTACCATGAGGTGCTGAGAAAAAGGTATATTCTTTTGCTTTAGGATGAAATGTTCTATAGATATCTGTTAAATCTATTTGGTCCATAACGTCTGTTAATTTCAATGTGTCTTTATTTAGTTTCTGTTTCCACGATCTGTCCATTGGAGAGAGCGGGGTGTTAACATCCCCCACTATTATTGTGTGGGGTGCAATGTGTGCTTTGAGCTTTAGTAAAGTTTCTTTTATGTATGTAGGTGCCCTTGCATTTGGAGTCTAGATGTTCAGAATTGAGAGTTCATCTTGGTAGATTTTTCCTTTGATGAGTATGAAGTGTCCTTCCTTATCTTTTTTGATTACTTTTGGTTGAAAGTCGATTTTATTTGATTTTAGAATGGCTATTCCAGCTTGTTTCTTGGGACCATTTGCTTGGAAAATTGTTTTCCAGCCTTTTACTCTGAGGTAATGTCTATCTTTGTCACTGAGGTGCATTTCTTGTATGCAACAAAATTCTGGGTCCTGTTTATGTAACCAGTCTCATAGTCTACGTCTTTTTATTGGAGAATTGAGTCCATTGATGTTAAGGGATATTAAGGAAAAATGATTGTTGCTTCCTATTATTTTTGTTGTTAGAGGTGGAATTATGTTTGTGTAGCTACCTTTTTTGGGGGGGGGTTGTTGGAAGATTACTTACGTGCTTTTTCTAGGTTGTAGTTTCCTTCCTTGTGTTGGCTTTTTCCGTCAATTATCCTTTGAAGTGCTGGGTTTGTGGGAGGATATTGTGCAAATTTGGTTTTGTCATGGAATATCTTGGTTTCTCCATCTATAGTGATTGAGAGTTTTGCTGGGTATAGCAGTCTGGGCTGGCATTTGTGTTCCCTTAGGGTCTGTATGATATCAGACCAGGATATTCTGGCTTTTATAGTCTCTGGTGAAAAGTCTGGTGTAATTCTTATAGGTCTGCCTTTATATGTTACTTGACCTTTTTCCCTTACTGCTTTTAGTATTTTTTCTTTGTTTTATGCATTTGGTGTTTTGATTATTATGTGACGGGAGGTATTTCTTTTCTGGTCTAGTCTGTTTGGTTTTCTGTAGGCTTCTTGTATGTTTATGGGTATCTCGTTCTTTAGGTTGGGGAAATTTTCCTCTATAATTTTGTTGAAGATATTTACTGGCCCTTTAGATTGGGAATCTTCACTCTCATCTATACCTATTATCCTTAGGTTTGGTCTTCTCATTGTGTCTTGGATTTCCTGGATGTTCTGTGTTAGGAGCTTTTTGCATTTTGCATTTTCTTTGACTGTTGTGTCAAGGTTTTCCATGGTATCTTCTGTGCATGAGATTCTCTCTTCTATCTCTTGTATTCTGTTTGTGATGCTTGTGTCTATGACTCCTGATCTCTTTCCTACGTTTTCTATCTCCAGAGTAGTCTCCCTTTGAGATTTCTTTATTGTTTCTATTTCCAGTTTTAGATCCTGGATGGTTTTGTTCAATTCCTTCACCTGTTTGGTTGTGTTTTCTTGCAATTCTTTAAAGGATTTTTGTGTTTCCTCTTTAAGGGCTTCTACCTGTTTACCTGTGTTCTCTATCAATTCTTTCAGGGATTTTTGTGTTTCCTCTTTAAGGGCTTCTACTGTTTACTTGTATTCTCCTGTATTTCTTTAAGGGAGTTACTTATGTCCTTCTTAAAATCCTCCATCATCATCATGAGAAGTGATTTTAATTCTGAGTCCTGTTTTTCCTGTGTGATGGGTATCCAGGGCTTGCTATGGTGGGAGAACTGGGTTCTGATGATGTCAGGTAACTTTGGTTTCTGTTGCTTGTGTTCTTGCGCTTGCCTTTCGCATCTGGTTGACTCTAGTGTTACCTGTGCTCACTGTGTCTGTCTTTCCAGTTATCTTGCTTGTGTCAGATCTCCTCAGATTCCAGATGTCTCTGTGTTCCTGTGATCCTAAGCTCCCTCTGCTCTGGATGCAGATGGTCTTCTAGGATGTCTCAGGATCCGATGTTTCCACAGGCGCAGACCTGCTAAGTGTCCTCTGCTCTGGATGCAGTAGATGCTCTAGGTTATCTCAGGATCAGGTGTTTCCACAGGAGCAGACCAGCTAAGGGTCTGCCCCAGTTGGAAGGACCAGGCTCCTCTGCTCTGGAAGCAGTAGGTCCTCTAGGTTGTCTCAGGATCAGGTGTTTCCACCAGAGCAGACCAGCTAAGGGTCTGCCCCAGGCAAAAGAACCAGGGTCCGGGTGGAAGGGAAGTGGTGTTGGGTGGGGGCTGGCTTTGGGTGCCTGCTAGTTCCTTAAGCCCCACCTGGCTCCCGGTTGTAACTCTGGGGCGTGGGGTAGTGGGCAAGGTGTCTTACCCTCTGCTCTGGGTGAAGTGGGTCCCTCTAGGATGTCTCAGGATCCAGTGTTTCCACAGGAGCAGACCAGCTAAGGGTCTTCCCCAGGCAAAAGGTGAGTTTAGAGTTTCTTATCTAAATCCTTTTTTTAATTCTCTCTTGTATTGTCATCCTAAAAACATCTTCTTAGATCTCAAAATATCTTTTCATGTACTAAACAATTTAAGCTTCATTGTGAGACTACAATTATCTAGTCTTCAACCCCATTAGAGACTTGAGAAGGAAATAAACATTCTCTGTGTACACAGGAAGTTCAGCAAGCACTTCCAAAATTATAGAAGTGACAGACAGTCAGCTGCCTGGACAATTACCCAGTATTCTAAAATATTAGAACATCATATCACTGTACATAAAATTAATATTTCAAGCATAAATAAATCTATTCTTCTTCACTTGTTAAAGGGAAATCACATTTGGTGATGCTGCTCTGCCTAGCTCACATGAAGAAGTATGTGTTAACATTTACACTTTTCAAAGCACGAAGAGAGGAAAACACAAGTGGATTAGTCAGTCCAGAGCGTCTTTAGGATGCTGTCAGTCCTGCGGACACAGGGCTAGGACAGAGGCAGGTGGACTGCAGTTAGAAGATTCCAGACTTCAGGGAACATGAAGGCAGGCCAAAAGGCAAATAATAACCTTCCTTCTCTCTTCTCTTTTCCATGAAAATTCTTGCCCACTTCTGACTGCTTTTACAACTGTAATGTGTCTTTAGAGAATCTGGCTACTCAGAACCAAAGCACTATTAAGCGATAGAATTCCACCTAAAGGAAACCTCCAACTACCTTGAAGGAGTTTGTTCAGAAGTATTTGGTATATTAAAATGATTTTAAATTATGGAATGGCTCCTAACACAGACATGGAAGGGAAGAAATGGAATCTCAAGGTTACTAACCCACGAAATATAATCTGAGTCCCAAATCTATGTCAACGTTAAACATAACACTCCAAACCATGGCTTTGCAGAGTATTCTTCAAATAGATATACAATTTGTATACAAAAATACAAACAGAGAAAGGTAACACCACATTTAAAACTTCCTTACAGACTCATTTTGATAATTTAGCATAGGGAAAGGCAAGAACGAGGGTTAGATTTTTTTTCATAGGCTGGGAAATAGATAGAACGCTGGAGCAAAGGATCCAGGATCTCACCGACCTACTCCCAGGAGGAAGCAAATAAATGAATTAAAGCCCAGCTTTGCCACCAGATTGGTGTAGGCTTTAATCTTGGCTCAGCCATCTGCTACCTGTGTAGTCTTAGGCAACTTTTGTAACCTACTAAGAATTAGCTAAATATTGTGCAAAGCAAAATGAGGGCATAAAGTTACAGATGAATCAAGGAAGCCTGACAATCATTCATATTTATACTTGATTCAAGTCACTACCCAGAGCTAGATGTACATGGTCACCAGGAAAAAAGAAACATGCACACATGCATATATATATATATATATATATATATATATATATATATATATATATGTCTATATAGGTATGAGGAACACACATACATACATACATACATATATACATACATATATATGTATATATAGGTATGAGGAGCACACACATACATATATGCATGTATAGATCTGAGCAACACACGCATATTTATATATAGGTATGAAGAACACATACATACATATATATATGCATATACAGGTATGAGGAACATGTACACATACATATATGCGTATATAGATATATGGAGAAACACACACATACATATACATGCATGTATAGGTATGAAAGCAGGGGAAAAGTACATAAAGAAGAAAAAGTCAAACATTTCCCAGGAGACTTCTTTGGGTTCCACCACACATGTTCTAGTGAATCGAGATGAATATTTAAGTTGTAAATCTGGTCTGAGCAGTAGAGTACTCACATCATTATGACACCAACCAAGCCAAATCCAGCTTCTTCAAGATCCTCTCAAGTCCAGCGTAGATCACCTCCCACCAGGGACTCCAACCACTAAACTTAATTCTAGGCCCTTGACTAGAGTATCTAATTTAAAATAGTTCACTTCCTCTTCACAAAAGAGGTTAACCTTGAAGATAACCAAATTTTCTTCTGTTTCTCAGAAAAGTAAGAAACTACAAATGCCAAAGAGAAAAGAAACATTTTTCTGAACATCAGAAAGCTAGAGACACTTTGACTTCCCATCCATGTGGGTGGAAAGATCTAGTGCACATGGTCATCAGGTGGAAGTCTCACAAATCCATCACGAAGGCAGCAGGAATAACTTAGTCCTTGACTAATGTGTTTCTTATGCCTAAAATAGTAAAACTACGTGGATGTAACTGATTAAATATGCTGTCTGGGCAAAATCCAAGACAACAAATAATTTATGAATCATTGACCAACAATGTAAATTTGTAACATCTGTCCATAATAAATTATGAAGTAAGCTGGGCATCCTGGCCCAAGCTTTTAATCCCAGCACTCAGGGGGCAAAGGCAGGAGGATCTCTGTGAGTTAGAGGACAACCTGGTTTAGGACAGCCAGGACCACATAGAGAGACCCTTCCCACCCACCAAAAAAGAAAATAAACAAAAAATATGAAGCAAATTTTGTAACACACATACACACACACATAAGTAGGGACTTGAGAGGTGACTGGGTGGACAAGAACACTTGTTGCTCTTGTAGAAGACCTGGGTTTGGTTCCTAGCACCCACATGATGGCTTTTATAACTGAGTTCCAGGGGATCCCACTCCATTTTCCTAGCTCCACAGGCAGCAGGCATGCTCATGGTGTATGTAGACACACAGATACACAGAAACATACAAACAGGCAAAACACTCAGACCCATAAAATAAAATAAAATAAAATAAAATAAAATAAAATAAAATAAAATAAAATAAAATAATTTCTTAGTGGCAAATTGAACATCAATATTAAGATATTTTTGTTTGTTCATTTTTGAGACAGGGTCTCATTATGTAGCCCAGGCTGGCCTCTCAAGTTCTAGGAAAACAATTGCTCCAATGCACCCAGAAACACTTTTAAAGACATACTCTCTCTTTGATTGTTATTTATGCTTTGTTCATTACATTCTCTTCCTGAGAAGACCTAATGAAAAACTGAAAAAAAAAAAAAATCACCAAGAAATGAAACCAGAGACATTGTATCACAGAATACTTTTCTTTATGTAAACAAATACATTTGTGTATAGTTTAACAGAATTTATAACACATTTTCTGTAACTTTCTGACAAGTCGTTCTATTTGAAACATACAAAGGCCAAAATGTTAGCGGTTCTTTTTAAATTAATTAATTAGTTAGTCTGTTTATTTGCTTTACACCCTGATCACAGGTTTTCCTCCCTCCTCTTCCCCCAGTCCCATCCCCCACAGCTTCCCCCTTCATCCACTCCTTCTCTGTTTCTCTCTAGAAAAGGGTAGGCTTCCCATGGATATCAACCAGCCATGGCATAACTAGTTGCAGTAAGACTAGACACCTCCTCTCCTATTAAGTAAGATTATACAAGGCAGCTCAGTAGGAGGAAAGTGTCTCAAAGACAGGCTACAGAATTACAGACAGCCCCTGCTCCTGCTGTTAGGAGTCCCACAGGAAGACCACGCTTCACAGCTATAAAACATGCTGAGGACCTAGGTCAGTCCCGTTTAGACTCCCTGGTTGGTGGTGTTTCAGTTTCTGTGAGCCCCTATGGGCCCAGGTTATTGGATTTTGTGGGTTTTCTTGTGACGTCCTTATTCTTTATGAATTGTCAGATAGCCAAAGGTTTCAAATGTTTTGTGTGGGTTTCTGCAAATGCCATGGCTTACACAGTAATGATCACATGAGGCAAGAAATAAATCTGGTTCAACACAGTACAATAAAACTTGAAGAAAAAGTTTTCTGGTGTAACACTGTCTTAGCTAGGGT
Source organism: Mastomys natalensis (assembly GCA_021653895.1). Taxonomy (NCBI): domain Eukaryota; kingdom Metazoa; phylum Chordata; class Mammalia; order Rodentia; family Muridae; genus Mastomys; species Mastomys natalensis. The sequence goes on from JAJTUV010000143.1 coordinate 103,521, forward strand.
TTTACTGCTGTGAACAGACACCATGACCAAGGCAAGTCTTATAAAGGACAACATTTAATTGGGGCTGGCTTACAGGTTCAGAGGGTCAGTCCAGTATCAACAAGGTGAGAACATGGCAATGTTCAGGCAGGCATGGTACAGGAGGAGCTGAGAGTTCTACATCTTCATCTTAAGGCTGCTAGCAGAATACTGGTTCACAGGCAGCTAGGACAAGGGTATTAAAGCCCATACCCACAAGGCCGCACCTATTCCAACAAGGTCACACCTCCCAACAATGCCACTCCCTGGGCCAAGCATACACAAACCATCACAAACACAATCCCCTCTGCACAAGGAGGCACAATTACATCAAAATTCTTCTCAGAGTACATGTTACTTCTTCTGTGAAGATGGGTTCTAGACAAAGGCCACATGTGGTACCATAGGGCCTAGGGAAGGATCTGGTGTGGTCTCAGTCATACAGACAGTGCAGAGGTCACCTAGGCTTTTAAGCACCTTCTATCCTATTTGAGTGAGTCTGGGAAAGCCCCTGGCCATACAGATAGTGTAGATAGTAATCAACAACATTCACTCTCAGCAAATGGGTTATACGGTTCTTCCTTTCAAGAGCCAATATAACATTACTGGTTTCTCTGGTGTTAATCTATGAATTCGAGGGCCACTGTGCTCTCAGCGATGCTGCTTGTGCTGTTTATTTATTTATGTACATTTTCTGAAATGATAACAATAGGTAAAAGCTGACATTTGTTGACTTTCACCCTAAGAAGTGAATGTCTTATGTGAGCAGTCTCAGTTTAGTCCTCTGTTAAATATGCACCATTGTGTTTAATTTTGTATTCATTTTATATTGTTCCCCCCAAAAGGTGTCAAAAACTCCAGTCTCTTTTCAATACCTGCATCCTCCTCAAACATAGTTCTGAGGTCTACTTAAATAATGTCTTGTGTGTCATTGGATGGTGAAGTACATTAGTAGAAAATCAAATTTATTAATGCTGCAATACTCTGTATGCTTCCTTTCAACAGTAGCTCTGAATTATCAATGAGATTGTTGATGGGAAATGCTTACAAGGAGAGTAAATACCATATCAATGCAGACGCCACCTTTATACCCTTTTAAATGCAGGCATTGGGCATTCTGAGTATTTTATAGGTAGCTATCTAGAAATACTTCACTAAGTGCATGGGGTTCTTGGGACTGTGGGGTCTAACGATAATTCATATCCACACGTATCTTCAGGGAGCTCACTGTGCACAGCAAGAGGAATACTGTACTGGAGATGAAGCGAGGGATCAATTCTACATTAGTAACCTTCGATTTTTATTACCATCTACATTTTAAAGCAAAGCTCACAGTTACCATGCATGCATCCACATGTACCTACACAACAGATTAAATAAAAGATAATAATTACCTTTACCTGACATACAGTCTTATAGTTCCTTCTTCTAGTCAATTCCAGAAAATACTGGTCATGCACACCATCAAAGTCAAATTTTCTAACTTCCTAATGGATCGCACTCTATGATTTGAAAAATACTGTTCTTTGTGATTTTTGTCTTACTGGGTATGATTTAAAAAAAAAATCCATGAATATACTAAAAGAAAACCTTCAGTAAAAATTTAAACTCTTCCAGGTGAAAAAAAATGTCACTGAGAGTCTCTGAGACCTCTGGTCCCAGTTCTTCATATGCACGACGCTGTTGGAGAAAAATGTTGTCAGCAGTCCTCCTGTACTCGGATGCACAGGCGTGAGAACAGATACTTGCCCTCACGTGCCTGCACTCCCTGTGTCTATATGTTACACTAGTTTTTGCACACTGACAACTGCAGCGAAAGCTCCCTGCAGGGAATCACAGGAATTTGAGTGAAGGGGTTACTTCGCTTGTTCTTCACCATCTCAAAATTGCGTTGAGCCACAAGGGCTTTCTGACAAGACTTGGCAAGCTCCCTACGATTTCCAAGACTGCTTATTCTGCTGGCAAGTTTTTGAGAAAAGAATGTGTCTTTTTATTCTAAAGTGTTTGTGAGTGTGTATCCTCATGTATCTCTCAATTTTTTATTCTTTAAGACCATAATAAAAATACCTCATCTCCCTTTTCCTTTTGCTCCCAACAGATCCTCCCACAAACCTCACTCTTTGCTTTGTTTCAAAACCATGGTCTCTTTTACCATGAATTGTTGTAACATACATATGTATATGCAACCAACATACACACACACACACACAAATGCACACACATATACATAAATATACAATACACAAATACAATTTTCTCAGTTTGTATAATGTTATTTATATGCATATCTATTCAGGACTGGCCATTTAAGTATTAGATAACCGTCGATATGCTCTTCCCTGGGGAAGATGATTCGTATTTAAGAGGACTAAACTGAGACTGCTCACATAAGACATTCACTTCTTGGGGTGAAAGTCAACAAATGTCAGCTTTTACCTATTGTTATCATTTCAGAAAATGTACATAAATAAACAGCACAAGAAGCATCTCTGAGAGCACAATGGCCCTCACATTCATAGATAAACACCAGAGAAACGGGGAATGTTATATCGGCTCTTGAAAGGAAGAACCGTATAATTTATGTCTCCTGTGCCCAGCATTCCTTAATTGCTGTAGTTGTTTGTGTAGACATCAGGCCTCATGAGTGTCTCCCTTCACATCATCCTGTCTATTGGTGTCGTCCTTGTTCAGGTCATGATTAGGCAGCCATGGAGATAATACTTCACTGCTATAGCTTCTCTAACATTTCTAGGAGACACAATCTAACAAAAATCTCCTTCATCTGCCAGCACTTACAATCTTTCTGCCCTCACTTCCACAATGATCCCTGAACCTTAGGTGTGGAAGTTTTTACCATAGATGGGTCCAGCAAGGCTGGGATTCACAACTCTATATTTTGATTGGTTGTGGTTTTCTGTAATGATCTCTGTCTGTTTCAAAGAGAAGGTTCCTTGAAAAGAGATGACAGTAACACTTTGTGTCACATATATAGGGACAAATATTTAGAATGTAGTTACAGATTATGTTGTTTTGGTGAAGCAGTGGGTTGTAAATTTTCCTCCAAGATCTGTGACTTCACTAGCCCTGTGTAGTTGGCTAGTTCTCCAGCACTAAGCACTTATATTTAATTCTACAGAAGACATACACATGGATGGGTATAGATGCTTCCTTAAACATTCTTGCAGCATTTATGCTTCAGTTGACATATGATAGTAGATACTTTTCTTTAAAAAGTGTCATATTGATGCAAGCCTTCCTCCTCACCACAGAACTCAACTATGTTTAAAGATGAACATGGAGTCTGTGTGCCTTAGAAGAAGGTAGCCCACGAGAATAGCAACAGTCACAGTGGAAAAGGATACATTTTAAATGCAAAAGTATTAACAACTTTCTATTCTAGGAGATAACCAAAAAGTTTATTCGATCACTTCTCTTTTCATCTGAAGGAGAAATACCATAGTCCATCTTCATATTTTGCTCAGGTCAGATTTCCTCAGCAGATTCCCTTCCTCTGATTGGTTCAAGAATCAGAAAAATCATATTGCGGTGAGACCATGAACCTGCAACTCTGGGGTCCAAGAAATGCCTCTAGTGTCAACCCATGTCATTTATGGAGCATTGGGATGATGTTACCGCTCAGAAGGCCCTGCCATGTCAATGTCACATAGGCAGGCTATCACAACCATGTGTTGCGAGATGAAGAAAGTAGATGCATAGACAGTGAAGCAAATTCAGATTTCAGATATCCATGAATTATATACATGTGGCATTGGGAAGTGACCAATGTTTTCTTTTAAGTTAAATTATACTTTACATATACACTGTACATCTATCTTACATTCATAAATGATACTTTACATACATATTGGTTCAGCACAAGAATTCAAACATTGGTGACTTTCTTGTTCTTCATTTCTGATATAAAATCCAGTGATTTCAATTCTCAATTCCAAAATCTCTGTTTCTAAATCATTTCTGAAGTTTATTTTTGCTGGGATCCATTCTTTCTCTTTGTGTAATCACATATTGTGTGCTCTGTCTTGCCTGTGTGTGCTCTCATGCCATTTACATGTGCCTAATGCTCCTTTCCCTACTTATGTTTTTCCTTCTTTTCTACACTAACAACTCTAACAACCAAACTTAGATAATTCCCCTGTGAAATCTCCTGGAAACGCAGGAATAGTGAATCCCTTTTCCTCACACCCTGAAGGAGTCCTTGCATGATCTTTTAATATGTCTTTTCCTTCTTTATTAGACTGGAAGTTCCTGAAAATTGAAACTGTAGGATATTTCTATTTTGTCCTTAATACCTCATAGAAATTGGTTCTGGGTCTTACTAGATGAATCAATTCATTGATCCATTTAATCAATGTGCCTGCCTTGATGTCTCCATGGTTCTCAGAGCCCTTTTATCCTGAAGTACTTTTCTCTGCCCTGTCTGAACCAAACTGTGATCAGTCATCATTCCGTGGGTTACTTTGTACTTCTCCTGAAGTCTGTATTCTTTACATAAGAAATAGGTACAGTGACATGTCTGCCTCCACTTTACAAAGTGCCACTGATGGTGAAGGAGACCATTCACTCTCAATGGGCACAGCGTGAATTACATTGGCTCGTGCATGGCCACACCACCAACAGGCCTGACCCCTCTGAATGGCACTGGCTTCTTCAGATCTAAGAGGCAAATTATTTCAAAAGCTCTTGTCACTGCTGTTAATTTTCTCCCTTGTGACTGACAGACTTCTCTGGTAGATCAGATTATCCAGGACATCCAAGTCAATTGTAAAGTCAGGATAGTAACTTTCTTCCCTGTTAGTCTGATAACCCGTCGGTGAGACGTCTGTTTAAAATACTTAAAGATGTCCCCGAATTAGCATCATTTCTCAGTTACTAGAGTCTACAGTCAGGATTTATCTTTGTTAACCATCTCTGCAGGTTTTTCTATTCTACTGTATCTGGAAGCTAAGCAAGTGTTCTTACAGACATTATTTTCCTAGGAACTCTTTGCCTCTATTTTACCTGTTGTGAAACTTGTCCAAAAATTCCTTTTATCTTGCTTGACATCCAAAGACAAGTTTTACCCTATTTAAAATGTGGATCTCTGAGATTTGGAAGCCAAGGTCCAGGACAGCCAGGGTTACACAGAGAAACACTGTCTTGCAAAGCAAAACAAAAAAGGAAGAAAGTAACAAAGAAAAAGGAAACAAGCAAACAAAAAAAAAGACTTATCCTTCAACTGCAGAAACCCGTACTTGGAAACGTTAATAGCAGTTCTAATGAAAGCCCTATTACCTTATACCAGAGAGCTTTAATTTTTTATCTTCCTCTTTGTAATAGCTCTCAGCAACTTTTTCTTAAGTGTGATGGCTCTTCTAGATTTCCCGCCCTAGGAGATTTATAATCACATAGGAGACAAACATCAGGGTGTGCTATAAATGCATTTCCAGAAGAATTTAACTGAGATGAGAAGATTCACCCTGAATGTGGGTGACACCCTCTCAATGTCTGGGACCCAGAGCTGATAAAAAGGAAGACGTGTGGAGTTTACCCTCTCTGCTTTCTGGCCAGCTGTGTTACAACTCCAGCGCCATAGCTGGGGATGTCAGAGTACCATACCACAGAGATGGACTGCATCTTCTAACTGTAAAACAAACCATTCCTTGTGTTTTGTTAATAACAAGAAAAGTAATTAGTATACTGTATAATATTGTTTGTCCTAGTTGTTCTTATTATCTGTTCAAGACCACACCTTGGATCTCAGACAAACTCTGGAAATACCTTCCTGGCCAGATTCTCACTCCTCTCTCAGCTGCTCTTAAATAACCACGCCTGTGGTCATAGAAAATGATTACATGTAATGTTATGTAGTAAATAGTCCGATAAGCCTAGCATGAAATGAATACCTAAAAAAGTTCACATTGGACAAATATTTCAAGATCACAAAGAAAATTAAATTTAATCACTGTGGTTAATTTTAAAACAGAAAGATGATGAGCAAAAATGGAATCCTATTGGTGTTCCAGTTCTTCATTAGCTGCAGAAAATTGAAAGGTGGAAAGCAGGGAGGGAGGGGAGGAGGGAGAGAGGGAGGGAGAAAGGGGAAGGAAAGCAGGGAGGGAGGGAGAGAGGAGAGAAGGAAGGGAGGGAGAGAAAAAGAAAGGGAAGGGGAGGAGGAGGGGGGGGAAATGAAAGCTACCAAAACAGCTAGGGAAAGTCAAATGGACTTCCCTATATTAGATAATTTTAGAGTTATGGGAATGGCAGTTTCCTTTAAGTTCATTTGGTCCCTCTCTGGCTCACTAGCCTCTCACAATTTCCATATTCCTCAGAGGTTTTGGGGTATAGAGAAAAGACTCTGGGATAAAGAGTGCAAGCCTCCTTAGGTCTTTAGATCCTAAGGACGTCTACAGATGCTTTCTTTTTAATAACAATAATGCCAGATAAGTGCACTTTCACGACGATTATAGCATATTATCCTCACAGTAATATCCTGGGGAAGATATTATCCTCATCATACATATGGAAACAAGCTCAAAGAGGTTAAACAGCTTGTGTCACGACAAGTGGGAAATAATGACCTCTGAGGACTCCTGCTGTCCTCTCCAGTTTATGCGGACTGTCTGTCTGCAAAACACAAGCGGAGAGTTGAGGGCTACTCTCCTCAGCGACTTCCAAAGGAGCAGAGAAAATGAAGCCAACTAAAGTTAGCTTTTACTCCCCAAACTGTGATTACCCCCAACACTGTGATTTTTATACTTTGGCTTGAATACTCGTAGCAGGAAGGCGATTAAAATGACCACTATTTCCCATTTGGCAGTAATTATAGCCACAGACTCTTCTCAGACACTGTATCATGCAGAATGTCAGTACTAGGGAGAGCCTATCCTCACAGGAAAGAAACACTGTCTTCTTTGGTACGTCCTAGCAGGATCTGCTTGTGCCTCTAGACTGTGTGTTGTCTAGAGAACATGCCCAGTGCATTTTCTTTGTTTCACAGAAGAGGCCTCCAGAAGAGCATGGATTTTAATTTGAAAAATAAATAAGCACCCTTGAGAATAGATAGTGGATGTGCCCCTGTCCCTGTATCCAACATCCTCATCCATTAGCACGAACTTCTTGAGACACAGAGAACAGCGGCGGGGCTCAAGGTGAGAGGCGGCAGCTAGCACAAACTTGGATAGGCCTTTGAGAAAGTGCGGAAGGAAAGTGTGGTTTCTAAGTTACAGTCGTTGCAGAATGAACAGCATATTGTATGTGCTATGCTAGAGGTATGTTATGAATAACAAAAGCCCTGCAGCATTTACATATTTGTTTTCAGCAATCCTGGCAGTTGGATCTCACCAGTCTACGCCTCTTTGCCAGATCACTAAACACTGGCACATATGGCATCTGAAGGACCATATGCCATAGAAAATGCTAGCTGATGCCTATACTTCTATATTATATTTTTATTTCAGATTTTTGCAGTTTGAACAAAGAATAGTCAGAAAAAAAAACCAAAATATTGGACAAGCAGTAAACACGAACGTGGAAAAAAATTGCCTTCAGAGAAAGCAAATAAAGGAAATGAATCTATCATGAGCTAACATGACTATATGGTAATGAGTCAGATATGGGAAGTAATTGTTCTGCATGAAGAAATTTACATAGCTTTTCATTCCATTGTGTTTGAAGCTAAGAGCTACAGCAGGAAGATTGAGGGGTAACATATTTTTCCTACCTTATTCTGTCTGACGTTTCTTGCTAAAATCAAATCTCCATTTGATTGAAGTTAATTAGTAAGAGGATTACAGTTGGCACATCTAAATTCAGGTTAAAGCAGAACAATTTAAATATCAGGGGTTACTTTTCCAATATTTATTCAGGTTTTTAACAGAGACTTTTTAGTACAATGTAGGTATTTTGGTTGTTACTGGTGGTGTTGTTGTTTGTTGTTTAGACTGGGAGATTTTAAAACAAAATCAACGTGACTGAATGTTTTGCTTTATCAAAACAAAAAATATAAATTCTAGGCCAATCTTTTACCAATATGAAAAATACCAAAAATATCTGGATAGATCTGGTATGTACCAGGAATGTTTTAGTCGATGAAGGGGGGGGGATACATATTTACAACATTCCAAATGTCGTTCATTCCCCTTAGTAACTCCAAAACGCTGACATGAACTGCCCAGCCTAAATGCACTTGATGACTAAAATGACCACCTAATTCAAAATTGCGGAACATGACATGGTATTAGAATCATTGACTCCATGGTCGAATGCACAAATCTGAAGGAACATGGAATAACGGAATGGGAAAAATACATTTATATAACATATATGTTTTAATATTTTAGCTTTAAATCACTTAACAAAGTCATTAGTCTTAGGTATTATACCATGGTCTAACACTTTAGAGCCTTCAAAGTTCATTCACATTCTGTCTCATAGAAACAACTACACTAACAAGACATAAGTGCTTTCCCATTTCACAGGTAAGGAAGTCAGCCAGAAAGGTTGCTCTCTTCTCCCTGTGTCCTCTGAATACCGTAATTGTGTTACAGTGTAGAAGTAAGCTCACTACAGACTGGAAAGAGGTTCATAACAAGTCATGTTTGTGGAGGAACTGTCCAGTATGGTGCAAAATTGTGTTTGATAAACCTTAATTTTTTCCTAAAAGCTTACTCATGGGAGTTACTGAGTTTTGATAAACTTGAGCTGTATTTTCTACACTTCAGTCATTTCAAAATCAGAGATCTCAAGCTGTCAAGTCTCCACAAGAAACCCAACTGTAGCATGTGCTAGTGTGAGCCTCTCTTTTGGAATGCGACATCTATAGCAAGAAAGACATGTTTGTTTTTGAGAGCCACCCTAGCAAATGATCCTACACTTTAGAGCTTTAAAGCAACAACATCTAGGATTACATCACACTCTGAACCCCACCACACAAAGATCTCCCTAAAAGTCCCAGAAGAGCATTCCGCCTTGCTGTGGGGATCCAGTTTATACCTTTGTCTTTCAGTGAAGTCCTTCTCTTCTTTGTATGTGCCATTCTCCTGTGTCTTTTTTAGGATACGTCTTGTGGCTTTGGCAATTCATGCACTTCATGTCAAGATCATCTGAGATGCTTAATTGTGTCAGCCAAGACACTTTTTCCAAATAAAGTCATTATATGGCTTCTATTTCTGGGAACTAGAAGATAGCATATCTTTTGACCCTGTTCAGCTTGCTTCAGTCCACCCTCTGCTGTCCACCCAGGCTCATCTGCCAATTGTAAAATCATATTTCTAACACCGTAGCAGCTTCCAAGTCTCAAGCCATTATAATAGCAATTTCAGGACAAAGTTTTGAACAAATATTGTCAGTTGAAAAACGACTTAATTTTATAATGTGGCTAGGTATTGTTAGACTCTAGGTGTGATCTATTCTAAGACAAAATTTTCCCCTTAGGTAGACAAGTAACTAAGAAGATAAATGTATTTTTTTCTAATTTCAATAGTGAAAGAGATGCAGACATTAGATGAAGACAAAAGAGACAATCCCATTCCAAAAGAGAAATTGAAGATATCACTGTTTCTAAGTAAGTTTGAGAGGAGTCGGCAGGAATCCCATGAGTTTTTCTGTGAATAACATTCTGTTCTTTATCTCATGCCATCTGGGACTGTGACACCCACTGTGGCATGCAAAGGTCTTTCCCACCTGCAAGGCTTCACATTGGAGTCTCTATGCCTCTCCTCTCTCAGAAACTGTACTTACAGTCTCTTGCCTGTGTAATTCTGATGACTCAATTTCATTCTCTCATTTTGGTCCTTATCTTTTGGAGTTCAAACCATTGGTATCCACGATGATACAATATTATCATGACTCTCGTGGTTCTCCCACATTATGACACATATGTCACAGGGGTTATGAAACTAGACAAGAGAATTCTTCCCAGAGCTCTTCTGGATCACCACATATCTGTTCCAGATATCTATCCAGGCCATTGAGTGGTTCTTTAAGTCACAAACCTTATTGTTTGAGTAAAAGATTTTTTTTTTTTAGCTGTATCTCAGGCTTCTCTCCAGAGAACAGAACACTTGCCTGATCATGAATTTGTTCATCTTAGGACACTTTTCAGTCTGGATAGGCAAGAGTCTCTCAAACCACCAAGTACTGATTTCTTTTTGGTTGACAGTTTGTTCCTTAAGTTCTGTCTTCCCTGCAGTACAGGAATGAGAGAAGAGAAAAGGGGGAAGTGGATGACGCCTTCCATGCCTCCCTGGAGACAATGACATCCCTTCCTGTTCTCCTCATTAGTGTAGAACAATAAATTGTTATGCTGCCACATAACAATTCCCAAGAGTATAAACCCATTCAGTGTTCAACCTTCTCCCCATTCCAATCTGAGTTCTCACTGGACTATCCCTTAGCACCTTTGTTTCTACTCAGTCCCTTTAAAGCAACAGGCTATTCTGCTATGTATTTAAATTTCTTGCAGCCTCTACTAACTGCCTAATTTGTTATATAATTAAGCCAGAAACAACCTCACTATATTAGTTCCCATGTTGTTTACTTTTCCATTAACTAAACAGCCTGGCAGCAGCAAATTCAGACATTCACATATTCAATTGTTTTTAAAAGAACCCAAAGAGGCAGACCATTAGCTACTTCAAAACTGTCTCCTTTGTATAATCCCATGAAATTATGTGCAGCACTGATAAAATCATTGCTGAGGATAAAAAAAAGGTCTGAAACCATGAAGACTTTAAGCTGCTGGTGGCTTCTAGAACTGTCTGCTGGAGAATCTCTGCTATGGTAGTAAAGAACATCTCAACACATGCTCCCCTTCTGAGGTAGCCACATCGAAACCACTAGGCAGTGTCACAGAGTGAGAGACTTCCTGTAATATGCAACTCTGTCCTGAGCCTGATCATGTCTGTGTGTGCTCCTGCTATTTCTTGGTCACCCTTTTCCTTGGTCAGCTCTTTAATATTTTGTACCTCTCTACAGACAGGAAGATGGAGTAGGTTTCCCAGGGTTCTTAGGTATTTGTCATAGCATCCCTCCACTTTCCAGGGCAGTGATTTTGTCTCTTTAGCAACATCATACAAATGAAAACAGCCCTGTGCAACTTCTTCAGAATGTCTTAGTCAGCTTGATGCTTTTGAGATCCATCTATACCACTCTAATAAACCCTACTTTCTTGGTAAATCGTATTCTACTATATGAATGAATCAAATGTCTCACTCAGTGAGGATAATTCAGTTGCTATCAGTTTAGGCAATTATGAATACAGTTGTAAACATCAGCAGGTAAGATTTTGTGAATGTGTTTCGGTTCTCCAAAGTAAAACCCAAAACATTGGACTTCTGGGTATAAACAACGTGTCTTTAAAAATTTTGCAAAACTATCTCAGAATAGTTGAGGTTCTTCAAAGCCATGCTCAGTGGATGTGAGACCCCAACCTCAGGCAGCCTCATCAACTCTGAGACCTTCCAGTGCTTTCTGGAAAGTCTAAGAATTTCATTAATGAAACCACAATAAAGCTTCCGATCCTTGACTGCCATCCCCATCTTCACTGAGAAGTGTCTGTTCAAGTTACTCACTCATGCATTAACTGGGCTATTTTTGTCCAGTAATCATGTCCTTCACAAAGAGAAACTGTACTAATTTAATATTAAATTCAATTTATTATTCTTATGATTTGTTATTTTGATATTATGTCTAACAACATTTTGATATCATATTTAATTCCAAGTCATACACCTAGGTATTCTTCCAAATGCTATAGGTTTAGGCTTTCCATTTCGATCTATGGGGGGGGGTGTTTTTTTTTTTTTGTTTTTTTTTAGTTAATATTGATATAAGATATAAAATTTACTACCTTGTTTTATTTTGTTTGCATATTCTAATTGTTCCAACAACAGTTATCTAAAAGAACTCTTGGGATGGAGAGATGGCTCCATGATTATGAGCACTTCCTGATTTTGAGGACCCAGGTTCAATTCCCACCACCCACATCAGGCAGCTCCCAACAGCTTGTAACATCCAATTCCAGGGAATCCAAGATCTTCTTTTGGCCTTTTGTGGGCACCTGTATATTCTTGGTGCACATATACTCTTACAAGAGCATAGACATAAATAATAAATATATTTTTTAAACTCCCACTTATGTATTTTATGCATTTATAAAATTACAAATGTGTATATGTGTGGCAGAAATTTCCCTGTCCAGTGTATTTGTAGCGGGAGGCCTATGATTGGAAAGGGAAAAGGGAGGAGGAGCTAAGGGTAGCAGAGACAGGGACACAGAGGAGAGAGGAAGGAGAAATGACAGCGGACATGGACCCATGTGGTTTCAGGTAAATAGGTATATATGAAATCTAAAGGTTAGGAAAATTGGAATGACTTTCTAAGTTGTGTTGGCATCTTGTGTATTGAATTTTATTGATATATATAAATCCATTGGTTAATTTTAAGCATCTAGAGTTTTGATTTACTGGCTACTGGAAGGTAGGACCACCGACAACCAGGGGATTATGGCTGTGAAGGAACTAGCAGCTCCAGGAGGGAAAAGCAAACCAGAGCTGGTAACACAGTGACCAGTCACTGTGAGGGGGAGTGGGGGGGGGTGGCGTAGAGACAGAGGCGGCAGAACCATGCTGGACCTGAGCGGTGCCGGCAGTGGTGGGGGAACATGGAGGGAGCCAGCTGGAGGCCTCATTTCTAATACCTCCCACTACATATATGTATGTGAATCTATTTTTAAGTAATTATTATATTCCAAGATCTCTTTGGTCTGAACTACCGAACTACCTTTGCCAATGTCACTGCTTAAATACTGTAGCCATACAGAGTGAGTTCCAGGACAGCCAGGGCTATACAGAGAAGCCCTGTCTCAAAAAAAAAAAAAAAAAAAAAAAAAAAAAAAATACTGTAGCCTAGCCAAAAGTCAGATGCTGCTTACAGCTAACGACTTTTTTCAAAGTTTTTTAACTATCCAAGCGTCTTTTCCTTTTTGATAAAAAATTTGTAACTGTATTTTAGTAGCATGGACTGAATAAGCAAACATCCTACCCCAGCAAATATATCCCCAGTCCAAGAATTAGCTTTTCTGTGTTTACAACAAAATCCCTCTGAGGTTTTTTTTTTTTGAGATTTTCATACATAAATACAATGTGTTTTAATGATATATATCTCCTTTCTCCCTCTAACTCCTTCTGTGTCCCCTCAACTTCCTCTATTAAAATGCATGTTTATTATTATTATTATTATTATTATTATATTTTACATACCTAAAACCTATTGAGTCCAATTAGTTAGCACATAGGTGGGGATGACCACTGAAGCATCTGAGTTCAACCCTAAAAACAGTTGACATTCCCCCTTTCTGTAGCCATACAGTGTACCTCAAGCAAGGATGAGGCCTTGTGACTCCTTCCAATCCATGCTGCAATGCTAACTGGTGTGATCTTGTGCAGGTCTTGTGCAAGCAACCATGTTGAAAGACCATGGGTGCAACATCCTCATCATGTCCAGAAAACACTGTACTGCAATAGTCACCCTGGTCTGCCAGTTCTTACAATGGCCTTCCATGATGATCCCTGAGCCTTAGGTATCTATTGTAATTGTGTTATAGATGTCCCATGCAGGGTTGAACACAACACAGTCCCTTATTCTCTGTAGCTTTCCCAGGTGTGGTCTCTATAACAACTTCCATTCCTTGCAAAAAGACACTTATTGACAAGATGTGAGGGTGTCCTCTAATCTATGCATTTAGCTGAGCACTTAGAAGACAAGTGGACTCCGAATTGCCTCACAAGAGTGACAGTTTCAGATTCTCTCATCATGTCTATGACTTTTCTACTCACCAGTTCTTAGCTAAATTTATAGTACCAGGCATGAGTTCTCACCTATGAGTAGTCACTAAGTACAATCAGGCATGTGCTTGCTACTCCTGAGACATTACAGCATCATTGCAGCATTGGACATATCTTACTGCACCAGACATTACTACCATAGTCAGAATACATAGAGCCTACATAACATTTTCCAGTACTACAAGAGCTAGGTACAAGAGTAATCTTCAAGACCTACTGATCCCTCTGAGTCCTGTAGGTAACATATGTCGATGACTTCGGCAACATGCCTACTATTGAGTTCTTGCAATCAACCAAGAGCAATGGGAATAACCTATATTGTTTGGAGATATCTTGGACCTCCAGACCTACAAGTTGAAAAAAGATATTCTACACCTGGGATAGGGCTTTTTGTTGTTTTGATTGTGTATTGTAAATACCCATACTTACTTACCGCACCAAGGTTACCTGACAAGGTCAGTTGAGAAATTAAACCAGGCTCAGGTTGGAGGGGACCACAGCAAGACTCAGGCCTGACGATTTTGTTAAGAGCAAGCAGACTTGTTATACGCTTATCAGAAACAGAGTATAGCAGCAATTGCCAGGATCAATATAGTTGTGGTTGCCTGGATAAAGTAAAGCTTACCAGCTATTCGGGTACACAAGATTAATATCTAAGATCAATTGTCCTGTCAAGTTTCCATGAGTCCTTGACATCTAAGGGAACATACAGAAAAGCACAAACTAGCCTGAACACTTCACTGCCTAAGGAAGGGCATCGGTCTCTCAGGAACCGAAAGAAACACAGTGCCCCAAGAGCCATGGACTCTCTAACCTAAAAAACCGATGACACAAGCCTCTCAAGTCAGCCAGGCAAGGACAACTCCATGGTTCCTAGAAGTGTGTGGCTTCTTGAGGGAGTAGTTTTCCCCATGCAGGATAATTCTAATTAGCTATGGTTTTCATAAATGTTTCTAAGAAAGTTATGAAGTAAGTTTCTGTCTGTCTTGGTCAAGCATCCTTAGTGTTATCTAACCCTCCCCCGCAACTCTCCTCTATCTAACCTCTCATGACCGTCTTCACTTGTTCTTCATCATACTGTGATGTGTCCTTAGAGTAGCTCTACTCTATAGCCACTCTCCGAAGTGTCTCTCCTTCCCACCCCACTGGTAAATTTATATTTCCTGACTTCTACAGTTATTATAAATAAAACACTAAAACCTAAAGATTAAGAGATAGGGTCTACATATGAGAAAGAACACAGAGCATTTGTTTTTCTGGGTACGTGTTACCTCACTCAGGGTACTATATTCCGGTCCATTCATTTACCTTCCATTGTCATTCCATTTTTCTTCACAATGAAGTAGAGTTCCGGCCGGGCGGTGGTGGCGCACGCCTTTAATCCCAGCACTTGGGAGGCAGAGGCAGGCGGATTTCTGAGTTCGAGGCCAGCCTGGTCTACAGAGTGAGTTCCAGGATCAGCCCAGGCTACACAGAGAAACCCTGTCTCGAAAAACCAAAAAAAAAAAAAAAAAAAAAAAAAAAAAGAAATAGAGTTCCACTGTACACAGTTACAATATTTTCATTATCCACTCATCCGCTAGTGAGTGGCAGCCTTAGCCGCTGTGCATGGAGCAGCAACAAGTGTGGATAAGCACATGTCTGTGCAGTAGGACATGAAGTCCTTTGGGTTTACACCCAAGAGAAGAGTTGAGTCATATGGTAAGTCTACCTTCAGCTTTTTTAAGGCTTCTCCATGCTGATTTCCATAGTAGCTGTACCAATTTTTACTCTGCCAACAGTGAATAAACTTCCTGTATTCTTGCTGGCATTTGTTGTCATTTGTTTTTTCAATCTTAGCAATTCTGTCTGGAGTGAGATAAAAATCTCAAAGTGGTTTTAATTTGCACTTCCCTGTTTGGGAGGATGTTGGACATCTTTTTACATAATAGCCATTTTCATTTCTTCTTTTGAGAACTCTGTGCAGATGTTTTATCAGTAGATTAATTAGCGGTCAATTGACAAATTTGCTGTGTTGACTATTCTGATACATGTATTTAACCAAATCTTTTCATTATTTGTACTTCCTTAGAGATCTCAGCATATTGACTAATCAAGTTCCTTGATAGATATTCATCATTTTATAATTTTTTTTCAATTTTTACCAGAATAATTAGTATCAATTTGTACATTGTCTCTATATAGAATAATAATTCTTTTGTGTGTTGACTGTATAGAATTATAATATTTGACATTACTTAATTTATAGTTCCCTTAGATATATATCTATATGTCTATAGATAAATAGGTAGATAGATCACTGTTGGGGTTCAAACCTAGAGCCTCCTTCATAAAAGACAAGTACTCTATAAATAAACACTATGCCCATTCCTCTGACGTCTTAGCTAGGGTCTCTATTGCTGTGAAAGAACACCATGACTAAGGCAGTTTATAGAAGGAAAGGTTTATCTGGAGCTTATGATTCCAGAGAGATAAGATTTTATCACCATCAAACCAGGCAGACTTGGTGACTGGATCTGGAAGCTGAGAGCTGAAGGTTTTCATCTCAAACCACAAACAGGAAGCAAAGAGCAAACTGGAGGTGGTAAGAGGCTTTTGTAACCTCAAAGCCTGAGCCAAGTGGCACACTTCCTCCAGCAAGGCCATACCCCCTAAGCCTCCCTAAATAGAATCACCAAATAGGGACCAAATATTCATTTGCCCAGTCTAGCTGGCTAGCATTTTAAACCAAGAATGGATGTTGATAACATGAAAAAGAACGAAATTGAATTTTTATTTCACCCCACTTATAAAAATCAGCTCAAATTTGGCTAAAGACTCAAATGTAAGATTTCAGGATGTAAATTTGCTATTTTAGAAAAAGAAGAAAAGTTTCTTAGCAGTGATTTCAACAACAGCAACAACAAAATAGTTGGACATATCCCCAAAAACACAGGAAGAAGATCAAAAATATACAAAGAATTATATCCAACTAGAAATCTTAAGCGTAACAAAAGATACAGCAAAGGGAAGAGATAACCTATGAAATGGGGGGAAATATTTACAAGTCATGCATCTGATATAGGATTAATGTCTACAATACATAAGATATTCAGACAACTCAAGAGTGTAAAAACAGCTCCACTAAAAATATATGAAAGACCTGAATGGAGACACCCAAAAGATATTCAAATGTTAAAAAATATATTAAAATGCTACTATTCAAGAAAAAGGATTATAGTTATATTGAGATGCCATCTCAAATTTTCCAAAATGGCTTTTATCAGGAAGGTAGCAGAAGGGAGGCATTGAGAAGAATGTAGAGTAAAGGGAGCCCTCATGTACTCTTAGTCAGAGCATAAATAAGCAGGTCCCATATGGAAAGCAGAATGGAAGGGTTTCTCAAAAACAAAATGTAAGATAGTTTTATCATATGATCCAGCAATTCCTCTTCTGAATATATATTCAAATAAAATTAAATCAGTGTGAAAAAAAAAAAAACTCTGCACGTTTATGTTCACGGCAGCACTATTCGTTAACAGCAAGGTATGTAAGCAACTAAGAGTGCATGGATAGATAAATAGATTTTAAAAAATGTTGAAAGTGGAAGAAAGCAGTGAAGCTCAGTGGAACAGTACTTGTATAGTGTGCACAAGGCTCTGGGTTCAATCCTCAGGCACAAAATCAATAAAAGGAATAAAATGAATAAAAGGAAGGGAAGGAGTGGGAACATATATACAGTAGGATAATACTCGGACTTAAAGAGAAAATTTATCTCTTGCGACTGTGTAGACAAACCCAAGAACATTCTGTTAAGTGCAGTAAACCAAGTAGACAAGAGCAGCCCTGCCTGATGTCCCTCAGACAAAGAATGCAGAGACTGAGCTCTAAGAAGTGGAGAAGAGAGCAGTGGTTATCAGGTCTAGATGAGGATGGAGGGGTTTACGCTTCAGTGACAGAGAAGGACCAAGTTTTGAAACAGATCCAGCATGTTGACCACAATCAGCACTAATGTACTGTGTAGTTGAAATTTTTTATAGTTGCAAGTGTTGGGTTGGAGGATGTGGGATGGGAAAAGAAGGGGTAGTGGATAGGTTAACTAAAACTAGGGATGTATGAAAAGGCTCTTGGGAAAACCCATTGGATAGTGGTCTAGTTTTCAGAATACAACCTCAGAAAAAAGAGTTTGGGCATGATTTGCCCTAAGTGGGCTGAAAATTCCACTCCCAGAAAACATGGTTATTAGCAATGTAACACCTGGGAGCTTCCCTATGGATTGTTGTTCAGAGAGACCCAATGGGTCTCCCAAACAGCCACAGGCTATTACTAGAGCCCTTGGTTACCACCATAACTACACATGAGGCTGTATTGCTAAAGAAATCACACAGTTTGGCTGTGGGGAGTAAGAAGTCATCTTACACTAAGCAACTTTCTCTCTGCTGACTGGCTTTCATGGTGCAGGAAAGTGCAATGCACACTGCTGGGGGAAAAAGGTGTCTAATGATTATCCACGGCTAATAATTTTCTGTATTTTTCTCAGTGTCTTGAAACCTTATAGGAGGTCAGTTTTAAATGAGAAAGATGAATTAAAATAGTGGGGGCTATTTCAGGATAAGAGCAGTGAGGCTGTGTCATGGATCTTGCTCATTGGTTGTGACTGAATTTACAGAGGCAGACAGGAACAAAGAGAAGAATAGATGGATTCCAACAACAAAGTCCTTCAGCTAGAAACGGAGAAGCTGAGAATTGTGAACGGGAGAGTTTGGGTACTAGTGACATTAGAACTATTAACGAGAATCTAAGACCTTTGCACTGGAACAAATAGGAAACTGGCCAGATCCCACCTGTCACAAGCTTCAAGTTGTAAAAATTTAAAGTTATTGAAAGACTTTCTCTGAGAGCACAGAACACAGCTAGAGTACCCTATTGGCACAGGGCCACCCGGAAGCTACTGCAGCCTAAGGGGCTCAGCAGGCAACAGACATCAAGATGATAATAAGTCTGAGTTTACAGAGGTTTGTACCTAGATAATTAATGAACATTTTAGAGACCAATCAGTACATAAGTATGTCTAATTCCTTATAGAGAGCCACGGAAAGGGATGTAAAACTGTGAAGACTGATGGGAAGCCTGAAGGACACTGAAGACCCTAGGAAACTAGAAATGCAGACAGGCAGACTATCTGCTGAGGCAAGTTCTAAGACTGTAGAAGTCAGAGGGGATGGAAGACACCAGGAGAGCACAGCCCACTGAATCAACTAAGCAGGGCTCATATGCATGGGTCTGCACCAGGTCCTCTGTATATGTTTTGGCTACTGGCTTGCTGTTTTTGTGGGACTCCTAACTGTGGGAGTACTCATGACTCTGACTCTTGCCCGCTCTTGGGACTCTTTCCCACCTATCAGGTTGCCCTGTTCAGCTTTGGTGTGAGAGATTTTTGCCTTGTCTTATTGTGTTTTGTTTTGTCATGTTTGATTGTTGTCTCTTGGAGGCCTGGTCTTGTCTCATGGAAGATGGGTCAAGAGTAGGTCTCCAGGGATGGGGTGTGGGAGAGATAGAGGTGGGTCTGTGAGGAATGAATAAAGGGTAAACTGTACAAGAGGACAATCTATTTTCAAAAGAGAGAGAGAGAGAGTTTTTCGCAAGTCTCAGAAGATTCTGTAAATTCATACTTTTGAGCAATATTGAACCTGTTAAGTTATTAAAGATTCATAGACAAGGATAGGATGAGTTTCATTATGAAACTATGGCTTTTTTTGGTAGGCTGTGGGTGGGATTTTATCATTTAAGGTGAAATATTTGATGTCCATTTGACACAGGTTAGACTTGAGACAGTTAATTTTCATTGTCAGCTTGACCGTATTTGATATCATCTAGATTAGTGTGCACACCTCAGAGTATGTAAGAGAGAGAGTTTCCAGGGAAGATTAACTGATGGGTGAATACCACCTGTGGGCTGCATGCCTGGGTGGAATGAAAAGGGAAGAAAGAGAGGCCAGTTGAGTCCTAGCATCCCTGGTCTCTCTGCTTCCAGGCACATCATGATGAGAACTGGATTGCACTATGATGTGGTCTCATAGTGATGAACTAGACCCTCTGGAAGAGGGGGCCAAGGTTAACTCCTTCTCCCTTGAGTCATCTTTGTCCAATCTCTCGCTCACAGTCACAATAAAATTAGCTAACCACATGCCTGCTTTCCTCCCATTACAGAGAAAGGAATATCTGAGACTCCTCCTGTATTTTTACATTAACCTGTTTCTCCCCTCACACCTGTAGGTTTTCAAAGTTGTGACTCATCGTGTGGTTGTTACTGACTCTTTTTCCCCTGATATTTTCTCTAGCTGTGAAATCTGCATCTGCCTGTGATGTAGCCATTACATGTATCTATGATTATATTTTCATGTAACTATTTTTATGTCGCTACATTAACCTACTCTTATCACTATGTTTCAAATACAGTTTTTCTAGATGGCATCAATTTGATTTGTGGTGACATTTCCCCTGAACCCATTCTTTGGTATGTTTAGAACAAAATGCTTAATGCAATTATCACGTTTTCACTTCCAGTTCGAGCTGTCATTTTTATTTCTCTTTGTTCCACATATGTGATTTTCACACTTCTGTTTCTCCATCTTATTTGGGATTGTTTTACCATTTTTATGTGCTAAATCATGTAGTAAAAGCTGTTTAGTTTTTGAAGCCCTATCATGACCTTGCTATTGTTAGCTATTGTCTGTCTTTTTATCATAGCCATTCTGCAAATGTTACCTCATGAATTTGACCTTCCTTATCATATTTCTGTATAGTTTGGAGGGGAATTTTTGGTTTTGAATATTTCTAAATGTTCCACATAGCATAGCAAAATTTGTAGGTGAAATATTAATGGACTAATTGTCTTATTAATTTTATCAGATTGATTATTAAAAGTACACATATTATTTTCTTACATATTTATTGTTATCATACCATTTTTATTATACTTATTCATTCGAATAATGATTTAATGGCTTTCCTGGATTTTTCTATATCAGTATCATGCTTTCTACAGATACTACTTAGCTTCTTTAATTTTAAAGCTGAGGGCCTTTTCTTTCTATTTCTTGCCTCGGTTTTGTAGCTAGGATTTCCAGCCCAGTGCTGAATACGTGCTGCACTGCAGGCATATTTGTATTGTTCCCGATCTCTGCAGAAGGCATCCAGCGCTTGTCATTAAATATGATGTGGCTTCTTGTGAGCACCCTTTATCAGACTGAGGAAGTCTTCTATCTCTGGCTTGTGGACATTTTAATCATTAAAAAATAATGTGTTGGCTTTGTCAAATGCTTCTTATGCATCTGTTAAAATGATTCTTTCACTTATTTTCACCCTGTTGATATTTAATTGATTTTTCAAATATTAAGCCAAAGCTGGGTCTCTGAAGTAAACTTTGCATTAATAATACATGTTTCCCTTTCCTAGTGTGTGTTTCTTTTTAAATGATGGATATCATTCATAATTATTTTCTTAAAGACTTTCCACTTATGTTAATGAACAACATTAATCTAGAGTTCCCTCTTTATTTTTATTTTTTGATATCTTTTTCTGACTATGAAATCGGGCTAAAAGTGACTTTAGAAAATTAGTGGGAACTTGTTCTCTTGTTTTGTGAGGAATTATGAATATTACCTTCTGAATGCTCAGTAGATATAGATATTAGTAATTAAGATATTTCTTCTGAGCCGGGCGGTGGTGGTGCACGCCTTTAATCCCAGCACTTGGGAGGCAGAGGCAGGTGGATTTCTGAGTTCGAGGCCAGCCTGGTCTACAGAGTGAGTTCCAGGACAGCCCGGGCTATACAGAGAATCTCTGTCTCGAAAACACCAAAAAAAAAAAAACCAAAAAAGATATTTCTTCTGGCTTTTCACTGTGGATAATTTCATTTGTTAAAATTTTTTATGTTTTTACAAGATATTTATTTATAAAGTGAATAAAAACTGTTAGCTGAAGAGTATGTAAAAAGTAAAGTGGGTAATGCTGGAGGTGGATAATTTTGGTTTCTAGTGAGCACACCACTGAGCTGGGATGTAGCTCATAGGTAAAGCATTGGTTTGGTATGCCAAAGGTCCTGGGTTTGGTTGCCAGCACCACAAACATAATGAATAAATGAGTAAGTAAATAGATCAAAATGGAAAGTGGTAGGATTACCTGTGTATACCACCCATGGGACAACTCTTCAATAAGGCTAACGCCACAAAGTTACCTAACAACAAGGTACCCGCATTCGAATCCCATGTAAACGTTTATTTTTTTTAAAGCCATATATTTCTGCAATTTAACGCAGATTATTTTTTAATATTTCTTGTTAATTACCTGTATATGTGTGTTGTGAGGGGTAGATATGTGTGCCTGGAACTGCAGAGATCAGACAAGGATATTGAGTCCACTTGAGCTGGAGTTACAGGTCCTTGTGAGCAGCACAACATAAATGATAAAAAGTTGCAGGCATTTGTGGTATCCCACATTATATTTTGATGTGAATATTCATTGTGGAATAGTTATATCAACCTAGTTAGCTTATCTATTATCTCACATCATTATCATTTTGTATGATGTTATTGACTTTTATTATTGACTCAGTCTTTCCTCTTGTTTTATCCATCCATAATGGGCTGGCCCTCCATGTCAATCATGAATGCCCCAACAGGTTTATTCAGATTATGTTTCTGGACTGGAACCATGACTCAGTGGCTAAGAGCACTTGCTATACAGCCACAGGTACTGGAGTTTGGAATCTCAGCACCCACACAACAAGCTAGGTGTCCAATTCTCTTTGTTTAATACTGCTGTGCTAAAACACATGACTAAAAGCAACTTTGCAGAGTATAGGGTTTATTTAGCTTACATGTCCCAGTCACAGTCCATCACTGAGGGAAATCAGGACAGAAACCTATACAGCCAGGGACTGAAGCAGAGGGCATAAAAGTGCCTTACTCAGTCCACTTTTATATGTGGTTCAGGACAACCTGCCCAGGGGATGACACCACCCACAGTGGGCTGGGAACTCTTACGTCTATCATCAGTCAAAAAATGTCCCTACACTTGCTGTAGGCAATGATGGTAGCAGAGGTTCTTTCTTCCTAAATGATTCTACCTTGCATCAAGTTAACAAATAAAACCATAAAAACAAAACTAAACTAAAAACTCCAAAACTACCTAGCACATTCAAAGAATTCTTGAACTACAGGTTTAGGGGATCCAACAGTCTTTTGGCCTCTTTGTGTGTACAGGGGTGTACAGTAGCACACAAAGGTGTTTATAGATTCATGAAGATATATACATACAAATAAAATCTTTTCAAAATCCTTTAAATAAAAAGAAAGGAAAGCTCAAGGAGTTGCTGACATGTTGAGTACAATCCCCTGCTCAGTGTTCTAGTCTCCCACTTTCTTATGGACCTACACTTCCTGGTCAATCTTTTGACATTGTAATGAAAGGTGTGGTCTACAAAGTTAACACTGGACAATCTTGCAGAGGAGTTACCAAAATTATCATATAATATTTTCAATAAGTTTAGAATTTTCTGTGGGCTGAATTCAGAACTGTCTTGGAGTATGTGCAACCCATGGGCCACATACCTACAAGTGACTGGAACATCAAAGTCTTTATTATTGTTGTTGTTTTCTAGTTCTCCTTTCATTTACCTACTTTTCTGCATCATGTATTTTTTGTTATTCTCACATTTCATATATATATATATGTGTGTATGTGTGTGTGTGTTATATATGTTACATATATGTATCTGTTATGTATATGCATATATATGTATATATTTGTGTTTGTATACATATATATAAATATATCTTAGCTTATAAGGAGTATAGCTTTCTTAAAGGATTGACCTATTTATAATTAGAAAGATTCCTCTTTATGACTAATAACTTTTACTCTCTAAACTGTTTTGCCCAATTCTCAGCTGTGCTTGTTTTTCTAGTTGGTGACTGGTGCTCTTACATTCTTTGACTTTGAATCTATCTGCATCTTTGTATCTAAAGCACAAAGGAATGATTTTGTACAAGGAATGACTGGGTCATGTTTTCTTTAAAACTCCAGTCTAAGCATCTCCACTCTGATGTGACTGCTGAGCTCGCTCTCCTAGGAAGTTTCTAGTGTGTATATTTTATCCAGTGTGTGGGCTATACTTCCTATTTCCTTTGTATGCTTCATGATTTTTTTTGCTGGAAAATGGATACTTTTGGTAATATATTTAAGTAATTCTGGTAACTTGTCCTGACTTAGGGCTTGATACTACAATTTTCTTGTTTATGTGTTTAGCAAATGGTGGGTCATTTCCGTTAAGTCTCTTCTGTGTCCTTTTCTCTCCCTCCATCCTTCTTGTGCAGAGCAGTCAGCCTCTAATGCTGTCTTATCCAGGACACTCAGCTCTAACTCTATTGTATGGGCCCTGAGATGCCTATAATGCTGAAGGTTTCTTTCTCTTCAGTCTTTACCTGTCTCCTGCCAGATGTTAGATTCATGCTAAGTTCTGGGCAACAGTGTTTCTTGGAAGAGCCATGATATATAAGCTCCTCCCAGTCAGTTCTCATGTCTGTCCTTTATATAATGAACAACCCTGAATTTAAAGATCACACTTAGGTGTGTATTTTACAGTATATTTTTGCTTGTGGCCCTTTTGAAGATCACTTTGCAACTATGCACTTACTTTATAAATTAGTTTTAGTCATTTTCTTGGGCTGTATATTTATCAAGACTGAAGATAACAGTTAAACATTGTGACTTCACCTGTGATGTATCAATGTGCATTTTATAATGCAGAATGTTTGGGAACATCATTTCATTCTTGAATATTCTTAGTTTAAAAATTTGTTTTAAATGTGAAAATTTTCTTACAAGTATGTGGTTTCTATTAAAACTACCTATACTTTAGGCATTAATGGTATTTAAATAAATGTCATTTTTGAATTTTCTAGCCTGAAATACAGTTGAGGTACATATACAGATATTCAGAAATTAAAATCTTAAAATTAAAAAAAAATATGAATAAATAAATTCCTCCCAGATTGATCTGTTCCTACCATGGCTCCTAGAATGGCATATTTTCTGGAGCCAGTATTGATATTAGTATTAACTCCCTCTTTTCTGTTTGTATCTTTGTTAACTCCTTTAAGCTGTGTTATTTCCCAATTCTTTTCTGCAAACTAGATGATCTACTGCCTACTCTGTATCTTCATTCAAGTCTCTAATACTCTAGCAGTTATTTCTCTGAACAATATTTACTGTTTTTGAGATTGCTGTTAGATTTAAAACTCTGCAGTTTGTTTCAAATGACAGTATCTCAGGAAGGAAGTGATAATCTGCCTTATGACTGTGTAAATTAATGATGTGACAACACTCTGGTATGGTTGAAAGGGAGGTTTTTATTGTAGATATGAGAGAGAGAAACGCCAGAGGCATCTGGAAGAGTGCAGAGAAGAGAGAGAAAGTAGACCAAATGTGGCCAGCTGACCTGACCTGGCCATGAGAGAAGCAGGAGCAGACCAGAGAGAGAGAAAGAGGAGAGGGGATGGGGGAGGGAGAAATGAAGACAAAGAACGGACCGAGAGAGTGCATAGCTGAAATAGCAGAGTTATAAGGATAAGTTGAGGGGACAGAAGCTCCGAGCTGGAGGATGTTGAGGGGTTTAGTGGGGGGTGCGGGGCATAACAGACGAGAAGAGCAGGGATGTCACTACGGACTCTGAGATGTAAAGGAGGGACTTTCAATACTGAGAGAGCCTGGAGGCTAGCATGAACTTTGTATCTAACAGGATTCATGGATAGTCATTTGATCCTTCTGCCAATAATAAGGGAAGGGATCCTTTGGTAGAGAGAACTAGTTTTACAGGTTCCTGAGGGAAGATGGGAAGATCTCCCATGCTCATGGATCAGTAGGATTGACATTGTGAAAATGGCCATCTTACCCAAAAGCAATCTACAGATTCAATGCAATCCCCATCAAAATCCAGCTCAATTCTTCACAGACATGAGAAAAGCAATTCTCAAGTTCATATAGAATAATAATAATAAAACAGATAGCAAAAAAAATTCTCAACAATAAAAGAACTTCTTGGGGAATCATCATCTCTGACCTCTACTACAGAGCAATAATGATTTAAAAAAAAAAACAAAAAACAACAACAACAAAAAAAAAAAAACCTGCATGGTATTGCTATAGAGACAGACAGGTCAATAAATGAAATTGAACTGAAGACTGAGAGATAAACCCACATACCTATGGACACTTGATCTTTGACAAAGAAGTCAAAACCATACAGTGGCGAAAAAAAGTATCTTCAACAAATGATGGTGGTCTAACTAGCAGTCTGCATGTAGAAGAATGAAAAATGATTTATATTTATCACCATCTATAAAGCTCAAGTCCAAGTGGATCAAGAACTTCACATGAAACCAGATACACCGAATCTAATAGAAAGGAACGTGGAAAAGAGCCTCGAACTCATTGGCACAAGTGGAAATTTCCTTAACAGATCACCTATGGCTCGATTCTATGATCAACAATTGACAGATGGGACCTCATGAAACTGAAAAGCTTCTGTAAGGCAAAGGACACTTTCAATAAGACAAAATGTCAACCTACAGATTGGAAACAGATCTTCACTAACCCTACATCCTACAGAGGGCTAATATCCAAAATATACAAAAAACTCAAGAAGTTAGCCTCCAGAAAACCAAATAACCAAATTTAAACATGGAGTACAGAGCTAAACAGAGAATTCTCAACTGAGGAAATGCGAATGGCATTTAAAGAAATATTCAGCATCCTTAGTCATCAGAAAAACTGCAAATCAAAACAACACTGAGATTCCACCTTACTGTAATGTGTAGTTTCTACTAACCCACTTTAAGCTCCAGGCAGACTGTTGACCAGCCACTGCCATGGTTCCCTCAGATTGAGGATAAAAGACACACACACATTAGTCTACATTTAATATGCTTCTTAGCTAAATAGCTGGGTATTTCTAAGCCCCCTACAGCTAAAGTGCCCTTACCTTCACTGTCAGATCAACATCTCTAATTCTGCCCTCAACTTAGTTGCCTGATTACCTTCTCCTTGCTCTGTACCCTAAATCTGCCCTCAGCTTAATTGTATGTCTAATCTCCTGCTTGCTACCCCAGGCTCAGTCGGGGATGTGGCCAATGGGTACTCCACTTGAGATCTTATATGGCTGGTGGCTCTCCCTCTGAAGAATGGGGAAAGATTTTTCCTCCTCCTGGCTTTCTTAGCCTGCTTGCAGGAACCTGGAAGTCCACTTCTTCTGCCCAGCCTTTGACCCCTAGCATCTTTATTGATCAAACAAGAACCAATTGGGGAATAGGACCTTTAGCATTCACATGCAGATTCCTGATCAAAGCATCACAACCACCCCCTACACCTTATACCAATTAGAGTGGCTAACATCAAAAGCTCAAATGACAGCACATGTTGGTGAGGATGTGGAGAAAGAGGAATACTCCTCTATTGCTGGTAGAATTGCAAACTGGTACAATCACTCTAGAAATCAATCTGGCAGTTCCTCAGAAAATTGGAAATAGTTCTACTTGAAGACCCAGCTATACCACTCCTTGGCATATACCCAAAAGATGCTCTACCATACCACAAGGACACATGTTCCACTATGATCATAACAGCCTTATTTATAATAGCCAGAAGCTGGAAACAACTCAGATGTCCCTCAACTGAAGAAGGGACACAGAAAGTGTGGTTCATTTACACAATGGAATAGTACTATTAAAAACAAAGACATCGTGAATTTTGCAGGCAAATCGAGATGGAACTAGAAAATATCATCCTGAGGTAACCCAGACCCCAAAGTACATACATAGTATGTACTCACGATAAGTGGATATTAGCCAAAAAGTTCAGAATACCCATGTTACACAGACCCAAAGAAGTTAAACAAGAAGAAAGGTACAAGTGAGGATCCCACTTAGAAGGGGAAACAAAATAATCACAAGAGGCAGAGGAGGGAGGGAGGAGGGAGGGAGGGAGGGAGGGAGGGAGGGGGGAGGGAGGGAAGGAGGGAGGGACCAGTCTTGGAGGAAAAGGGAAAAGCGGGGAGGATAAAGTATGTGGGGAGACAGGAGAGAAGTCCAGAGGACCAGGAGAATGAATGGAAATATGCAGCAGTGTGGAGTAGGGAGGCAGGGGAACTTCTAGAAAGTCCCAGACACCAGGGATGTGCAAGGCTTCCAGGACCCAATAGGGATGATCTTAGCTGAAATGCCCAACAGTGGGGAGATGAAACCTAAAGAGACCACCTCCAGCAGATAAACATGACCCCATTTTAGGCATGGGGCCACCCACCCATCTTCAAAATTCTTGACCCAGAATTGTTTCTGTCTAAAGGAAATGCAGGACAATAATACAACCGAGACTGAAGGAAAGGCCATCCAGAGACTGGCCCAACTTGGGATCCATCCCATGCGCAGGCACCAAACCTCAACATTATTACAGATGTCATGTTGTGCCTGCAGACAGGAGCCTAGCATGACTGTCCTCTGAGAGGCTCTACCAGCAGTTGACTGAGATAGACGCAGATACTTACAGACTACCATCAGACTGAGGTCAGGGACTCCTCTGGGGGAGGACTGAAGGAGCTGAGGGGGATTGTAACCCCATAAGAAAAACAATAGTATCAACAAACCAGACTCCTCAGACTTCCCAGAGATTAAGCCACCAACCAAAGAGCATACATGGCTGGGCCCCCTGCTGTCCTCCCACACCCCCACTACAGATGTAGAAGAGGACTGCCTTGTCTGGCCTCAGTGGTAAAGGATAGCTTTCATTCTGTAGAAACTTGATACCACAGGAAGAGGGATGATAGTGGGGTGAGGTGGGAGTGGGTGGGGGGAGCACCCTCTCAGAAGCAAAGGGGAGAGGTGAAGAATTCATGGAGGGGGGGGACCAGAAAGGGAAGCAACATTTGGAACATAAAGAAATAAAATAATTTAATAAAAAATAAATAGTAAAACAAAAACAAACAAACAAAAACATAGAGGAATATGCTCACTTTTGTTTAACAGCAGAATTTGGGGAAATGGAATTTCCTTTGAGCCTGAAAATGATCTGATTTTCTTCCCAGGCAAAACTCCGGAGCATCTGAGAGTGGAGGATATAAACAGTTGACGAGTTCCTCTGGGTGGCATCCAGTCTCTAGGCCTTCAGGGCTGGGTGGTTGGGGTAGAAGTATTTGAAATGATAAAGGCCAGAAGTCCTCTCAGCTTTCCTCTCATAGTATATAATTCTGCCCTTCAAAGACCAAGGGCAGTCCCTAATAGTCTCAATATATCATATTCAAGATAGACTCTCGATTATACAAATAAGATTTAGGTGGAAGAAGGCAACCATCCCTCCTGTCCCCCCTACCCCACACCATCATCACCACCATTCCCCTGAAGCTTAGTCCTAACCACAGGCAGCTGGGGATAGCATGAGGAAGGACCACTGCCTGCTCATCCTGTAATGAAAGTCCTGTGGCTGAGATGGGCAGCCAGTCTAAAGTACTCTCTGTCTTGCTCCTTCTGCTTAGGCAGACCTGGGAGAGACCAGGAGCTGGATAGTCTTGAGTAAACACTGCAAACTCACTTTTCTTACTGAATTTGCATAGGTCCCTTTGAATGTACATTTCCTTGTTTGGTCTTTGCTTTTATGGTCATTTCTTGATCATACAAATGGTTGTCGTTTTGTGTGGTGTGTGGGTTCAGAGCTGTTATATGTGTTGGGAATCCAGCTGTGCTTCTGAGTCCTCTGCTTCCTTCCCTTCAGGGTATCCAGATGCCACTGCACACTGGATGGAAGAACTAAGGAGAGTCTGGAATGGGTGGAGTTCTGCAGGAACCCCGTCCAACTGGGAGTGAGGAGGTGGGGATAGTCTTCTCCAAGGATCTTAGTGCTGCAGCTCTTTTAGGCCAAGGCCATCTCTTGTGGGAAAACGGGGCCACAGTGGGGGAGGCTGCCTGGAGCTTCCACATGGTGGGGGACCCGCATACAGGAGAAAGGTCTGGAGTTCCTGAGGCTGGAAGCTTCCACTATAGCAGGCCTGGCAGGCCACAATGACACGAGGAAGTCCTTGGTTCCAAAAGGGTTTATTTTCATGGTGAATGGTAGATGGATCTGGATGTACCCCCCCACACACACACACACACACACAAACTCAGGGCAGACCTGAGTTAAGTAGGGAGGGAGAAACGGGGAGGTTGAGGGGGGGTTAATTGGCTCCGCCCTCTGGCCTTCATTATTATGTAAATCTCTAGGGCCTGAGGCCTGTAGTCACACCCTCTATCTGTGCACTTTAGGAGGGGCTGTAATGGCCTACTTGACTGAACAATGTAGGTCCATGGAGATTAGACTGCTTTTCAGGACCCTGGGTTCTGGGAAGGTGGCCAAACTCCTGCCGTTTCTCCCTTAGAGTCTCGGGCTTCCAGGCCCATGCCCAGCCAAGAACCAGGATACCCTTACGAAGTCCCACATTTTCTGATGATCTTCAGTGAAACAGATCTCTGAAATGATCTTAGCTTGTGCATATACCTTTATTCTGGGTGGGCTTGTACCCAAACATTTTATTCAGGGTGAACCAGGGTGTATATGGTCCTTGGAGAGTGGGTAGGGGTTTATCTTAGGGTAAAGTTTCCTTAGCTAGAGTTCAAAGTACTGGAAATGCCCCCTTTCCACAGAGAGGCATTCCAGGAATCCCAGGTACTTGCTGGGTGGGTTCTTATAGGGGGGAGGGGGAGGGGAAGAAGGGAAAAGAGGAAGTTGAATTTGTAGGTCTACTGAGGATTACTCCACCTTCCCCAGGTAAAGGTGTAGGGTACATGGACTGTACCACCAGCCGGACATAAGAACTGGTAAAGTGTGCTCTGAGCCAGCAGGAGTGGAGCTGCTCCCTCCATGCCTCTAACACATAACCACTACCCCCAACTGAGGTGACCATGGGCACGCAGCCACACAGCAATACACTTGGAATGTCTCTCTTTGCTAATGAGGCATCTCAGTAGCCTTAGCCTTCAGCAATGGCCTTCTCTTCCTAGATATTCTCATGCCCTTCCCCAAAATTATATAATCCCTGGTTTACCCTGAATTAAGTGAATGAGTTTACATCCACCCCCAATATAACAGTATGAACAAGCAAAGACCATCTCAGAGAGTGGCTGCTTTAGAGATCACCAAGGGGAAGACCTACACTTAAAAGAGCAGCAATGCTAAGACTCTCAAAGAAGGCCTTTATCTCTTCTTTCCCCTTAGGCATTCAGCACCCACTCCTGCAATTCCAGCTCTCCACTTCCAACATGGTGTGCAGTGGTGCTCTGGCACCTGGAAAGAAAATAGACTGGGGCCTCCCCTACGCAGACTTTAACTTTGCCTTTGCTTTGTCCCTCCTGAGCCTGTCTGTGTATTGGTGGTATCCAGACACAGCCAGAGGAGAGGTAGAACATGGGACCACACAGAGGGTCCATGCTCCCCGAACAAGGTCAGAGAAGGGGAAGCCCTATTGGTAAAGGGAGTCCTCCAGTTTGCACCCGAGCTCAGAGAACCTATCCAGTCCTGGTAGACTGTGACCTCAATTAGCAGGATTTCTCCCACTGTTTTGTAGGTAACTTCTACTCATTCTAGTGAAATTCTCTACATTTTATTGTTCAGAAGCCAACCTATCTCGCTTACGTTTGCTGTTTACAGTACCTTCTAACTAACCCTGGTTTGTTTGTGGTAAGATCTAGAGTACCCAACCACCTGTAATTTTATGTTAGTTGACAGTATTTCTCCACCACTGCATTCTTACTCTCTTGTCTGTGGGTTAGTGTGGATTCAGGAGGAAAGGTTAGGAATAGGAAGTTGAGAAGAGGAAGCTTCTGCATCCTGGAATTCAGAGGAAGTCATGGAAGTCTTTCCCTTGCTCTGTGACTGATTTGTTAAGGAGTGATCATTATTTGCTGAAATCTGGCTGGTCTTAAGAAAAAGAGTTGGGGGTGGGGGTGGGGGACCAGGAAAAGGGATAATATTTGAAATGTAAATAAAGAAAATATTCAATTCAAAAAAAAGAAAAAAGAAAAGAGTCAGCAAGTGACTAAGCCAAATATAGCAGGCCTGGTCCTACCACAGGAAGCCACAAAAGGATGAGAGGTGCCAGGGCGCCAAAGAAAGGAAAGCAATAGGATGTGCCTTCCAATCTTCCCGATCTTGGCTTGCAAGGCCTCAGACTTCTTGAGAGCTGTAGGAGCCCTTCAGCCAACTGACTCAGAAATGATTCTTCAAACTTGAATTTGATGGTGCTAGGGTGGGGACTGGAATACCTGGGGTCTAGAAAGTTACAATAAGTAAAGTGCTTCCTGCAAAAGCATGAGGGTCAGAGCTGCCTGGATCCAGAATCACTCAGAGACAAACTGCCCAGCACACTTGGAAGGGATCATCTAGCCTGGGTATTTCTGAAAAGGATTATGTGATTAGGCTCATTAAAGTAGGAAGACACACACTAAAAGTGGGTAGACACCATTCCCTTGGCTTGGGTCGTGGGCTGTACAAACAGAAGAAAGCCAGATAAGCACAAACCTTCATCAATCACTCTCTGCTTCCTAATTGTGAGTGGTTCACAACCAGAAGCCTCAACTCTGGGCTTTCTTGTCTTCCCTGACATGCTGGACTGTATCCTTGACTGGTGATCTGAAATAAACCCTTTCTCCCCAGAGTTCATAACGACAGGAAAAGAAACCAAACTGATCCCTAGCACCCAGGGGAAAACCCCAGTGTGATGAATGGGTGAGGCAAGAGGGACTTGGCTTGCTTTGAAACTGCTCACGCTCCTAAGTGTAAGCTCATGTACGAAAGCATGGTTAGCTCATTCATGCTTATGGCACCTCTCGATATAGTCACTTTTTAAAAGTCCCTGTCACTCAATATCATTACATTAGAAATCTATGTGAGCTTCAGAAAGAACAAACCTTATTCCAACGTTAGATATCATGTCCTGTTTGTACTCTTGCACTTTGTAGGCCCTAACTCTGATTAAATTTACAAAGAAAATTCTAAATACAAGTAAAGAATATGTGCAAGTCAATAAATTGATGATAGATAGTAGATAGATGATAGATAGATAGATAGATATAGATAGATAGATAGATAGATGATACATGACAGATGATAGACAATAGATGATTGATAGTAGATACATGGATAGATAGAGATAGAAGATAGATAGATAGATAGATAGATAGATAGATAGATAGAATAGATAAAAGATAGCAATAGATATGATTAGACAATGGAATAAGATAGACAGAAGATAGATAGATAGATAGATAGATAGATAGATAGAAATAGATAGAGATATTTCTCACTACACAAGCTTGGTTGGCCTTGAACTCATGACCTTTCTGCCTCTACCAAGTGCTAAGAAGTTTAGAGATTACAGACCAGTGTTATAAAAACTAGGGTTTATTGTTGAGTGGGGGTATTGTTGGTTTTTTGTTAGGTTGGTTTTGTTTTGGGGAGAGTTGGTAGTTTTTTATTTGTTTGCTGTTTGTTTGTGGTTTTTTTTTTTTTTTTTTTTTTTTTTTTTTTTGGCTTTTCATTTGTTTACATGTTGTTTTGAGACAGAATCCTCTTCTATAGGCCAGACTGTCCTAGAGCTTGCTGTATAATAGAACTATTCCTTCAAGGACTATATTAAAAACAATAGGATCTTTTAAAAAAAAAGAAGAAGAAACTTTTATTTGGACTGGAGAGATGGCTCTGAAGTTAAGAGCACTAGTTGCTCTTGCAGGAACCCAGGGTCAGTTCCCACTGCCTATGTGATGGTTCACAACCATTCCTAATTCCAGTTCTAGGGAATCTGACACCCTCTTCTGATTTCTGAGGGCACCAAGTGTGCATGTGGTTCACATACATATATGCAGGCAAATAATCACATGAAAAATAAAATGAATCTAATGAATCTAATAATCTAATTTTTAAAATCTTTTATTAGGATTCTCACCTATTAATCTTGATAATGTAGCCTTGCTTGGTGCTACCATGAACTCTTTTTTATCCTTCCAATTTTAAGAGTTCTCTTTGTAGCCTACCACCCACTGTCAAAACCTTTATCACCTCTGTTTTCTTTCTCTTTGAAGACTAGTTTCTGCAGACCACTTTGCTGGTATCTATGGCCATGTGACTCAGAGCCAAGTCATGAAACCTTAAAGTAGTTCCTTCATGGATGAAAAGAAACAGCCACATCTCTTTGCCCATCCCTTTCTTTAACTTTAAAATAATAATTTGACACATAGAGTTACAGCAGTATTATAGTAACCATGAGTCAACACATACACAGTTATTAAATAATGTTTCTATACAGCAAAGAAGTAAATAAGTTGCCTGCCTTAGTCAGGGTTTCTATTCCTGCACAAACATCATGACCAAGAAGTAAGTTGGAAAGGAAAGAGTTTATTCAGCTTATTCTTCCCACATTGCTGTTCATCACCAAGGGAAGTCAGGACTGGAACTCAAGCAGGACAGGAAGCTGGAGCTGATGCAGACGCCATGGAGGGATGTTACTTACTGGCTTGCTTCCCCTGGCTTGCTCAGCTTGCTTTCTTAGAGAAGCCCAGGGATGGCACCACCCACAATGGGCCCTCCCACCCTTGATCACTAATTGAGAAAATGCCTTACAACTGGATCTCATGGAGGCATTTTCTCAACTGAAGCTCCTTTCTCTGATAACTCCAGCTTGTGTCAAGTTAACACACAAAACCAGACAGTACACTGCCCAATTAAATTTGAATTTCTTATAAATCACTAGTAAATTTGAAGCATTAGTATGTTCCAAATGTTTATAGTGTACATTTTAAAAGCACATTTTGTAGATAAAATACACATGTATACTAGCTATATCGTGAACAAGAGCCAACATATTAAAAATAAAATTAAAATAAGAATGCTGTTCGGCTGAACTTTATACAGAGTGCCACACTCTTAAAAAAATTCCTGTTTTTGTTATTAACTGTATTAAATATCAAATGGATAAAATAATGTTTATAAAATGTGCACGGCAAAAGAAAAACAGGAGACTGAAGACCCTAGCAACCACCTAGTCCAAGACAATCTTTGCAGGTTGTGTTTAGTTTTCCTTTTCCTTTTAAATAGTTTCCTTCTTTTGTTGAGCTCTATCGTTGGCTAAAGTCTAAGATCTGAAGCTAGGCCTTTGATTGGCCACAGTAAAGTTAACCCTGCATCCCCACCAACCCCCTCCCACATACAAAGCGCTAGGCTGACAATGAAGTAATTTTCTAATTTTTTGACAGTGAAGCAGGAAGGCGCTCTGTCACGATACTCAAAGGCCACCACCAAGGCAGAGAGAAGTTGATCTTTTCAAACCTAGTCAGGCTTCTATATAGACAAGGATACAAGACAAACTAAGGAGAAGGAAGTCTTGCAATGAGGATTGGAATGTGGGTCTCTGTGTTTTCAGAGAAGCAACTTGAACCTCCAGGTTTTCTCAGGGTTCCTCTGTCTCTCCAGAGCTCAACCACAGGCGTGCGGCACACCCCTGCCCAAGTCTGCCTCCTGCGATCCTGCATATGCTTTCGACCCTTTCCCTGGTTAGCTCCTCACGGGATACATCTGCTGGGTGCCTAGCATCCTCAGCTCCGCTTTCATCTTTTCGTGTCTCAACACATTGTTTCCTCCAGTCCTGATGGCAGCGTGGAAGGGAGCCATCCCACCCGGCCGCGCTTTGGGATTGGCAGCGAATGAATGATTGGCAGCGGGCATCTCTGTCAGAGCTTTGGCATGCCGCAGTGTGGGAGCCCCGTGCTAATGAATGCCATCTACACCTACCAGATGTGCCACTGGATGACATGCCAGGTCTTTTACATAATGCCATTCTGCCGGACACGGGACAGCTGGGGGTGGGGGTGTCTTTTAATGCCTTGGAGTACGAGTGGGTCTGTCTTTCCTTTATTTCATTTTTCATGCAGGCTACCCTCTAGTGCCCATAAGCCCAATTAGCTCACATTATGTTGCCCCAAAGACTATAAAGCTGAGGATGTCGAAGAGACAGCTCGACACTGAAGAAACTTGAGCAGAATGATTATGTCCCCTGCCCTCCCGCACACACAAAAATAGCCTCTCTTCTACTTCCCGGAGTTTGCTTCGGCCTCTCGGCGGCCATCTCTAGAGAAACTGCTTACAATGTATAGAAGGAATCACAAGCACTTGGGATATCTGGAATAAAATAAGGAGAGGGGAGATCCCACACTTATCACCCCATGCTAATTGAGCACGAATCATCTTCGGCACCCCACCCCCCGCCCCCGGTTCTTCCCTCGTCTCCATCCGCAAGAAACTAAAGAGTGTTTTCCCCAAGGGGAGAGGTACCTTGTCCAAAGTGTGTATCAAGTTATGGATTAAGTGTCGGGGTAAGAATGTTTCCTGAAGTAGGGTGAACTCTGTGAGAAGCACAGGAAACTAGAGACCATTTTTGAGCAATGGCGGTTGTCTGCGTGTGTCAGCAGGGTTAGGGTTTCCACTCCAGAGGGAGAACTGAGGAGATCAAGGTATGCTAGATTGTCCTCTATGCTTCTGCCACATCTACCCACAGGGGATGCCCCGAATCTGGGCTACCTGGAGAGAACAGACCTCAGATCCTCTCTAGACTCACACCTTCCTCACACTCGTCTCCCACAACCGCTACTCTTAGGCCACAAGGTTTGCTGCCACTAGGCACTGCTCCCACTGCCCTTGGCCTAGGGTCCCGCAGGCAGGGCCAGTCCCTGTCACCCGCGCCCCGCCCGCCACTAGGCTCCAGATGGCGGTTCCTTGCGCTCTGCTTGCAGTCCCCCAGACGCCGCCCCGCAGCAGCCGGCAGCCGCTCCCTCCCTTCCTCCCAGCTGCTGCAGAAGAGCCCAGATCGGAAAGCCTAGGCTGGGATCCGGGCCGGACCGCGGTGTTGGAGCGAGGGACTTCAGAGGTCCGCTCGCCCGGACTGAGCGCCCCGCATTCCGCAGGTAGGAAGCAGGGGTCGTACACAGGGAAGCGAGCCGGAGCCTGCCCGCAGGCGACCACCCGCACTCTCCCTTGACTTGACCTTCCTTCCCCCAACCTTCCTCCAGTGCATTGGGGCGGGGCTGGGGCTAGACCACCCGTGGGACAGTCAACGGCGGCTGCGCAGCGGCCAGGAGAGGGCGCCCAGCAGCTAGAACCCGCTCAGGAGGCAGGCAATCTGGGCGCCGCGCCCGGACCAGAGGAAGCTGCTTCCACCGGAAGGACGCACCCTTCCGTCCGAGAGTGGTAATGACCACGACAAGCGTGATAGCCCACTTTCCCTTTTTTTCTTCTGTTTTCACTCGCTTTCCATTTTCTCTCCTCTCTTCTCCCCTCCTCTTTTCTTCTCTCCCCTCCCCCTCTCCTCCCCTCCTTTCCCTTCTCTCATCTCCCCTCTTCTCCCCTCCTCTTTCCTTCCTCTTCTCTCCTCTCCTTTTCCCCTCCCCTCCTCTCCTTCCCCTTCCCTCCTCCCCTTCTCTCCTCTCCCGTTCTCTCCCTTCCCCCCCCTTCTCTCCTCTTTCCCTTCCTCTTCTCCTCTCCTCTGATCTACCTTCCCCTTCTCCCCTCCCCTCTCCTCCCTTCTCTCTCTCCCCTCCTTCCCCCTCCTTGCCTAGTTCTCTTTCTATCCCCCCCCACGCCGCGCCCTTGCATTTCGGTAATTTCCCCAATTCTTAGAGTCCGTACAGAGACTCAGGGGGAGTTTGTCTGCCCCTGGGAGATGCAAGTGGAGGGCAGTGGGTTTCCTGCTCAGACTTGTTGCTCTGCATGATGCCTCCCCGGCCAGCTCTGGGAAGTTGGGGTTTTCCTCTGATTATGATGGAAAAAACTGGTATATTTGGTCAGGGAGTGAGTGTTATGGTGGGGAGCAGCGCATCGTCGGAATGTGACGTTCTGGGTTCCCATTGCTAGACTGAATAAGTGAAGTTCAGTCGTCTGGTACTGAGTTCCTTCCTCCCAAGCACTCAGGAGCTCCATACACTCCTCCCTTAAAGAAGACGTACCTAAGATGGAAAGTCAACCTTGGAGACTAGTCCTCTGTTTCTACCGAAGCCCAGGCTGAGGTTAGTCATTGAGAAAAGACACTACAGGCCTCGATGCCTGGTCCCTGCGCGCCCATCTGACATCCCCTCTAATCCCTAAGTGTCCCAGCGCGTGCCCACGGTGCCCTCCAGCTGGAGCAGGTTCCCATAAGCTCTCAGAGTAAATCCCCTCGGAAACATTAATCACAACGACCAGCAAGTGCAAACTGTGAGCCCGCCCGGTGTCTGCCCCTTAATCCCTCCCTCTGCCTTCTGAAAAAGCAGCGGAGGACAGGGGCTCAGTTGATCCCTTCCTGGAGTCCAAGCGATCTCCTGACCTACTCGACATGCTTTCACGAGATTTCACAAAACCTTGCAAAAGTAAAGGGATATGAGAGTGGAGAAGAGAAGTGAGGGGAGACAAGCGAGAAACTGAGTGCAGGTTAATTACTGCGGAGTAACCCTAACCAGAAGCCCAGAGTGCACTGCGGTGGGGGTGGGGAGCAGTTGGCAGAACAGATCGCTGGGCTACGTTGGGAGCCGGAGTTGGAACCCAGTTTTTTTCCTTCTGTGATTCAACCCACGTGACCTCACGTAGGCGTTGTCCCCTTGTTCGAGTCAGCTTGCGAGAATCAGGGTTTGCTCCTCTGGGGCTTGTTGCTCGCACTTGAGATTTCACTATCATGTCGTTCAATTAATCATATTCTACTTCTCCTATTTTATTCAAAACCGTCTTTCAGTTCCCTCATAATCGTAATTTGCGCCATTGCCTTTTATCTTTGATTAATTAGGAAGCTGAAAATGATAATGGAGGGTTGGACCAATAAATTAGCTTTAAGAACAGACGGACTGACGTCCGTGGTTGCTGTGTGGGTGGGCGCTGCAGAAGGGTGGTCGCCTGGGTTCGAAATGCACTGGCCGGGTCTCAAATGCATCGTCTAGGACCATTCCCTGCCCTGAGTACTCAAAGACCCCTTCTCTAGTTTGAGTCTACACTTGGGGGGCAGCTAGCAAGAGTAGGCTTTCCCTTTCTTTCTGAAGCCTGGCTAAAGGGCCCGGGTTTAGAGTCGTCCTTGTTGAAAATATTTCTTCAGCGAGGAGCTAGAAAGTTATCATTGGTTTTTGCACTCTTTCCCTCTCTCTCTCTTACTGATCCAGAGATTGAGAAAATCTAAAATCAGCCCCCGTGGCTCCCAGGCCCAAGAGGCAAGCCCCTTTTCTCCTTCCATGAAATCGCTCACGCCTCCAGACTGGCTAAACGAGAGAGCACTTTGCGGCTCTTCACGGCTTTGCTCCAGCCTCTTTAGCTTTCAATTGAAAACCAATTAAAGGTTTCTATAAATCTGTTAGCTCCCCTTTTATCTGGGGACCCCTGATGCATGCGATATTGCCCTTTAGATGGCTCTTCCGTGTTTTGTTTTACAATTGTTGTATCAATATAATGCAGCCTTTCTTCTCCTGTCTCTATAGATACAGATACACAAGGAAAACCAGAGCTATTCAGACTCATTTGTCCAGGAGTCTAGCAGCGGTGCCCTTTCTCTGTGGCTGCTTTCCCTGGTTCGGTAGCAGCAGTTATGGTTGAAGCAGATGGCTCCTGATTGGGGAGCTTTGTGGCTCTAATGCTGAATAGTTTATGGAAAAGGACTTTATCATGCTTGGTTGGGCAGAGGAACAAGGGGGTGAGATTTATGGCCAGGAAAAATAAATCTTTTTCCAAGTTGTGGCTCCTTCTCACCAGTGTCTCCTCTGCCCCTGGGGTCAAACACTAAGGAATTGGTTTGATTTGATTTGATTCGCCTTTCTGCTAACAGCATTTTTTAGTCAGGATCTGCGTGGAGCCTGAACTGAGAGCCAGAAGTTTATGAAATACCCCAGGTTGCTGGTGCTGCTTCAGCACTGTCTCACCCCGGGGTGACGAGCAGAAGGCCATGCTCTTAAATGCTGTTTGAGGCCCCATTTTCCTTTCTGTCTTGCTGAGTGAGGCTTGATTTGCTGGTTACCCCATTATCCATAAGGAACAAAAGGGGAAGGAAGCTCCCACAATCAGAGCCAGAGGAGGACACTGATCCTGAAGGAGAGAGAAAATGACAAATATGAAGAGGCAGGTGTGCTTACCACTTGGAAGGACTTGGAGCTGGAAGGCAGTTTAAGGGATATCTGTGAGTGCAACGTTTTTAGACTGAAATTTAAGCTCAATTGTTGAGGGATACACTCAGTGGAACCTTCTACTAGAGGTCAAACTCACCTTAACATAGATCCTGATGGTTCACCTTCTCTTTACCTCTCCTGAGTTTTGCTTTTCCTAAGTCAGGTGTGTTCTGCCTGTGCTGCTGGAGTGTGCCCCCCTTCTGCCTTTAAAAGCTGTTCTAAAGTAGTGTCACCCCACCCCCAAGGGCACACAGACTTGTTCCTAACTTGAACAGCCTCTTGAAAGTGTGGCATTAAGACAGGCTAACCAATCTCAATGCTGGCTTTCTTTCTATTTTAGGTATAGTCCTTGTTTTTCCTCAACCTTGGAAATGCCATTTTTCTATTTTAAGAAACTGTCGACCCTCCTTCTTGTTCCAAAGCCCCTTTATCCTGCTAGTCACATTTTATTCTGACCTTAGAAACTGAAAAGGCCAGGGCAGCTTCCAAAAAGTCACAGTTTTCTACCAAAAATTTACTTCTTCATCTCTGAAGAACACTGCTACACCACATTCCAACGGGCACATTTGCATCTTACTTTTTTCTAGAGAGGAGAAAACGATTGGTAATTGAGCTAAAACATGTGTGTGTGTGTGTGTGTGTGTGATTTATCACTGTAGGTTTCCTCTTGCTTCACAGGAAACAACAGCACAGAGAAGCTGCCTAACCCAAGCATGTGACAGAGCTGGGATCCTAACACAAACCTGCTCTTGCTGTGCTGGAAGTTCAGAGAGGTTAAAGAGGTTCTCTCAGACACATAGCTAGCTAACTGGAGACCCAGAACTCAAACATACTTGGTCAGTATCCCAAATAGAGAACACTTAGCTTCTTTCTCCATTATCTTTAGAAGGAGGAATTTCGGAATCCACAAATGTTCTGGATTCAGAGACTGGGTTGGAGATTTCAGATAGCTGAAGATCATAGCCTAGGACAAACATAAGTAATTCTGGCTGCAGAGAGTGTGTACAATAGGAGGAAGCAGATGCTGGGCTAGTAGTAGGTACCAGCACTGGGGAGGGGAAGGGGGATTGAGATTGAGAGCGAGGAAAAGCTTAGCCCAGTTGCCCAACCAGTGTAGGGGCTTGGGGCGTGGCTTGTGAACCATTCCTAGGAAAATTAGCAGTGCTCTGTGCCTGAGGGCTCTCTGGCTGATGCTCTAAATTCAGCTGCTTGTAGAAGCTGCTTGTACTGTAGAAGGAGGAGGGGGGGAGGTTAGACACTTCTTTCCAGCTAGGGCTTGCGGACTTGTGGGCTGTCGGAACCGGTTACAGGTCTCAGTTTTGACTTTAAGACTTCAGTTAACCGGTAATACATCCATGAGTTTCCCATCTTTCTGAGCCGTCTTACCTCTGACAATCCACAGTTCCATCCCGATTCCTCTTGAATCTAACATGGCACAGTGACTCGTGACACCTCCTAGGCCTGAAGCAAAGCTTACCAATGGGAATGGAGGAGGGAAGAAAATCGTGTCTATTTCTTTTATCCATCTATCCTGCTCTCCTCCAAACTCTTGAGGGCCGTTGAGTGGAGAGGCAGCCAGTATCTTCGATAGGAAGAACCCATGACAGGTTTTGCCTACTATATCTCCCAGTGCCTCCACCCAGAAGTCCTCAGCCTTCACTGAGCCCTCTGGAAAATGGGCAAATAATACACTTTCTGGCTTTCCCAATTAGGAAACAAAGATAGCGCTGGCGACCATGGGCATCACTGGTATGAGCTCTATACTACCTATTTCTGTGCGCTTGCTAAATACAAGCACGACCCTCACAGTAACTTCATAAAAGGACTCCTATATTGCCTTGCATTCATAGATAAGACTGAAACACATGATGTATGCTCCGAAAGCAGGAGCTAAGCCCAGAGTATCTACTCTGGTTGGGTCAGTACTTCTGCCTGTGTGCTTGGTGCTGGTTTTTCTTGGGTCAGGATTCTAGGCTCCTATCTAAGGAGACTTGTTCATTAATGAAGGCATTGAGACCTCCCCAGGATGTCAAAGACTGAAATGAACCTAGCCCTGGCTATTGGAAGTAATCCCTTACCATCTGCCCAGCAACTGGCTTTCCAAAACTTGCTCGCCCTGGTTTCCTCACTGAGTCCTCATTGCGCTCCCAAGGCAGCTCTTGCCAGCTAGTTCAACGCAGGGAAACGGAGGCTGAGCTAGGTCACTGGCTGCCCAGCTAGTGAGAGTGCTAACACACGGGCACTTGTAAAAGCTGGGCGACCTGCCAGGGCTAGGTCGTGGGCAGGAGCAGGTGGGGAGCGATGCTGCTGAAAAGAGTGTTTCTGTCTGAGCGGTTTCACCCTGAGACCTCTTTCTATAAGGATCGCCTAGCACCTAGCAAAAGGCCTTGAGAGGAGGTTTTCGGAAGGTTAGGGAGTCTGGGAAAAGTGACAGACCCTTAGAACTTCACCAAGCCTCTTTTTATCAGGAGCATGCAACAAACCGGTTGGCCTGTCCCCTGAAGCAGGTGCTTTTCTAAAGATGCCCTCCCTCCATGCTGTGGGCAGCATGTTTTTCTGTCAACAGCTCTGCATTCTGATGAATTAATGCAAATGTCATAGAGCCCTGGCTACTTACAAGCCTGGGAAATACAGTTGGGTGCCCTCCCATTTGGCCTTCTCTGAAAGACTCTTAGCTCTGTCACTATTGCTGAGACATGGGCACCTGAGAAGCAGAAATTTCCCAGACCTAGAAGAACCATGTTTTGCCTTGCCTCCCAAACTCTGAGCCCAGATTCAGTTCTCAACCCAATGAGTTTAGGGAAG
Organism: Mastomys natalensis; assembly: GCA_021653895.1. Lineage (NCBI taxonomy): Eukaryota > Metazoa > Chordata > Mammalia > Rodentia > Muridae > Mastomys > Mastomys natalensis. The sequence continues at coordinate 146,410 of JAJTUV010000143.1, forward strand.
TGATGGAATCTGCTGTAGTTGGGCTGCACTGTCTTTCTCCACAGGTTCAGGGGAACCCTACCTGTATGCAATATGCTAGGACCACAGATAAACTTAAGACTGTATGATGCCCAGAGGCATCTGATCAGACATGGACACTGCACAGTAAAATAGTATTCAGAAATTATATCTTTCTTTACTGCTTTGCCTCTCTGGGGCCAAAGTCTTTATCGTATAATTTCTCTTGAAATGTTCTGAAAATTGTAACATGATGACATACAGCAAGGAGCACTGAGTTCAGTATAGACATGCATAGCCAAGGGAAAGACAGAAAGTCATCTTTTTGATTGCTGATCTGAGCAACTTTCACACCCTGTTGTAAATGCACAAGCATACAGAGAAAGGGTTAATAAGTTTCAGTTTTTAAAATTTTTTTGTTTAATGGAAGATGACACTTCAAATGTCAGGGAAACAAAGAGTCAGCCTGGAGTAGAAAGAGCCAGCATGGAGATTGGTTGGCCTCTCTCAGTGCCAGGATTCCAGAGCTGCACAGATAGATAGCTAACACATTAGCAGCATCTCTGTGTGTGTTTAGTTGTGGCTCTTGGGAGGGGAAGGTCTTAGGGACAGGGTGACACCGCTTAGCAATGAGTTCCAAATGCAAGAGAGGAATACACTCCAGTGGTAGACACAGCACATCTGGCTGAAGAGAAGCAAAACCCAAAATGAGGGAAGAGAAGATGCAAAATATGGGTACATTTTTTTGTTTGCTTGTTTTTGTTTTCAGTGACAGGGTTTCTCTGAGTAATAGCCCTGACTGTCCTAGAATTTGCTTTGTAGACCAGTCTGGCCTTGAACTCATAGAGATCCACGTGCCTCTGCCTCCCTCCAGAGTGCTGGGATTAAAGACATGTATCACCACACCTGGCTGATATGGGCAGATCATAAGGTGAATTTGGCCTTTAATTGAAGATTTCCCTGTATGTATTCCTTGATATTTGAATTTCAATTTAAATTGAATTAAAAATGTTACAGCTATCCAGAGAGAGACAGGGGGGATGCGTGGAGGGTGGTGCTGGGGGGGGGGGGAGACACCATGAATGAAGTCCATAGCTGTTTGGCCTACATTGAATTTGAGGCCTAGAATATCACTCTATCATAGTCATTATAGTCAATTATGTTTATTTATAGGAATATTTCAAAAGATCATTTGGCAATTTCTAACATCATTCATTCTTTAAAACATGTTCTTGTTAAAATGTGTGGAGGCTCATCTAATACATTGAAAAGAACATACCTGTCATTCCCTACTGTCTAGCATTTCTTTCACCTCATAAAGTTCTTTCAGTGGGTCTGTAACACCTATTATGTCACCATGGCTTGCAACAAATGTTCCATCTGAGTTTTTAAGGGTATTACTTTCAAATTACTCTTCCAAGTATTCACCTGGAAACCCACATTTGCTGGTGGCATTACGTACTTTTGAAAATCTGTTGCAAGTTCCAGGCTTTCCACATGACGTTTGAGAGAATACCCTCCACTAGTGTTAAATTAGTTTATACAACACCTGTTGTTCATCTGCACTGAAAAAATGGAAGAAGACTCATACTCCAACAGTTCAATTGGCAATCTAAGCAAGGGAGTGAGTTAGGTTTCAGGGGACTTCTAAAACTCTCACAAAGCAATGTGGATCTCACCACTGTTAACTATTGATATCAGTCCCCATCCCCAAAGTGTCAATAAGGTCTATCCCCATTAGCAGATCCCTAGTTAGAAAGGCCTGAGCCTGTGAGCAGTTTGGCTAGACTCCTTCCCCAAGAGAAGTGCTTCTGCTCTTCACTCCCAGCATCAGGACTTCTTTCCGAGTAAGTGCTCATCTGCTCAGAAGGTTGGGTGGAATTAGACACCAAGGAATGAGCCTGCCTGTGTGCCATAAGTGCCTCCTTTTAAAATCCTAGAGATACAGAGGGCCTAGGGTATTGAATGCAGGGTAAGGTCTTTCTCCTGGCTTTGTGAAGAAGTTGCTTATTGAGTCTCTCAACTTGGTGACATGCTCCAGATTTAAGTCAGCCTCATCAAAAGTCTCTCTTGAATGGCAAGCATTCCATGATCCCACTCGCCTGAGCTTGAGGAGGAGGGCTGCACAGTTCTCCATGATCTGATGTTCTTCTGTTCTGCTCACCTCCTGTGGGCCTGTTGAGGAACAGTGGTATCAGAGTCTGGTAAGAGTTGAAGAATCTACAGATGTGACAGAAAACTAACTGTTCTTTGTCAGAGCTCTAGACGGTCAACGTCTGGCAACATCCAAAGGTCATGTACTAGACGTGGTTCAGATACCCCCCTACCCACATGAGTATGAAGCTTTGGTTTTTAGATCAGTAGCATAGCATTTCTAGTGGACTCACACTCAAAAACCATTGAGCTAGTACACTGCCACTCAAACTGAGGGGAGGCTGATGGAGCAGGGGATGAATTACATGTGCTTTTTAAAGGCTAGCTAGCTCTCAGGTGAACCTCAGGGAAGGTGTAATTGGAACTCAGAATTCCTCAGAGAAAGATACAGACTTGAGAAAGGCAGGTTATAATAACAACGACATCAACACTGGCAGTGCCTGCAGTTATAACAGCAGGAAAGACAGCCAAGGGGAAAAAAAAAAAGGAAAAAAAGTCCTTCTTTCCTCTTTCTTTGTTTTCCTTTTCCCCTTCTTTTCATTCATCCTTTTTTTTCCCCCTTATAACATAGGTGAGGAAAGAGCAGGAATATGAACTTCTTTCTGACAGGCTATAAAATTGTACATCCCATGGGTTTCTGGTTTTCCCAAGACCAGGCCAAGAAGCACATCATTTTTTTAACTAAAAAATAAATAAATAAATAAATAAAAATAACCACCCAGTGAACTAACTAGAGAAGGATAGACCCAAACTGACCTTTACTATAGATGTTTGTAAAGCACAGACTGTGCCCTCAATCTTGATGGACCTTTGTTCTCACCAAGATTATAAAACAAATACTCAGATGAATTTCCCATACTCTCTTTAAATCCACCAAGTATTATTCTCAGGATAAAAGAAAAATAAAGGCTGGAGAGCTGGCTCAGAGGCTAAGAGCATTCATTGGCTGCTCTTCCAGAGGTCTTGAGTTCAATTCCCAGCAACCACATGGTGGCTCACAACCATCTGTAATGGGATCTGATGCCTTCTTCTGGTGTACAAGTGTACCTGCATATAAAACACTAATATACATCAAGTAAGTAATACATCTTAAAAATAAAAATAAAACAAAAACAGGTGTGGTGACTCAAGCCTTAAACACTAGATCTCAGGAGGTAGAGACATGCGGATCTCTGAGTTCAAGACCAGCCTGGTCTACAGAATGAGTTCCATGACAGCCAAGGCTCTAGAGCAACCCTCTCCTCCTCCACACAATAAAATTAAAAGAAATAAGGAATCAAAAGTCTCCCTACCAATAGCTTTGGTACGTGACAAGTGTTTCTGCTTCTAAGTACAGATCATGAGTCAATTCTTTCCCTTAGAAAGTTCCTTATTCCAAGGGATAAGGTTAGTGCCATACTCTACCTGGAAGTTTTTTTGCTCTTTCTAACTTTGACAACCTCTTCCTGTGGAGCCTTGGGAAAAGCTGTGGATGCCAGCCTCCCATCTCTGAGAACAATTCTCCCTTATTATCTCAGAATAATTTCAGTTCACTATTAATTGACCAACTCTTTTCATCACCAAGGCTGTGTTGGTAGATTGCTTTGGCAATCAAATAAGAGATATAAACCAGGAACCTAGACAGACACAGAAAAATAATGTGTTACTACAGTGATAGTTCATTAAGTGAATTCTTCACAGAGATGCAATTATTTTTCTCCTGTTACAGTTAAGTTTTTGAGGCCCTGCTTCTGAAATCTGAGGAAAAATTCACTAGGAACCAAATTTCCTTTCTCATCCTTTTTTTACTCCTTCTTTTAGGTCATAAAAAGAACCATGTCAATAATCTTTCAGCAACTTCTCTTTAGCTTTCTCTTCCAAAACAACACTGCCTATATTCTAGACATGGGTTTGGGATATTTTGTTTGTTTGTTTGTCTGGAGTGGAGGTGGAGGTTGCTACAGCTTCAAGGACCTTTGCTAAAGCAGAGCAGAGTAGCTCTTTTTACTCATTTCAGTTGTACTTCTAGTCATTTAATTGGAAATAAACCCCAAGGAAAGAGCTCCAAATACATTCATAAACCCAGTGTTCTATGTCATTGCATAAAACTATTGTGTGAAGTGTATTTTTATAGTGCTGTCTGAGGCTGAATAAGTGTCTCAACTCTTCATTTAGCATCAGTGAAATCCAGCAGTTGATGTCAAAATAGCTTGTGCACTATCTTAGCCCATACATTACTAGAAAAAAAAATATATCTAGGGAGTTGATTCATACTCTAGTAATGATTGTCATTCTGAGCATTTATATGACCAAATAAAATGTGCACCACTTAAAATACTGGAGACCTCTGCAGCATACTCTTTGTTTGGTAATGTCAGCCATTTGATCTTCAAACAAAAGAGCATCTCAGATCCATAAAATATGAGGGATCTAATATTTAGATATTTTTACCTAAGATCAGGAAGGGAAATTTACTTAGCGGATGGAAAAAATGAGATAAAACATCGGTTGGTCACAATATATGTCTCCTTTGGCCTGGAGGGTTGCTTGGTGGCAGAGAACTTGAAGAAGGTAGACCCTCTTCTTCCTGATGTAGTAAATTCTAAGTTCCCTCTAGATTTAGATTTGAAAGTCAAGCTCATGAACTCCCATCTGAAATGCAAGAAACATTCCTATGTCACACAATGTAGAAACAAGAATCCAGTCCTTGAACAGAGCTACATAAAGAGAAAAGAAAAGTCAGACACAAGACAAACACCCTCCATTTAGGACTAGCTTTCTAGAAGCCTACCTTCTGGGGTGGAATGAGTGTTTTGGTATTTACAGGAAGTATAAAGATTGTTAACGATACATGAGCTGATGATGTTTTCTGAGAAAAACAAACTTTGTATTTTCTAAATGATAACCAAAGCAGACACAAAGTCCTGCTTTGTACAACTCACTAATGAAACTAAGGTCCCCAACAGGCCTCCCCTTAATCCCTTTGCACCACCATCCAGCCTTGGTTTCTACACCACCTCTCTCAGAACTCATTTGCTTATATTTTAGGTTGTGAGCCTAGCATCTCTAGCCCTAGAACTAATTTTCTATCATGCCTTTCTATTGTTTACATCTGGTCCTTCTGACCTTGTTCTTCCTTCTCTTATTCACTTAAAGTATCTCACCTCTATTCTTTCTACCCAGATGTTTATTTTCCAGATTTGAGGTAACTCTTTCAACATTTCTAACTGTCCGAGAATCAATATGGGGATGGTGTGTGAGAGAGAAGAGTGAGGAAGAGGAGGAGGAGCAAGAAGAGAAGGAAAGGAAGAGGCAGAGGGTCCAGGAGGGGAAAGAGTCAAGAACCATAAGTAAATTGGTGGCTAAATACAGCTACAGACTCTTCTTGCATTGAGCTATCTGAAGCCTGCCATTTAACTGAACTCCTTTGCCTGGCTATTTTAAGCTGCACAAATTTGCAAGGGAGAAAGGACACTTTGGGTTGAAGAGGAGCTGCAGAACTTTCTTTGAATGGTCAGCAGTCAACCTGGAAGTCAGGTGAGAATTTTGATCTTTCTCCCAATCTATGATTGGGGAATTTCTCCCAATCTATAATGCCTACAGCCCTAGCTAGTTCTAGGCAGGGATTCTATCTGATCAGGACTGGCAACTTTCTGAGGAGGTGTCAAGAAGAAGAAGAAGAAGAAGAAAAAAAGAAGAAGAAGAAGAAGAAGAGGAGGAGGAGGAGGAGGAGGAGGAGGAGGAGGAGGAGGAGGAGGAGGAGGGGGAGAAGGAGGAAGAGGAGGAGGGGAGGAGGAGTAGGGGGAGGAGGAAGAGGAGGAGGAGGAGAAAGAAGAGGAAGAGGAGGAGGAGGAGGAGGAGGAGGAGGAGGAGGAGGAGGAGGAGGAGGAGGAGGAGGAGGAGGAGGAAACCAAAGAAATTAACTTCTAGGAAATTCCCTTTATTTCTCCAGTGCCCTTTCTTTCCTAGCAGCAGGTACTTGCAAGGTACATTGATGTCTTGCTGGCCTTCAGGCTTCCAGACAGAAGTCTCAGAGCTCCATAAGGATCATACTGTCAGCTGCTCTTTGCCAACTCTCATATGCTCACCCTGAGAGGCAAGGACGGAGATTGTCTCCTTAAATTCTGGCCCTGCCTCTTGCCCTTTAGCGAGTAAACTATACAATTGGATTTATACTCAACCTGACCTATTGCTCAATTGAATTCAGGGAGAAAGGGGGTCGGAATTGAGGGATTGCCTGTGCCACTCAAAGACCTTTCTTTCCTTAGGAATAGAGAATCTACCAGAGAAAAAAAAGCCGAGAGCCTCTAGTGTCATTGTTGTGTGGCCCCCGCAGAAGGAGAAAACTCTCTGGCTGTCAAAGACCTCAAGTCATTAGCATCAGCTGCCGCTCCAAAGGACAAGCCAGCGCCTCTAAGTGGCTTAGTGCACAAACGAGACTCCCGAGACAGCCTCCCTCCTATGATTCCATCCACTCCTCCATCAGCGGCTGGCTGTGAAAGGCTCTTGAGAGCCCTTCTCAGTAAATTTTTTTTTAACTTTGAACCATCCTTTCTTTACCCAAGGTCTTAGAATCCCGGCCGCCATTCCCATTATAGGGCCCCTTGGGAACTACATAGTACAGAGAGAGCACAGAAGGTGAAAAGCGTCAACACCGGAGTCCAGTGACCCAGGCTTTTCCCAGCACCGCTCTCCTAGCCCATACCCTTGTACAGACCCTTGTCCTGGAACCTAAAAACCAACGATGTCCCTTTAGGGGTCTGGCATCATTCCACATTTATCCTCTTACCCCAAGCCATTGGGTGGGAGATGGCTAAGCCAAGTTCCCACCAAAGCGCACCCCCTGTCGCTAGTAATTAGAGGGGACTCCCTGCTAGGTAGCGCGAATGCATTTTAAGGAAGTCTGTTTCTCACCTCTGAGACCACTAGCTTCACAGATCGGCCGCAGCTCAATGGCCAGAGAATCCCACGGGGCAATTTCTCACCCTCCCTTGGGAGAGGGGGGGCATACCACTCAAACTCTGGGGACATATGCAAGTAGTTCACGTGCTGGCAACGTAGCCAACTCAACTCCTTGTCCTAGGTTCTCTGAGTGCCTAGCAAAACGGAAAAGAGCCGCTCTGCTCCTTCTGGCACCTTCCTTCCAGAGCCTGAAACGGATTCTGCCAACCCAGGAGTCCCAGAGGCACCCAGCTGCAGGAGGAGGCAGGCCAAGATGCTCTGGGGGAGGCTTTGCCACTTGGGGAAGGAGCTCAGGATCTGTCTGGCGCGGGCAGGCCAGAAAAACCAGGCTTGTGGCGCCGGAGGGAGCTCCCAGACCAGCAAGAGTTAAAGGGAGGGGACGTGGGCTGTCACGCGTCATTGGGCAGATTATGTGCAGCAAACAAAAAGTGTGTGTCTGCGTGCCAGTCAGTCATTGCATCGGGTCCATCTGTACAACTCTCTCTCTCTCTCTCTCTCTCTCTCTCTCTCTCTTCTCTCTCTCTCTCTCTCTCTCTCTCTCTCTCTCCTCTCTCTCTCTCTCCTCTCCTCTCTCTCTTTCTCCTCTCTTCTCTCCTCTCTCCTCCCTCTCCTCTCTCCTCTCTCCCCTCTCTCCTAATCTATCTGCATCTCTCTTCTCTCTTTGGACAGAACCCACAAGACTGACACCGACACCTTTGACATGGAGATACACTAATGTAATAGGCAGAAAGGAACACTGGGTTGCACCCCGTCGGTTCCAGGTGGCCTTATTTGGGCGACTCGGTCCTGACCTTATTTCTGGTAAGTCTATTTGCATTGACGTGGGAGGGGGATGGGAAGAGGACAGGTTGAGTAGAAGGAGTGAAAAAATTGCCGCCCTTTTCCTCATTATCTAGAAGATAGGAGGGAAATGATCGCTGAATGTTATCTCCACTGCCAATAAGATTATACAAAGGGAGGAGCGGGTGGGAGCACTTTGCCGAAGAAGCTAGGGGACTGGGGAGCTCGCGGCTGCCAGACAATGCCAGCCCGGAGTGGAGGGAGAGCATCCAGCAGTAGCGACTGGTTTTTAGCGAGCCCAGCTGGCTCTGGGTTTCCCGGGAGGATCTGTGGAGGAAGAGAACCCGGGGCTTAGAGATGGGCGTAGGACTGTGAAAGGCTAGATATTAAAGCCCGGGGTCCTGCCTATCGCTTATTGTGGCTGGTTTGCGTTGTGGCGGCCACCGTGGCAGCACGGACCGCTATTAGCCGGGCCTTTTCACTGTATTGTTAGATAGAACTGCATTTTAATGACCGAGTCCCTGCTGTTGCCAAAGTGGAGGGCGATCTCCTGTCACACTGAAAAGCTTCCGTGAAGGATACTTTCAAAAGCGAGGCAGACATCAAGGTACAAAACGTTGAAATGTAGGCAACTGGGGAAGAGAGAGTGGGCTTATACTGAAGGGGAGCTAAGAGAACCTGTATTCTGCAACGTGTTTGATTTGCAATTGGAAATCAGATGGGGACAGGAGGAGTGCAGAAACGAAAAGTTTCTACTTTCTATTTTGTGGCTATTTTCCTTATTCCCACTGTCTGGAAAATATACTTGCCATTTGGGGTATATGGGAGAAGGAATAGGAGAGAGGCTGGCTGAAGTTACAGGCATTGCATTTTCTTACATTTGTGAGACTAATTGGCTAGTAGATGTTGATTTCAAAAATACACATCACCAATATTGCTCTTTAATGAGAAGCTAGCAGAACAAGAAAAGAATAAGACCAGTTCTCCCCTTGCCACTTAAGGTATATAAATACATAGAAATCACTGTCACTGGTGAAATTGCTAAGGGAAAACCAACTTAGAGGAATTGTTAGATTCTCCAGGAAAAATGACATGGCTAACTAAGAACTAGTTTAAATATCTTAAATTTTGCTTGCTTTAAGTGCTAAGTATTGCAGGGAGGAGGGTGTCCAGTGGCTGAGGAAGGAAACCATCCCTGTACAACAGCTCAATAGAGAACCCGCCACTGGGGCATTACTTCTAAATTGCTGCGGATTAAACAGCTGGAGGGCCCACTGAGGACCATTCAAGCAGGGCTGCCCCTTCTTGCCCAAACAGGGTGGTATCCAGGGAAGTGCGAATTCACCAGTCATTACACACAATATTTCAGACAGGGGACATTTCAAGCCTGCCCTATACCTGCTCGCTTCATGGGCCACAGGCGACCGAATCCACCCTCTTGTATAACAAGGTAACTGGGACTCAACCTCATCCATAAATAAGCATGTCGAGAAAAAATAATTACCTCTGCTTGCTGCTTTTAATTAAAGCCTCGGAGGGACGGTGTTGGATTATGGTAATGAGCAGACATGCGTCCCTTCTTGTAGGCTGCAAAGAAAGGTTAGCTGACATAGAATTAGTGGCCCTGACACTCCACTTGAAATCCATTCGCCATGCTCCGTGGTCCCCGCCTGCTAGCTAAGTCTGCTCCCCTCATTAGAAGAAAAGAAGAAATCGCATCGAGGCACTGGGTACTCAGTACATAGGACAGGACTGTCCCCCAAAGATTAAAAGTTTTTTGGGGGAGTATATACAGTCAGAAAATCTACATATCCTGGTTTAAAAACAAACAAGCAAACAAACCTACAAAAGCCCTACCTTCAGCCCAATGCGCCACTCTATAAATCCCGAGGTAATATAGACACAGTCTGCTCCAGTCTTCACAGGCTCTTTATTTTCTTTTTCTCAAGCAGGAAGTGTGCTCTCATGCTTCCCGTGCCAGTTATTTAAAAGGAAGGAATAATACTTCGAAGTTGGCATCTTTAAAACATGCCAGATTGATCTGCTTTATTTTTAAAGTAGGAGCTATGTAAAAAAGCCGGCAAGTGCAAATAAAATACGTCTGGTAGCGGAAACTTGCTATGGCGAGGTTCATAGCAGAGAAGGCAATAACAACTCTCTTCTTGTCATGGGTATGTGTCTCCAGTGATGGAGGATTCAGGCATCCAGAGAGGTATCTGGGATGGAGATGCCAAGGCTGTCCAACAATGTCTGACAGACATTTTTACCAGCGTATATACAACCTGCGACATCCCAGAGAACGCCATATTCGGACCCTGTGTTCTGAGCCACACTTCCTTGTACGACAGTATAGCCTTTGTAGCCCTCAAGTCCACGGACAAGAGAACGGTACCTTATATCTTCCGGGTGAGTGTCAGCAAGTGTGATGAAGGTGTCTGAGGGTAATTTCCTGTTGGGCGTGAGCAAGGGGCCATCCTAAGGACAATGTAATTATCTGAGCAGTCAAAGCAGAGCAAACACAACAAAAAATTAGAAAAGAAAAACTAGATTCAAATCATCAAGTGATTTTCTGAGAAAAAAGAAAAAGACAATATCAAGGTTGCCTGAATCGGTTCCCTAGTTCTGGGTTCCCTGGATCAGGATTTCCTAAAATGCTAAGGAGATCTTGCTAGGACTGGGACTATTTAGGTATTAAATAGTCCTTGTGAGTACTTTTACACGTAATGAATTTGTTTTGTAACCTGGGAGATCTCCTCATCGCCTGATTATTGCGTTCTTTAGTTAACATTAGCTAGTGTTTAGAGTTTGTATTTAAATAAAAATGTTAATTGTTTTGGCAGCAAAGCATTGTTCAATCCACGTTTGTGTTTGTAACAGGCCTCTCTTTTCCTAGTCTTTCATTTTTTTATTAATTGTTTTACTTATTTACATACCCATGTTGCTCCCAGTCCTCCCGCCCCACAGAGTTCTTAATCTTTCTTCATGAAGAAAACCTGTTCTTCATTGCCACAGTTACAAAGATGGGTGTGAGTGCTATAGAATAATTTCTAAGACCCGAACTTGCCTTTTACTTCAGAAACACACGAAATTCCCCTTACTTTTGTCACGTGTGGTAACTGAAAAGGAAATTCTAAAGAGGCTGATCTGTAAGTCTGATTCAATATTGCAAAGGATGGCTATCATACCAGTTGACCACAAACGCAGGGATGCTGTCCGACTTTGGTCAACTTTTGCAAACTTGGTTTCAGATAAATTGTTTGGAAAGAACGAAAACCAAACAGAAGAAATATCCCTGGTTTCTCTGGTTTCTGTCGTTCACGTGGACCCCCCTTTTGTGTTTCTTAAATACTGTAGGTAGACACTTCGGCTGCAAATGGTTCCTCAGAAGGTCTCATGTGGCTGCGGCTGGTCCAATCAGCCCGAGATAAGGAAGAACAGAATCTCGAAGCCTATATAAAAAACGGACAGCTGTTCTACCGCTCTCTCCGCAGGATTGCCAAAGATGAAGAGTTACTAGTTTGGTACGGGAAAGAACTGACTGAGTTGCTCTTGCTCTGCCCGTCTAGATCTCATAAAATGAATGGTAGGTTGGCTTGCGACCTGCGCATGGGTCCTTCGCTAGCTGGGTGGAAATGAAGAGACCAGCAGGGACTAACCTGTGCTTTTCTTGGGCACCCATAGGCTGGGCACGAAGCTTCTGAGGTGCTTTCCAGAATGGAATTGGGACGGAAGGGGAAGGAAAAGTTGGGGAGCGCCTGGCTTGATAAATGTGCAAACCAAGAAGGAAAGTTGCACCAAGTAAAATAGTGTACTCTTTTCTCGGGCACTCAGCCCGGAAAGATAAAATAGATTTGTTATGGAGATGATGGCTAAGTGGCCTAGGGGCGATGCTAACTAACCATGTGGTGTGTGTGTGTGTGTGTGTGTGTGTGTGTGTGTGTGTGGTTTTCTCACTAAGCAGGGTCGGCTCCTTACACATGCTTGGAATGCAGCCAACGTTTCCAGTTTGAGTTTCCCTATGTGGCACATCTGCGATTCCGCTGCCCCAAGAGACTTCACAGCACTGATACGAATCCCCAAGACGAGCAAGGGGGCGGCGTGGGCACCAAGGACCACGGCGGCGGTGGTGGTAAAGAGCAACAACAGCAGCAACAGCAGCAGCAACAGGAGGCGCCGTTGATCCCGGGTCACAAGTTCTGCAAAGCCGGCCCCATACACCACTACCCCGCGTCGTCCCCGGAGGCGAGCAACCCGCCGGGTGCTGCGGGTGCTGGCACGCCAAGCCGTCCACGGACTTCCACAACCTGGCTCGGGAACTGGAAAACTCCCGGGGAAGCAGCAGCTGCGCGGCGGCCCCGGCATCGGTGGCGGCGGCAGCGGCCACCAGGAGGCGGAGCTGAGTCCCGAAGGCGTCGCGGCGGGCGGCTGCAAAGGCAAGAGGCGGTTCCCGGAGGAGGCGGCGGCGGAGGGCGGCGGCGCGCGGGGCTGGCGGGCGGCCGTGCGCGCTTCTCCGAGCGGCCGCTGGCCAACTCCAAGGAGGAGCTGGTGTGCACCCCGCAGCAGTACCGCGCCGCCGGCAGCTACTTCGGCCTAGAGGAGAACGGCCGGCTCTTCGCGCCGCCCAGCCCCGAGACCGGCGAGGCGAAGCGCAGCGCCTTCGTGGAGGTGAAGAAGGCGGGCCGCACAGTGGGCTTGCAGGAGGAGGTGGCGACGGCGGCGACAGACGGCGCAGGGGGCACGGCCGAGGACCCCGACGCGGGAGGCGGTGTCGCTGGCGGTGGCAACGGCTCGTCCACCCCCGCGGCGGGGTCGCCAGGGGCCCCCGAAAAGCTGCTGGCCCCGCGTCCCGGAGGCGCTCTGCCCGGCCGGCTAGAGGGCGGGAGCCCCGCGCGCGGCAGTGCATTCACCTCCGTGTCGCATCTGGGCAGCGGTGGCGGCTCGGGGACCCCGGGGACCGCAGGGGGCTCGGGAGGCGGCCAAACGGCAGCATCGGACGAGCGTAAGAGCGCCTTCTCGCAGCCCGCGCGCTCCTTCTCGCAGCTATCCCCGCTGGTCCTCGGCCAGAAGCTGGGCGCGCTCGAGCCGTGTCACCCGGGAGACGGCGTGGGACCCACCAGACTCTACCCGGCCGCCGCCGATCCGCTGGCTGTGAAGCTGCAGGGGGCTGCGGACCTGAACGGAACCTGCGGGCCCCTGGCGAGCGGTGGCGGCGGTGGCTTGCCCAAGCAGAGCCCCTTCCTCTATGCCACCGCCTTCTGGCCCAAGAGCTCGGCCGCGGCGGCGGCGGCGGCGGCGGCAGCAGCAGGGCCCCTGCAGCTGCAACTGCCCTCGGCGCTCACCCTGCTGCCTCCCTCCTTCACCTCGCTGTGTCTGCCGGCGCAGAACTGGTGCGCCAAGTGCAACGCCTCCTTCCGCATGACCTCCGACCTGGTGTACCACATGCGGTCTCATCACAAAAAGGAGTATGCCATGGAGCCCCTGGTGAAGCGGCGGCGGGAGGAGAAACTCAAGTGTCCCATTTGCAACGAGTCCTTCAGGGAGCGTCACCACCTGTCTAGGCACATGACCTCGCATAATTGATGTGTAAAAGACTCCGGCTTTCCACGCGTGTGTTCGCACAGTCAAGCCACCTGCAGGAGCAGACACGCGGGGACATCCGCCACTACCTTATGACCCCAAACACTGCAACCAAACACGTGCGCACACACAGGTCCCTCTCCTCGCCAGGAGCCTCATCACCAAATGTTTAATTTCACACACGCGCGAGCGCGTGCGCGCGCACACACACACACACACACACACACGCCGGGGACGCAGGCACGCACGCGCGCGCGCACACATACAGACAGGATGGTGGATTTTAGATTGGGTGGGTTGTTTGAGGGGGTTTTCTTTTGAATGCACGAATTTTCACTTTCCCAAAAACAAAGGTACATTTAAAAAAATGTCATATATTGCAACATATTGATGCATTTGTCATACGTTTCTACTTAAATTATTAAGCACTTATGGTTTAGATGTAATAATTATATGTAAGGACAAAGTTATATTTTAGATATAAAGTAATGGAGGAAGAGAAGATGCGTTGTGCATTTCCTGATGACAGCTGTGTTCTTACAAAAATAAACAAAATGAATAAAAAGGGGATCACCATTCAGTTTAAGTTTCCAGGGGCAAGTGCATGTATCATGAAATGATTATGGACTTCAGTGAAGAATGTCATCAATGATGTAAATATGTATTTCCTTTTAATACAAAGTGTAATTTTGTGCCAGTGAAATGGAGTCTGAATAGTTATGTGTTTCTTTTATCCCTAAAAGATTTATTAAACTTTATAGTTTATCCAGGTATGTTGGATGCTTTGACAATAAACAACTATTTTCCTCAAAGCAAATATTTGGAAAGTTTACAAAAACATTTTTAGGTCAGTATAATACTTTGTTTGGATAGTTGATGCATTTTCATTGACACCTTGAGAAGAATCGAAGAGACCACAGTCTCCTCTGCAGGAATTTACTGCAAGCTAGTTTTGAGCCTAAGGGTGTTGATTGTCACTTGAAGATTCTTTAGCTGAAAGGTGTTGGGTTTAATGATCAAGGACAAATCACTTAGGCACAGTAATCACCATACAGGTAACCTGTCAGGACATTGACGATGTTTTCTCGAGAAGGAAAAGAATTAATCTCCACATAAGTGACCAGTTTTTGGACAGTATCTGAAAGAAATAAAGAATGTCTTTATTTCCATCATCCATTAAGGACACTGTAGAGAATTTGTCAAGTAATACCATGTGAAAGACCGAGGATTGGCGATGGTGTATCAAAGGGCTCAGTTTCCAGACCTGTACACCCGGAAGTGAACTCGAGACAAGGATACTGAGGAACCAAATGGTTCTTTATGAAAAATTGCTGTCATCTTCAGCTACTGTCTTCAGTTCTTAGACAACATCGTGTATATGTCTGGTGTACACTGAAGCCTCTACACTAAAAACCAAATGTCCAATGAGCCTTCTTAGGCCGCAACCCCACCCCCACCCCCACACACACACACACACACACACACACACACACACACACACACACACTCACACATACAGTCTCCCCCCAACCCCCTAAGAGCAAACTTATTTCTCCAGAGATTGAACCTTCCCCTCCCTTTGTTGATTTTCTCCTTATGTCTGAAGGATGCTTGTGGGTAGATCTTTAGTGGGAACTTCCCATAGGTCTTCATTTCAAGGCTTCCCAAAAAGTTTCCCTAAAGGTTTTTGAAGCCTTCATTGTTTTAAGGCCACCAGACAGCAAGTGGCATTTCAAGTAGGAACCCTGTAAAGAATAATTGTAGGAGTGGTAAATTTATTCAGGGAGTATGACCAGGTTTGGTGAAAAAGCTGTCTACCTTGGAGTCATTCAAATACTATTTTGG
This sequence comes from Mastomys natalensis, assembly GCA_021653895.1. Lineage (NCBI taxonomy): Eukaryota > Metazoa > Chordata > Mammalia > Rodentia > Muridae > Mastomys > Mastomys natalensis. Next base: position 161,704 of record JAJTUV010000143.1, read on the forward strand.
TACGATAATTCTTTGAGGCCTGCTTTCAGTTTTCCCACATAGTCTGATGATTTTACACTCAATCTGCTCAAAGTGTAAGTAAAATAAGAATGGTCCAAAACTTACCAGTTTTACCTCTGCTACTGTTGGCTGGTCTTGTCATTGCTCAAGTCATTTGGTGTGCTGTGAATTATTTATGTCTTCTGTAAAACCAGTGTCTTCAAATTACTTGTAGCACTGAAGAGGTTTTGTTTTTGTTTTGTTTTGTTTTGTTTTATTCCCAGTGAAACAAATAATTGAACCTAATGAGAGATTTCTAGAAAAGGCCAAAATTAGTTGGGAAGAAAACTAAATAGCAGGAACATGGGAAGATACTTAGGTGTGAAGCGAAAATAGTCCTTAGGAGCTGGTTAAATCACAGTGTCTGACTGATTAAACTCTCTATGCTTGGGACACTACTGTATTACTGGAACAAAAATCTAGTAAAAATGGGCAAGCACAGGCCGACTTGAGAATTACCTAGAAGAAAAAAATACTTGAATTTACTTTCCTACTCTATCCGAGCCTTTTGGAATTCTCACTTTCACTTAAACAGCTTCATTATCAGTGGGGATTCAGACGGAATTGAACTGCCGAGAAAATTCAGCGAATATTGCTCCTGGAGAGGGGTTTCCGAAGGTCGCACGCAGACATGCTAGTCCTTCTTTACTCTCTTTGGTTTGGTTATTATCTTACACATACCATCAGGCAGAAAGCCTCCCAATGACTGAGCTATCTACTACGCGATCCAGGTAGGCAGATACTTTAGTTCCAAGCTTGGTTATGCGGATCATTCTGTGCACAGACCGTTTTGGCGGGAGTAGTAGGGGAAGCGTGCCCAAAGCTAGTTTTACCATTAGCCAAGGCAAACTCGGTAATGTTTTCTTGTAACGGGGCACTGTCAGACACACAGCGATCGTTTCCCGAATCTAAAACCCAGAAGAGACCTTCTAGAATTCCAAATCTCTCCTAGCTGAGGTCATTGGCTGAAGCTGTGTTAATGCGTGCACGCAGCTGCGGAGGAAACAATGTCACGGGGCTCCGTGACAAGCTGGTACCACAAATTCCATACCAGATGTCCCAAGCTTCCAGGCCACGCAGGTGGCCTGCTTTAAGTGTCCTGCCTGAAAAGCAGGTCACGAAGTCAGCCAGTTGCGCCCCAGCATTTGTTGTATCCCAGTCACTGGAATAATGCCCGGAAGTGACCAGGCACCTGGGCTCTCCTTCTCCAGGCATTTGCGCAGGGAGTAGCCCATATGTTACAGGGTGTCGTTATGGGGTGCAGCATGCACTCACAGGCCTGCAGAACAGGGAGGGGGCATGAAAGGAGGCACGTGTATCTACTGGAATGTACAGCACTGTAGAGTTAAGTCCGAAATGAAACCTTACTGGGAAAGTTACCAAGTCTTAGCAGCCTTGAGTTTGCAGCCGGAGTACTCCCGGAGCCTGGAGTGTGGCAGTCTCTGTAAGGCAGGCAGGAACTAGTTGCAAACACAGGCTGTGATCTGGTATCTAAATTGAGTGATGGGTCCTGTGTCGGATCTCTGAACTATGGCTCCCTGTTCCCTGTTAAACTCCCTGATAGCTTATGTCATTTAGGTGTTTTGCCAGTGAACGTTACCTCTAATGGGAAACTGTTGAACAAACAAGGACCAGAAAAGTCCAGAAAAGGGCGAAGCACCCTTACCCTCTCCTCCACGCTTTCTGATTCTGAGCAACCTCAGCTGGAGGAGGGTCCAGCTCTTCCACTCATTCTGTTTCTCATATGGAGTTAGTGCAGGTTCGCTGGCCTGCCTAAGGTGTGCTGCAGGCTTCAAGGCTGGGGGCAGCCGCCTCTTGAGATCTTGCAGAGTCCTCAGGCCATGCCCAGCTACCAGCAGGAAGATCTGCAGCAGAAGTGTGGGGGTGGGGTGGGGGGAGGTAGACTTCCCTCCTTTCTTCCTGGGTGTCTGAAGCTTAGGTTCTGGAATTAATAGAGCTTATTCTATAGTATGGAAGCTCTATATATGGAATTATAGAGTTTATTCTTATACCACCCCCCTCCCCCGCTTTCCTAAGTCATCATTCCCTCACTCGGATGACCTTTCTGTCTCTGGGTCTCCTACGCTTTTGTGGAGGTTTTCCTTCCTAGTTTTATAAGGAAAAATCTCCTTGGAAGCTCTGCCCTTCAAGTAACTAGCACCAGTAGTTCCATATGAAGATTACACTGCAAATTACCCTGGGATTGGAAAAGATGGACTATCCAGCACACACACACACACACACACACACACCACACACACACACACATCACATATTCTCTTCCAAGTTGTATGTATACAGAAATGTAAGTTTGCACACATGTCCACCTATATACAAACACATGCATAAACTGCATTAAATTTTAATACATACTTGAGCCCATAACAGGCAGGAAGTATTTTAAATATTCTTCCTATATTGACTTAGTTTAATCCTTACAACCTAACCAAGCAGATGAAAACTAACAAGTACATTCCCTCACCTGTCAGCATGGTTAGTATGGCTGTCACCATGGAACAGAAAGGTGGGTATTTAACTGGATAGAATTTAAAGAATAGTTGTCATAAGTCAGCAGACATGCTCCAAAACTCGTGGTCTAGTTGTTTATGTTTCCTTTCTAGAATGTGAGTAATACCACCTGTGGACTTACCTATAATGATGTCTTTTGTTTTTAGATTTTATTTATTTATTTTATGTATGTGAGTACACTGTAGATGTTTTCTGACACACCAGAAGAAGGCCACGGATAGTATTACAGATAGTTGTGAGCTACCATGTGGTTGCTGGGAATTGAACTCAGGACCTCTGGAAGAGCAGTTAGCTCTTAACCACTGAGCCATCTCTCCAGCCCCTATGATGGTATCTTGAAATTCAACTAAAGTCATATATGTAGAAGTTTGCCATTCTGTCATATACAATAGATATCGCTATTCATGAGCAGGAAAGACATTTTATAAATTAATTTATTTATTTTACGTAAATGAATACCCTGTAGCTGTCTTCAGACACACCAGAAGAGGGCATCGGATCCCATTACAGATGGTTGTGAGCCACCATGTGGTTGCTGGGAATTGAACTTAGAAACTCTGGAAGACCAATCAGTGCTCTTAACTGCTGAGCCCTCTCCAGGATTGACTTTTATTCTCTCTTATTTATCATCCTTAGCTGATTAAGATACTCTAGTACCTTGATGAGAAGTCTTTTGTGGCCTTAACTTTCTTTAATGATCTTTGCTTATTTTTAATCATAGGTGAAACAATCACTGGGTGACTTTGGAGGTACACGTGTAACCACTCTTAAGACTTTTTCTAGTATCTCAAGCTTGCAAGAGAGCCACTGGGGGTGGGGAGAGAGGAGGGAATGTGAGACAACTCAAGCCAAGTTCAAGTTTATTCATTTGCATATAGTTTTAGCTGCCTTAGCTGCCAAGAGACTAAAGTCAGGTACTTACAAATGTTAAGCGACCATGATTATAAAGATAAAAAGGATCATAAAAAGAATCCAAACTATAATTTATCCTCTTATAGACAGAGTGATCAGAACATGGAAAAGTAGACTGCTCCTCTTCCTGGTTGGGAAGGTCTGCTGTGCTCAGTCTGAGCCAGTGTCCCCTTGCTGGATCATGATGCCTCCTGAGCTGACTACCTGTTAATATCATCGACAGGAACCTCTGGCTTCAGCTTCTGCTTTTCAGTATTTACAGGTGCTCTGTGAGCTGCAGGACTATGTTTATCATAATTATTTTTAAAAATGGAGACTAGAAAATACCTACCATATCTCCTCTTTTCTGTGTGTTCTTTGCGGAACACTTGATTGAGATAGTAAGATCTTTTGTAAACTAAGAGACATAGGCATACGAAATTTATCAGAAATAAATAAATAAATAAATAAATAAATAAATAAATAAATAAATGTAACTGTCATTGGTTTCTCCACTTGTCCCCAAAATGCTCAGCCATCAACTCTAAATGCCATCCTCTTCCCCATTTCCCAGGTTTCAGAAGAGAAATGCACAAATCATCAGTGACAAATTTCTATCCTCGTTGGTGGAGGGGGTGTGGGGATGTGGGGGTGCGGGGGTTGGGGGGTTGGGGGTGGGGAGGTTGGGGGTGCGGGGGTTGGGGGTGGGGTGTTTGGGGGGTGCAGGGTGGAGTTCTGTGTGGATTGTTTCCAGGGTTGGAATCTGGACTATTGGCCCAGAGCTATACCTTCTTCTGAGGTCATCTCTGGGCAACTGTGCCAGTATTACAAAATTGGAAATTGCTTGTGCAATTCAAGGAATCTTTTCTGGTTTTTTTTCCCTAGTGAAGTCTTAAATTATTTTTTTTGCAAAAGTACTTGATGATTTCTTTTCTCTCAAATAAAGTAAATTAATATCTCTTTTTCCTGTCTGGAAAGATTTTTCCCCTGAATCTTTCAGAAAGACAAATGTGGTCAAACAGCGACACCCAGCCCAGAAATCCATGGAAGTCACAGATAGAAAAGTCTTAGTTTGTTTCTCTAGGTTCAAAAGGGGGTGGAAGAAAGAACATGAAGGGAGTCTGCCCTAGGAAGATTAAAGGTAGCATTCCGAGAGGGCAATTATGTTTCCATTCAATGCGTTCAAGGAGAGTGCAAGTTAACTACTGGCTTTAGAAAAGAGACCAGGCAGGATAAATACTGAGTGAGTGAAAGCTGATCTGCAGGGAGGTGTAATCTGCTAACTGAATTCCATCTCCAACACCCCCCCCTTCCATTGCTCACTTCACTAGGCTTTTAAAAATCCCACTTCTTCCTTTTCCTCCCTCAAGGGAAGAGGCAGCATCTAAAATCCCCACCAGTGCAGTTAATAGCTGAGATAAAAGTTTCAATTTATATCAGACTTTTTAAAAAATGGCCTTTTTCCCCTCCACTTAATTTCTAAATTTGGAACATGTAAATAAAGAGGAAGCATCGGTATGTGGATATACCTCTTCACCCAGGGTAATGATACTTTCAAGTCAGAGTTACTTGATTTTGAGGCTCTGGCTTATTAAGCCTCCAAACATGCCTAAACCTAAAACCAGGACTGAAATTTAGAAAACATAGCTTTCAACACTTGAATTCCATACCTAGGAAAGAACAGCGTGGTAAAATAAGTCACGTCAGGTTATATGATTGCCATCAGCTCACATATGAACTTTTAAAATCTTTTAATTATTCAAAATGCATTTACTTTTAACAAGTCAAATCTAGAGGGTTGGGATTTCCTGCATCTATACAAATTGATGCAGGTATATAGTCCACCATCTTCACTCCAGGAGATCAAGGGAGGGATTCCTTTTGTTACATTTCAAAAGAAGCCTCTTATTTTATTACTATTATTAAGGCTAGTGTTTTGATACAGAATCTCCATGCATAACCTGGGCTGGCTGGAACTCAAAGCTCTTGCTTCATCCCACAAGGGCTGAGCTGACAGGCATGGGCCACTCTACTAGGTGGGAGGGGAAATCTAAAGCTCAGTGGTGTACTGTTTCTGAGTGCCTGTCATCTTAACTTTTTGTAGAAACCTCCTCAAGGATGCAGGATACAGTCAACTAGAAAACCAAGTAAGGGTGCAGATATGACATCACAGTCTCATGGACACCATACAGCGACAACTGAAAATAAAGGCTATCTCCATGAGATTCACATTCTTAATAATTCTCATCATAATTATTATGTGCATTTATTTATAGTTGGGGGACACACGTGTGCTGTGTGCTGTGTGTGTGTGTGTGTGTGTGTGTGTGTGTGTGTGTGTAAGTCAGAGGACTCAGTTCTTTCCCTCTGCCATGTGGGTACTGAGAATCAAATTTGAGCCAGCAGGCTTGGTTGCTTGAGCAATTTTACCAGCCCAAGAATGTTCATTTTGAAAAGTAATAGGCATTAGCAGCTACTCACACAAAGAAACAAGAACAGAATCCAAAGGACTTAATAGATGTCCTATAGGAAGAGATTACTCCTAAGTCACTGTTAACTTGAAGATGCAGAACCTACAGGCAAGACCAGCGACCTGATGGAACTCTCACAGGAGTCAGAACCATTTCCTTTCAGCAGTTGACCTTAGAGAGAGGCTGTATCTGCCCTTTGCTAAAGTTGGAGAAGAGGTTAGAACCAGCCTTACGACTGCTAGAAATGTCAGAGTTGCCACCTTGGAAAACGGCTCTGTCCCTGAGACAGAATGTGCACCACATTATATTGTTGTAAATACAAGTTTCTAACTCTTCACCACTGTTCCAGCTGCATTTCTGATGGCCACATTTTGCTCTTTCTTTTCCACTAAAGCCCAAGGAGATTTTGTAAATAAAACTTACGAGAACGGGACTAGAGATACTGCTCGGGTGTTAAGAGCATAGGGTGTTCTTTCAGAATGCCTGGGTTTAATTCCCAGCACACGCAAGGCTGCTCCAAGCCATCTGTAACTCCAATTCCAGGGGATCTGACTCCCTCTTCTGGACATCTTTTGCTGAACTACATGAGCACCAAGCATGTACTAGTAGTGTGTGTGTGTGTGTGTGTGTGTGTGTGTATACATATACATATATATATGCAAAACACCCACACAAATAAAAGAGAATAAGTTTTTAAAGATTTATTTATTTATTTCATGTATGTGAATACACTGTTGCTGTCTTCAGAAGAGCATCGGATCCCATTACAGATGGTTGTGAGCCACCATGTGGTTACTGGAAATTGAACTCAGGACCTCTGGAAGAGCAGTCAGTGCTCTTAACCACTGAGTCGTCTCTCCAGCCCCAAAAGAAAATAATTTTTAAAATATTTTTTGGATTGTGAGGATGTGAGAAAGCCTCTGTTAAGAGTAAAAAAAAAAACAAAAACAAAAACAAAACAAAAAAAAAACCCTTAGTATGCAGACAATGTTTTACCTGCACGTATGCTTGCAGGCCAGAAGAGGGCACCAGATCGTACTATAGATGGTTATGAGCCACCATGTGGTTACTGGGAATTGAACTCAGGACATCTGGAAGAGCAGTTAGTGCTTTTAACCTGTGAGCCATCTCTCCAGCCCCAAAGCACCTTTAAATTAAGCAGAAGAAATTGTTTAAATGTCCATGTGTCAGCACCCGCTCAGTGGTTTCCATTTCACTCTATAGACATCAACGCATGGGGCTTTCGGAAATAGTTTCACAGCTTTTTTTTGTATGTATGCCCTTTCAGGATCTGACACAAAGTTCCCAGGAATTCTCTCGAGCCCAGGATTTTGAAAAGCTAATGGCAGAAACATTGAAAATCTCTTGAGCTATCAGTTTGCCCTTAGGGCCAGCCTACCAGCCAACCATGGCTCTGACTCTGCCAACAATTACTTCCATAGGAGCTGCCACTTTCTGACGGGGAGGGGGGAGCGGGTCGAAGCCTTCGTGCTTCTCTGCCACTGATGCCAAGACAGCAGGTCTCTACCTCCTACCTGCCATTGCATTAAGGATTGCTGTATTCTCCTGCAGTATAGGGCTCAGGGCAGTGTCTCAGGAAGCAGGGTAGAAATTCTTAGCAATACCAAGTAAAATGCAGTGCAGAATGTACAAACACCCATCAAATTGGATGCTGCTCATGGCCCTTGAGCACACTCAAGTAACCTTGAGTTACTGGAACTTATCCTTTGTTATAAACGTGGCTGGGAAAATTCTGCCTTTCTAAGCCTGTACGACTTGTCAGGATACCCTAATAAAAGGGAAGGTACACTCTGACAGTGGGCCATATAAGTATAAGATCATCTCAAAGTTCCTATAGTTTTCCATAAACACTCAGAATTCTGGTAAAAAAAGAAAATCATCTCATGTGCCAGAAGATCAAACATCAAATTCCGTTCTGGCTATGCCATTTCCTAGCTGTGAGTCCTTGCATGAAGTAAGGTCTTTAAGCCCCTGGATTGTCACCTATAAAATAAGAAGGATGAAGTCACAGCTTCCTAGACTTTAGAAACGATTTGCAAGTTTCATAACCAGGCCTTGTAGTACTCCTGGAAATTCAGAATACGATTGGAAGTGGCTGGAGACTGTTGAGATTTATATTTGAATAAAGCTTCAGGATTATTCTCTAGTCACCTTTTGAAAATTTATCTAGATCGGTAGCTCTCCATTGTGGTCTCCTATTAGAAGGTTTTGAAAAAATTTTTAAAATTGTTTGTCCCCAGATGTATGCACTGAGATCCTAATACCCCAAAACTTTAAATATGATTATATTTAGAGAAGGCCATTACTGGGGTTACTAAGGTTAAATAAAGTTCCTGGCGTAGTTCCCACTTCACAGGACAGATGTTTTTATTAGGAAGAGGGATGGCAGAGGGGCTCCCACAAGAAGAGACAATGAGAAAGGGGCCAACTATGGGTCAAGGAAAGAGGTGTCAGAGAAAGACTCCGTGCAAACCCTGTGATACACTGTGAATGCATCAGATCGGTCTGTCAGACTGTGAACATCCAGAAAGCAAACACGTTATTGTTTTTTAAGTCATACCCTGCCATTTGTTTTAAGGCAGCTTTAGCAAGCACATAGTGAAACAGCTTATTAAACCCACTGGACTTCAGAGAACACGGTGGTTGTATTATTTGCTCAGAGACAACATAGTACTAAATGAATACAAATAGACTAACAGAAGCCTAACGATTCAAAATAATGAATTTAATAGGATTTTACCCCAAAGTGATTATTAAAATGAGCCATGAAAATAACAAATACATTTAATAGTACTGCAATCTGTTTCCAGGGCTAATGTATTAAGCAATTGGACAAAAAAAATGCAATATGTTTTTAGCATAAATAAGAATAGCCCTAATTCACTTAATAAATTGCAACCAAATATTTAATATGATCATCTTGGAGTTCATGTAAATCCTGATTATGAACATATGTGAAACACAATTTATTATTTCAATTTTTATACTGGAAATATATGTCCTCATATATTCCCAGGTTCCTGTATATCTGTATGAAGACTTCTTTAATCTTAATTTTTTAATATTAATTTTCAGTTGGTTCCACCAAACGGGGGGAAAACTCAAATAGGTATTTTCATTTTACCAGAAGTGTAAAGAAAAAAGATATATTGCCACCTAGTGGAAAATAGGCTGAATCTCTGTGTAAGCCAGGTTTTTAATCACAAAATGGGTGGTGGGGAAGTGTTTCTGACTGAATAGGTATGCGCTGTAAACCAGAGAATAAGCTCCATGCCTGCCTGTCATATCATTTAGACCTTTACACAGGGAGTCATCATTGTCTGCGTCAACCACCCCGTGGATCTGCTACTGCTCTGCGCTGATTGACACATCTGAGCAGTTTTCCTTAAAGGCATTTAGCTGAGATAGTAAGACAATTCACAGAAAAATATAAAACAATTGTCACTACAGAAAGTAGTATGGTAACCAGCTAGGGTAATTATGGTCGACCTATCTTGGAAAAATCACAACTCCAGGCATATTTCTTTATCCCCCTAAACAAACAAACAAACAAACAAACAAATAAAGAGGGACTACATTATTAGTATAAAGTTTTTAATTTTAAGATCTGATCACATATTTAGACTCTGCAAAGTTTTCTTCCTTTTAGTATCAAGTTATTTTTTGTTTGTTTTGTTTTGTTTTTTCCTTTTTGCTCTTAAGTAACTGCCCGAGTTCTTTTTAGAAGTAGCATTCATGAGTTAATTGGTGTCTGTCTTGGAACAACATTTTAGAACAGAGCTGAAGGAGCTTGTGAATGGGAAGGAAGTTCCTATCTATTTACTTGGTTGCCAGGTTCCCAGAAGTATTTTTTTCCATAAGAGTAAGGTGACCTGGCTAATTTTATCTTCAGCAATTACGTTCCACCCAGCTAAGTTATCCTCACAGCTTCTATCTGGATATAGCGTCCTTTATTGTTTCCTGTCCTGAACTTTAAGGAAGTGCTTATTAACTGATTTACTGGTGCTGACCTTTAACAAGTATGGAGGGGGATGCTAATTAATTGGTAAGAGCCTTTCTTACCATAGACTAGGGAAGGAGGAGGGTTTAAAAATACTTCCCTTTCAGTAGCTTGTGGTATGTCCTGAGAATGTCACCATCCTTAGAAGGTAGATGGCTTCTGGCAGGCTCTATTTCAGCTGATCTAAGTAAGGCAGGGAGCTTATCGAATAGTTGGATGAATTTTCTTTTGCACTGGAGTCACTAATGCAGTCCTTTCAAATAGTATGGGCCTCATATGGAAATGTGAAGTCTGGGAAATAAGGAAGTCATAAAATACCTTAGATAGGCAGTTGATATTATTATTTAGCCTTAAAAATAATTAGTTATAAGGGACTTATTTTTAAATATTTTAAAGGCAAGTATTTTTAAACTTTCCTCCCTCCAGGTCTATGGCAAGTTAGGCTCTCACAGGAGTGCCACGTGTCCGTGAGTATCTCATTTCTGACGATATTTACAAGTTTTACAAATCAGTTACAAAGAACAAGAGAAATGGGATCTCATTTTTCTCCCTAGAAACTATTAAAATATATTCTCTTCAGTAATAGTTGATTTATAAATATATGTTCATACCATTGTTTGTTTTACCCTGAATGAGAAACTACAACCGCTTATCTCCTAGGAAGTCTAACCTTCTTGTCTATTGTATTTTTCCTTTTTATATAAAAATTATTAGGTTTATTTGTTTCTTTCATGTGTATGAGTGTTTTGCCTGCATATATGTCACCACGTGTGTGCCTGGCTAAAGAAATTCAGAAGGATGTTCTGGATTCCCTGGCACTAGAGTTATAGATGGCTTCGAGCCACCGTGTGTGCAGTGAGAATCAAGTTGTAGTCCATTACAAGAATGACAGTTGCCCTTAACCACTAAGCTAACTTTCCAGCCCCTATTGTGTGTGTGTTTGTGTGTGTGTGTTTTAGAAGTAATCTACTACACAGGTTCACTTCATGTCAGAGGTTAAGACTGTCCATTTAAACTGTGTCTTAGTCAAGTTTTATATTCCTGCACAAAACATTATGACCAAGAAGTAAGTTGGGGAGGAAAGGGTTTATTCAGCTTACACTTCCACATTGCTGTTCATCACCAAGGGAAGTCAGGACAGGAACTCACACAGGGCAAGAACTTGGAGGCAGGAGCTGATGCAGAGGCCATGGAGGGATGTTACTTACTGGCTTGCTTCCCCTGGCTTGCTCAGCAGGCTTTCTTATAGAACCCAGGACTACCAGCTCAGGGATGGCACCACCCACAATGGGCCCTCCCACCCTTGATCACTAATTGAGAAAATGCCTTACAGCTGGATCTCATGGAGGGATTTCCTCAAGGGAGCCTCCTTTCTCTGTGATAACTCTAGCTTGTGTCAAATTGACACACAAAATCAACCAGTACAAATTGTAAAGTGCCTTTCCTCTATCAGCTTTGAAACCCGCTTTCCATTGCTTATATTCTCGGAGTTACAAGCCATCACTATCTCTGTCTCTGTCTCCCTTTCTGCCTCTGTCTTTGTGACTGTCTCTATCTCTCTCTTCCTCTACATCATCTATATCCAACTTCAGTTTTTCAGCCAGGCAGATAACTTCAGCAACAAAACATGGAGAACGAGTAATGCATGCCTGAAGCAACATTTGGAAGTGACAAAGACAGATTAAAGGTCCTGACAAATGGCATTAAGCAAACTTTCTATACATAAAAAAAAAAAAAACCAACAACAACAAAAAAAACTTTTAAGTAGATCTGGTTTAAATTCCAGTATAATTTAATATGCCTGTTCCAGGAATTGATTCGTCTGACAACTCATTACCCTTATTCTCTGTCAGATAACATTTCCCCTCCACTGAAGTCAAGTTGTATCAGATAACAATAATAAGCCCTCATTTTAGCAGTCCTCTTAAATACAGACCCCTGGAATGGATATTTTAAAAGATAAATTCTACTGACTGTACTATTTACTGCTAGTATTAGCTGATAATTAATCAAATATTATATTACTCTGTATTAAAGTGTTTTATTATTGGAATGCATATTGTTTTAATATACATTCCAGAAAAGCTGAGGTTAGAAAGTTAAACGTTTTATCATAATAAATGAGAAGAGCTTTCTAAAGTCACACATGTTAAATTCCAGGCATTTTCTGTAGCTCTTAGTAGAAAAAAAGTCATAGTAAAAAAAGACTTTGGCAATGCCGCTATTTTCAGAATTTAGGGAGTATTAAGTTAGGAAAAGTTCTATGAGGCATATGTAAACTGACAATGATTCTTCCTACTAAAATATTCTTCTGCTTAGGTATAAAATGTTTTATTATCCCTCATTTCTATTGAATGCAATTATACATATGCATGATAATAAGCTTATTTATATTCAACAAAACACTCATTTGGCAAGCAGCCTAGAATATTCTAGTACTCTAAGAGTCAAGCAAATGCCTCAGAGATTCAAAGTCTTTGTTTCCTTTTCAATATTGCAAAGCATAGCAATTCTTTTTCTTCTTGTTGCTACATTGTAAAGAGTACATTAATTGACAAGTGATACAGGTTGCCAAGATGTGTTCTATGCCTACTAACAGTAGAGCATCCATATAAGAATTACACCTAGTATCTTTAATACGTATGTACTTGAGTGGATATATTTGGCTTCCAGACAGAGAAAAAAAATCCACTAGTCAAAGTGTGTGTTCTATTTTGCTTTGTTTTTGCTCTTTATTTTTTTTTTCTCATGCATTGGTGACACACAGCTTAGGTTGGGGATCAGAAGCCCTAGATAGACAGCTAATGAAATCAAATGAAAGCTCTCAGATCTTTGATGAGGGAAGGAACGACTGTGGCCCCTCTTTACACTTGTGGGCTGTACTGAAAGATGGAGCAGTAGTGCAGTCAGAAAGGCCCCAGTGACTCCTACTACGTGGGTTGTGTTCGATGACTATCTGAACTGTTGGCAAGTCACCTTCTGAATCTGTTTACTCCTCTGCTACTTGAAATACTGAAAACTCTCTGGAGTTATAGTAAAGAGTGGAGATGAACCAAGGGAATACAAGTCACACTGCATACATAAATATTATTAGCCCTATAATTCTCCCTTGTAGATTTTTGTGATTTCTTTATTACCTATGGCTTTTCAACTTTAATGGCGTAAACACTTTTTCTTTCTCACTTATGAATGAAAGAGGCATTTCTTGTCTTCTTTTGGTAAGTGGAACAGGATGTTGCTGAGAAATCCAGAGAGAAGATGTCTAAGGATACACTGTTCCTTTTCTTTGAGAAAGGAAAATTAAACAAGACCAAGTCCAGTTTGAATCCAAATCACCTCCTGCACTCCTCAGAGTAGATTTCTTATCTTCCCTAAACATCTTGGGTAAAAAAAAAAAAAATCTTTCCCCCAAGACTGTCTTGGAGGTTGAGTACTCCCCAGCTCCCTTCCCTGGTGGTCCGGTGGAGCCCAGGAATGCTGGTCTTTAGGGCACATGGCCAGACCTGTTTGCTCACTCCTGCTGGAGTGAACAGCGTGGGAGGTCCTGATAAGCTGGCTACTTCGGGTGCAAGACGCTTTCTGAGCATTTGTATACATTGGTGAAACAATCTGTCAAATGGTCACCAAGAAGTTTCTAGTCAAAAAAGAATATAACTGTGCATAGTATTGGCATATTATCCTATAAAATCATTACAATGATTCTCTAAAATTACTTTGTAGTATTATACAAATTTGAAAAGTAAGCACCTGATTCTTTAAAACCACCTGATTCTTAGCCTCTTCTGAATTGTCTGGGGGTCAGAAGATCCTAAATCCAATTCTGGTATGAACTGAATAACAGTTTTAAAAATGGAAGAGAGGGTTGGCTTCTGTCTTTGGTTAATTTATTCATTATTCGAGTAGTTCTCAGTGTGTGTGAAAAGTGAACATCAGTAAGACCAAGCTTTCTCAGCTTGCTTTATGTTCACTCTATTCATCTACAGCCTGTTTTATGTTCACTTTCTTGAGCAGAGTAAGGCCAGACCAGGAGAGGGTTGAAGTCAGTGAAGTTTCTCTAGTTTTGTTAGCTGACATTGAGTGAGCTGGGGACGGCCTACAGAGTTCAGAGTCTAAAGTTCCCTAAGCTTAGTACAATTACAGTATTCTAGATGAGAAACCCAAGTAACTGTGGGTAGCACATGCTTGCACTTAGCACCCGGGAGCCTGAATCAAGAGGAAAAGCAGCTTGAGGCGAGGCCAGGCCAGGCTTCACCGGGAGTGTGTGTCTTAACAAAAGGCAGGAGGGAAGGAAGGAAGGGAAGGAAGGAGGGAGGGAGGAAGGAGAGAGGAAAGGAGGGAGGAAGGGAGAGTTTGGGGAGGGAGGGGGAGAAAAGAAGGAATGAAGAAAGGGAAGGAGGGAGGGAGGAGGGGAAAGGGAAGAAGGGAGGAAGGAAGGAAAAGATGGAGGAAGGAAGGAGAGAGGGAGGGAGGCAGAGGAGACAGTAGGGAGGAAAGAAGGAAGGAGAAAGAGAGAAAGAGAGAAGGGGTGGAGGGAGGGAGATGAAAGGGAGGGAGGGAGGGGGAATGAAGAAAGGAAGGGGAAGGAGGGAGACTGGGGCATTCCCATGTGTTGTTTGAATCTTGTGTGCTTCTGGAATAGCAGAAAATAAAACACATTCTGAATATATTTCTTTTTCCCCTTTCCATTCATTTCTTTCATTTCATTTATTTTATTTCCCTTCTGTCTCTTTATTGAAGCAAGTACTCTATCATTGAGCAATATCCCCAGAGTCTAAATTTCTCTTTTATTAGGCAGGGCATGGTGACACACACCTTCAGCTCCAGGAAGGCAGATCTTTGTGAGCCAAAGAAACAAAGTTTCCCTTTCATATCTCGTTTTCACATCTGAAAATCAAAATCTATACTTTTAAAATAAAATAGAGCTTGTCGTGTGACCTGAGAAATGTGCATCTGTAACTTGGTGGAGATCTCTTTGCTGTCACTGTTTCCTTATACAACCATAAATCAGTACTGTGCATGTTTTCAGCGTGTGCTTTTTAAGTGGATTTAACTCCTGATCCTGAACCAGGAAGCAACCGATACTGATTTATGGCCCTTGTTCAACTTGCTCAGCAGAGGATCCGGATCATGGGTCATGGCAGAGGGCTGACTTTATTTCAGAATTCAAGGGACCAGCATAAGCTGTCTGGTAGTTGTGGAAAAGTATGCTATAGACCAGTTCCATACATAGGGGGCAAATCTAGTGAACTTCAGGCCCAGAAGTATATGTACTGGGTTGTCCTGGTTTGGTGCTCACAATTCTAAGCTGTATATATCATGGTCTGATCAGACAAGCACGTTTGTCTGAAAAACATGATGCCATGCAACAAAAGGAAAACAAAAACAGACAACCCCCAAAAGCAACAACAACAAACAGGTCTTTTAAAGTTTACCTTATTTCAAACATGTTTGATCAGACCAGTAGAATTCATGGCTTTCTCTTGAAATACCTATTTTAGAATTTAAATACAATTGAAATAAATGTGTTAAGTTTCTAAGTTTGATTTTAATGCTATCCTGAGTGATTGGTTTAATGTTGACCTGAATGACAGAGTAAATAAATAAAGATGGCGATGGCAGAGGCAAGAAAAACTTACTTTTTCAAAATAAAAGGGCCATCTTTCCCAGTGAAGAAACAGCCCACTAGAGGTCACTTTTCAACGTTTTCTCCAAATAACTGGAAAGTGAGTCTTGATTCTTGCTACTGTTTTCAGCTCCCTTCATGTCACAGCACATCTGATTAGAAGCTGTTACTGAAGAATCTGTGATTTTTTTCCCTCAGGCTGCAGATTGTTATTTTTCAAGTAAAATTTCTGTCATGACATTTCTGATCATTGTTTTGGGTACCTCACTAATTCCATACTATTTCTGATTGTTAAATACCACGATTCAAACTCAAACAAGCTGTGCTTAACTCCTGGAGGTTTAATGCACTTTGCAATGTTATATTTGCATGAATGAGGCACCAAGGGCTGCAGACTGTGTAGCACCCATTCAGTTACCTTCTCTTGCTACAAACAGCAGCACTTCCACAAAAGCATTGTCAGTTGGCTTGAACCTCTAACAAGAATCCCATCACTCTTTATTTTCCCCAGTAGTTATTAAACTAGACTTTGATCCAGTTTGTAAAAAGCAAAGGCTTGGGGCAGGGAGTATAGCTCAGCTTTTTGGTAGACTGTAGAGAAGAGTCTGATGCTAAGGTCCTGTTCCCCAATTGGTTCGTAAACTGTTAGTAAATAAAGCCGTGGGCCAATTACTGGGCAGAAGGGATAGACAGGACTTCGAAGGTCCCTGGAGGCAAGCAGAGAGACAAAAGGGAGGAGAAGGGAGATCACCATGCTTTGGAGGGGGAAGTACCAGGCAACCATGTGAGGTCTTGGGAGGAGCAGTGGGCTGTGGCTGCTCCTATAGGTGGGTGGTTAGAGATGTTTAGTAGGGATGAGATTCAACTGACTCACTGAAGTTAGAGCAAGTGGGAAGAGCAGAGCTAAGAGTCATGATAAAGGAACGCTGTTCCAGAAGGGAGATAGCAACACTCAGCAATTGCGCCCAGAAAGCAAGTTGAAATTGAACAACTGTGTCTGTGGTTTGTGTGTGTGTGTGTCTTTTATCCTTAGATTCAAGGGAAGCTGAGAGGGGCTGGTAGCATGGCCAGATTCTGGAGCAAAGGCAGATAGCACAAAACTACGAGCAACAGTAGAGGACTCAGCTAGATGTATTCCCAAGGATTTATTCATGGTAGCACACACACACACACACACACACACACACACACACACACACACCACACACATGCACACACGCACACACGCATGGTACAATTCTAAGCTGAAAATTCCTAACATATATAATTTAACAAAAAGACATCTTAAAACTATTTTTCCTTAAAGTTGAGCATCAAAATATCCACAAGCTTCTATTATGTCAATACTACTACTTGTACATGACAGGAATCATTATAAACAATCTGTATATTTACGAAGGGCCTCTGGACTTCTCTAATGCCCACTGTATCCTTCCAGTACTGATATAGTTACTGATCTTCAAACATTTCTCAGTTATGTGAAATTTCAGTCAAAATAAAGGACTTTTAAACTTGGTGTTTTCCTATTGCAGGTGTAGTGGTGTGAATAGATTTGGCCCAGGGACTTGAGCATCAAAACATTCAACTATTAGGAGGTGTGACCTTGTTGTAGTGGGTGTGTCATTGCAGGAGTGGGCTTTGAGACCTTCATCCTAGCTGCCTGGAAGCCAGTCTTCTAGCAGCCTTCAGATGAAGGTGGAGAATCCTCAGTTCCTCCTGCAACATACCTTCCTGAATGCTGCCATGCTCCTGCCTCAATAATACTGGACTGAACCTCTGAACCTGAAAGTCAGCCCCAATTAAATGTTGTCATGATAAGAGTTGCCTTGGTCATAGTGTCTGTTCACAACAGTAAAACACTAATTAACACAGCAGAGAATCATTAACTTAAAAAAAAATCACATGCAGAAATTATTTTGGCTTCTAAAGCCCTGCCTGATTCTTAAGGTCATCACTGTCATTCACCTACTTATGTGCCATAGAACACCAGACATAGGTCTTAATTCCTGACCCCTCCCCTAACTTGGTCCACTCATACTGTCCTTCACCACAGAAGCTCAATATAACTCTAGTCTCACAACTTCTTATTCAAAACACATCTCAAAGGTACCAGGATTCTTGTATTTTTCTGAAATATCACAGACAGTTCACTAATTTTTCCTACACACATCCCATCAGAAAACATAGTCCATACCTTGTTATTTTGGTCCTCACCAGTCTAACTAGTCCGAGCCATAGTGGTTACTGCACTAATAGGATAAATGTTTTGTCTTGTTTATTTGCATATTCATGGCTGTCTTGGAATTCAACTATAGAGGGTTTCTCTGCCCTCAAACTCAGAGGTGCCCTGGTCTCTTCTCAAGTACTGGGATTAAAGTCATGTACCACCATGCCAGGCTTCCACTATCATCTTCTGCCTTTAGAGAACTAGCAAGATTTAAGTTGTAAAATCAATATTTTGGTAGCCATGATGAAAACAGAATATAGGTAAGGAAGCAAAGATGAAAACCACATGATCAAGAAACATTGAGATAATTCAGCCAGGAGATGACTGTAGCTCTGTGTCAGGTGGCAAAGACAGCAGAAGAAGTATAAACTGCATATGGCTATACTCATCTTCCAGTACTTTTTCTGTAAAACATTAAGAAAATGCCTAATCTAATCCCTGCCAACTAATGGAAACCAGGAACTTTATAGAAGCCACACACTTTTAAGTGTGACTGGCAGCTTTACAATTTTATCAATCCCACAAGACTGACTTGCAATAATGTGATTCTTACGAAGTTTACAAATCTCATGTTCTCACATAGAATCTTATTCGATTTCCAGAACAGCACAGCAAACTAACCTGGCTGAGTAGTAAGGATCTCTATAATCTGGGAAGAAGCAACCATGTTTTTCTTGCACAGTTTGCAAACATTAGCTGCTACAGAGTAGTACTGAGCTAAGGTTATTTGGCTGGCTGCACCTTAAATAACTATTAAGTTGCTAGCGTTCACAGTTCATTTGCTGTGGACCCAAGGAATGGGTGAGTCAAAGGACATGCATGCACAACATTGTTAATTATCACTAATTTGGCACACCTGGATATTATGACTGTCAAGTAGTCAGGATTGGGTCACAGGATATATAGCTGGGCTTGGAATGAGCAAGCAAAAATAACTATCAGAGTATGTAATACAAGAAATATGACACTTGGAATCCTGTTCCTGGCTTTACTGGAGAATTTAGTCAAGACTTATCTCTGACTGATTTTTTTTTCTGACTACAAAGAAAATATGGTTGTTTATAAACCAAAAGTTTAACTTTGTTCAATTATATTTTGAGTTGAATATAGGATTGAAAAGCTGGAAGGAAACCTGATTTCCGGTGTTCTAAAGATATTAGGCTGGGAAATTAGCATAATAAATTAGCATTGTTCAGAAAGGTCAGGCTGAGAACGATAAATGATGCTCAGAATTGGAGATAAGAGCAGGAAAGGCAAGTGTAGGTGTGCTGGCACTCTGGAGGCTGAGGCAGGAGGACCCCGAGCTTGAAGCCAGCCTGAGTTATCCAGAAAGTTTAAGATAGCTGGAGCTACATAGAGGGACACTGTCAGTCAATCAGATATCACAAGGGGCAGCTCAGTGGTTAAATCCTTATCTGGTATGAGCAAGGCCCTGGGTTTGATCCTCAGATTAACAAAATCATGCTTAAGGAAAGACAGATATATCCTATTTTATTATTGAGAAGGATTTCCCTTTCCATGTACATAAACTAGAACTTTTTTTCCTAGTAATTTCATTTACTTTACCCATGATATATTTTTCTTTATTATAGTTAGAAAAGTATGTCTTTGTTGGCACCCTTGCCTAGGCTTCAAATATTATCACTTTATTGATAGTACGACTTCAGGAAGTTTCCTTCACCCCAGCCTCATTTTCTGCATTTTAAAAAATGACAGTTATAAGATGTAGCCCATGTGCTTGCCATGATAGCATGGAAGAACAATGGCAGAAGTGCCTGGCACTCAGTAGGTCTATCTCACATGATAGGCACTGGCATCTAGCCTTGACTTACTTCTTCCTTTGCCTTCTGTTGGAGGGTTTATTCATTGAACTGATTCTGTAGAAAATGAAGAAATTCATACTTGGAAGCTTGTGTTCTTTCCTGTAAAAAGCTGCCCACAGCTGTAGTCATCTAGTCATTTATACGGGCTTAATATGGAGTTTATTTCTTTGAGCCTCAATGTTACATAGAGATAACTTAATCATTTGCAATTACAAATTTTTTAGCTAGAAAATATAAATAATTTTCCTTCGAGGTACATGGTGACAAAGACTCAGTTCCTGAAATACTAAAACTCAAGTCCATGCTGGTTCTCAATATAACACCCTGTCCACCAGTGCAGGCTTCTTGGGATTGGGGATGACAGGTTTTTGTCATTGTGACAGAATCTGAGGCTCTAGGAAATAAGCACAAAGACCGGAGGATTATAGAAAGCAGGTAGTGTGGATACACCAGGCCCACTGACTGCATGGTCCAGAGAGCCTTGTGAAATGAAGACAGTACTATTAAACACACTCAAGTACACAGGGAGAGCCTTGTGAAATGAAGACAGTACTATTAAACACACTCAAGTACACAGGCTGGAGGATCTCAAGCCTCTAATTCTAAGTCACTTAATGTTGTACTAAGAGAAACTAAAGCTTCAAATTTCAATTCATATTTTTATCTTCATTCATACAGAACAACTTTAACTGAGGATTTTAATCGTCTCTCTCTGTCTCTGTCTGTCTCTTTCTCTGTCTCTCTCACTCACCTTGTTTGAGTTTCGTCCTTACAGGGCAGCGAAGTCATGCACAATACAGAATTATAATTATAGAGAGACATCTTTTTTTTTTCAATACTACTTTTAGGTTCCTAATAAAGAAGGAGTGATCTTTCACAGATGTAGTTGTCTAACACAGAAACTAGCCAGACACTATCTCCTTCCCTCTGCATTCAAAGTAAGTTGTGAGTGGTCTTTGGAATTTCGTTCAGCAAGACCCTTGTCATCCTGACTCACTGTTAAGTGCAGCCACAGGCCTGAGCACCGCGGTGGGTCTCACGGACTTCCTATGTTTGGTAGATGCACAAGAGCGCTGTCTCTCAGGTGGGACAGTAAGGAACAGTGGCAGACACTGGCATTGTACCTGGGTCCTCTGCTCACTCCCAAGAGGCATACAACCATTAGATTTCACTTCCAAAGGGAAATTCCATGCCAAGTTAATAAGAATTTCAAGACGGCAGTAGCAAAGCATTACACAAATCTGAAGCTACACAGGTGCAAGGTCATGAAACTGACTCTACCTCAGGAGTTCCTTCATCAGTCACGCAGGTACTCAGCTTCCTCTGCACCATGGCACAGCTGCTCTGATGGTGCCACCTCCTCCCTTTCCCTCTCATTTTTTGTCAAGCATCTTTTGTGCAATATCTCTACCTCCGTGCCAGACAGTCAGTTTCTAGTCCCCAGCACTTACTAATCTAGATTGTCTCGCTCTCACTTACCCTTGATGCCATTAATCACTATTCAAGTAACTTACCTGAAAATAGTCCCCTTTTAAAAGGAACATGTCATCATCTTTCCAAAGCCACTTATTATTCAAATTATTATTAAAAATACAGCATCAAAATACTTTTTTGTCTATTAGGATGTTTTTCCTGAATGTGTCTCAGTGTCTCAGAAATACAATCTCTGTATAAAATTTTCCTCATAACTAAACCCGCCTGGTTTGATTATTGATAACCAGGCCATTTTGCATTTGGGAAATCTGAGCTAGAAAACATGAACAATTCCCCACTTGTACATGATAACAAGATTCAATTCCTGTCTTAAAAATCTAGGTCTTACTAAAAACTATGCCATAGCTATGTGGAAGGTCCCTCTTACCCTTAAATGGAATGGCCCAGACCCAGTTCTCATATGGGGTTGAGGACTGATATGCCTGTTTGATACCACAGAAGGCACAGCTAAATGGCTGCCAAAAAGTTTAATGAAATAAATAGATACCCCCCACAAAGCCAGGCCCAACTATAAATAAGATGAATAACAATTGACCTCCAGGGAAGAGAAATCTCCCTGAGAACTCCCTTCTTTTTCCTTTCCAGGTAAAAATGAAACACCCGTGATGTCTGCTGGTAGAAGCTCTAATCCTGATGCTGGCCTCCGGACTTATACTACTCAGACCTTTGATGGGCCATTGACAAGGACACCAAACAGCTAGAGATTGACATCACTAATCTGAAGAAATCCCTTGTTTCGCTGTCTGAAATGATCTCCAAAAATTGCAAAGGACTTTATTGGACTTGATTTACTCTTTTACAATAGAAAAGACTGTGTACAGCTCTTGACTGTGTACAGCCCTTAAAGAAGAATGTTGCTCTCACATAGACAAGACAGGGATGGTTAAAGAGAACATGAAAAAGGTCAGAGAAGGCCCAGAGAAAAGACAGAGAGAGAAAGAAAGATGAGAGCTGGTACAAGAATTGGTTTTCAACCTCTCCATGGTTGTCAACCCTACTTCCTCCCATCTTGGGACCATTAATTGGGTTATTTTTGCTGATTTCTTTTGGTCCTGGGCCTTAAATATGCTGACTAACTTTGTGATACAAATAATTTGGTAGCAAAACCTATTCAGATACATTATCATAAGTTAGCTATGGAGGACCACAAGACTCAAGATGAGGTTGTTACTCTATCCAGGGTGTTCCCAAAACCCATCTCCACCCAATCTAAAAGAAGGGACTTCCACCCCTAGACCAAGCAGAGAGGGGCCACCCAGAACCCCCTCTGACTGGCGATCTGAATTCTTGCTTAGATTGCAAGGCTAAGCACTGCAAGGGAATATAAATAAAAGTTAAAAATATCTCTCTGGGTTCCCTGAGGGACATGCCTGACTGCATAGGGGTTGATGTCAAAAGTATCCCCTCTCCAGGAAAAAGACATTGGGATGAGTATGGCCCTCATGCCTCACTGGACAATGACAGGAGGACCGGAGCCATTACAAGGTCCCGTTCAATTATTGGAGGTCAGGCCTCTATCCCCACCTTCGCAAGAATAGAATCGCCAAGGCCCCTCTATACTTAGAGAAGGGAGGAGATGTCAGGGGAAGCCCTGCATATACACTGAAGGCCTAAAATCAGCCATAGGCCTAAAATCAGCAATAGGCCTGACATACATACATGCTAACACAAAGTCTTGGGTCTCTATGGAAAAACACTGAAAACAGAAGGCTATAAGCTAATGTAAACAGGCAGCTTCTGTGGAAATTTACCAGCCTGAGTAGTCATAGACCTTGTAAATAGGCAGCCTCGGAGGACAGTACCAACTTAGATAAGGACAAGTGAATCATACGCAGAATCATAGTGACCTGTCCCTTGAACCTACACCCAGCTGACACCCTGTTCTGAAAGGTATCTGTACTCCCCCTGAACACCTATGCTCTGGTGTCATTCCCTTCCCCACATCCTGTCTTTTTGTGTTTATAACCCCTGTGTGAATAAGTAAATTACGATGTGATTTAAATAACTAAATAAATTAAAAAAATAAAAATTTAAAAAAAAATCTAGGCCTTGGCTGGGCAGAACCGCGCATGCCTTTAATCCTAGCACTCAGGAGACAGAAGCACGTTGATCTCTGTGAGTTCCAGAGCAGCCTGGTTTAAAGAGTGATTTCTAGGACAGTCAGGAATACACTGAGAAACCCTGTCTCAAAGCAAAACAAAAATCTAGTCCATGGCTGTCGGCTGTCTCTATTATACTTTTTTTTTTTTTTTTTTTTTTTTGGTTTTCAAGACAGTTTTTTCTCTGTGTAGCCCTGGCTGTCCTGGAACTCACCCTGTAGACAAGGCTGGCCTCAAATCCACCTGCCTCTGCCTCCCAAGTGCTGGAATTAAAGGTGTGCCACCACTGCCCAGCCTATTATACCTTTTTAATACAGTTTTTTCCCAGACTGGGTGTCTTGTATCCCAGTGAGTCACTTAGCTTCCATGGTAGGAGAACAATTTTAGTAAATACTTGCTTCTTGACACTTTGTCAACATTCCTTGGAACTCTGTTTTAAATGTAGCTTCTTCAAAGTGTCAGTTTCTTTAAAATGTGCAGAACTGAATTCTTTCTTTAGATGTGTTTTGTCACATAATGCTATGGTTTCATTGAATCATCTGTGAAGTACATTCACAGTGAGTTCTATTTCAGAAGAAATATGAAGAATAGTATTTCTTTAGTATTTCATAGACAGCAATGAGTGTTACACATATTCCCTTACTTGGTCTTTATAGAAACCATAGCAAATGACTTTCAAATGTATTTTAGTCTTAAAATTAATAATCAGTACACTAAAAAGCAGATTAATATACTAATTTTCCCATCCTAAAGCTTAAATTATTATCAGAACATTTTGAATATATATTCCAAATTATATATAATATGCATGTTTATTAGATATAATATTTTCTCCCTCCAAAATCCTCAAATAGGTCTCCATGAGAAATAAATAAAATTTCTATTTGGGACAGGGTATGGTGGCACAAGCCTTTAATCCCAGCACTGAGGAGGCAGAGGCAGGCAGATCTCTGAATTCTAGGCCAGCCTAGTTTACAAAGTGAGTCCAGGGTAGCCAGGGCTCTGTTACACAGAGAAACCCTGTCTTTAAAAATGAAAAAAAAAAGAAAAAAAAAAAAAGGCTGTTTGGGGGTTGTGATAGCTGAGGAGATTAGTTGCACAGATTATAATCCTAACTGGAGAACCTTAGAAGCAGCAATTCTTCATTCCCATATGTTTTTAATGGGTCCCAAGTTACTTTACAGGCCACAGATCACAGTGAAAGAGTAGATTCAGTAATGTAGTCCCTCACTTCTGTTGAGAGAGTGGTGTTAGCAAAAGTGGCCTTTAACTGTCATAAAATAGGTAAAAAAACAATTAATGGACCATACCACTCATTTTCCTGTTTTCTTTCTTTTCCTTCCTTTTTTTCAACTCTTTATTTTTAGAATAATTTATTTTACTCATATGAGTACACTATTGCTGTTTTCAGACACACTAGAAGAGGGCATAGAATCCCATTACAGATGGTTGTGAGCCACCATGTGGTTGCTGGGAATTGAACTCAGGAACTCGGGAAGAGCAGCCAGTGCTCTTAACCACTGAGTCATCCCTCGAGTCTTCCATCTCTCTTTTCCTTCCTTCCTATCTTATTATTTATTTGTTTATTTATTTACTTATTTATTGCTTGCATATTTGTTTGGGTATGTCTGTGGATATGTGGAGGTCAGAGAACAACTTGTGGGAAGTTGGTTTTCTCTCTTTCTCTTTTTTTTATTGAATATGTTCTGTGTGCTGGCTAGTCTTTTGACATACTGGAGTTATTTGAAAGGAGAGACTCTTAATTGAGAAAGTGTTTCCATAAGATACAGCTGTAAGGTATTTTCTTAATTAGTGATTGATGGAGGAGGATCCAGCCAATGATGTGTGGTGCCTTTCCTGGGCAGGCAGTCCTGGATTTTATAAGAAAGCAGGAGGAGCAAGCCCCTCCATAGCCTCTGCATCAGCTCCGGCCTCTAGGTTCCTGCTCTCCTTGAGTTCCTGTCCCGAATTCCTTCAATGATGACTACAATGTGGATATGTAAGCTAAATAAACCCCTTTCCTCCACAAGTTGCTTTGGTCATGGTGTTTTCATCACAGCAATAGAAATCTTAACTTAGATACTCACTGACAATTTCAGACATTATAACGTTCATTCTGATTATTGTGACTGTCGTTGTCTAATTTCTCGATCTCATTCCCAAGTGTGTTAATCCCTTCCCTACAATTCTCTTTAAAAATCTCTTTCTCTTCCCCCTCCCCGACCATTACCAGCTCTTCTTCTCTTCCTTTCTTTGGTGTTATGTCCCACTAGGTAGCTCAGGCTAGCCTGGACTTAAGACAGTGATCTTGTCTTCACCTCCCAGGTACTGAGATTATAGGCACTACACCCAGTTTTCATATTTTTTAAATCAGGTTCTCATTAGTCTATGCTGGCCCTAAACTAACTTGTAGTTAAGGGAGGTTTGAACTCAGGATCCCCTGCTTCTCAAACGCATGGGTTGACAATCATCACCTGCTATGTTCAGCACATTTTCATGAAAAACATATCATGTATTACTTTTCTCCCAAATTTTGAATTATGCACGATGATCATTGAGATTAGAATTGCTGCAAATTATTCTTGATATTCCAAATACCCCAAAGAGTTTGAGAGGCATCCAGTCTTAATAAACTGAGGTTTCCATTATACATAGCAACATAGTTACTTGAATCCTCAAGAGTCTTCATCTCATTCTTCCTTGGAAACATTGTCATGTAACAATATTTATACTTGCATGACTTCACAAACCTATTATTGAAATCTTTCGGAGAGTGTTCCTAAGTTTTATCCAAGGCCTCACGTACTGCTTTCTGGTAACTGCATTCTGATGACGAATTTCTATTTTAAATTCAGATTCCTTCTCCTGCTAACTGTCCATGGCTTTAGCTGGACGTACCAATACTTGGAATACTTCTTCACACTCACACTTCCTGCCCCTGTGGTTTCATCTTACTTCCTTTTCCTTTTGCAGGTGTTCAGTTTCTCTGCTCCCAGGTCCTTTCATCCTCTGTCCCCTTCCTGCCCTTGGGCTGGTTTGTATGCCTGAGAGTCTTCAGGTCCCCATAGGGAGAAAAAGCATATATTTCTGTTCTATACTTCACAGTATTTTCCTGCTACTAGCCACATCTTCTTAGACTGCCCAGAATCCGTGCTCCCTTAGTGGATGTCAATTTATTTCTTTTCCAGTGTATTTATTCTTTTTGTCATCCCTCCTACAATAATTTCTTATATCTAATGTGGAATTTATTGCTATTACTATTTCTTAGCCTTTGTAAGGCAGTCACCATGTCTAGCTTTCAGGAGAAAAAAAATACAATTGCTGATAAGAAGAAGGAACATCTGATAGTGATGTGACTGGCTATGGCTCACTTTGACAGTCACTACTTGGGAGCGGGGGGGCTGGAGATTAGAAACCTCCATTCCTTATGTAAGCATAACCAGTACTCACTTCTTTAATAGTATACACTATTACAGAGGACCCTGGCTCACCACTGCCACAATCTGCACTAGAAGGGTATTCCCTGCTTTACTGAAAAGCAAATATTTTGTATGTAAGATGCTCAGGAATTCATAGGTGAAATAAGTTATTTCCTCTCTTCTATTTTATATTTGCATTAACAATGCTTTGAAAAGAGTATCTTGTGAAAATTATTCAGGAGGAAATATACAAACATGGATTAGAACAAGAACTAGAAGCTGAGAACCTTTGCCTTCAAATAAATGACAGACTGTTAAATGGAATAGCAATTAACTGAATTTATTGCCAGAGAATGGTAATTGGACAAAAGCACGTTTACTGTAACAAATATACTACATATGATGTACTGCCTAACTATATAGTTTTCCTTCTATTTAGATTATACGTTTTGCCTGTGGCTTAGATACATTGAGTGACAGGAGTATTTTTCTCTCTGAGGGAGGGAGATTCTATCATGTGCATTTTTCAGAACCATCTTGATATACATAGGATACGAAGGAACTTATCAAAGCTCCCACCACACTGCTCTCAGTTAGGGTGATTTTGTTCCCTAGAAGACATTTGGCAAAGTCTGGAGACAGTTTTATTTGTCACAATATGAATTGGCAGGCTACTTGGCCAGGAGCCACGGAGGCTGCTGGGTGTCCCACAATGCACAGCACAGGCCCCCACAACAAAGCATCCCTCCTTTCAAATGCCCGCAGTGCTCCTGGAGGTGACAAACCTGAGTCTACCAAGACAACATTCTGGTTTACAAAGCTAATCCCAATTATTCCTGCTGCCTAATCCTATTTCACATGTAAGAAGTCAAACATTACTTCATTCCTTTTTGTCATGTCTCCTGTCAAATTTTTTATCATCCTTCCATTCTCGAGTTGTTCGACATTTAGTGTAAGCTCGATAATCATCATATTACATCAGATATCTATAACTTTTAAAAACATGATTCAAAAATATATAAAGCTATTCACAAATAGCATCTCAACATGGCTGAATAGGGGTTTGAACGATTGATTGCATTCTTCTCATTCTGTGTGGTGGCTTCGCTGATTTCCATCCAGGCAAGTGGCTCATTCTGACTCTGACTGTATAGTGGGAAGAAATAGCATGCAGTACACTGTTCAGTCAGAGGATTTGTGGATGCATGCAAAAATCATGTACAGAGAATTCTCAATAATCAATAAGGTGTTTCAGAGACTCGAACTCAGGAAATAATTTTCTTCTACTTACAGACTGAAGGAACAACTACCAATTATGCAGGGAAGGCCCAGTAGTGAGGTGCAGATGTGTGCTTGTTTAGGGAACAGCTGGGCTTGTGAGGCTCTGTAGCACTGTTAGGGGAATGCCTTTAGAAACTGCACATGCAGAATACCAAAAATGAGGCTCAGTCCATGGGAGTGCTGTGGGAAAGCCTGGCTAAGGTCTCCTGAATTACTCCCACCTTGCTCCAAATATGGACAAGGAGATGAAACGCACGGAATGATTTTCTCAATACTTGTAAATCTGAGCATAATGAAAACCATGAAAAACAGTCATTAATTATATATATAATTATATATAATATATACATAATGTGTATATTGTATTTTATATATGTATATAATACACATAATATAATGTACATATATAACATATCATTCTATATATAATATGTAATATATGTGTTCATAATATCACACATATACATATATAGATGAGTATATATATATATATATATATATATATATATATATTTATGAGTTTCTTGCCTGTGTGATTTATAATCTCAATTTCAAACCCACCAGAAGAAAATGTTCTTGCCCCTTAACACTGGAGTTTAGAGAAAATCTGCTCTCAACAGCCAGTTACAATCTCATCAGCACACAAGCTGTTTAAGTCCCTTCAACGAACTAAGAATGGCCTACTGAAGGATTGTGAAGATAACTTTAAAAAAAATAACAGTTCAGATTAGAAAAACGAAATAGTAACACCACCCATGCCCAGCCTAAGTATTGCTTGGTGAAAGTGTGCAATGGAAGCCACATAAAATGTACTAAAGTGAAATCGTTTTAAAGATATATTTCCAAGAGACAGTTGGACTTAAGCATTTCATCTCACATCCTCCATCTCACCCTCCTCATGAGCATAGAGGACTTCACTCCTTTCTGCCTTTCACACTCTTCCCTCTCTTGGTTAAACTGTCCCCCTGGTGCCAAGTGGAACTCCTATTGAACCAGCGGATTCCATTATATTTCCAATCGTATTCTAAAATGTTCCTTTCTCCTGGCTTTCGCTTTATCTTCAGTCTCCCTAGTGCCCACCCCCATGACATCTCAAGTTACCACCGTTACCCTCTTTCATAATTTTTTAAAGTGCTTTGGGTCAGAATCAGGCTATGTATTCTTCCAGACCACGGCTTCTTACTGCTTAGAGCACCCAGCTTTATGGCTCACGTGGTCACGCCGCACCACTTGACAACCAGTTTGTTGGCAACATCTAAAGATGCTCAGATGACCTGGCTCCTTACAGACACTTGGTCACGCCATCACTGCCTCTCATGTTTTTTTTTTTTTTTTTTTCTTTTATCAATGTTTTAAAAACATCCATGTTTCTCAGTTCCTCGGTCGGTCCTGTGTTGACCTTTTCTTCCACTCACAATCGTGGACTAAAGCCGTAATCATACCGACTGGTTTTACTCTAAGTTCATTGTCATCACCTGCAGCGCTCCGGAGCTCAACTGCTTTTAACCACTTGCTCTCCCAGCACAGTCAGGAGAATCAGAGTTGAGGCCAACTGATCCAACTCTGATGCACTAAACCATTTACAAAAGCTCACCTCTCCTCTTTTGCATCAAGGTTTGCTTCTTACCTAACCAGTTCAATCTTCATGCAGACAGACTGCCATGATCTACAAACAAATAAACAAAAACCTTACTTCATCTTTTAAACCGTTATTAACCCTGTGAGAGTTCATCCAATCTTTCCACATTAAGACTAGTTTGTGCTGGTAGTCGGTCTTTGAATTGGAGCCTGCTCTGGTGTATTGTCACCCTACCAGGGGTCAGTAACGTTAAAGAAGACTGACTCTCTTTCCCCAAGCATCAGCAAAATGCCGGTAGCTCCTCAGATGAGAAAGGGATGTCATGCCAACTTCTTACCCTTCTGCTCTGGGATTTTGTCTGGCAGACAATTGCATGGGTCTTGTGGATGCTTTCACAGATGCTGTGAGTTCATACATATACCCTGTGGTGTCTGAAGAGCATTGTTTCCTTGAAGTTAGCACATCTGGCTCTAAAAATCCTTCTTCTCAGTCTTCCACAATGGTCTCTAAACCTTGGAAGGAGGAGCTTGATGAGAATATCTCATTAAGTGTGAGCACTCCAGAATTTTACGTTTTCTGTATGTTGACCAATTGGGAGTCTCTATATTAATTGAGTCTAATGCAAGGAGAAGCTTCTCTTAGGAGGGTTGAGAAATGCTCTGATCTATGGGTATAACAACAAGTCATTACTATGTCCATTTAGCAGAATATTCATGTTGAATCCTCCCCTAGTGTCTATGACCTATAAAGTCACACATTCCTGGCCCGGTTAATTGTGACAGGAATAGATTCCATCTCAAGAAATTGAGTTAGTGATGTAATCATACTATTACCAGTTGCTTCTGAAACCTTTGGACCACTATTGCACAAGTGGTCCTTCTTACCAGACCCGTTGTTATTGTAGATTTCAGGGATTACAGCCAGGTGAATTTATTTTTCTCCTCTAGTAACATGCATAGCATGTCCTGTGAAAGCTAGCTGGTAGAGATGAAGCTTGCAGGTGAGTACCAGCAGGTGAGTACCAGCTCTAGATTTTGTGATTCAAATCTATAGTGTCTTCAGCAATAGGATCTTACCATCAAATTCTGGACGACATCACTTACAATATAGCCTATAATATTTGAGGTCTCTGTGATCTCATTGGCCAGCAACTCAAAAAGCGACCATCCATTCCTAGGACTTGTATTTGTATTTGCTAAAGTGGGGGTTTTTTGTGAGGGTATGTTCCTTTATTGTAGTGTAACTC
The DNA here is from genome assembly GCA_021653895.1 of Mastomys natalensis. Taxonomy (NCBI): domain Eukaryota; kingdom Metazoa; phylum Chordata; class Mammalia; order Rodentia; family Muridae; genus Mastomys; species Mastomys natalensis. The sequence continues at coordinate 192,446 of JAJTUV010000143.1, forward strand.
AATTAAAACTACTTTTATACATGCATATGTATATATTTTATGAACTCTTTATAGAAATAGATTTCTATATGACTTTAATATCTACACTATTATCCCATCTTTCATGTTCCTTACTCCAGGTGTATTGTCTATTAACAGTGGTGATATTTTTTGAAAATTACCAGTCCAGGTAAGTTTACCCAGCATATTTCAACCATTTCCTTTGTCTTTTGGAATAAAATTTACATTCTCCTCATCATCAGTGATGTCACACCGTGGTGAGCATCCGTTCCCTTTGACCTCTACCACTCTCAGGCTCTCGGACTGTGCTTCATTCACACTGCTCTGCTTGCCTTCTGCTATCTCCTTCAGTTTTCTTCTCCTCCAGGATATCTTTCTTATTTTTTAAAAACAGACCTTCACAATTTGCCTCCTCCTCCCTTTTCCATGTCTCTGTCAAAAAGTCCTCTTTTTGGAGGCTGGAGAAATAGCTGTCTGGCTATTTAAGAGAATGTACTATTCTTGGAGATCTGATTTGGGTTTAAAGAACCCGTGCTTGACAGTTCACATCCACCCCAATTTCAGTTCCAGGGGATCTAATAACCCCTCCTAGCCTCTGAAGACACTACTATTCAGGTATGCATTTGAATTGAACACACACACAGACACACACACACATATGCACGTTGCCTGAAATATAAAAGAGGCACCATCCTACACTATCGCAGGCTACTCTCTGGCTCTGGAGGTCTCGCTGCCTCCATGGCTAGCCCCATGCAGCCACCTTCCATCTTTACTTTCTCTTGTTGTGGATTCTGCTCACATTCCCAGCCATCTGCCCCCTGTGGTCAGCAGTCACAAATCCCCATAACCCAGTAAAATCAAAACTCTAGAGGCTTGTAATTTATCTGTCAGGTTTATATTAGTAAATTCTCAACCCACAAAATGCCCGCACAATGAACTAAAAATTCAGTTCATATAAACACAAGCTACACACCTAGAAGGGGCAGATACACCCTACTTATTATTTAATCATCTAAGAAATCCCCAATACTTAGGGCTCCCAGGACTGTATGGTTCTGGCTCCTCTTCCTCTCCTATAGATTCCATCTCATCTCCTCCTCTCCAACTATTGCTCTGTCTCTCTGTACTCTCCACCCCAGGCTCTTGCTTTATTTTGTGCCTGCCCTCACCTGTATATAGACAGCAACACACACACTCTCACACATACACACACACACTCTCACACACACACTCATACACACACACTCTCACACAACACACACACTCACACACACACACACACACACACACACACACACACACACATTCACACACAGAGTAGATTGTGGAGAAAACGAGCTGATACTGACCTGCAGGCATCAGTCATACTGCCTCACTTTCATAGTGTTGGGAGCTGCTAAGCAAGTCATCAAAGGAGAAAAATAATAATCACCAGTCTTACCAACTTGTGAAACCTACAATAATGACTGACCGGAATGGTATGGCCAGTGGTACAACGGTGCAACAAACATTATAGTATTAATCAAACATCTTCTGATTGCAACAGAGGTCCATGCCTTGAGATGGAACCTATCACTGGCATTGTTATTGGGGCCAATCATGTGTGGTTAATGGCTAGGTGGGTCATAGGTCCGCTGAATTATTCTGCTAGATGCACATAGTAGTAAACAAACTCCTAATAACTTATATGTGCAGATTAATGCAGCTCTCAAATTCCATCAGAGGAGGTTCCTATAGTAAATGCTGATTGACAGTAAGCCCAACAACTGTCCACTGATGGGTGACTAAGAGACTGCAGAATGCTTATGTTTAAATGGAACATTTATGTCACACCCCCTAATGCCAAAGTTGTCATTACAGAAGAGGGGGCAGAGAGACTGTCAGAGCCAGAGGACATGGATGACTAGGTGAAACAGTATTTTCCAGACACCACAGAGCAGTTGGACACATGAACTCACAGTGATTGTGACACATTGCATAAGACCTGCTCAAGAATGAACCAGAGAGAATTCCAACATGGGAGGAGGATGTGGGCAAGAAGTTCCACTCTATCTGAAAAGATACTGACAGGTGATAGCTGCTGAGAGGGAGAGTCAGTTTTCATTAAGGGTATGACCCTTGGAAGTTTGATCCGGAGATGGCCCCACAGCCAAGAGCATTTGGGCAGTACAGATTGGACTGGATCAGTTATTAAGGTTGTTAAAAGTAAGGACACAAGTAGGGTAGAAAGAAATTGGGGAGATCTGAGAGGAGATGAGAAAAGAATGTAGATATGATTAAAATATAATATATGAAGTTCTCAAGAATTAAAAAAATAAAAATATTTTTAAAAGTTTTCTTTTGATCATCCTTGTAAACCAGCAACACCCCTTCTTGTTATAGCCCAATGTATCTGTCGTACTATGCGTAATGACTTTATTTTTAAAACATTTAATTATTTATTTTTATATACCTGTGCCTATATGGGTTTATGTCCAGATTCTCACAGAAGGCAGAAGGTATTATATCCCCCAAAGGTGCAGTTACAGATGGTTGTGAGCCATCTGATGTGGGCGCTGGGAACTGAACCCAGATCCTCAGCAAGGGCAGTAGGCAACATTAATGACTGAGCCATCTCTCCTGCCCAAATTTTATCTTTTAATGAATCACTTATTATCATCTTCCTCCTTCCATCGAAAGAAAGTTCCACAAATATAATTTTGTGGTTGTTATTTTGTTTATAATTATGTGGTTATTACATATGCTTATGTTGTTGTAGCTGTTTATTACATCAGTAGAACCCAGAATGATACCTGGTACAAAGTAAAAACTAAAACAAAACTAATGAATACAAGAATTTTGCCAATACTGCAAGTTTCCATTTTAAAAATATGTCCATGTGTGTTTCATCTGAAAGTGTGTATGTGCATTCTTTGCATATCTGGTACCTATGGAGTCAGAGAAAGACGCTGGGTACCTATAGCTAAGGGGAGAGGAGAAGCCTCTGTGTGGGCCCTCCAGAAAAGCAGTTGGTAGGTACCTGTAACTGCTGAGCCATCTCTCCTAAACCCACAACAAGTTCACAATTTTCAACTATCACACTTTAACACTCACTAAGTATCAGAGACTATAAAATACTGTTACACACTGGAGTATACTTCAATTAACTGTGCCTGCAACTTAATTCTCCCCTGAGGGGACTGACTACTGCCCTCCTAGTAGATTACCTTCTTGCATGAGAAAATTTGTCAAGGCAAACATAGTAAAATATTGATGCGCTTCTATCACACTGAATTAGAATGTCTGTACATGCTGATGTCAAGTCTCAGCTGCAATCTCATGCAGCAGCAGTCCGCAGCTGTCCACTGCTGTTTAGAACTTTGATGCAGCAATCTGGCATCGGTAAACATTTATTCAGTTTAGTTATGTAAGGGAAGAATTTTTCAATCATTTATAATCCTCAACTTGATATTGGTGTTTAGCATGGCTACAGAGTTGCTAAAATCAAGTTCAAATAAGTCACCTAACCTCTGATTGACAATAAGAACTCTAGAGAATGAGACCACTTTTAAATGCTTCTCCTAGATTGTTGTTCCGTTCATAGAAAAGCAGCAAAACATAAATGATAAATGAAAATCACGTGCCACCAAGCTTCATTCTTCTTTGTTGTCTTCTCTATGGTGTCTGTAGTGTACCAGCTGCCTTCTGGCACGAGTGCTCTGGGTGACTCTCAGGTCTGCTACCGTTCTGCAGGCTTCCCTGTCATTGTGGTGTGATCTTCCCAAGCCACTCAGGGCTGTGGCCACCACTTTCACTTCCTCACAGTCCCTGTTTGTGTGTTCAGGGGTACCTGTCATCCTGCTATGGCAGTCTGTTCTACCCTCCATGGGTGATCATAGCTGCAATTTCTCCTCTATCAGTGGCTCCTGAACTCTGGCTCCTGACAGCTTGCCAACGGCACATTCTGTGCCCTTGACATCTCTACCCTATCACACCTGCTGGTGCCACCTGTTCCTGTACCTTGCCAGCATCTCCCCTACTGCCTTCATTGCTGGCCATGATCTGTCAGGAGGAGGAAGGACTCCTGCTGATCAAGTGGCTGCTTTTCGACAGCCACACAACTACACAGTGACATCTGGGAAATACCAAGTCACCTGTCCTTGAGACTGGGAGCATCTTGCATCACAGCCAAGACCACTAACCACTCAGTTCCTGGATTCACAATGTCCACTGTTCTCGGAATACTTTCACCTCTTGTGTTCTAGGAGTTCCACCCCTTACCAAAATAAATTCTAACCCCCAGGTAAAATCACTCCAGTAAGTCTTGATTTTGTAGTTTATCCTTGACTGCTCCATCAGAACTTTGTGGGGAGAAAGAATGAATTGTTTCTTTGATTAAAGCTAGTCCCAATGTTACTGACATGAACTACAATCATACGAGTCTAAAGTAAAGAACTCGAGTATGTTCATAAATAAGTTTTGAAAAAAAAAAGTCACTTAAATCCTAAAGTGAATATTGGTAAGTGATGTGTACATATAATTAACTAGGACATTTCTAAGTAAACCACATATTTCTGAATAACTGACCTATAACATAGTTTTTCAAGGTGCCAAAGGGAAGATAGAATTGGAGGAAAAGAGGAGGAGGAGTTGGGGGATTGTATTTGGGATTAATATAATCTTTTAATTACATTAATACATATAACAGGAAGATTGTTTTAAAATTACATATTCATAGAATAGTAAGTTAATCTAGATCAAAAGATTAATGAGAATTAAAGCTTATGGATGTGCTATAAATGATAAAATTATGCAAATATTGGGCTTGTTTTTAGAAAGAGTATTTCCAAAGCACAATTTCCAGGGCAGTAAATTAATCTTATAACAAAAAGGTTTATTCTGTATGTCAGGGCACTCTAATGGGTACAAAGATTGCAGTAGGCAAAGCATACTGTGATTCATTTACATTATCAACATTTCCATGCTTCAAAGGGCAAAATAGCCCAAGCACACTTTTAAAGCCCTTAAAATAATTGAATGCACTTTTGTAAAAATGCAAAAGTTCACAATAACCGTATTTTTATATAACTGAACACTTAAGGGCTACAAACACCCAGGAGGCCAAAGCAGAACGATCTTAAGCTCAAGCCTGCCTGATCTGTGTTGTGAGCTCCCATTTTGAAATAGTGGTATTGTTTAAGGACTTATAGACAGCCCCCAACTTCTTGAAAATTCATTTGGCAATATGTAGTAAAAATTTTAAAACATCCTACAACACAGTTACAAGAATAAAATTATTGGTATAGTTCAAGGTTTATTAACACATTTAAAATGAATGATAAAATGAGGTTGGAAATGATTTAAGTAATTATAAGAGAATATTTATTTATTGTTTGTCCTAATGTATAACATAGAGCAAAAACTTCATAAAAAGAATTAGTTCTATACATATGAAATTTTTTTGTATGAAAAAATACAACCATACTGACATATAAAGCCAGTTCTTAACAAAAATTAACCCACCTGTATTTGGACATATATTTTTTAAATGGAAACATTAAAAGCACATGAAAAACATTCTACATGCTGTTAATAATAGTTATCTTTTAAAAATACCTCCTTTGTTTGAAAACATGCTTTCAGTTTTAAATTATATTATTGAATACTTAAAAATATGAAGCATCTTTTTACATGTTAAGGTCACTCTACAATGTCTTTGGCTGGGCATGAAGTCTAAGTTGCTACAAGGTTTCTTTTGGTTTGGGAGTTGTGTACTCACTTCTCCAGTCAAACTATTTATTTATGCACAACCAGATCCTAGTTTTGGTGTGTGTTTGAGTATGTGTAACAGGGTCTTACTATATAACTCTGGCTGTCCTGGAACTCACTATGTAGGCCAAGCTGGCCCCCAACTCACAGAGATCTACCTGCCTTTGCCTCTCAAGTGCAGGGAGCTGAGATACATAAATTATTATCATTTATAAGTAATCACTCAACTTAATAAGCTATGGAAGTAAGGCCTTTGTCACTGTTAGTTATTTTGGTTTCTTGTTCTTAAATTTTACTTGTTTTCTCTGCAGGAGCATCCTCCCTTCATGGATGTATGTGGAGCATGACTGTAGCTGATACATTTGAGGACTAGAAGAGGGCATCGTTCATCTGGAACTGGAGTTTGCAATGGTTGTGATCCACCATGTGGGTGTTAGGAACTGAACCTGGATTTTCTGCAAGGACAAGATGTGCTCTTGAGCACTGAACCATCTCCAACTCTTTTGGTTTTGTTTGTTTTGTTTGGCTTGACGTTTTGAGACAGTCTCCCTGTATAGCACAGGCTTACCTTAGACTCAAGATCTCTCTGCCTTGCCCTCGGAGTGCTGGAATTTTAGGTATGTGCTACCTAGCCTTGGTTTTCTTTGTTGCTTTGGAAGTACACTATTCTTATGTGGAGTTGAATTTAGGAAATAAAATTGTCAAACGTTTCTGCTCCAAATCAATGTTTTCTCCCCAATTTGTCTATGTCCTATGCTCAATGTTTCTAAGCCTTTCAATCACATGTTAGGACTTGAAGATGCTCTCTCCTTCTTTATTTTTGTGTTAAGATACATCATTCTGTTTTGGAAACATTTACCCAGTATCTTTGGTGTTTCCAGAATTTCAATAGGTTTTATAAGGTCTGGAGATTTCTATTAAGACTGTGATGGATCCTGTCATAATGCATTAATAAATGTGTGTATGTGTGTGCCTGTGCACAGGTGTGTGTATGCATGCGTGTGTGTGTTTGCATGTCTGCATGTAGCTGAATGTCCATATGTGTGTGTGTTTGTGTGTACACGTGTTGTGTCTGAGTGTGTGTGCATGTGCACATGTGTGTATGTATGTGTTGTATGTGTGCATGTGTGTATGTGTATGTGTGGCATAGGTATGCACTCATGTTTGTGTGTGCATAAGACATATGTACATGTACATGAAGAGACAGAGGTTGCCATCTTTAATTCCTCTCTATCTTATTTAAAAAATTTTTTTTTCACATTTGTGCTTTCAATCATCAAGGAGAAAACAAATAAAACATCAAGGCTCATGTAAGCATAAGTCATGATATATAAATAGGGTTCTATATCAAAATTTCTATGAAAATTTGTGATTATTGACATCTTATCTAAAACAAATTTATAATTATTTTATATGGGGAAGCAACTATTACAATAAAGAAAATAGCAAGTAAAATGTTTTGAAACATTTTGTTTATGATTTTCAACTCTGAACTACAATTCTACTGGTAATATTTCAATTAAGTACAAGTTAGTCTAAGTTTAGCTTATAGGAATCTTTAGTAGCTCTAACTGAGGGAGAAAATGGAACAAACTGAAATATCACATGTAAAATTCCAAACTCATACACACAGGAAATTTGAATTGTACAATTTTGCACAAGTACTTGATCTTTAAGTCTAACATTTAACTGAGCATCAGAGGAACAATAAGTCCATATATTTGTCCTTTGAGTAAATGAATAAACAACTAAGTTGAGTTTCTTACATAAATACCCTAAAAGAATCCCACTGAGCTAAACCCCCAACAGTATTTAGCTTTATACAAAAGGAATCTGAGATGATAAGGCGTATTGTCCAACAACAATCATTCTCTAAAATATACTGCTCAACAAGAAATCAAAACTTCTTAATGAAAAAGGTATAAAACATTCTGGAAGTATATAACTCATATTTTTTTCTGAGGCCACTGATAATGGTTTAGCAGATAAAGGTGCCTTTTGCCTCAAGATTGGGGTTCCATACCTGGGCCCTTATGGTAGAAAGGAAAAGCTAACTCTGGCAAGATGCTTTTCCTCCAACATGTACACAGCACGCACACACACCGCACACACACACACACACACACTCACACTACACACGCCATAGGCATGCACATACATGTGCACACACAAATGTAAAAACTAAATCAGCGCATTCTTTAACAATTTCATACCATAGCCACATTCATCCCTCCACCTTTCTTACCCTCTTCTCATTCCCAGCCTCTTCTCTCACCATGTTCCCATCCTTCTTCCGAGTATTTTTTATTTTGCTTTGACCCACAGGATTAACAAAGGTACTCACTGATACAGTGGCTATGTACTGAAGACAATGACTTCTCCAGCAACTCTCAACTGCCACTCCCTTGATAAACGGCAAGCCTCAGGGGTCCTTCTATTTCAGTGATTTTCTGGGTTCAGCATTATGGATACTTACTACTATGCCCAGATTTTTACACGGGGTTGGGAACTCCAAACTCAGATCTTTATGTTTGTGTGGCAGAACTTTACCAAGTAAACTGTCTCGACCTGCATTCTTGAATGTTTTAATGCAAGCTCTGTGTTGTCTCTCTCACCTATCATATTCTGGAAATAAACCTTTCAGTCTACAAGCAGTGCTTCACTTTGAACTAATGTCAGTTTGGTTCTATTTGCCATATCAGTGTTAGGATGGTAAGGCTATCTTCTACATTTGTTACGGCTACAATTATGTAAATAATATGCCTGCCTTATTTTAAGAAGAAACTCAAACAGTAAAATTGCTGACTTCTATTCGGGTTAGGTATTAGAATGTGGAAATTTTGGCCCTCCTTCTAGTAATTTTCCTTAATAATATCTTAAATGAAAACTCATATTACTTGAATAAAACTTTAGCCTTTATCTTGTTTGAGCAAACTACTCTTGACTTATTGACTCCTTAGTCTCAATGAGAATACTTCAGAGGATAAGCTGCATCTTGTCTTCAAGCTTTGGATCAGGAAGAAGTGCAGCTAAGTATAGCACGATATGGTTATTGAAGTGATTGCTGAACTAAATGATACATAATGGAAAGTGCGAGACCATTTCTCATGTTGTGAATTTATTTGTTTTTGTTTTTGTTTTTGTTTGTTTTTTGAGACAGGGTTTCTCTGTGTAGCCCGGGCTGTCCTGGAACTCACTCTGTAGACCAGGCTGGCCTCGAACTCAGAGATCTGCCTGTGCTGGGATTAAAGGCGTGCGCCACCACTGCCCGGCTTCACGTTGTGAATTTAAATGCATTAATAAAGCCTTAATAAATATCTCATGGTACTCACTATACTCTTATTCAAGAGTCCCTGGAAATGCCACGCCAGGAGCATCTGCGTTAGCATCTCTGGAGTTAACTGAATCGATTCTCCTCCTATAGAGCTGAAGAAGGGCATGTACCACCACCATGCGATTACAGACAGTGTGACACCTGTGACAGGTGATGGAGTCACAGGAACCCAATGGGAGAGAAGACTAGATGTGCTTTGTTGCACCTCACTGCTAAGGTTGTAGTCTATCTACCATGCCCCGATAGCTTTCCTGAGCTTACCACAAAGTGGAGGACTCCCTTTGTTTAGGGTGGCTTCCTCTTCTCCACTTGATCTGGAGAGCCCAGTCCCTAGTATTCTACCTGAGGAATGTCAGGTAATCCTTGGCAAAATTACAGGTTGAACTTCCTGGAATGCTTCCCCATGAAAATGAGGTATCCCCATAACCTTAAACCTGAGCCAATGAAATTTCACCCTAAGTAGAACCCCTCCCCACTCTCCAAGGTTCATGTATACAGACTTTGATTCACCCCAAACGAAGTATATGAGCACAAGATGTTTTGTTGACTATTGTCTAAGAGAGCTGTTTTCTTAAAGAGCTGTAACACTGAAATCTTCTGAAGAGACACCCTCTACTGGCATTCATTGACATACTAGGATCCCACGGAACCACCAGTCCGGACTTGGCTCCATCTTTCTCCACCTGGTGTGCATGGGGTCAGGGCTCTGCTCCATTCTTCTCCACCTGGTATGCAGCAGAACATGGACACCTCAAGAAAATAATAAAGAAAATGAATTACAGTGCTTCTGGGAGAACACAATGGGAAAAATCTTGAAAGATGAAAGCAAGTAATGGGAGGGAGGGATTGAGAAAGGCATTATAGCCAAAGAGACAGTCAGTATGAAGTCAAGAAGATGAGACAGACAGATTGTGACCCGGGGTTCGTGACTCTGTGCTTAGTTTGTTATGAACGAAGCAGTGAATCAGAGAAATAAACAAAGGGCAGCTTGTGGAAGTATTTTTAGCTTGGATCTCCGATACGAATTTGTGTCTTATGTGCTGAATATCACAGGAAGTCACTGAAGGATCTTAAGCAGGAGAATGACATCACCAGGTTTGCAATGTGATAACCCTGGTGGCATTAACATGAATGTGCTGAGGAGGAGCAAAACTGGAGTGTGGGAGCAGTGGCCATCAGTTAGGCCAAGTGGAGAAACAGCGTGCTGTCAGTGCTGGGAAAGGGCGGGGCCATGGTGATTCGAGAAGAGTGGGAAGATTTTAAGGGGTGGTGTTAAGCTTTTGAGGACTCTCTTCTTCTGTGCAAAGTAATCATATTTTATAATCGGGCCAACCCAATTCTGCAGTCAAAATAATCAAAATATGGCCTTAAAGAGGTACTGCATCCAAAGTCATTATGGTACTGCTGACAGCAGCCAGGAGATGAGAGGATTCCAAGGACCACCAGTGCTCACTGGATGACCACAGCATAGTTTTAATGAAGAGCAAGAAGCAAGAAGGTCACACCACACACTGAAATACGGAGAACTTTGAGAACGTAGGCTAAGTGCAAGCCAGTCATGAAAGACGAAGAAACTTCACCATTGTATTTAGTGAGACATCTCCAACAGTTGAGTGTGCAGAAACAGAAAGTATGAGTGTTAAACACAGGCTGTGTGAGGGTGGGAGTGGAAGTCGTTTAGCTGGTATGAAGTTTCAGTATTCTAAAAAAGTCCTAGAGAAATGTTTTAAAACAATATCAATACGCTCATCACAACTAAACTGTACACCCATAAAGCAGGGAAGATGATGTATTGATTAATGTTGTTTGATTTTGTCAACTTGATACAGTCTAGAGTCATCTGAGAAGAGGAACCTCAGGTGAGAAAATACCTCGGTCAGATTGACCTGTAGGCAAATCTATATGGCATTTCCTTGATTAGTGATAGGAGAGCCCAGCCCACTATGGGTAATCACATCCCTACGCAGGTGGTCCTGGGATCTATAGGAAAGATAGATAAATATGAACCACAAGGAACAATTCAGTAAGCAGCACTCTTCCATGGTCTCTACTTCAGCTCCTATCTTCATGTTTCTGTCTTGCTTGGGTTCCTGCCTTGGCTTCCCTTAGAAACAGCTATGATTGTGATACATAAACAAAACAAAACAAAAATCCCCTTTCCTTTGTAGAAACCAAAGGAGGACAGATGATACCTTTAGTGTTAATCGAAGTATTTTTCCCATAATTAAAGTATGCAAAAAGCAAAAATTGTTCGTATTAGATGCGAGAGATAGAAAGTTGGGGAAATATATATTAATTTAGAGGATCTTGGCTTGGGCAGGAGGTAAACTGTGTAACTAGAAAGTGAATGGGTATGAGGAAGAACTTAACATGGAGATTATTGTAGATCCTAGGGTACTTCTTACAATCTTCTGTTTGCCCAAAAGCTTTAAGTCCTGCAGGGATACATGGCTTCCATGCTGCTGGCAAGGCTTCCGGCTCAGAAAGTATTCACTTTTCTATTCCAAGTATTTCTCATCAAGTCTGGTGTCATCAAGGAGCACATGGGTATATCCTGCATGTAGGAGGAAGTGGAGTTGATAGGTCATGCTCTGACCTTCCATTATCCTAAGAGTCAGTTGTTGAGGTAGTTTCTATATAGTGCCCTGAGGTATTCCCAGTGCATCTGCGTCTTAGTGCTGATTCTGTAGCCAGTTCTATAGTCTCTCCTCTCCCTTCTTCCCTCTCCCTCTCCCTCTCCCTCTCCCTCTCCCTCTCCCTCTCCCTCTCCCTCTCCCTCTCCCTCTCCTCTCCTCTTCCCTCTCCCTCTCCCTCTCCCCTCCCTCTCACCTCCTCTTCCTCTCCCTCTCCTCTCCCTCTCCTCTCCCTCTTTTCTCTCCCTTTCCCCTCTTTTCTCTCCCTCTTTCCCCCCTCCCTCTCTCTCCATCTCCCTCCTCCCTCCCTTTTCCTCTCCCTCTTCCCTCAGTCCTTCTTTCTCTCCTCCCCTTCGTTCTCTCTGTTTCTCTCTTTTCTCTCTCTCTCTCTCTCTCTCTCCTCCCTCACCACACACACACACACACACACACCACGACACACACAGACATGGACATGCCTCATCCTTTTCTTTTCCCATGAATTAGTGGTGACCAGACACAGCTCTGGATTCTTTTCAGAGACTCTGCTGTCTTTCGCAAGCTTTCCATCTTGTGTGAACAGTGGAATTTTCTCTACCTTCCTTGTACTTTATTCTATTAAAATGCAAAATAAAGGTTTATGGATAGAAAGCAAATAAACATAATAAACAGATGCTTTGACTCTGTTGATTTTCATCTTTCTACGGAGTTTGCCCCTGTAGCAGATAGGTGGGTTTCTGTGTCACTTCATGGCTGTAGGACCCCATCCTGCCCAGGTGTCACCTTGCATTTGATGCATGAAGTCAGACATGCGATTGAAATCTGGAGAAATCCAGGACCTTTGGCATTTTTCCAAAGGCTAAAAGAAATGAAAGGTGTTTGCAACTTGGGAGAAATTCATTCTTAAAAACATGAAACAAATTCTGTTCTCAAAGAATGATAGATTTAGAGGACGAAGTGATGACTACACTGGCCTTGAGTCACAGTGTTCTCCCCTTTACATGTCAATGTTGGTGATCACATTTTCTGGTGGTCATCTTTCTGTAAGCACAAAGCCAGGCATCATTGTCACAGGGTTTCCTTCTCAGATCTATGTCTAATTTCTCTTGCCTTTTTCTAAAAAAAAAAAAAAAACTAAACAAAAACAAAACTTCCCCTTTTATTAAGCTCAGAGGACTTACTACTTTGACTCCAGTTTAAAGAGGATCATTGGACACTGAACATCATTTAAAGGGCACGAATTCAAAGATGTTCTCTTAAACCAGTAGTAATTTAAAGCACCAAAGAAACTAAAATCCCTTAGAGTTGTTGCTGTAAACAATCGAAAATATCCCGTGTGCTCTCTTACATTATTTTTTTTAGGATTTATTTATTTATTTATTTATTTATTTATTTATTTTTTTATGTGAGTGCACTGTAGCTGTCATCTGACACACCAGAAGAGGGCATCGGATCCCATTACAGATGGTTGTGAGCCACCATGTGGTTGGTGGGAATTGAACTCAGGACCTCTGGAAGAGCAGTCAGTGCTCTTAATCTTTGAGCCTTCTCTCCAGCTCCACTCTCTTACATTAATTTGCAAGGAAATGACATCACATCCTTCTAGGGATGCATAGAAGCTGCACACAATAACCACCCTCCTCGGACCATAGCACACTCTTTCTCCCCTCAAAGGCAGTTTGATTGAAGCAGTGTATAATATAGTTGAAGTCTGAGATCAGACATGGACGTGACATTTTCCTATTGGACCTGTTTTTATGTCATTTGTTTTATATTTTAGAGTCCCAGAGTGATCATCTAATCCCTTTTCACCCCAAGACTTTTTATTTCACAAGTGAGGAGAAGCTGGTACAGGAAAAGAGAACTAGACCTGCCCAACCACATGAATAGTCTTGGGAGCCACTCCCTTATCCAGGCACTATGTGAATTGTGGAAGTTTAGTTTTGGTTTTAAGTGAGTCCACACTGTCCTTCAGTTCATGGTAATCCTCTTACCCCAGCCTCCAACGTGCTGGAATAGCATATATGAGCCACAGCCTGGTCAGTGTAAATATCTTCCCTGCTGATTCAATGCAACAATGAGAAAAAATAGAATCTTGAGTCCTGTGAGCTCATGTGGATCTTTGGACTTCTGTTTATTCAATCGTGGCACAAGAGTGAGAATTTGGTAGTACATATTTGAGGACTCCTGGTCATGGCCTTGGCCTGTTCCTGGACATTAAGTATGTAAAGGGTTCATGGTCTTTGAGTCTGCTTATATCTAGAAAACTTGATGAACTTACCCACTTTGCACAAACCCACTTATGGAAGCAGGTAGCCATGTGCACCACCTCACTCTAGAGTGTTCCAGTTGTATGTCTCATTGGCCCTTCCTGTTGGCCTACCCTATTGCAAAGCTATGTGAAACCAAACTGTGTCAATATCTGAGTGTCTGTCTTGCAATATTTCAACCCCAGACATACTTTTAAAATTTAAATTGTTTGAAAATTTTATACATGAATATGATGTATTGATCCATCACTCCATCTATGTCCCTCAAATTTCTGTGCTATTCTGCCTACTTTCTGTCCCAACTTCATATACTCCCCCTTTTAAACCTCCTGAGTCCACCTGGTGCTATGCCATGTGCCCGAGTGTAGAACCATGTCCTGGAGCATGGGGTTGTCTGAGAGGCAACATCCCTGACTTTCCATCCTCTGATACCACCCATTACCAAGAGTTCTCGAGTTAGGGGTACGACTTCACGAGCCCTCCCCAATCCATGCTAAGATTTTGGTGGACTTGGTTTAATGTGGGTCTTGTACATGCAGTCACAGCTGTTGAGCTCAGCATGCATGTGCATTGATCTTATTGTGTCCCGAAAAGACTGTTTACCTGCCGCTGTCCTGGTAGTATCTCTCGCAGCATTCTTTTAACAGGGTAGCCTAGCTTAGAGTGCCCAATATAAACTACAAAAAGTCATCTGACTCCAGGTGAAGTGTCACATATTGATTAAGAGATAAGCTCATTCTAAGAAGGACTGAAGGCTCCCCTATTTGGTCATCATTCTTCATGAGCTTTATGTGGTCTGTGAGTTGAATCTTGGGTATTTCAGGCTTCTGGGCTAAAATCCAATAATCAGTGAGTGAATACCATGTATGTTCTTTTGTGATTGGGTTACTTCACTCAGGATGATATTTTCAAGTTCCATCCATTTATATAAGAATTTATCAAATTCATTGTTTTTAATAGCTGAGTAATATTCCATTGTATAAATGTACCACATTTTTTGTATCCATTCCTCTGTTGAAGGGCATCTGGATTCTTTCCAGTTTCTGGCTATTATAAATAAAGCTGCTATGAACATAGTGGAGCATATGTCCTTATTATGTGTTAGAGCATCTTCTGGATATATACCCAGGAGTGGTATAGCTGGGTCCTCAGGTAGTGATATGTTCAATTTTCTGAGGAACCGCCAGACTGATTTCCATAGTGGTTGCACCATCTTGCAATCCCACCAACAATGGAGGAGTGTTCCTCTTTCTCCACATCCTCACCAGCATCTGCTATCACCTGAGTTTTTTATTTTAGCCATTCTGACTGGGGTTTAAGTGGAATCTCAGGGTTGTTTTGATTTGCATTTCCCTGATGACCAAGGATGCTGAACATTTCTTTAGGTGCTTCTCGGCCATTCGCATTTCCTCAGTTGAGAATTCTTTGTTTAGCTCCTTACTCCATTTTTTAATAGGGTTACTTGGTTGCCTAGAGTCTAATTTCTTGAGTTCTTTGTATATATTGGATATTAGTCCTCTATCGGATGTGGGATTGGTAAAGATCTTTTCCCAATCTGTTGGTTGCCGTTTTGTCCTATTGACAGTGTCCTTTGCCTTACAGAAACTTTGCAATTTCATGAGGTCCCATTTGTCAATTCTTGATCTTAGAGCATAGGCCATTGGTGTTCTGTTCAGAAACTTTCCCCCTGTGCCTAGGTATTCGAGGGTCTTCCCCACTTTCTCTTCTATTAGTTTCAGTGTGTCTGGTTTTATATGAAGGTCCTTTATCCACCTGGACTTGAGCTTTGTACAAGGAGATAGGAATGGATCGATTTGCATTCTTCTGCATGCTGTCCTCCAGTTGAACCAGCACCATTTGTTGAAAATGCTGTCCTTGTTCCACTGGATAGTTTTAGCTCCTTTGTCAAAGATTAAATGACCATAGTTGTGTGCAAATATGGAGACACAGTGCAGGACAGAAACTGAAGGAGGGACCGTCTACAGACCATTCCACCTGGACATCCATCCTATGTGCAGTCACCAAAGGTAGAGGTTGATGTGGATGTCAGGATGTACATGCTGACAGGAGCCTGATATAGCTGTCTCCTTAGAGGTCTGCAAGAGTCTGACATACTCAGAGGCAGATGCTCACAGCTAACCATTAAACTGAGCATGGGGTTCCCAATGGAGAAGATAGAGTGAAGGCTGAAGGAGTTGAGAGGATTCGCGACACCATGAGGAAAGCAACAATCCCAACCAACCAGAGTCCCCAGGGTCTAAACCACCAGCCTGGGAGCGCTTAGGGAGGGACCCATGGCTCCAGCTATATATGCAAGGGAGCTATATATAAGTGGGGAGAAAAGATCCTTGGTCTCATGAAGGCTGGACGTCGTGGGGGGGGATACTCCAGGGTGGGGAGGTGAGGTACAGGGGAGGGTGGGTGGGGGTACACCAACGTGGAGGCAGGAGGAGGGGGGAAGGGATAGTGAGTTCCTGGGAGGGAGGGGGGAAATGGGGTAAGGAGAGAACATCTGAAATGTAAAAAAAAATTTCCAATAAAAAATTTCCAATAAAAAAAAAAAAGAGATAAGCTCATACCAAAAAATTAATAAAAGATTTCCACTGGATGGTTTTAGCTCCTTTGTCAAAGATCAAGTGACCATAGACGTGTGGGTTCATTTCTGGATCTTCCAGACCCTGAAATATAGAGGCAGATGCTCACAGCTAACCATTGAGCTGATCACAGGGTTCCCAATGGAGGAGTTAGAGAGAAGACTGAAGGAGCTGAAAGGGTTTGCAGCCCCATGGGGAGAGCAACAATACCAACCAACCAGAGCTCCCAGGGTCTAAACCACCAACCTGGGGAGCACATAGGGAGGGACCCATGGCTCCAGCTGTATATGTAGGGGAGGACAACAGTGTCAGGCATAGGTGGGTGAGGAAGTCCTTGATCCAGTGAAGGCTGGATGCCCCAGTGTGGGGGAAATTGTGGGTGAGGAGGTGAGAGTGGGAGGGTGGGTGGGGGCATATCCTCATAGAAGCAGGAGGAGGGGAAATGGGAAAGGGGTTTCCTGGGAGGGGGAGAAGGGGATTGCATCTGAAATGTAAATAAAGTATCTAATAATTTTTTAAAATAATAAATTAGTTGACAATTCCAAAAAAAAGATTTCACATTGGCTTCATTCCGTCATGATGCTAGACTTTGCTGCAGGGTTTCTGTCCTCTCCCCGACCCTGACCCCTCCCCCAACCTCCACGCCCCCTCCTCTCCCCCCCCCCCCCCTGACTCTCAATGCACACAGATTTTGTCTGATCACTGGAGAAAAAGTAGTTGAGTTTGATATTTTTAAAAAAGTGTGTTTATTTTAGTCCAGTGCTTGAAGAAGACATAGAGCAAATATCATTTTGTGAGGAGACCCCCAATACTTGGGGGAGCAGTGTCTACCACACACTTGGCTTGTTTCTTCACTTAGGTGTGTGGGGAGATAGCATTAAGATAATTTAGCTGTACAGAAAAAGTTCTGTTTGGACACAACAAAGGAAAATTTTTAAAAGGATGGAAACATTTGAAAATACAGCATGGAAGGACTTTGTCTAGATATGGGGGCGGGGTAGTCTGGAAGTCCTTCTTAGAAAGTAGACTTTAAATGGAAATAGTGAAATAAGTAAAAGGGAAAGGTGTCATTTGTGGAGGGTTCATTGTAAAACTCAGAAACCTAATACCATCCTCTAATCTTTCCTCACAGTTTGCGTTTCTCACGATTTCAATGAAGCATCACATCTCATATGGCTTCTCCTCAAATTGCACATTCATCATTTTTTTATGACTACTGTGTGAGTAACTGATGGGGTTGGGGTGACGGTAGGCACTGGTGCCATGGCATGGAGCACACAGGTGCCATTGCGCTTGCGTAGAGGTCGGGGTAACAACACTCTTTCCCTCCTCTCACCTTCCATGCGTCCAGATAATTAAACTGAAGCTGCCATATCTGAAACTCATGAAGTTGACACGTGTCTTTACCCACCGAGATATCTCCCGGGTCTTCCATCTCTATAGTAGACTAAAACCAAGTTAAAGTCTCGGTTGCAGTGATGGTTACATAACTGAGTTCATCAGAACTCAGTTAAGTGCACTTCAAAAGGTGAGTTTTACCACATAGATGTTAAAAAATAAATCAAATTAAAATGCAAATAAACTGTGCTGCGGTCCACTGTTGTCTGGTTCCTCTCTCAGCTTCACACTGAAAGTGGCTTGGAAGGGTAAGCAGAACTGTGAGCTTCTTATAAAACCTAATCGAGAGAGAGAGAGAGAGAGAGAGAGAGAGAGAGAGAGAGAGAGAGAGAGAGAAGAGAGAGAGAGAGAGAGAGAAGGAAGAGGAGGAGGAGGAGGAGGAGGAAGAGGAGGAAAGGAGGAGGAGGAGAAGAAGGGAGGGGGAATGGAATAGTCCTTCTTGGTTTTGCTTGTGAATTCCTTTATATTTTTAACCCAAGAGAGTTTCTGTAATATGCCTTCAATTTGTAGGCAGGCTAGGGAAATTCCCCAACAAAAGTATGCTTTGTAACTTACTGATTTGACAAATGGAGTGTCATTTTAAGGCTTTATTCTGGCACCACATGACAGGTGCCTTTGTTATCTGGAAAAGATACAGCTTCCCTCACAGAGGACACATGATGTAGGCATCTGAACATTGTCACTGCAGTCATGGGAAGGCTCGGGAGATCATTTCATAACCTCTAAGACTGGTGTGACTGCTGTTAAATTGGAGGCTGTCATTTCTCCATGAATCATCGTCTGGTGCTATCATCTTTGATATTTATGTCAAAAGCGATCCCTTGCAATTTTTACAAGGGATCATACAACTCCAGTTGAATTGCATTTTCTTTACGGAATTGGAACCATCCAACTTAGAAAGGGAAAGCCTGTTTTAAAATGTGGTCCACCACTGCCTGGAAAGGGTTTCCCGTCCCTTTTTGTGCACATGGTGGGCAATACTAATTCACAAGCTACATCATTTTCACATAAGCAGTACTCGGGAACAGGTCTGGTTGCTGTTTCTACTTTACAAAGGAGGAAAACAAGGCTCAGAGACCTTAGGATGCTTGCTCCATGTTGGAGAGCCAGGAATTTGGAGGGGAGACCTATCTTAGAATTTGTGTGGCTTCCTGCTCCCAAGCTAGTGAAGGAGACATCGTATGACAGCTCATCCAGCTAGCCTTTTTAAAACAATTATTATTACTATTATTATTATTATTCTTTAATCTTTTCTATAGTCCAGTTCTTATCCACCTTCTGGTCCACCCTCTAACTGTTCCTCATCCCACTCTCCTCTTCCCCATGCCCCATCTCCAACAGAATGTCCCCATCCCACCTCACCCCACCAGACCTCCCACTCCCTGGGGCATTTTCTCTCACTGAGTTCATACCCAGCAGTCCTCTGCTGTATATGTGTCAGGGATCTCATATCAGCTGGTATATGCTGCCTGGTTGGTGGTCCAGTGCTTGAGAGATCCCAGGGGTCCAAGTGAGCTGGTCTTCCTATAGGATCGCCTTCCTCCTCAGCTTTTTCCAGCTTTTCCCTAATTCAACCCTAGGGGTCCCCTGCTTCTGTCTGTTGGCTGGGTGTAAGTATCTGCATCTGTCTCAGTCAGCTGCTCGTTGGGCCTCTTGGAGGGCAGCCATGCTAGGCTCCTGTCTGTAAGCACATCATAGCATCAGTAATAATGTCAGACCTTGGAGCCTCCCCTTGAGCTGGATACCAATTTGGGCCTGTCACTGGATCGCCTTTCCTTCAGCCTCTTCTCCATTTTTGTCCCTGCAGTTCTTTTAGACAGGAACTATAATGTTTATGTGTGTGCTGATTTCTTCTTGCTAGAGGATCGCATTTTGGGTCAGCTCATGGAAATACCAAAGTACATGCCTCTTCCCAGCATTTTCATGGACCAATGTTTCCTGTGCTTTCTTTTAACTTTTAAGGAGCTATAAGCAAAGACTCCTTAAGGCTTAGCTTGGTTAACAATTCTGACAGGGATGGCAGCATATTAAATGTCAGAAAGTTACAAAGGCAGATTTTAAATGTTTTCTCCTTCCTATCAATGACCAGAAAGGTAGTAGAAATTCCTAATAATAATTTTAAATCTAAGGGGCAAGCCAGTGTTAAACCAGTTTTTAACATTGACATAGGCTGCTCCTTTAATTCTCTTTGTAGCTCTTTTTGTTTGAAGCAGTTTGGTGACACTACCAGCCTAGCCCAACATGACTCTTTTTCTAAAACATATTGATTTTTCAAAGTCCTAACTTGAATATGTTCAATTTCTTCATATCAATGCCTATTATATTAGGCATACAGTAGCGTGTAACATCTGTCCAAACCAACCTCAGGCCATATCAGATAGTGTGGTTAAAAAGTCCTAAAGTACCTTGCAAATATATCTGAGAAAAATTCTTTACGATTAAATTCGTTCCTTGGTTTTTAATCGATGGAGAAACTGATGTGGAAATGAATGAAGATGTGTTCATTTCTAACAACTTATATGATATGAAGTCATTTGACTCAATCATAAGGTTTTCTATTTTTGAACTACTGTGGCACCAGAGTACTTGCTGTAAAATATTCTAACATGGAGACCTGAAGTGTAACCCCACTTTTTAAAAAGTAGACAGATGTCTATCCAGGGGCCCACACACTGCAAACTCCTGCAGCTGCTGGAGGCTTCTGAGTTAGAAGAGATGATGGTCACTTGTGGCTCTTACATAATTGCAGCAACAGAAACTGATGCTGTTGAAGACATTGGAAAACACCCGTGGGTCTTTATGGTCATCACCTTCCTTTCCTTTGGTGTTGTCCTTGAGTAAAAAGGCAGCTATGACCCTCCCATGTTCACTGGAATTGCCTTTAGCCAACCAACCACCCAGAAGGCTGCACATGCTTGTAAAACGATGCAGCAGCATCCCCTGCTACCATAAATCATGATGTTCAAAATCATTATTCTTATTTTCTTGTCTGTACTTCTCCACGTCAAATGAATTAACTAAGAACTTTTTATCATTAGACTTACGCTTTTTGTATATTGGAAAACTACATTATGTAGACATATTTAACACAAAAATTTAATTTGTGCGGTGATTTCATATTCACAGTAACACTTAGGCTCACATTTTCTGTTTAAAAAAAACACCACAAAAGACAGCAAGATAAAAATTATTCCCCGATTTTACAGAGAAGGAGCGTTAAGTTCTGAGGTTTGATAGAGGCTAGTGAGGTACTGTGTGTTCATGTCTTGGCGGGATGTAGGATTGGTTCCTACTATCAATCTTTAGTTTTGAAGCACTGTAGGCTTCCATCCTTCTCCACTCATACTTCTTTGCTTTGCTTTTGTGTAGGTAGCACAAAGAGCAAGGTGCATCTGTCACAATGTCCCTGTCCTCTGGTACCGAATCCAACTGTGTTTGATGGTCCTGTGAAATCCCCATAGGGAGTGAACACATAACCCCATAGGTTATGTGCTGTTAAGTGTGTGTGCACGAGAGCAGAAGTGACTGCTCAAGGTGTCTCTCCTTCTTGTGTCCCTATCACAGATACCTACCCCATTTACCCCGTAGGTAGAATTGAAGAGAACTTCCCCAAAGTAGCACCATTGGGGCCGTTTGCCACCACATTAAAAAACATGAAACAGAATGCCTGTCCAAGCCTCTTCAGGTCTCCTGGGATGTAAGTTGAGGCCCTGAGAATCGGATGTTCTGCGTGACCCAGCTAAGCTTGTGTACGCACTCCTCATACTTACTGGGTACCCACAGTGTGTCAAGAATGATTTGTGTATATTGTCTAACTGTGGACAGAGGGAGCATTCTGATATCCATCGAGTTTGCACAGTAAGCAACAGATTGAAACAGACAGCTCTCACAATCCTGAAATTCTCCTACAGCAGGTTAGAAGGTGACAATTGCCACAAAGATTCAGAAGCCTAGCTTCTTGAACAGATTTCTGAGCTTGAACCTCAGTCCTCCAAACTGTGTAGGATAAGCATGTTTCTTAGCTTCTTTGTGCCTCGTATGTTTTATTAACCTAAAAGAAAAATTTTGTGAGCATTTGATGAATTAGTACCTGACCAGAATGCTTGTCTTACAGCACAGCCTTTGTAACATTTGTGACAATAAAAATAAAAACAATTGCTGTTGGGAAAAGAACCAGAAAGCAGCATAGATTTCCCAGAAGGGTTTTATACAGACTTGCTCAGATTTGAGAAGAAAATGTCTCAGGAAAGACTTGGAGAGGTAGAGGAGTTAACCAAATGCGTATACTGGAAAGCTCAGCCTCAGCAGAGGAGGCAGCCCTGCTCGCCATCCTGAGGTAAGGAGGTGGTTGCTGATCTGGAAGAACTGAGGGGAAGCCAGTGTGTCCTCAGTGGGGGAAATCTCATCATGAGCCTGAGCATTCAAGCCTCAAGTTGGGGCTTGAAGGTCATTGATGACATTTTTATTTTGAAGGAAATGAGAAACAATGGGGAATTTTAAGAAAGAGGGTGTTATAAACTGATGCTAACTTTTAAAAAGATTACTTAGCTATGATGAGATCAAGTCGCAATTGCACAGGGCCCCAAAGCAAGGACACCTGAGGTTGCAAACATCTATATGCAGTGTGATCACTGCTTTATTCTGTCTGAGTGCAATGGGAGAGGGTAAGGAGGATTTGCACCCAAGTTACATTTTGGAGATAAAAGAATTCTTGATGAATTGAATCTGAAACAAGCAAGAAAAGAAAACCCAGCAATGAACCCAAGAGTAAAAATCCTCTAAATGATTCTTCTGTCTTCCCTCCTCCCTATGTTCAATATTTTTAACCTACCTTAAATTTCCCTTCGGAGTTAAGCGCAAAGAGTGTTCTGCTGAGAGTAGGAAGGACCGTGGTGCAAGGAGAGGATCTTGGCATTATGAGAGACAATGGGGCAGAGACAGGAAGCACATCCATCTGAAGGAAGAAGACAGGCTGGCAGCTCCTCCCAGAGAACATCGTGGAGAACAGTTACAACTTAAATAGGTGCAGAAGGATCCTTAGGAGACCCAGCTCTGTGGGCAGTCTTTCACAGCATGAGGCAGGCTCCAGAAGTTTCCCTGTGCCAGTATGAATTTCTATACATACTGAGCCCGGAGAAGAAAAGGTTAGGACATCTGAGAGTGAATGATGGTGCTGAAATCTCTTTGGAAAAGAAAAACCTGTGAGCTTTTTATTTTTGCTCCTTCTCATCCCTTAATTTCTGCTCCATTTTGTCCCCTTCCTTCTCCATATGAGGATATAAGCTATTGCCAATATCTAGCCTGTCCAGGAAATACTGATTACTTAAGGAATTGATTATGACTTTTTCCAGTGGTGTCTAGTACAGCATATTTAACTGTGCCTCGTAGCACAAGTCCAGTGCTACCAACTTCCTCAGAATGCTCCTTTTCTGGACTTCTATAGACAACAATTTTGCTGGACTTTCCTGTTAATATCATGGCTTCCTTTCATACCCTTCATTCTACTCGTATCAGGTGGATAATCACCCACAAAATCGTTCCTATCTGCTAAACTAGAGTCTCCTTTAAAAAGGAGTTCTCCTGGACTCTGAGCACGTTCCTTTGCTCATTAACAGATGATGCAGCCCCAGGCTGCATTTCTCTGGGGTAGACAGAGGAAGGCTGACAAACTCATGGACATCTTCTGCTAGAAGCCAGTAAGCTGCCATTTGTTCCTCCGGGGCCCTAGGCAGTTGCTCATCCTTTCTTCTGACAATTGAAAAGGTTTCCAAGTCCCCGGTGACAGTGTTGACAGTGTTGAGTGGCCCTCCTAACAGGTGTTCCTCTGAATAACCAGACAACAGGTGTTAGCCTGGAATGGCCTGCCAAAAGCCAGGGTATCTGGAATAGAAAACATAGTTCATTTTTGAACAATGATTACCGTAATTAAGATCTATGGTAATGGAAATGATGACCACACACACACACACACACACACACACACACACACACACACGTGAATGCACACATACTCATGTGCCATATTCACCCAAATCCTCGGGCTGCTTGGTTAAGGAAATGATAGAGAATAAATTAGACAACATTGCAATATACTTTCAAATGTTAAACGTTCTTACTTCTTTTGAGGAGACCTTTAAACAACTATTCAGCATCACTAAAAATCATTTCCCATAAGGACCCTACCCAGAATTTGCTTTAGATGGTGTATACGCAGGAAAAGTGAAACACTGGGTACTAAGGAGAACACCACAGTTTGTACGTTCAGGAGTGACTGTTAACCACACCAAGTTTTACTGTGTATCCTCTGGTCACCTAGGGAACCGCTTCTTCATTCATAAACAAAATTTTTGATTCTTGAGGAGCATGTCTTCTCTGCTCCTTATTTCTTTCCTTCAAAGTCATGCAGAAACCTCTGAGACAGGGCAGCCAGAGTGATTTACAAAAGGTAACACACATACCTCATTTCCCCTCCTCCCTCCCTCTTCCTTCTCTTCGTGAGACAGAATTTTGCCATGTTGTCCAGGCCAGTCTCCAATTCCTGGGTTCCACGTGATCCACCTCCTCACTGAGCAGGAACTGCAGGCAAGCCTTACTGACTGCCATGCCCAGAATGCCTTCCCTTTCTCCACACCCCCCTCCCTCTCCCTTCCTCATTCCCCTCTCCCTCTCCCTTCCCCTTCCCCTCTCCCTTTTCTCTCTCCCCTCCCTTCCCCTTCCTCTTCCCCCTTTCCCTTCCCCCTCTCCTTTCCCCTCTCCCTTCCCCTCCCCCTCTCCCTTTTCTCTCTCCCCTCCCTTCCCCTTCCCCCTTTCCCTTCCCCCTCTCCTTTCCCTCTCCCTTCTCCTTCTTCCTCTCCCTCCCCTCCCCCTCCCCTTTTCCTCCTCCCCCCTTCCCCTGGTCTCTCTTCTAAGAGCTAGGCATGAAGGCTGGGAGCCTTTCATTGCTCTAACCCAGTCAGCTACAGGAATGGAAAACAAATGTATCAGACCCAGGCAGGTATTATAGTAGTGTGATTTTCTGGTTGTGTATCTATCGTCATA
This sequence comes from Mastomys natalensis, assembly GCA_021653895.1. Taxonomy (NCBI): domain Eukaryota; kingdom Metazoa; phylum Chordata; class Mammalia; order Rodentia; family Muridae; genus Mastomys; species Mastomys natalensis. The sequence goes on from JAJTUV010000143.1 coordinate 217,443, forward strand.
ATAATCAAACTGACTCACATAGGTCAGGTCTGTGTTCTACTCTAGATTTATTGGTTTGCAAGTAAGAGGAATGTGGGTATTGGGTAGAGTTCAGTTCTAGCTAGAATATACTATGGGTTATCAATAATTTCCACACTACTTTGAATAAACAGTCTGGACTTTTAAATTAGCTATTGCCTAGTTAGGAAAGAGTGGCTTGAAGAAACCAGAAGGACTATCCAAGTAATCCTCTTTGTAGAGACTGCAGCTGGAGGATATTTTCTTTCTGTTTTCTTTCTTTCTTTCTTCTTTCTTTCTTTCTTCTTTCTTTCTTTCTTTCTTTCTTCTCTTCTTCCTTCCTTCCTTCCTTCCTTCCTTCTTTCTTTCAACATTTATTTATTTATTTATTTATTTATTTATTTATTTATTTCCTTCATTCTTTTTTTTTCTTAGCATCTTTTGGCTAAGCTAAAACCGCTTTTCAACTTCTAAAAGAAAGTATGCAACAACTCTTTCTCTAGAATCCTTTGCCTAAACCAGATATGAGGTGCATACCTTTAATCCCAGCACCTGAAATACAGTGACTAAGTGAGTTCAAGGTCAGCCCAGTCTACATAGAGAGTTCTAGGTCAGCTAGGGCTACATAGAAAGACCCTGTTTCAGTAAACAAAGAAATAAATATTACGTATTCATTTTTCTCGGAAGAGCAAAAACTACCATCTTAACCAAACTTAAGCAAATATTCTCACATGCTATTGTTGACAGCATCTTTCAAAGTTTGTATATACTCTCCAGATAGTTACCTAGCTAGGTCTTTCTCCTTTCCAATTACATGGAAAAAAATATCACCTGAGCATATACACCTAGTTTGACAAGGCATCTTCAGAGTCCTTCTCTGAACAAAGGCTTTGGGTAGTCTGGTGAATGGACAACACTGTGAAGTCAGCAGTCTCCCGTCAGCTTAGGGCCTGTCACTGCTGTTCACTTCCCTTTTCCATTTGATACGAGAAGAATTTCCCAAGCGACAACTCAACACTTCTCTTCTTCCTACCCTCTCCTCCATCTTCCTTAATGCTTTCCCGTTTGCCCTGGCTTGCCTCTCTGGATACAAATAAACTATTCAGAGTGCTAGATGGACCTATCTGAAGAGCAGAGCTGAGTTTCTTCCTTCTCCTTCTTCACAGATGGGAGAAGCCCATGATTTTCCACCCAATGTCCCACGGTAACCTGCTGAGACTCTGGACACTGCACTCACCCCACGTGCACACAATATGTTCTTTGACATGATTAGAAATAGATAGTACCTGTAACAACAATCTGCCACATACTGCTGTTGTCTCTGGACCTTGCGCTGGGTTGCAGAGGGCTCTGTAGTGAAGGAGGGCTTGAGGTAAACTGTGAGTTAAGACTTTTGCATCCATATGTAATAAATACCAGACATCTCATTTTTTACAACTATCTAGTACTCTTAGAGTAGTGATTTTCTCTCAGTTGGATCTTACGCTCTGAGATAATTTGGCAGGTTTTGAGGAATTGGTGCACGACTTTATGGAGAAGCTCAAACATGAACAGACATTAAGTTAGCTCAAAAGCCTAGGAACTGAGCTATATTGAGAAAGATACAGCTGACTTCATTGAGTTCATTCAGGTTACAGAAGGTCTCTTTACACCTGATGCCACAAACGTCGAAGAGGGCAGTGACCAATTCCGACTGTCACCCCTTAGTAAAAACCAATGGACTCTAAAGACAAGGGAAGAGATCTAATCCTCTTCTGCTCTCCTTGGCTTTCTTCTCTCACAGAAGGCCCTTCCCACCCTTCTCAACCTGTTCAGCCTGCTCCTATAGCCACGGCAATTTTACTGCTGTGGTGGCTGCCAACTTGGCTGGTAAGAAGCCAGGCCTGGAGGTGATTGATGGTCATGGCAACAGCATGGTCTGAGGGCCTTACAGGTCAGCTCCTAACTCTTCCCACAAGACAACCTTGTTGCTTTTTGTCTTCAGCTGTTTTAACAAGAGTATGGGAGACTGGATGGCTTAGAAAACATGTAACAGAGCTACACAGTCCCAGAGTCTGGGGAGTCTGAGATCAACATACCTTATGGCTATGCTCTTAGTTTTACATGGTGTTAGGGGCGAGGAGGGAATCAGGTCTTTCCTATCCCTTCTTATAAGAACATAGATTCATGAGGAATCCATCCCAGGGTCCACTTACCCCTCAGAGTTCCATTACCAAATACGCTGGAATTTAGGGTTTCAATGTGAACTTTGAGACAACATACAGGTGAAGTCCACAGCAAACTTCTTGAAAAACTGTATGACATTCCTGAGAACCTGGTTAGCCAAACATGATGTGTATTGTTCTTTGAACATAACCTCTGAGTGGGAAAGGGAGACAGGAATGGTGGGCGCCACACAGCCCTTTAAAACCAGAGTTAAGACAGCTTTTTCAGGAAAAAAAAAAATCTGATTGTCTCCTCATATCAAGGAGAGGCCTTACCTTCCAATTTTATGAGTCACAGACCCTCAAAAATACAAACCTCACCAAGGACTTGCATCTCCAGGAGCAGAGATTTGGCTCAAGTGAAGCTTTGGGGCAAAGGTTTAGTCTGCTTCCAGGTGGGAGGGCCTCTGGGATGGCTTGCACTGCCTTGGGTGATGTACCCTAAGCCCTTATCTACATCTTTGACCTACATCCTGATCCTAGCATGATGCACATTTAAGAGGGATGCCTCAGCGAAGCCAGGCCTTGGCTTACAACCAGTGCAAGGTCATTAACAGTGAATCTGTTTCTTAAGTAAAAGGAAGCCTTCGCCTGAACCTCTTCTGAGGTCTAAGCTGAGGATAGAGCATTATATCTTCCTTACAGATGATTTTTAGAGCTAGAAACTGGATCATGAAGTAGCTGATATTCTTCTCAAATAGGAGAGGCCTGTAAGGGTCCAGATATCATGGTCAAGGAAAAGGGAGCCTGGGTGTTGGGGCTTCTAAATGTGAGGTTTAAATCAATGAAGTAACAGCAATCGAGCCTGAAGAAACAGGGCAGTAGAAGGCTACCATGATGGGATGGGCCAAACAGACTGACGCCTCTAGCCTGGAGCCTGGGTGATTGGTGGAATCAATTAGCTTTCTGAGCTTTTTATTGCCCTATCAGGCAGCAATGAGTACATGCACAGGGCTCTTCTAGAACTACTAACTTTACAACGCTGACAGCTGAGAGCATGGGTTTTCCCCAGGTCCAGCTTCTCAGCTCTGAGAGACTAGGAAGTGGAGAATGACACCATGATGCTGGCCATGGGCACAGGCTTTTAGGAATGGTGTCCAGGTTTCAGTGGCTCATAAATAGCAACTGTGGGACTATCCCCAGCAGGGGACTTAGGGGGATTGCCTTTCATATAGGCTTGCACTCATTTTGGGAGCAGCCAAGAGACTGAAAGGAGAGATTTTCGCCTCCAACAGTGAATTTTCTCTGAGCCCAGCTCTGGCTGAGACCAGCTAGTCTTGTTGATGAAGGATGTGAACATTGCAGGCATGCACAGCACTGGTGTGTGGAGCATTAGCTGAGCTGCAGAGGGAAGCTGGCTGGCTTGGTCACTCAGCTCACTAGCAGGTGACAGGCATGCTGTCATAGTCTCAGTTCCTCTGGCTCAGTTTTTGCGGCTCCCACCCCTTATAAACACAATCCCAGTTTATCTGTCTTTCATAAATATTAAATTAATGGCGATTTTGCTATTTGCTTAGAGCAGCAACAGGGGCAGGGTTTATATGCACATGTACACGTTTTTTGCCTTCTGGAGATGCTAAGTTGCTTTGCCAAATTTAATCACTTCCCAAAGCAGCTGAGGTTTGTCTCTTTTTAGTGAGCCTCACCCAAACTTTGAAATGCCAGAAAACGTTCATATTGCCAGGCCCTGAACTGAGACAGACTGAAGCCCAAGCAGGTAGTACCCTTTCTAGTCTCCCTTAGACAAGGGGCTGACCTTCACTTGGTTCTTACCAGGGACAAGAGTAACAGAGATACTGCCTCAGCTGAGACAGAGCTCAAAGAGTAGAAAGTCAAGAGGCTGGGTTTCAGCTTTAGAAAACTCCCAGAGTCCTCTGTTTTCCCTGATCCTGCAGCAAAAGGGATGATCAGATACGATCAGATACCTAAGGGAGAAGTTACCCAGTTGCTCCTTCCATAGACTCCTTAGGATGGGGGCTGGTGACCAAGTTAGTCATAGGCAGTGAATTGTGGAAGACTCGAAGTCTTACTGATGTCATCCAGAGACACCAAAAGTGGCCTAAACCATGTAAGGCCCAGGGTTTCCTCTTCAGAAGGGATACACAGTATCTCATCAGCTAAATTCATCCACCCTGGAAGAGGTGACTCTTCAAATGACCCTTGTGTTGTTCCTCAGCGTTCAGGGCTGAGGAGCACACCAGGGGCACCCAGTCTCAATCACAATTTTTTTGTTTTATACATTCCCTGTATTCCCTTTGGTGACTTACCTGTGTTGATCAGGTGACTGGCTGTCTGTTATAAAGCTGACTTGCTATTCCATACTCTGTTGCCTTTCTATGGAAGATTTGCAATTCTGAAAACAAATCTACAACTGTTTTATAGGTTTTCACTATTAAGATAGGAAATCTGAAGCAGATACTCAGTAATGAATAAAGTCGGGAACATCAAGCATGATTGATTCGAGTTGACCTCATTGGCCGGCTTCATTGGCTTTTCATTTAAATGACCAATGAGTGATATATCATAGCGTAGTTTAAAGTTTCAAATATGTTTTCAGACAGAAATATTCCAAGAATGCAAGTCAGGTATATTTCTCAGATAAATAACAGCCATAGCGTTACATACAAGGAAATTCTCCCTTCTCAGGTTTCCCTAGGTTGAGATTCAGGGGCCATCATTAATCATTCATTGGGGTCGGTCCTCCAGTCAATGGAAGTTGAAGAGAGCTGTTGGCTAATTCCTCCAGGCAAGGGATCATGGGGTCAGAGAGGGCAACTGGGCAGTCCTGGTGTTCAGATTCAATTCTTCCTTGCCTGGAGTTCAAGTGGTGTGTGTGTGTGTGTGTGTGTGTGTGTGTGTTGTTGTGTGTTCGAGGGCGTTTATCTGTTCCAACACAGACACGGAGTTTTCCTGAAGAAAAAGCTGGACACATCGTGCATTGACAGAGTTTCTTACAGGGCAGCCTCTGAGTCCTGGCATAATGATTCAGGGTGGCTTTCTAACGGGGAGAAATAAACTCACACCTTACTTCTTTAATACATCAATAACAGCAAGAAACCAATCGTTTGTCCCACCTGGGCCACCCCAAAGCCTTCCCAAGTTCTGCTGCCAATCCGTTTTTGGTTTCCTTCCGAAAAGTGGTTCCCAGGCTCCAGATGGCAGGGACCAGCAACCTGGAAAGCGGGTGCTGGGTGAAGAGTGAGTAGCCCGGGACACATGTGACCACGGAGGACAGGAACCCGTGCCCACGCTGCCTGCCGGCGGTGCCCCTTGCGTGGAGAGCGGCGCGCGCGGAACGGATTCCGGAGCCGCTGGCTCGGGCAGGGGGTGGGGTGACCGGGTGGATCCTGAAAACCACTGGGTTGCCAGTGCGTGGTGGCATGCAGCGTCTCGGGGGCAGCTTCTGAGGGCAAGACACCTCCTTCCACTCCCGGGATAGCATCTCCCTCCTCCTTCACACCCCCGCCCCCGGGACCGCGGCGCTCCCTCCCCGCACCGGCCAGTGAGTACACAAAGCGGCGGGTGAGGGGAAGCTTCGCAGGCGTGCACGGAGCAGTGAGATCACTGGCGTTATAAATATCCCGGTGCCAGCGCCGAGATCCGCTCCGGTGGCCTCTCTCTCTCTCTCTTTCTCTCCCTCGCTCTCTCGCTCTCTCTCTCTCCCCCCTCTCCCTCTCCCTTCCCCGAGGCTATGTCCACCCAGTGCGGCGAGGGAGGCAGCGCCAGAGGCACGCAGCCGCGCGGGGGCTACGGAGCCCGGAGCCAGCCCTGCAAGATGCACTTAGGACCCCCGCGGCCGGAAGAATGAGCCTGTCCTTGCTCTTCCTCATCTTCTGCAGCCACCTGATCCTCAGCGCTCGGGCTCACGGGGAGAGGCGTCTCACTCCCGAAGGGCAACCCACGCCTCCTAGGAACCCGGGGGACTCCAGCGGCAGCCAGGGTAGAAGTAGCGCGACGTTTTCTTCGTCTTCTGCCTCCTCCCCAGTCGCAGCTTCTCCGGGCAGCCAAGGAAGCGGCTCGGAGCACAGCAGTTTCCAGTGGAGCCCTTCGGGGCGCCGGACCGGCAGCCTGTACTGCAGAGTGGGCATCGGTTTCCATCTGCAGATCTACCCGGATGGCAAAGTCAATGGCTCCCACGAAGCCAGCGGTGTAAGTAAGTTGCTCACTGTCCAACAAAACCTGTTCTGAGAGGGGACGGTCAGTGTACCCTTGGGCCACGGAGCACCTTTAGGAGTTCCAGAGTCTGGGACTTAGCTGGTTCTGGAAATAGTCTTGTAGGGATGGATGCCAGTCTTGGAGATGCGAGCAGACCCCTGTCTTGGGTTAGCAGGCATGGCTAACCTCAGGTGAGGTTACCGAGGTGAAACGGGCAGCTAGCTCCTTTCCAGAATGCCCTGGCCGAAAAGACCAGCCACCCACCAAAGTGGAGGAAAAAATAAAACAATGAAGGAAGTATTAATCTTTCTCCTGTACAATTTCTTTCTACTTATGAACTAGAACCGCATTTTTTCTTTAAGCGTCAAAGTATCTCTATTCTCTGTACACAATTTACGTTAGTTTATGAAAGTACCTCAGTGCTTCCAGTCTCCAACTACAAATATCCTATATATCCCGTATTATGTTTGCATATTAGTATCTCTGTGTAACTTTACATACATAGTCATCATTCACACGTATACATACATATGTAGACACACACACACCAACTCCACATGTCTACGTAGAATTTATGTGTACATGCATATGGGAAAGCAAAGTTCTGCTTGCAAGAAAGCAATATGATCTAGAAAACTGGACAGACAGTATGATAACTAAGTCCGGTGCTGGGTTTAACAACGTTTAAGTAGGTTGAGACCCTGACAATACCTTGTTAGCCTTTGGTTTCCAGGGACAGTTAGAGGAAAGTTCTTAATTTTAAAAGAACTGCAGAGGAGGCGGAAAGCGGTTGTAAATTGAGTATAACTTAAAAAGAAAATCAACAATCCAACTTAAAATTTTTTTGAGTTCTCTCTTTCTCCTTTTCTCTTTGCTTACCCTACCTGCCTTCCATCCACCCCACCTCACCCGCTGTCCTTCCACTCCATCTGCTTTTCTGGACCATCACAGTGGCCATTCGTACTGCCCTTGCTGCTCCTAGGCTGTTGAAGTGAATGCTGGTTTGGAGCTGTGTGCCTGGGACTGTAGTCCTCTCTGTAGTCCTGCGAAGTGTTTTCTCTCTAGGTTTAGGTCGTTTCCAGCAGGGCTCAGTTCTCCTGATAAAAGCCACAGCAGGGACCGCTCAGACTCCTATGGAGAGCGGAAATGGGGCCAAGAGATAGTGCTGTGTAGTCACCTGGCCCCTCTTGTCTTCCTGGTGGCTCTCGGGTACACCTCACTAGACCAGTGTCCCCTGAAACTAGAACACGTCTGTTTACTCATCTCCAAGAACCACGGACTTTATTTGTTGGGCTGACAGTCGGCTGGGGCCTGTGGAGAGGGTTTGGAAATTCGAGCATAGGTGGAATGGCTGACCAACCAGCCTCTTTCAATGAGTTAAGAGGATCAGGCGCGTGAGATCTGGCAGTAGCAGTCCCGACAGGTGCTGTCGGCTGGGTGCTTTGTCTTTGGAAAGCACCCTTTCAGCGGGCTGAGGCGAAGGTGGAGAGGTAGTGCACAACAGAGAGGGCCCTCGTCTCTCAACCCATGGTCCACATTGGACCCCCTCCCTTCACGTTCAAACTTCGGTCTCTGTGTATGAAGGGAAACAATCTGCTCTGGTAAGGGTGGGTTTTCTGATGCTTCAGGGAGATGTTACTTCTGTTTCAATATTTCTGCTCACTCTCCTCATTTTGCAGAATTCAGTTCTACCACGAGACAGCCTTTAGTCTCTACCTCCAACAATCTTCCTAGCTTTTGTACAGAAACTTTCTCTAGTTTGTGCACATAACCTTCGCTTGCTCCGGAGAGACCCTAGTAGCAGGTATCCAGCAGTAGATTGGGGTCTCCTGTGGCTGGAATAGCTTTAGGGTACTAGGGAGCTCTGGAAGAGGAACAGTTAGTTCCTTCTTCATTACAAATACCCACTGAAGCTAAACATGGCTGCGGAATAGGCCTTGCTAGAAGGGAATTTACAGAAACATGAATGAAGGAAAGAGAACAGATCAACAGACTTCATTTATCTAAAGAAGAAACTGGCCAGCTACATATTGTTTCGCTAATTTATTTTAAAATCCTCATTGAAAGGTGGACACAAACCAGAGGAGATGTATCCTAGGCAGAGACTAATAAAACTTTGTAAGTAGCTTTTTCCTGAAACGGCCATTCAGAGTTTAATTTGTATCTTTTAAAAGACTGGCATTCATCCATCCATCCATGTAACCAATATAGTGCACCTGCCCCAGAATGCATGTTTTGGTTACCTCTGTGCTATGTTTTCTTTTCCTTTTTGCATTTTCTCTGGCTTTGCCTTCCACAGTTTTTTTCTCAAAGGAAAGCATAACTTAAATCTCACAGTCACAGTCCTTTTGGTATCAGGAGTTCCCAACATACCTCTATGAAATGATTTTATGTGCAGCAGTGGAAAGGCATGGAATTTGGAAATTTAAAATGACTCTTTACACTTAGGTAGCCACGGAAGAAAAAGCAACATCTACTTGCAATTGATTACTATAGTGCACTTTGAATGTCTGTCTGTCTGTCTGTCTGTCTATCTATCTATCTATCTATCTATCCATCCATCCATCCATCTTGGACTATGTCTTGCTAAGAATATATGTGGAAACATGTGTGTCTCTCACAAGAAAGGCTGAAATACATTGGGGGAAAAAAAAACCTCCAAATAAATGTTTTTCTTTTGTTTCTTCGATGCCACAATAAGACATTTTTTGTCAAATAAAATGTTGATTTTTACTTGATAATAAATATATTTTCCAATCATAAAGATTTGTTTAGTTTTACTATCAAAATCATGTTCTAGCCACAGATACTAAAACATCCCTTTAGGTACTTCAATTAGTAAGGCCCTGGTTTGCCTCATTCAGTAGTGTATGCTTTAAAGACAGAATATGGTATCTAGCACCTTGCATATGGACCCTTGTAGGAAGGAAGGAAATGGTGGGAAAGATGAAGACTAGACAAGACAAGGGGTGATGAGCTCTAACCCTGAAGAGAAATGAACAGGTGCTTTAACTTACAAGTTTTCAACTTTAGCTCCGATACAGTGCTTTGGTTGACTTACCTTGGGCCATTAAAAGTATGAAATTAGATAGTTAGCAGTTCAGAGGGAAAACTTTACATGACGGCTATACAAAGCAGTCATACAAAATACGAAAATTTCATTCACATTTTGACTAAGAGAGTCCTCAATTTTACACTTTGTTTTGAAAAATCTGCTTTGACTATCCATTTTGGTATCATATGCTCATCAGACATCTCCCCTAGCTGAATAAACCAGAACTTACTGTGCAGAGAAAATCAAGGGGAAATTTTGTTACTAATTTAATCGGCAAAGACTGAGCTAAACTGGATCATTCAAGACTAAGATTTGATAACTTGGCAGAGGAGCATGTCTGTTGCTATGGATGAGAGTAGAGAGACTTCAGGGTTGCCATGTTTTTCTTTGGAAATTTTCAAATGCTTTATTGAAAACATGTGATATCTATGTTGTTCTAGCTTTTATTCTCCTAGTCTATAATAATGTGTCCCCCATTATCAATAGCACCTTCTGATATTAAGAGAGCTAAAGAAGAACAGGAAAGGAAGCTATGCAGTTTTTTTTTAAAGCGAGGTAAACTTATTCATTAAGTGTAATCATCCTTTGAAGTAAGTAGATTAAGGACCAATGGTAGAGACACCAAGAAACTTTGTCTCTTTCAACCTTGATGTCAACCTTGACATTTTACTATGAAAGGCTTCTTCCTTCCATCTCTGTCTCTCCTTCTCTCTTCTAACCATAAACATCTTGGGAAAGAGGATACATCATCTTTAGTACCTGCATATGAATTAATTTGTCCTGAGTTCTCTACACCCATTCTCAAACAGGAGAGAGACGCAATAAATAGTAAGAGCAATGGAAAACACATGAACCCATATGAGGGATGTCCCCAAGACAGTGCAACATCAAAGACAGTCACTGACTCCAACAACAAATGTCTACTTGGGTGTCCCCAAGACAGTGCAGCATCACAAACAGTCACTGACAGGTCTGTGAGACAATTGCCTTCCACAATTTTGCTTAAGGACACAGTCTTAGCATCCACAGGGAAATTTCCCTCAAGTTTATTATCTGCAACTCCTAAAGATTAGGGTACAAAAACATTGAAGTTTTAAAAGTCAGCTTTATAGAAATGTTTCTTGGGATGCATTAATTCATGATTTAATAACATGGATTTACAGTATTTTCTAGAATTCTTTAATGAGTTAGTGAGAACTGCATTATAAAGTAGATAACATAGATAGCTTCTGCTGCTTTGGAGAGAGAGATGGAAAGTCCATTGTGAGTCCTGCAGAATTGTTCTGGTATTCTAGAAAACAAGACTGTGAAATCATTATTGATATTAGTTTAGAAATTATGATTTTAACTATGATTCTAATATTACGTAAAAATTACATTAAGGTTTAGAAGATTAATTACAAACTAGCCTTGTGAAAAAATTCTTATGTGCACACATATACATACACATGCTCACATACATGCATGCGTGCATACACAAATATACACACATTTATTAAACTTTCAGGAACACTAAATCTTAAAATTATGTAGTCTTTCCATTATAGGGCAATATGTGATTTTTATAATAGAGTTTATCATACAAACAATGCAATGTATAATAAAATAACACTTTTATAGGCATTATTTCATCATCTCCTCATATTTAAAATTAATTGCAATGAAAAGGTATATAAACAACACATATAGAATAAAATACACAGCGTATTAAGATATAAGTTAATTGAGCCAAAATGAGTTCTTACAAGAAGGTCTTACGGTCAGAGAGCAGTTGTTTAGTTAAACAAGGACATGTTTTTTTAAACCAAGTAAATAAATTTATAAAAATCTATAAAACCATTTAATTTCAACATCTCAAAAGGTAGACTGAAAACACGAGAATTTGATCTTTGATACTGCTGTATATTTTCATTAATATAGGACCAATTTACATTTATAAAGCTGAGTACATCCATAAGGAGAACAGAAAATTCTTCAAGTTCCTTGTCATGGCTTCCTAATAATTAAGATACAGAAAATATTGAATTAAAAATGATCAGAAAAATGTTTCTTGGGCTGCATAAGTATGTGAGTTAACGCACCCTTAGCAATCTAGAGGCATGAGCATACTGAAGACCACCATGAAGAGCTCGTGGTCCCATCTATTGTCTTCTTATGTCAATCATTCCACAAAGAAGAGCTCTCACAATGGCCCTTCCGAGCTTCTGGTCACACATGCTATGTTTACATGTTCATCTCCAATCAATCAGCTATACACTTGAACTCTTTACTGATGCTTTCAATATTCTTCTTAAATTCTGATTCAAATATATCTTTTTATCAGATACGCTAGTCATATTTTAATAATAATGATAATAAACTAAATCTTTATAATTTAATTTTATAATGTTAAATATCATGCGTGTGAAGTATATTTTAAATTTTAAAAGGTTAACTACATCATGTATGTATACGTATTATACGCTATATAAACTGATGTATGTAACTTTACAAAGTATTCTATGTGTTTTGCCAGTATCTGTTAAAGTGATAATGCTTCTAAATCCTTGGATGTGTATCACAATCAAACAATTTTTATATTAAGTTCTACACAAATTAAATTTTAGAAATTTTTTGAAGGAAATGATAGGCAGGACACTAGTGTCTCTTAACACTCTCTTACAAAGTTCTGTGTTAGGTGGGTTTTGTTTTGTTTTTGTTTTTCTAATTTGTTTCTTTTAATTTTCATGAAAAAACACAGCACTAAAGTGGTGCCTGCAGTTTTTCTGAGACGTTTTTCTTATTCTGGGCTGAGACTGTTCAAAACAACAATAACGAAACAGTTTCCCAGGTATTCTCTTTTCTCTGTGAAGTTTCTAAGTGTTTGAAAAAATGGAGCTGAGTGAGCACGCAGTAATATTTGTGAGATAAGGAGCTCCGCTTTTGCTGTGCACCTTAAGTCTCCAATAAATCGATTCACCTATATATACACATTGTCCTCGTTGGCAAATTTAACCATTGTGCACAAGTCCTGCAGGGGAGAATGCTATTTCAAGGAAACCTGAGGAAAATGTCACCTCTGTAGCGTTCTCACCACATACTGTAATCAGGGTGCATGCTTGAAACAGTTGTGTCCAAGTGTTGAGGTCTTCTTTCTCCTCCTCTGTGTTTGCTTTGCTTTGTTTTGTTTTCCCCAGCTTTGATGAACTGTATTACTATATTTCAGCTCTAATGAAATACACTGTTTTATATATTTTAACAATATCATATGCATAACTAACAACAATATTGTCCTCACTCATATTTATATAAAGTCTTTTGTGACTGTATCATTAACACTAGGCGGGCTTTCTATCTATGTGTGGAATACATGTTGAACCTTACTAAAGCCCTCAATGAATTGCAGTGAACAGTGTCTTGAACTCAGCACACATGGTTCTTGAAATGACTGTAGGAAATAAAGGGACAGTGGCATGACACACAGACTGCAGCACACAGTGACAATATCATACAGATCATTATAGTTTTCTAGAAAATAAAGCACAATATGTATCAATACATAATTCATTAAACAATTCACAGAAGTAATATAATTTATATTTTGAGTATCTTAGGTATAGTTTTTATGGTTTTAAAAGATTGTTTTATGTACGAAATTATAACTTTCCAGGCTTTTGAATTTTGCATACTTGTGAAATAGTAACAAGTTAGAATTATCTTAAAAATATTTTAAAAGCCTCTTTCAATACTTTTAGGGCTTAAAAAGGATCCATTGTCAAACTTACTAAAAGCAACCTGCTATTTGCAAATACAGAATTACTGAGGAAGCAGAATAAAGTTTGTGAATCTTGAAATAAGTCATTCCAAGTGTACACTCAGTGCTAGCCATTCTATAACATATTGGATGTCACAAAAGGTCATTATGTGTTCTTTTATTTAATCTCAGTAGTAAAAACTGAGAACAGTCTAAGTAGCCATTGAATTCTTCACAGTTCTGTGTAGAAGAGTCTGTGTTTTATTTTGGGATTTTTTTGTCATCCTAGGTATTTTGGAAATATTTGCTGTGTCTCAGGGGATTGTAGGAATACGAGGAGTTTTCAGCAACAAATTTTTAGCGATGTCAAAAAAGGAAAACTCCATGCAAGTGTAAGTAGAAACCACTTTGTGTTTGTTAAAAAGTGCTCCACAGGCTTTACGTTCGTAACAAAGTGAAGTGATTGTTTTCAAAATGAGCAGACAAGATAGACAATTTGTTTAAGGAACTTAATTTTTTTTCTGGTAAAATTATATGTATGTATAACCAATTGTGTATGCATCTGTAAGGAATCACTGGAACATTTTGCTGTCTTGAAAACAAATAGAACCTTTTAAACTGTAAAGGGTAAATGTACTTGCAAACAGCCTATGCACCCGGATCGACGTGGTTAGCTTTCTAGAGAGCCCTGGATGAAACTTGTCACAGCAATGAGCTATTATTCCGTGGCATCACATAAACCTTACATTTGGTGGCATGTGCGTTTAATAGATAGATGAATTCTTAATTGGTTTTACAGGTTATTCATGATATCAATTTTGGGGTCTAAGTAATATCATATATTTTCATGTAAGTAAGTAAAAGATAAAAACGAAGACTGCAAAGCCTCTTCTCACCTCCCAGAGAGAAACTGTGCTTGATGAAGCAGAGGGATTTCTGTCCTGTATTTTTTTTTATCACTTCAACTATAATTACCTAATACTAATCTTGCATTCAAAATTTTCTTCAGAGTGATTACTCGTTTTGTAATCATTTAAAAAAATATTTGTTTCTTAGCTTTTACTACTTCTAGATTCTGTTTATTTTTGTTAGTGTATATGTATCACACTTAAAAGTAAGTTAGGGATTTTTTGTGATAAAAGAGATTTTCTTTTAACACTAAATAAACTTAAGAGTCAATTATTTGTTAAAATTAGTCCTTTAATTAGTAGGAAATGAATAGCTGAATATTTCTTTTTGTAATTTTCAAATTATACAGAAAATCTAACTTAAGAGTGAAATCAACTGACACTTGCTTCTTAGCCTTTTACTCTATGAATCTTTAAGAATTCAGCCAGAATTCCACGCATTTCTATATGGAAAACTTTACAATTTTCTTTCCTTTGCATCCGAAGGAATTAATTCCCTCTGAAGAACATTATGGCTATTTGGGGTTTTGTGAGATGGTACATATAAAGTCCTTAGGGCAGCATCTGGGACCTTGTGAGCGTTCAATAAACACTGTGTTTTATTAAATGCAATAAGCTAAACATAATGTAAATGTAGCAAAGCACTACTATCTAGGATTAATGAGAAGCCTTTGTTAAACTATTTAGTCATTAATTTCAAGAATTATAAAAGCAATTTATTTCATTTCTGGGTTGTTTCATTCTATCAAGGACTAACACAATTTTTAAAAATGAAGGCTATGACTGAACAAGAAAAAGTAACATTTCATTCTTTTCTGTGGGAGAAATCAGACATCCCTTGTTTTGTCAGGAATAACGTTTGATCACTAAAAATTCACACCCAAGTTGGAAAATAATGACTCTTCATTGTTCTACTTTAAGGCTGTAAAACCATCAGAATCTCAGTGTCCTAATATACGAGATAAGTAAAGCAAGTAAAGGGATCACCTCTTACGGGTTTGTCTGAGGGATGAAAAATTGTAACACGGAAAATGTACTCATCTGTGTACCAGTGCATACAAAATAGATGGAAACTCGGGCCAGCAAGAGGATAATTGCCACAGAAAGCAAAGTATTATAAATGGATGCCAATTAGAAGGGTCAAGCTGAGAGGTTAGGATACATGATTCCTCTGTCAAATGCAAGTAACTAATTTCTAGAAACTTGACCCAAATGTCTAAGGATGACTGGTGGAAATAATGCAGATAATGCAAAAACAGCATCTGTTATTCTTCCTCATCCTGGCAGGCCCAAGTTATTTCATGGGATAATGACTTTTAAGCAGTACAAAGCAAATCTTGCTCTTGTCACTCAATGGGGCTCTTAGATACAAAAGACATTCTGATGACATTGAGCTGAACCGTAGATAAAAAATTAAGCCCCACGATTGTGTCCAAACTTTCATTCTCTTATCTGAGCTTTTATTAGCATGTTTTTCCCCTCTAGATGGAAACCTAATTAAATTATGAAGTGATTTATTTTTAAAGAAGTTGAGTTTAGAAACAGCATTAATCATAGCAGTTATCGGCTTTGTGCCCAGCTGCTTTGTTTCGGAGTGGAACATGTTAAAGAAACGTTCTTCTAACTTCCAATGTGTTTACCTGACTTGGTTTTGATACTTACATAATTACATTATCGCCCAAACCACTAACCCACACTCGGTAACATGTAGTTCATGAGTTGCTTTATATTAGTAACCTTGCAGTGGCCTTAAAGAGCACTTTTCTGCTCCTTTGTCCAAACTGAAAGTAAGTTAGAAGTGTAAAGTAGCCAGGTAACTCTGGCAAAAAAGCCCTACAGCTTGTCCATTTCAACTCAGTTCCAATAACAGAGCTTAAGTTGTCGCCAGGCTACGGTGATGTATTTTCACAGCTTTGCAAAGGACTTCCCACTCACAGGACCTCATCAGACACTGAGGCAAGGAAAGAAGTTTGAGAGGGGTAGTTATTTCCCTAAGGTACACAGTTGTAGGATTGAAGGGAAACTGTGTCCTCTTCAAATTTCCTCTTTAGATATCCAAATGGTTTGAAGGCATAAGTTAGTTTAAGAGATAGCACTGTGTTTAGGAATGAATTACATTGTTTTCATGTGCGTATAGGTATTATTAAGTGCCTGATTAAATAATAGTTTTATACCATATGTCAAAAATGAAGATTATGGCAGATCATTAAGAGTATTTATAGCACTCTGTTAACTAGCAAAGAAGAGGGGACTCCTAGACCAGATCTGTAAAGTTGTAAATTAATTTCCACCTTCTCATCTTCCCTTGGACCCAAAACATTGATTTTGGCCCTAGCCTTCCTCTCAAACTCTCCAATACTTGATTTTCATCTATAGAGGAGGATATGTGACTGCCACAGAGCTTGACACAGGCATACTTGTTTGGTGTGACATTGTGTTGCTTAGAGAACCCCTCTCAAGGCTAATTTTCAAATGGAAAAGAACTGCTTGGTTCCTAAAAATATTCATGTGCTGAACGCTACTTTTTTTTGTGGGTGAACACAAGGATGGCGTACTGCAGCGGCCAGCCCTGTGCAGCATGAAGGAGGTAGCGCTGATGCTGACAGAATTGTCCCACTTGTCAATTTCACAATAGATGTTTTACTTGAACCTCAAGTGGACAGGTGGTGTTGCAAGCTCTCACCCCATCCCCTCATCTGCGTGCACCTCTCCTCAAAACCATTCACAGATTCCAAACGTGCATGATAGCCATATTCCTACTATGTGAAATTCCCAGCAAGCTTTAGAAGAATCTAATTGAAAATATTTTTTTCCATACAATATATTTTGATGTTGGTTTTCCTTCCCCCAACTCCTCACAAGATCCTCTCCAGTTCCAACTCACCCAAATCCACACCCTTTTTCTGTGACATGGTGTTATAGGCTGAGAGTGTATGGTCTTTTTGTCAGGAGTTCTGGAGAATAGGAGAGAACGATTGCTTCCTAGAGAGCCAGCAGGGTTAATCAGGAATCACCATGGCTCCCTTCTCTGTCTTAACCTGTTCTGGATGGAGGCACTTTCTGAGACTCTGTGTCTTCTCAGGCTTTCATCTCTTCACCCTCACATTTGGGGTCTTTACAGAAAGCCAGCCAGAGGACCTTTCCGGCTTTCCTACACACTTGACGTGTGATTCGTGAATCCCTCCAGGTGTGCAGTTAAGCCCACCAACCACCCTTGTAGTTCAATTCCACTCCACATTTATGTCATGTTATGGAATATTCTGTGTCCTGCTTTTCTAGTTGAAACAAATAGGAAGATTATAGCGGCTGCCTGCAGTGGTGGCAGTGGTGTTTTACATGAAATAGTATGTACAGAAATTTTGGTGTTAACGCCTGGGAACTATTATCACTTGCAATTTAAACAAATCTTCCAGAATGTGTTCCCTGGCAGCTGGTGGATGATCTCCACTGTCTCCTTCTGATTTCAAGGTCAAGTAGATGTGGTTCCTACATTATTTAGATTTAGCCCAAATCCTACCTGCCATTAGGCCTTGCTCCCTGGGACGCCACTGTTGCACACACAACAGCCTCTCATCTGCTAGGTTTTCCTTTTGCCAAGGAATCAAATTTGAAGGCAAGGTTCCCAAATTCACATTGGCACAGGAGCTGGGGTTCCTGTGCTCATGGTCTTCTAGTTCCTTTGACATCCCCCAGTCCATTTTAGTATCTCAAACCCTAAAGAGAAAATTATAAATGTTAGGAAAGTTGGAGATCACGTGTGCTTCCATGTTTTCATGACGTATGCACAATAGCTGTTACACATTGGGGAAAAGTGTGTTGGCTTAGCTATCCAGAGAAAGGCATGTGGTCAAATGGTTATTTTCTTATGTCTCCGGGTTTTAGGGGATCATGTTTGGAAGGAAGGCTAATTGCAGAGTTTACGAAACAGGCTTGGAATGTGTACTGATCAGCCCTGAGTGAGGACTAGAATATTCTCCTTTCCTGGGTTCAGAGGGTGCCAGCTGGCTAGCCAGGAGGATAGTCTGGACTGGACATCCGGTGCTGTGGGCAGTGAATGAGGAGCCAACATCCCCCCAAGCTCAGCATGTTTACTAAAAGGGGAAACAGAGAGACCCGAGCAACGCTTACGATTATCACTTAGAAAAATAACCTATTACGAGCCCCTTTTCCTGTCATGACTACAGGGTCTAGGTATAGAAATGTCATTAACATGGTAAGAGCTCATTTATATGGAAAAAGGAAAGAGCCAGTGATCTGCCATCCAGAATAGGTTTGCAATTAATTCTCGTATCAGTCTTTAATTTTGCCTTCTGTCAGGATGGTGAGAAGAACTTTGTTGAGGAAATGTGGGGCAAAATGAGTAGACTCATTGACTCAAAATCCAAGCTGTTTAAAGCAAGTAATAGTGTGTCATTTCTCTGATGGCTTGGGGGTGGGTGATGGTACTTACCATTTATCGGTCTTTAAAAATGGAAGAAATTCAGAGTAAGTTGGCTACACAAATGTGAGGTGACAAGTCTTAATTTTCAGTGTTATGGAAAGAACTGTGGTCTCAGTCAGAAGATGAGAGCTATGAATCCAACCTGGTAGTTGAAAATGTGGGACTTTAGGTGGACGGTGACTTTACTCTTCTGATTTAAGGCCAAATAATAGTATGTTGACTATTGCAGGAGGTAAATAATGCAGGCTAATCACAGTATATTGAGTCGTGCAATTTTACAGGGCTATTATAGTCACCAGAAATGAAGCACCTCTTTTCTATTCCTGGCCTCCATATACGATCCTTACCTCATCTCCATCACTTCTATCTAGCTGCTGGTGATTCAAGTCCAAACTCCCATTTCACACTTACTAAAATAGAGTCTCTAGAGATACAGAGATGCAGCCAGGAGAATAGGCATCTTAAATCTGCTCTATGATTAATTTTTTAAAAACTTATATTGATGTCCTTTAAGTTGTTTATTTTTAATCCATTTAAATATTTGTATAAAACTTTTAAGCCTTCTGAGATTATGTAGAATTAAAACATAAATCTGCTATCTGATTGATTTTTTTAAAGACAATTCCTGGTTGACATTTGCCACTGTCTTACTGGAATGATTATTATTAAACTCAATAATCCCTTGCTTACTCAATAGGAATAATGAAATATAGAATGGTAAGACGTTCAGCATCAAGCAGGAGCTATGGCCCTGCTAGGATGGCATAGCAGGGCTACCATGTACCTCCATATGACTTACATGGTACAGGGTAAAGGGAAGCTCCTTTGGGCTCACATTGCCCTACATCAGGACACTGCTATACATAGCAACTTTGGTAAAACTAAAGGTGGGAGCCAAGCATTCCTGAACATTGTTAGAGAAACCAGAAGCTGGGAACCATGCAGTTAGGACACTGCTTAAAGCACACGTTGGTTGATACTTGTTTTTACTGCAGTACATAATATTTTAGTTATTTGGGTTGAATTAATTCTTTCTCAAAGAAACTAAAATTAACTTTCTCAAATTAACTTAGGAGAAAGAAGCCAACCAATGAAAACATGGTAAAATAGATACATAGAGGAAATGCCTGATAAGTTCCTTGTGTTAGGTGCCATCTATCCAAATTCACTCCAGTCGACACCTCTTTCATGCACTACATCTTCATCTGTTGCTGTACATTTTGAGCACTGGTATTTGCATAGCCTGGCCTGAAACTAGAGATCCTTGGATTCAGCTTTCCCGATGCAGAGACTACAGGTCTGCGGCAAGAACCTTTAAAAAAGCACCCATAGTTTAGAATGGATTCCACACTGTGAGAACGCACAGTAGAATCAAAACACTATTTAATTATTTACTTATTTGTTTACAAATTAGCCCACAAAGTATTAGCATTCACTATTTTCAGAGACAACTTGTGATTATTCATTCCTTTTCCTTTCCCTCAATCCCAACCCCTCCCTCGTAATCATGTGCTAACCCCCATAGCCAGTTCATGTCTCATATAATTCTTTAACTCCACACTCTTCTGGTCTCCTTTCTAACTCCATGGCCAGTACCTGCTCATACTCTCACCTGCATTAATAAAAACATCAAAATACTCAAGAGAACACGTAAAGTTTGTCTTTCTGTGTATCATCTACCTAGCTTGATATAATACTCACAACCAAATGTCTGAAACGTTCATGAGTTCACCATTCTTTACAGCAGAATAAAATTCTACTTTGTATAGGTACCACATTTCACTTACCCATTCTTCTCTGGATCATCATCTAGGATGGTTGCATATCCTTGCTACTGTGAATAATGCAGCAATAAACATGGATATGTAAGTGTCTCTATGGCAGGATACCTAGTGGTGTCTGAAGATGTCCAGGGTGATATGGATGGGTCCTATAGTAGGTCCATAGAGATTTCCATGATGTCTATACAAGTTTACAGTATCAATAGTGCAGAAAATTTACTCCTTCCTCCATCTCCACTATTGTCTGCTGACATTTGATGTCTTGATCTTGGCCATTCTGATCGGGATGAGATGAAACTCAAAGCAGTTTTAATTTGCAGTTTCCTGATGTGCAGTTCCCCAATGACTAGTGATGTTGAATGCCTGAAAAAACACATATTGATAACTTGTATTTCCTTTTTGGGGAATTGTCTGCTCATGCTCACTTATCAATTGGCAGTTTGATTTTCTTGGTGTTTATGTTTTACAGTTCTTTGTATATTCTAGATACGACCTCTGCAGCATTCTGCAGACTCCCTAGAAGCTTTCTTTGTGCATTGAAACGTTCCGATTTCAAATGATTCCATCCATTGATTCTGGGGCATTCATTCCCTGGGCTAGTGGAGTCCTGTTCAGGAAGCCCTTGCCAGGAGATTTCACTTGAAATACATTCCCTAGTGTTTTCCTCTGGGAGTTTCTGCACTTTGGGTTTTCAGTTGAAGTTTTTGATCCACTTTACAGGTATCTTTGTGCCACTTGAGAGATGCATTTCTAACTTGATTCCTTTGCAGGCAGAGGTCAGTTTTGCCAGCACTGTTTATTGATCCCTTTGTCAAAAATTAGGTAGCCATAGCCAAAAGTACAGCATTTGACAATAAAAAAATTTTTGCTTTCATTAGCAGTGTATGTATCCCCTCCCTCCATGTAATGATTTGGATATTTAAGCAGGATTATTTTACTTGCTTAAGTTTTACTTGTTTTGACAGAAATAGTAAATTACAATACATTAGTTGGTTTGGATATTTCACTTTAATGTTCAACTCAGAGCTTCTTGACTGTAACTTGTTCAGATGCTTGTAAAATGAAAGAGAAATACACAGATAATTTAATTCATTAAGGAAGACTGGAGGGGCTTATGGGCCTATATAGTTTTTCACTGTAGAAGCTGCAAACACCATAACATTTGGCTCCACAGTCAGCAACAGTTATCAAATCAATTAAAACATATCTAAAACAAAGATGGGAATTCTCCCAGTTTTTATTTTTCTTTTGTTGCTGAGTCAAAGTCTCACTGAACTCCTGGTTTTACACGTATTCTCTTGTTTTACTCTCCTGAGTGCTAAGATTACAGGTGTGTGCCATCCTGTCCAGCAAAGACAGAGATCTGAGGCGTTGTTGCCCTAGTGACAGACAGTGAATAAATACTAAAGTTATGGCTGGCTTCAGTCGGTCATTTAGCATTTGATGTACCTGTCTGTATCACACCTTTGATAAATGAAACCGTGTATGCCAACTTCACTCTTCCCCCTAGGGAAATAATGCATGCCTACCATTTATAAACCATATACTTATTAGAAAATGTCCTATAATTTAAAAGAGAATGTAGCATGAAATTCCCCTAGAAACACTCAGTCCTAGATAGGATGTCATCATCAGTCCCCCGCCAGGATTCAGGGAAAGATGCTGAAGAGGAGGCAGAGAGTGTAAGCGAGGGAATAAGAGGACATCAAGGAAACAGTGTCTCCAGACACAACAGGATGGATGCACACGAACTCAGAGAGACTGTTGCAGCACGCATAGGTCCCGCACAGTGCACAGGTTAAAGCTAGATGGGATCCCAGAAGTGAGAGGGGAACTGGACACAATCTCTCATTCCTAGCCAGGAAGCTACCTCCAGATGACAGTGTGCTTGCCAAGAAGAGTCAGTTTTCTCCAGTGGAGTCTCACTGGTGTGTAAATCACACTTAAGGGCAGGCCTGATGCTCCAAGTGGACTCCCACAAAATTAACTCGGATATTTTGTAGGGATTTTTGTTTGGTTGTATTTTTTCCTTCTAATTTTTCTTCTTATTTGGGCACTTAAAAAAATCACTTGTCTTTTGCTTGTGTTTTATCGTTTTTTATGGGTTTTGTTTGTATGTGTTCCTTGCACTTTTTCTTTTTATAAATTCTCTCTTTTATTTGCCTGATTTTTTTTGAAAGAGAGAGAACAAGAGAGAGAGAGAGAGAGAGAGAGAGAGAGCTTGGAGTTGGATAGGTGGGAGATGTGGGATATGGGAGGAAATGAGGGAGGGGAAAATAATCAAAATATATTGTTTGAAAATTTTACTTTTAAGCCGAGCAGTGGTGGCGCACACCTTTAATCCCAGTACTTGGGAGGCAGAGGCAGGCGGATTTCTGAGTTCGAGGCCAGCCTGGTCTACAGAGTGAGTTTCAGGACAGCCCGGGCTACACAGAGAAACCCTGTCTTGAAAAACAAACAAAAAAATTCTACTTTTAGTAAAAAAGTGGAAAAAAAAATCACTCTAGAAAGTCATTCTCCAACGTTTTTTAGAGTCTTTGTATTCACTTTGGTAAATGTACATGTTTTCCGGTCACTCAGCTCTCGAGATGTTCCATGCTGACCATTGCATTAAAGATATTCTGTTTAGTCGTCATTATATCTTTGAGAAGGTGAGTCTATTGACAGCACCCACCAGTCCTTAGAGATGAAACTAGATTTCCTAATGAAAGTGGCCGTGGAAAGATTTGTTCAAATGATTCTGGTACATTATAGATGGGGGACATTTTTCAGACAAAACACAAATTAGAAGTCAATTAAGACAACCCAAGCAGTCTGACTGTCTTTGCTCTGTCTTTCAAGTAGGATGTGGAAGGAATAGGGGGCGGGGCTGCACACAGCGTAGGGCGTCACCACAGTGTTGTCTCTCCATGTGACCTCTGAAGGATGGCCATCCTCAATAACCATCACCTTTGACAATTTTTCTAAAGAACTTTAGAGCAGGAAATCTTAAGAGTGGAGAAAGACTCTATGTTGAATAATTTTAGGGGTTGGAGAAGTGGGTTTTCACTCTAGGATGGAACTGATACATATTTTAAATATGGTGTGTGTGCATGCTCACGAGAACATGTGCATATGTACATGTATGTGTCAGACATATCCTTAGAAAGATGACCTGTCTCTACTTCCTTAGAAACCATGGGAGTAAACAAGGCCAAACAATGAAGCCCACTTCGAAAACTGACAAGCCTGTCTATGCCCTTGTTATCTGGCAACATTGTTAAATAAAAAGTTTTATTGTTTGAGATGTTAAAGATTAAACCCAGGTCCTCTCAAATACTAAGAGTCTAACATTGACCCATTTGCAGCTCAGGCCTATTATTCTTTTAATGAAATGCTTCACATCTTTCTAAAGTACTTATTTTATGGAGCCACAAACAGCTGAGACGGTTAAAATTTTTATTTTAAACTGTAACTGGAAGCCAGGTGTGGTACACACCTTTACACCTTTAATTCCAGTATTTGGGAGGCAGAAGCAGGTGGATCTCTGTGATCTCAAGTCCAGCCTGGTCTACAGAGTGAGCTCCAGGTCAGCCAAGGCCACTTAGAGAGCCCTATCTCATAAAAGCATAATGTAAACAAACAAATAAACAAAAACCACTTTCTCTCAGGAGACAGTTTCTGTAAGTTTAATTTCTGGAAGTTAAAGGCCAGACTGGTCTATATAGAATTCCAGTCTAGCAAGGGGTATGTAGTAAGCCTTTGTCTCACAAAAAACCAAAACAAAACAAAAAACTAACCAACCAACAACAGAAATTAAAATCATAAGTATGTTTTTTAAGTGGGAAAGCCTTTTAAAGAGCTAAACAGTTATAGATAAAATAAATTCAATTTATAAAGAAAGTCTCTTTAATAAAAACTGGGAACAAATAATGTACAGCATTATTATAAGGGTCATTACAGCACCCTTTCTGCAGACACTGGCAGTTTGGGAATTGACAAGAATATACATATATATATATATATATATATATATATATATATATATATATATCCATTGCAAAGAAGCTTGCTTGAACCTAAGTGTAAAGACTAAGGAGACCACTGGGTAAAAGACTTTAATCCCAGAACTCCAGAGGCAGAAGCAGAGGTAGACAGATCTCTTTGAGTTCAAGGCTCTGGTCTACAGAGCAAGTTCCAGGACAGCCAGGGGCTACACAGAGAAGAATATCTGGAATCCTGTACCCATACCCCCCGCCAAAAAAAACTTGAGGCATTTGTTACACATAGGTAAAAATGTTGAAAACACTCTAAAGTTGGTTATGTCTTTGGATTTGCAGAGCTAAAAAATTTGTTTATGGGAATGTTAATAATGGATTTGTATAATATTCCTTGAGGGCCCAGATGTTCAGATTTCAGTGTGTACTGAACTTCATTGCAGAGAAAAGTTTGCTATTATATATATATTAAAAAAAAAAAAAAAAAAAAAGCAAGGAACAGAACGTTTTCTACACAGAAGCATACCACAGTGGGGAAAACCAACAGTTATTCTCAAACCCAGGAACTCTGTACAAATGGGACTCTCTGAAGTTTTGAGTCTTGTTAGTCTGGACTAGTACAGGAATTTCTAAGCCATTCAAGGCTTTGGGCTCTCTCCTGTTTGTTGGGAACTGTAGATCCTTATCTTGGGAAAATGTGCTGGCTCACTTAGTAGCCATGTAGGCAGGGCTTCTGCATAGGAGCTGAAAGATAAGAGCTTAGACAGCAGTCCCAGGGCATGGTAGGAAAATGGATTGTACACCCGTACTGTCCTTCTGTCATATACCTCCAGATTGCTCAGCTTGGCAAACAAGCTCGTTTGGGGGTGTCACTGGCTTGCTTTTGTCAGCCCCATCTCTTGTCCTTTCTGCCATACATCCCAAGTGGAAATCACATCGCAGCACCAGTAAGTGTTCACAGTGTGCACACACATTCACGTTCCCTGGAGGCCTTTTCTCATTCATACACCTTCTTACTGTCTCACACGTGACACAGCCGCAATGCTGGCTGTCATAGGGCTCTCCTGCCTTCCACCTCTGCTGCTGACTGTACTCTGTGCACCGAGGTCACATGACCTCTCATCATCAGCTGCACCTTGACAGACTCTTCCAGTCTACCTTCTGTGCATCCAAGCTAGCTTGACTGTGTGGGTGTGAATAAGACGCAGGTGAAATGTTGCTGACGAGTTTTTTTCTTCCTGGCATTTTCTTCCTTACTTCCTTGAACCACATATGTGAAGATATATTTTTTCCTAAAGAACTTTAACACATGCAATATTAATAGAGCCATATGCCACCCCTCTCTCGGCATCAAGAATCACACGGATAAAACTGAAAGTATGCCTGTTTGAGAGGAGTCATATGACTCTGCTAACTACATCCCTAGTGGGAGCGTGGCTCTCTGCAAACACAAATGCACATTTGATTGGGCAATTGTTTCTTAGGATTATAGTTCTATTTTTCTTTTATGACTTAGAGGGGAAAAATCTTAAGTTAAATTTTAGGTACAATTTTCAAAGAATTTAAAAAGCAGTAACAATACTTATACCTATTGAAATGAGAGTTCATAATGCTTAAATTCCAAATTCTTAGTTCCAAGTATTTGTGTTAACAATACTATATCACCTAAACATAATGAAAAAAATTTGTGTTGTAGAAATAACTTAGGAATATAGAACCCACCCCCAACACACAGACACACAGACACACAACACACAACACACACACACACGCTCTAACTTTAAAAGGAACAAAATAACTTTATAAAAGGAAACAGAGTAAGAGGATCCGAGATCCATACAATTTTTGGATTTTCAAGATTTCATATTTATTGTATGCTGAAATACTGTCACAACTTAAATATTCTCTTTGCCCCCACCTCTAGGCCAAATTTACAGATGACTGTAAGTTCAGGGAGAGATTCCAAGAAAACAGCTATAATACCTATGCGTCAGCGATCCACAGAACTGAAAAGACAGGCCGGGAGTGGTACGTGGCCCTGAACAAGAGAGGGAAAGCCAAGAGAGGCTGCAGCCCACGGGTCAAACCCCAGCACGTCTCCACCCACTTCCTACCCAGATTCAAGCAGTCCGAGCAACCAGAACTTTCCTTCACGGTTACTGTTCCGGAAAAGAAAAAGCCTCCCAGTCCTGTGAAACCAAAGGTCCCCCTGTCGCCACCTCGCAGAAGTCCCAGCCCAGTGAAGTATAGATTGAAGTTTCGCTTTGGATGATGCTCGTCCCGGCCTTCTGGGAAACCACTCTTTCGCCTCAGGACCTTCTCTACAGGCGTCATAGGAGCCCTGAAGGAAGCTTTCGGACACAGTGTCCATCCACTGTGCTTACAGGAGTACAAGTCAGGTCATATGTTCTGCTTTGACTGAACTAAAACTGCTTTCTAAATTTTTATTAGAAACAGACGTGAGATTCTCTGTAGCGATCCAGGGAACACATCCCTTCAGATCACTAAGGTTACAAAGGCCTCACGATTTGAGGATGGTTAGCATTCTGCATTTTCAGACCAGTTCAATACCCTGGACTATGGATTTTTCTGGCTTTTACAGATCAACTGGAAAGAATATACATGATACATTTTTTATTTTTGTTTTCCAAAGAATATTTTGATGCAGATAAAATATTTTATAAACTTTTGGTTTTTTTAAGGTACCTCAACATTGAGCATATTTTTTTACTTTTATTATTTTAATTGACGTGACACAAGCAGTTGGTTTATTGCTGTTCATGGATTATTAGCATTTTGGTAGCTTGTGTGGTACGATCTGGATCTCCTTGGCGTTTTTCTCTTTATGGCATCGTTTACTTCATTTTAGCTATTACCTCAAATCGTATAAGTTTAGTTCTACATTTAATTTTTTTTTTAAAGTGTGCTTTCAAAGTCCCAAAGGCTCAGCTTGGAGGTGTGTGTTGTGTAAAAAGGCATGGCATTGTGTGGAATCCAGCCACGTTAGCGGCTGGACTTACAATCAGAGGGAAAAATTTTGAGACATTTTTTTGATGGATTTAAAGGTTTTATGTAAAGAAAAGGATGGAGGCAAATGCGCACTAGGTGTGCAGTGTCTCTGTCTTTTGCTTCTTCTCCTTTTATCTGCCCACTGCCCTCATTCAAGAACAGCTGAAGGAATAAGTTTTATTCTGTCCATCAAGCATACACTATGAAACTGGAGTGCTTAAAAATACTTCTTTGACTCCCTGTCATCCTTACTATATGGACCCACAGGGAGCAACTAATCAGGGTGTGTGTTTGTGTGTGTGTGTGTGTGTGTGTGTGTGTGTGTGTGTAGCTGAAGGAGATGAATCACTAACCAGGTTTTCATGTCAAGTCTCATGGTCAAAAATACTTCTATTATTCAGTGAACCCCCCTTTGAGCTTTCTATCCTGAAGGACATGACTAGAATGAATGGGTCTGCTCTGCTCTAAGAAAACCCGATGTACTCTAGAAGCATACTGCCCTTGTGACGCAGGAGCCTAATTTGGGAATTTGATGAGCTGAAAACCAGACTTCATTCACAACCCAACTTCCAAATCCAGAATGGAAATCACAGAAAGTTTAACTTACAAAGAGTTACAAAATTTATTTTCTTGTATAATCATTTTTATGGAGATCTATGAAGCATAAGTGTTCACCTAATATTCCTAAATGCTGCAATAAAGAGGTATAGATGACCATTAGACGTGTGTCTTTCATAGAGCAAAAATGTTCACACGAAGTCTGTACTTCACACTCTGGTCTATCTGAGGAATACTGATCAACTCTTAAAACGAAGTATGGCTTACTTTGAAACACAAACACAGTTAAGACATTAGAGCTGAACTCAGTGGCACACACACAAGTTGTATTATTTTAATGGGAACAAACTGTACTTGTATATGTTATACATAATATGCTCAGAATTAAAGTCAATAAGTTGATTGAATATCGCACTCGACACATAAAGTAATGAGTTGGTACAAATTTTAATTAGCATATACTTGAGAATTCTCCTGATTTAAATGAGACAATGGTGTTCTGCACAAAAACAGATTATGTCAAACTCCTACATAACTGCCACAGGACCCTGTCTACAAAGGACCATGTTACAAATCCTCTGTATTTAAGTGTCTTGTTAAAAAGAATGTGAAGTATTCATTAAGTTATTAGACTACACAAAGAAACAGATTAATAATTTTGTTAATAAATGGGAAGGAACAGATGATAGTTAACATATTAGTATATATCAAATCAGCTAAATATCACTCTATACTAAGCGTGACTTATCTCCCACTTTGAGTTTGATTTAATTAACATATGAAGGTTAAGTTAGGAGAGCCACCAAATATGTAGTATATACGTCAGGACTCATTAATTTCAGAATTTAAAGCTGCACTAAAATTGAAAATAAATTAAATTACATGTATCTGGAATTTACTGGCACTATACTGTTGCATTTAATTAATGCACAATTAAACAGAAAGCTCCTTAAGTTAAGGGAATCATGTACAGTTGATATGCATATGAACAATTTCTTCTTAGAACAACTTCCTAAGAGAGATGGTAGTTATGTGGTTTCTGATTATTTTTAAATAACTAGCCCATGTTATCAGTCAAACAAAGCTGCCTGATTATGATTCTGTTCACCCCAAAGCGCTAATATATAGGAAGCCAATTTGTGCAAAATAGACATAAACACCATCAGACAGATACTTCAGTTTTGCCAAGTGTTTTATGTTTGGCTTTTAGTTCATGATATTCATTGTCTGCAACACACAGAGATAAAGAGAGGAGTCTAAATAAGATGATCAGCATGGGCACTCCTCTGATCAACCTCTGTTCCCTTCTAAAGAAACCAATTATGTAAAACTATGAGCATGAAACACCTCTGTCCTTTTAGCTGAATCACAGTGGCCCCACAGTGTGAAGCTGTACAACAATAATAAAAGAAGGATGCCAGTGGGAATCATTTCCAAATAGCACACAGTCTAGGAACAGAAAAGAAAGCACAGATCACATAGGCAAATTTATTATACAAATTACCTATAAAGTGTTTAAAAGTAAAGTATAATGGCTCTCAATTTTCTTTAATAGTGCAATTTAATTATACAAAATATTTTCATGAGATAAAAGTTTCATCTCATGAAAGCAGAGACAGTATTACCTCCAATCTTGAGCTCTTTGCCCTATTTGAAAGTCCTGGAGAAAGAAGAGACAGAAGTCAGTGGAGGCCATGTTTAGACCTAATAGTCAATGAAAGTGGTTCTCAACCTTTGTAATGCTTATAATGTTGTGGTGGCCCCCACCATGAAATTATTTTGCTGCTACTTCATAACTGTAATTCTGTTACTGTTATAATCCTAATTGTAAATATCTGATATGCAGGATGATCTTAGGCAACCCTGTGAACGGGCTGTTTGACACCCCCAAAGGCTCATGACCCACAGGTTATGAACCACTGGTCTAAGCAGTACTGGACCATTCAAGTGTGCCTCAAGTCATCAACTGGCACTTAAATGGTTATAAATTAGGAAATATAGTAGTTAATAAATCAAGAACTCTTCAGCACCGTTCAGCTTACTCTTTTTACCTTTAACTCTTATTAAAGAGTAACTCTTATCAAGTTACTCAGTCCTAACATGAAAGGTACTGTCTGATCTTTAACATCATCTCCTGCTTTATTACAATAAATTGTATGGCCTTTAAAATATTAGCAATCTTAGTTAGGTTTCAAAAAGAGACATGATTCTTGTTTAGATGCAACTAATAATCTACATCTAGATGACATAAGGCAAT
This sequence comes from Mastomys natalensis, assembly GCA_021653895.1. NCBI lineage: Eukaryota > Metazoa > Chordata > Mammalia > Rodentia > Muridae > Mastomys > Mastomys natalensis. The sequence goes on from JAJTUV010000143.1 coordinate 247,518, forward strand.
CACTGGGGAAAAACATCAATGAAATAATAAATACACATTTTTTTTTACTTATTCATTTTACATCCCAGTCTTTGCCACCCTTTTGGTCAACTCCTCCCACAATCCTTCCCTGACTCCCCTTCCCCTTCTCCTCTTAGCTGGTGGGGTCACCTTGGGTATCCCCCACCCATTGCCACATCTAATCTCTTTGAATCTAGGTGCATCCTTTCTCACTGAGACCAGCCCTGGTAGAAGAACATATCCCACCTTCAGGCAATACTTTTGGGATAGCCCCCCACTCCAGTTGTTTGGAACCTATATGAAGACTAAGCTGCACATCTGCTACATATGTGTGGGGAGGCCTAGGTCCAGCCCATGTATGTGGGAAAAAGGCCATGGCAGAGTCCCACATACAGGAGAAAGGTCTGGAGTTCTAAAGGCTGGAAGCTTTGGCAATGGCAGGCCCCAATGACACGAGGAAGTCCTTGGTTCCAAAAGGGTTTATTTTCATGGCAGATGGTCGATGGGTCTGGATATACTCCCCTGAAACTCAGGGCAGACCTGAGTTAAATAGGGAGGGAAAAAAGGGGAGGGTCTGGAGAAGAATGGTTAATTGGCTCCACCCTCTGGCCTTCATTAGTATGTAAATCTAGGGCCTGAGGCCTATAGTCACACCCTCTACCTGTCCACTTTGGCCTACGTGACTGAATAATGTAGGTCTATGGAGACTAGACTGTATATCTGGACCCTGGGTTCTGGGGACGTGGCTGAACACCTGCCATTTCTCCCTTGGAGTCTTGGGGTTCCAGGCCCATGCCCAGCCAAGAACCAAGATACCCTTATGCAGTCCCACACATGTACATTCTTTGATTGGTAGTTCAGTCTCTGAGAGTCCAAAGGGTCAAGATTAGTTGACTTTGTTGGTCTTCTTGTAGAGTTCTTATCCCTTTAGAGGCTGTAATCCTTCCTCCTTCTTCCATAAGAGTCCCCAAGCTCCATCCACTGTTTGGCTATGGGTGTTTGCATCTGAGTCAGCTACTGGGTGGAGCCTTTCAGAGGAAAGCCATGCTAGACTCCTGTCTGTAAACATAACAGAGGATCATTAATAGTGTAAGGGATTGGTGCTTGCCCAGGGGATGGGTCTCAAGTTGGGCTGGTTTTTGGTTGGCTATTCCCTCAGTTTCTGCTTCATCTCCTGTCCCTGCAAGGAAATACACATATTTTAAAAAGACAAATTCTTAGTTTAAAAAAATTGCTGGGGATAGAAGTCAGTGGAAGAGTATTGATTAGAATTCAGAGAGCTCTGTGTTTGATCCCTAGATGGAGATCTGGCCAAGATGGAGACTGGATCAATAGATTCACAACATTGAGGTCATACCTGGAATCCAGTATTTTATAAAATATAACAGGAAAGTGTGAATTAATACAGAGGGCAACGGTTGGAGCAGCATCATTGCTCACAATAAGTAGTTCTCAGACCTCATGTCATCTTTTAATATTCCTTTTGTGATGATAATTCTGTGTTTTGTAAGCCTTCAAAACACTCTTTCTTGCTGTCATTCCTCCAAATAAGGATAGCTCACCACAAACACCAGATCACTTTTTTCCTTTCCTGTCATTCAGGAAGTTTTCTCTAAAGTTCTAACTTGCACAAGACACTCAGATAGTGAGATGTTTGATTTCCCTAATTCTTTTTTTAATTATTTTATTTATTTACATTCCGGTTGTTGCCACTACCACCCTGTCTCTATCTCCCTCCCACAGTTCCTCATCCCATTCCTACTCCTTCTTGCCTCCAAGATGGTGCTCTCCCCCATCAGGTCTCCCTCTTCCCTAGGGCCTCAAAGATAAACACATCTTCTCCCACTGAGGCCAGACCAGGCAGACCTGTATATATGCTCATGGTTGATGGCTCAGTCTCTGGGAGCTCCCTGGGGTCTGGGTTAGTTGAGATTAACTGGGTTAGTTAGTGGTCTTTCCAAGGGGCCACTCCCCCACTTCAGTTTTTTAAATCCTTCTCCTAGTTCAACCATAGGGGTCCCCAACTTAAGTCCAATGGTTTGATGAAAGTATATGCATCTGTCTCAGTTACCTGCCGGTAGGGCCTCTCAAAGGACAGCCATGCCAGGCTCCATCTGTAAAGACATCATAACATCAGTAATAGTGTCAGGCCTATCTGATGCCCCACCATGAGATACATCCCAAGTTAGGCCTGTCATTGGACCACCCTTCCCTCAGTCTCTTCTCTGTTTTTTGTCCCTGTAGTTCTTTTAAACAGGAACAATTCAGGGTCAGAAATTTTGACTGTGGGTTGGTAACCCAGTCCCTCCACTTGAGGCCCTGTCTATCTACTAGAGGTAGACTCTTCAAGTTCTCTATTCCCAATGTTGGGCAATTTGGCAAAGGTCACTCCCATTGAGTCCTGAGAGTCTCTCTCCTCTCAGGTCTTTCGCTACTTTCCAGAGGGTTCTCCCATCTCCCACCCCATGAGGCTGCCTATTTCCATTCATTCTCCTGCCGCTTGATTTTGCCCAATGCTTATTCGATATATTCTTTGTGCTCTTTTATGCTTACATTTTGGAAGAATCTTATCTTCACTTATTACCCTTTACAATCTGACATTAGGCAAATCTTTCATCAGAAAGTTCTCTTGAAATTCTCTTAGTTGGTAGTAATTTCAAATATGTTTCTGTGACATATTTTGTAGAAACCAGTAGACATGCAACTTATCCATACAGCTTAATATACACATAGGTCTAGGTCCCTGGCATATGTTAGCTGCTCAAAAATTTTAGGACAAAATGGTGAGTAGCATGTATTTGAGGGGGTCTATCCTAGGTAGATGAATTTCATGTTAGGTGTAGGATAGCCCCTTCAATATGAGTGAGACAATCCACTCTCCCTGGCATTATACTTACACACATATTGTGAGACCAAACTAAAAATGCTAGACATTTATGAGCTGGTTTAGGTACCAATACATTAGTTAGCATGTGACTCTTCAGTTTCATTGACCATCGTAAAAATAGGTCACTAGGCAAATTCCAATGTTTTTGCCATTTGTAAACCAAAGAAGCTGTCTAGTGAACCAGTTGGTAGGTATCAGTAGGGGAGTGGAGACATTTCTCTTTCGGCAATTTATTTCTCGATGTGTTTTTCCCCTTTCTCAGATAAACTCTTTCAGAGAGGACTGAGTTTTTCTGTCCCCCTACAGTGAGATTAGTGAATGCATAATCACACGGTGACAGGTCCTGTTCCAATGTGTTTCTCATTAAATTCTCTGTCATTCTCTCTGTGGGAAACTGGGAAATTTATCAGATTTTCATACAGGGAGGTGAATTTCTGCTGAGGAAGCAATGGGACTGCTTTTACTCTCCGGAGAGCAATTATGGCTGTGCATCCGCCCGCAGTCCTGCATTTTATGGCGGCTTTCTGTAGAATGTGTGCATTCCACACGCTGACACATGCTATATATTTACATTCTTTTTGTAAAGTTTCATTGTTGTCCTACATCTGCCTCCACAAAGGGCCCCAGAGAGTAAGGGTACCTGCATACCTGATTAATTAATGTATAAAAATATACTACTTCTGCAACAGTCCCTATTCGATCAGAGCATGTGAAAAAAATGAGTTTAAATTTTGGAGAGGAAAACAACATACAAGTAGCACATTTTCCATTAATGTCAATTCTGATTTTTTTTTTTTGGTGGGTTTTTTTTTTTTTTGTTTGTTTGTTTGCATGAAGGATACATTACAATGGGGTGAAGATGTGGTTTTGTTAGTGAAAATAATTTAAGTCATTCACATGACTTCTACAAATATTTTTTGAGGTCTGGAGCTCCTGAAAATGATAATTAGGGAGGAAGCCATGCTACTTGTATCATTGAGGATTAAAACAGGGTTGCCTCTGAAAGCTCATTTTTACCTTGGAAATGATGTTGTCTAAACCATTATGGGGAGGGAGGGAGGGGAAAGAGAGAGAGAGAGAGAGAGAGAGAGAGAGAGAGAGAGAGAGGGAGGAGAAGAGAGGGGGGGGGGAGGGAGGAAGGGAGGGAGGGAGAGAGCTGAAACAAGCATACACTTACATAAGGCAGTTCACGGTGCAGAGCTCAGACCAAAAGACCCCTCTCTCTAGTCCTGAGAATTTAATGTTCAATGCTATAAAATCAACTCAGTCAAACAAAACTCCAAGGTCCAAAGGAGCCAATAATGTAAACTAAATGAATAATGGCTTCATAGTTGCTAATAATGTATGCTAGCTAGACACCACTAATAAATTTCAAGCAAACACTCAATGCCCAGTTCACCTCATACCAGGCATCATAGTGAGGGTTTAGGAATGACATTAAACACAATACCTGTTTGAAGGAAACTTACATTCTTGTTTACATTATCATGAGAGCGAATCCTAGCCTTAGAATGTTATATCCAGTTCTTAGTATATTAAAATCCTTTATTTTTGCTTAAGTAATTTAATATTGAAATACTGTTTACCATCGTAGACCCAAAGCCTAAGTTGTAGGTTATTCTATGTATTTTGGAAATAATACATAAGTGGCCTTGGTATTCCCTTTTAAGAATGTATAGCATATTTCTCACATGTATTGATTTACAGGATATTATCAAGGGTATAAGACTGTACTATGCTCATTTAAAGATAACCAGGCATCATGAGGATATTGAAAATAGCACCTGGCTTTTAAAAGGGTGACTTTAAAGTTCATCTGTTTTAGCAAACACTTGATATCAAGAATTAGAAAAAAACCAAAACAAAAAACATAGAGTTTCTCAGAAAGTGAAAAGATGACCTGTGCTTTCTAGAGTCTCATTGTTTTCAAGATGAAGATGTTTGTAGTGCAGAAACAGGTAGAGAATGAAAACATCAGGAAGTGAATCTGACCCCGAGAATACACTGTAATTTTCCGGCTGCTTTTGTACCTGCTTGCTGCAGGCAAAAAAAAAAAAAAAATGTTAACAATTTAGCACATTTTAAATAAAACATCACCTCCCACTGTCGGTCTTAAGCAAGGGATTATGTGTCAGACTCCTTTGAGAACAGCTGCTGCAGTTTGGACTGCTGGAGTTCATGCAACTGAACCTCCCCCAGGACATGTGAGGGGGCTGGCAGATGCTGCTGAGTCTACCATGGGTATTAGAAGCACCCTTACCCGTGGTGGTTTCCGCCAGCCAGCGTTCCTCTCACATTGGCTTGCTGTCAATAAATATTTCATGTCTTTTTCCCCCGGGGGTGTGCTCAGAGGACCACCCTGGAAGTATCTGGCTCTGTGGTCACAGCTTCATGCCGTGGGCGGTGAGTGGGTGTGGAGCCGGAGGCAGGATGTGCAAGCAGGATCCAATGTGGTTAAAGTTTGGGATCACTAGTCTGGCTTTAGAGAATCTGGAGCCTACTCTGTGTCAACACTTGTTCAAGGAGGAGAAGCATGTCCACCAGAGGATTAGCATCAAGCATCAGCGTGACTCACAGAAAGGCTAATGGAAGGAGACATTCATAAGAGGTGAGGTTTCGGGTTAAAACCGAAATAGAGGCCTCCCTAGGTAACACATGACTTTTCCGTTTAGGCAGGTGACTCTGAGTTTTCAAACGATTTCAAAGGTACTCAAAGGAGGAAAGGGACTATTTCCCCTCGGTTCCTTAAAATAGGCCATGGGCTCTACATCAGACTATACAAGTGAGATACAGCAAGCTGAACAATACAAGGACTGGCCAAGAGTTTGGTTGCCTAATGAAGAGACTCAAAGGCAGAAGAGAACAGGCCATAGATCAGCTGATTCAGAGCTACAGTGGCTCAGTTTTGGTTTCAGAATTCCCCATTATCATGAAGCCGTAGCAGCTTCAAAGCATCTATGGGGTTAGTTAAGGCTCAGCTGCCACCATGTCCTAGGTTTCATTGTCCTTCTGTCTGTTTCTTTCCACTTCTTTACTGGTAGACACCTCAAAATCCTGAGAAAACAACCATTAAAAAAAAAAACACACAAATTTAATGTAAGCACTGAATGAGTGTACTTCATTTTTATTTGTCACATCTGAGAGATGGACTGGATTTACAAGGATCCTTTTCAAGAGAACTCCCCGGTTAAACCCTCTGAGCCTTAGGAAACCAGCTCTCCAGGAAGAGTTGCTATGCTTAGTACAAACAGGGGCATCCTGGATGAAGGAAGAAAACTTGGAACAGAGTTAGAAAAGGACCCATAGGGGACTCTGTTTTTATATTTAGAAGGCAAATGTGACATTCTTATACATATGTTATAGAGCAATCACGAATTCAAAAGCTGCCTTGTCTGTACAGTTCTAAAATATTCCTTCCCCAAGGCATGTTTCTGAGGCATTAACTCTGGCTGTACTGTCACAACATGAGGGTCTATGTATTCCACATATCATATGAAAGCTTGTGGGTTGTGTTTCCAAAATCACGGAAAGCATGACTCAGTTTAGGGCTCATCAATATTTCTGAAAAGTCTACCTAGAGTAAGCCAATGTCCCTGGACTTTTTGCTCGCCTCTCACATGCCTGCTCCTTTTCCCTAGTTAATTCCTTCTCTTCTGACTGGCCTTGGGACCTCAGGTCTCTGCTCAGCTTTTGGTCCCTTGCTTTTGCCCTGCACTCAGTTTGTGATTTCCTCTCTGCCTTGCTCACCATGTGAGTGATGACGGCTGGCTCCCATGTTTGAATCCCCACCCTCAACTCCCCTTAGCATGTCTCAAGTTTAACTCTTGTTCCCAAATGACTTAAAGTCCCAGGCTTCTACAGTTCAGTCAACGGCATGATGACTTACTCAGATATTTGAGCAAGCCATCTGGGATCATTTTCCTGTCCTTTTGTTTTGCTCACAATCCTTATTCAAGCTACTAGCGACAATTTTATTTAAACCCTCAAAATAAATAAATCCTGTCCCTTCTGTCAGTCCTTTATACCTGAGTCTAAAATACTCTTATCTTTAGCTTGATCTATTGATTCTGCCTTCCACCTGCTTTGCCTTATTACAGTATATATTTCAGTATATTTTCAGCCAGTGAAATTTGTAGCATAGAAGTTTATTTTTCCCCTGCTCAGAAATCTTCAGAGGCTTCAGTAGGGTAGTTTGGGTCCTTACCTCATTCTCCTGTTATGTCTCTCTTTGGTCTCAGGAGCTCTGTTTTAACTACAGATGTTTAGGATGCCTCTCCTCTGGTCTTTCACCCACTGCACCCTCTCCCCAGAGACGTCTGCACTGATGGTTCTGTTTAAAGCGTCTCTTCCACCTACTCTATCAATGTAAGTGGTCTGCCTCCCACTCAGCTTCTTCATGGCGGCAGTGTTTCTGGTCCATAGCAACATACTTAGTACGAAGGATAAATACTGAATAAACTGATCACACAGCTCTGTTACAACACAGTGGAAGAGCAAGGGGAAGGACTGAAGGATCTGAAGGGGATTGCAACCCAAGAGGAAGAACAGCATCAGCCAACTAGACACCCCAGAGCTCCCAGGGACTAAACCACCAACCAAAGAGTACACATGGAGGGATCCATGGCTCCAGATACATATGCAGCAGAGGATGGCCGTATCTGACATAAATGGGAGGGGAGGCCCTTGGTCCTGTGGAGCCCCAGTGTAGGGAGATCCTGGACCAGTGAGGCGGGAGTGGGTGGGTAGGTGGAGGAGGAGTACCCTCATAGAGACAAAGGAGAAAGAGGGGAGGGGGATGGGGGCTGTGGGGGGGGTAACTGGCAAGTGGATATAATTTGAAATGTAAATGATTAAAATGATTAAAAATAATAAAAAATAACTATTTCCTTCCAAGTTGATACACTGGAGGGCAGTTGGAGCATAGTGTGAACCTTGTGTTTGCACGTGCTATTTCACCTGTGAGAATCATCAGCGGCTTCAGTTGGGCTACGCTGAGTACACACTGTGTGCACAAATATACCTCACAAGACCAGTGAGCAGTACCTGTCTGCTCTTGTTGGCACAGCTGTCCACCTGCTTCAGCCTTTTGATGGACTGAATGCACTGTGTACCTCCTAACATTTGTATGTTGAAGCCCTAACCACCAATGTAGATATATAATGACATCTCAGACACAACTATGAATAAATGAAGTCACAAGCTGGGGTCCTAATTTAGGAGGATGAATGCCCTAAGAAATGTATGAGGAAACACAGAACTCCCTTTCTGCCTTGTGTAGAGGAAAGGCATTTGCAGGGGTGGGTGGGGGTGGGGGACAAAGCTCTATGACAGCCATTTGGAACCAGTCAGTGTTCTTAAGACCTCCCCAGCCCGCTCTCTGTTTCTTACTGTTACCGTAAAGGGTTTGTCTTTGTCATATTTATTATACCAATTCATGCTTTTTTTTCATCATTTGACATATCCAAAACATTTAACACTATTTTTATTAGACTCCCGTCCTCTTGAAGTCTGTGCTCTTAATCCTATTTTCTTGTAGGTCCTATGATTTTGATAGAACAATTTTGCATGTAGTAGTGGCTCTCAGAAGGTGGTATGTTGTGCTCAACAGAAAACAAAAACTATGGTCTTTTTTTTTTCTTTCTGAGGTAGAAAAACTTACCTTTATTCTACAGATGGCACAGAGAATTGATCCTAAGGCTCAGTAAGAAGGTAATGCATATGCTCTGTGATGTACCTTCTGATATTAATTTTCATTTACGATTATAGAACAGCTTTTATCCAATCATCTCCAAAGTTATCTTATTTGTTGTGGTGACATTTACCAAGCAAAGGAAATGGAAGTTATGCTGTTTAGGTCATTTAAATCCAATGTCTCCAACTGACAATAGTTTAAAATGGAAATTTGGTAGTACATCCTTGTTACTGGGTTCAAAAATTGAGTTAACAATTGCCTGATGCATACTTTATTTTATTTTAGGTCACACACACATTAATTATTAAATCATATCAGTTTCAAGTTGTATAGATCAGCAGCAATTAAAAATAAATACATTAATATATAAATAGCCACACTTTTTCTTTTTGAGACAGCCTCTTGCATCTTAAACTGGCCTTGAACTCCTGGTTCTCCTGTCTCCATCTCTCATGGACTGAGACTATGGGTGGGTCTCACCATGCTAAGCCTTAACCACAGTTTCACAAAGCTGCGCATCTTATTATCAGATAGTATTTGCCCTATTTGCCATATGAAGCTTTGCAAAAGGAACTAGAGGGGACTCACGGGTCCTCTGCTGTTTTGTGTGTTTGTCTGGCCTCTTGCTTATCTAAACCCCTCTGTTCTGAATGCACTCACTGTAACTGAGAGGAGCAGACACTGGCTCTGAAGTAGATCGACTGTGAATTAACTAGGAAGGTCTAGGCATCTAGTTGGGTTTGACCTGATAATTTATAAAACTCTCTCGAAATTTGAGCTGTTTTTTTTTTTTTTTTCCTGTTAGAGATTCTCCAGGCCAGTTTTTAAATTGAGTACATGTCACACTGACCTTTCTGTTCACATGGTGCATACTGCTGTGGAGAAGGCATTGCTCCCCTCTCTAACTCTGCAGGTATCTGCAGGCATCCATTAGAAAGAACCTGGTAAACACATATGATGAAGAGAAAGTTATGAGTATAGTATTCTTAGGTATTATCTATTTAACATGAAATAACAAACTACTCTGCGGCAGGGGAGAATGCTGATAAAACTTTGTTAGTTTAATTATTAGAGATAATTGAATGGATAAAAAGAGTATCAAGTATTTCCTTGTCCCCTTTGCTGGGGCACATTAATTAGTAGAGGTCTTTCAACATTCTACTCTGGGTACTAAGAATCAATGATTCTAATTTAGATTCTACTAAAACCTTAAACTCTCCTACTAGATTAAACTTCTCCTTCATCTCGAGTCTCTTGATCAAACAACAAGATACATTCTAATATGCCTTCGGTCACTCTCTTCTACTGACATTCATTTCAGTTCTAAAAATCCTTTTAGTCTTTCTTAGAGTGAATTTCTTTGTTTCCACATTACAAAAGGGAGCCAACAATCCTAGAACAGCTATAAACACGACCACGAACAAGACAAAGTACAAACACATTCACAGATAAGAAGTTGGATTAGGCTGCTGCTACCACACTCTCTAAATCTAGGCTTTAAAATTATCATGAAAATAAATGTCAGTGGTGTGCTCAGCCACATTATGGGACACCCATGTTACCCTCTCCCTACAAGGCTCAGGGACCATCTCAAAGGAAGGGCTCGAAGGATTATGCACTCCAGAGACTGAGGAGAGATTGCTGCAAGGCGGGATCTTCTAGACACAATAGGATCCCTATACTCATGAGCTCACAGTATCTGTGGTTGTCTGTCCAAAGCTTGAGCAAGATCAATCCAGTAGACATTCTCGCATGGAGTGAGAAGGGGTTCCTGATCTTCCATTGCTATTTGAGCAGCTATGGACAGTTGATGACCTCTGGGCAGGGCAGATTTCCTTAAGGGTGTGGCTCATGATAAGCTGACCATACTCAAATGGATGCCTCCATACCCTGGAGTATTTGGGAGGTCAAAATTGAGTTTTAAAATGAGGACACAAAGTTGGTGGGGGAGAGGTCATGAGATTGGATTTGGGAGAACTTAGGGGGAGGGGTACGGTGTGAATGCAATCAAAATACATTGTATAAAATTCTCAAAAAATTAAGAAAATAATTTTAAGGCCTTCATTAAATAGACTCACTGGTCACACAAGATGTAAACATCTTGACTAGTTAGCTGCTACATTAATCACTATTTAAAGTCCTCAATCAAAAGCTCACTGCAGAGGAAAACCGTGGCAATAATACTCAGAAGTGACCTTACAATGTGACCTTAAGACCTTAAGATTGAATGTTTCAGTGACATGACACATATTCAATAAGAAGTTATTCACTTAGAAAACTTGGTCTTGACTCTAAGAGGTTTGGCTAATTTCTGACATTTCAAGAGTCTCAAAAATGAGAGCAGTACTGTCAACAACAACAATGAAATGCGCAAGACTGTTAAACTGTACAAAAGATGGCTTGTTTTGTCTTCAAAATCCAGCCAGAGGCAAGCAAAAGGTCACTTGAACAAGGACGTGTGTATTTTTAGTACGACCACTCATGAATCAGTGTGAAATGTGTCACATCTGCATAGTAGACTCGTATGGCTATTGTGCTAACTGCACTGTGTGCCTTTGATGCATTCCTATTTGTGCTGAAGTGCAGTAAGAAGTGATAGAGCCACAGTCATGGCAATTGGACACACTGGATATCTTTCTTCTAGGACTCTGAGTCAGTCGCCACAGTGGATTACTAAACACATTCCAGAAATCTCATGAGTTACTACTGCTCTAAAAATGGATATAATTAAAGATGAGCAAACCTACCGCAGAGCTTGATGTAATCTTTAAGCTAATTAACACAAACTATTCGCAACAGGCTTTTACTCCACTTTTCTAAAGATTGCATATATGTTACTACAAGTTCATAGACCTTACCATTACAAACATGGCCCCCTCCCCAGCATACCGAGATCCAGAGAGACTGACCTTGAAGGATAGACAGAGGAGACAGCTCCAATAACTGTAGTTGTTTACTTCGACTAGCCCCAGCCAGAGGTGTGGGAATCCTTTACAAACCTCATTATTTTAAGGGTTACCAGTAGATTCCTCTGGTTGTGGGAGTACTAAGATCTGGAGCATACACCTAAGATCCCTGACTGCCTCAACAACAGTGTTTTTATTGCTATGCGACCAGCTTGCTCTCTAAGGTGGTGAAAGCAATGATTCATCCCGAAATTCTTCTTTTTGGGGACTGACTGAATGTTACTAAATTCTTGAAAATGAGGATTTTTTTTTCTTGTCCAAAGGTGTTCTTAACTCAGGCATTCATAGCCACAGTCAGGCTTTTGGTTCCCCACGGGTTTCCTGAAAGAGCTGTTTGTAGAATGTCCTATCTTTATGTTCATATGTATGTGGTGTTTGGTATAAGCCAGAGAGTGTGTTAGGTGCTTTGACTTCAGAACCAAAGAATGTGTAGTTTCCCTTCAGGTCGGACATGAGGCTGGAATACTGCATCAGCCTCCCAAGATCTTGAGGCAAAATTTAGAAACTTTTTTCCCCTGTCTTTTCCTTCAATGCCACATAGAGGTTATTCATTTCTGTTTTTAATTTCTGTAATATGCTTATCCTTGAGACTCTATAGTACATATAATTCAAAACCTTAGTTTCCTGTTTTCTATTGAGACAGCTATAGGGAGGGGAGGCTTTTTAACTAGGGTTCAGGAAGAGGGGAGCATTAGATATAAGTTCGATTAGCTGAACTAGAACACAGAAAGTGTATGATTTGCATGCTTGTATATATAAGAGATGCCTCAGGCACTGAGGATGATTTGACCAAATCAAAGGCTGCAAATGGATCATGGACACTTGCTTAGTTACTTCCTGTGTACCCTGCAATGAGCCTTTGGTTGTATTGAATCCTTTTGTTCATTCTGATCTTTAAATATATATAATATATGAGAATGTTTCCTTCCAAACATACTTAAAGCTATGTTTACATATGCTTTTATATCAAGGATTCAAATCACATTTACTTTTAGTATCAAAGAACAAGAAAACAAATTGCAGGTGTCAATTGTCACAAAGCCCAGCACCTGAAGCCTGTCTTTGAGATACTTTCTTCTCATTATAATTTGACCTGCTCTTTAGGAGTAGTCGAGAATATTGCTCTTTTTTTTTTTTTTTTTTAGCTGTCAAGATTCAGTTGATCCATCACAGATCCCTAAAGCTATGTAGGGAACTCTCTCCTTAATTCCAGCTGCTTCATTTCTAAGCATCTGTAATAGTCCCTGCTGGGTTCAGGGAGAGTTTTGCTTGCTCTGAGCATGAGATCACGCCCTCGGTAATTACAGTGAGCGTGCCGTGAAAATATGTGGAGAATATAATGTCAGGGAATCATGCAAATTTTATTATCACTGGTGAAGTGGTGGCTGGTGGAGAACTTGTCAGTATTTGCAACGTGAAGCCTAATTACCTTGATTTACTTGTACTGCCATTCATAACCTTGCTGCGATGTTGCTCCTGACAGCGCTTCTGCATTTTACAAGGAAGGAATAACGCCGTGTAAATAATTTAAAAACAATAAATCATTTAGAGTGGCTTTAAACCAAAACCTAATGCAGTAGCTGGCTGAGTACTTGCTACCCTTGGCAGGTAGCTGGCATGCAAAATGCATCTGTGTCTAGGAATATTTACTCCTAAATTCTATAAATGGGGAGAAGGCAGTTGAAAAAGACGGACATGCAAAGCCTATGAGCACAACCGCCCTTTGACCTTTTGGACACGGTATTGAAGAAGGAGAGAAATCAAACTCTAATCAGGGTCCTCCCACTTCAAACAGAGATTTGCTGAGTTAGCCAGGCAAATGACTAATTAAGGCTGCCTCTCTTAGCAGAGCTGGCTGAGCTTTGGAGAAGGGGTATCTAACTTGCCCGGGGCTGCATCTCCACCTCCTCTCCACCCCCACAGCAGAGCTGGAGGGAAAAGGACAGGAAAGGTTGGGAGCAGGGAGAGGAAACGGAGCTGACAGGTAAGCAGCTCCAGGAGGGCAACACTCTTTTCTCTCTGGTTATTTCTCCACACAAAGCAGATAATGAAAAGCAAAAACCCATCGGAAACAGCTTCTACTTAAGAAGAAAGGTAGGAGGATTCGCTTTATGCCTTAGGGAGCTTGGGGCTGCCAGCTGCTTCTGGACAATTGCGTTCCTACTGGGTGCCAAGCATGTCATTATCTCTTTTAATCCTCACAACAATTCTCTGAGGTAGGTATGATTATCCCCTTTTATAGATAAGGACAAAACCAGAGTTAGATTAAGTAATTTGCCTGAGATCACCAGCTAGGGAGGGACTATCAGGATTAAGTCTGAATTCTTCTGACTCAGGCACCACTCCCTCCATCTTAACTCTGTTCCCTCCCCCACAAGTGGACTTCTTAATTCTGGGAATTCACATATAATTTAGGCATGCCTTTGACGTTGTCCTGTGAACATTCAGACTAATGGAATAAGTGATAAAGGATCCTGAAGGCCATCAGTCCGGCTATGTCTCAACTACCCTCTGCTCTACTTCCCAGAAAGGTGTCTTGGCTGATTCTATCCTGTTGCTCCCCAGGAAAGGGCACAGGTATGTGCTTGATACAGGTGATTACACCATTTCTTCTACACTGATTTGACTGCCCCGCATTCCGGGGCAGCTGTTCCCCCTTATTCGTTTTTTTCTTCAGGAAAGACAGAGTATGTTTGCTGTTCCTTCCTAAAGTATTTGAATACTTTTTTACCTTAGACTCTGGTTCTGAGTTCTGTCTGTCCAAGACCCACCCAAAGGGTTTGCTCTCTGGTCAACCAAAAATCCCCAGTGCCATGTTTTGGCCCATCCTAGGCATTAGTTAATGTTAGTTCCTTTTATATGGAAAATCTTCAACAGTTCGCATATTTCCCTCAAAGAAGTTGATTCTGGCATCTCACATTTGAGGATTTAGTCTGCTTCTGGTTACCATTAGTTGTTTCCTTGAATAAAGAAAATTGTGGGTTTTTTCCTTATTTTTTTTAAAAATCTGTACTGTGTCAAAAAACAAAAGTCTAACATACAGGTACCTACTCATGTCTACATGGCAGACAAAAGTATTGTAGGCAATCATAGTTGTGCTACCTTTATAGAAAGTGATGTCTTTAGGAAGCACTTCATTTCATAAACATTTGAAGTGTTTTGAGGGGAGAGTTTTGAGATAAAAATCCTCATTATCTGTTTACTGATACACATTTCTTGTACTAAACAGTGGGCTTCATTACGAAGCTTTGATACTTGTGTGTCAGGTACTTTGACCATGATCACCCCACATTGCCTTGTTACCTGCTCTCGCCAGATTCCTTCCTTTTCCTCAGTTCTTTGTGGTAAAGGTTCCAAAAGGCAACTGTCTCTTGTTTTCCCTCATATGTAGGATGGAGGCTTATTTTAAAGAATTTCACTCCTAAAGAACGAAGGTGAAATGGCAGGTCTGTCAGTGAAGACTTGCTGATGCTCTCGGGGAGGGGAGGGTCAACTTTAACTGGCTGTATCCCTGCTGAGGAGCCTTGGGAACTACTTAGACAAGACTCTTGTCTTCTGTGGTACAAGACCTTTATGGAAGGAACCTGATGGGTTTTTAATCAATGGACTGCCCGTCTCAAAATCCTATCTCAGGACTAGCTTGCACAGTACCTGAGATCTTGTGGGAAATGCAAATTCTCAGACTTACTCAATCAGAATCTGTGGGCAGGAGGCTTAGGAATCTGTCTCAGCAAGTCCTGCAAAGGGTTCTGGTGAGCAAGGAAGTTGAAGAACATGGTCTTGTGATAACTTCTTAAAATTAAGTATCCAAAAGTTAGAATGGAGGGCTAGCAAGATGGCCCAGTAGGTGAAGGGGCCTTCTGAAGGACCCGATGACCTGAGGGCAGTTCCTAGAACCCAGATGGTAGTAGAGGACAGACTCTGAAAGTTGTTCTGTGAGATCTATATGCACAGCATGCTACATATGTGCTTCTAAGCTCATAGTGTGTAGGTGGATGTGTGTGGGCACACATTACACTGCACACACATAGACACACACACACAGCATGCACTCATACCACAACACACACACACACACACACACACACACACACACACACACCACACACACATACACACATACACACTACACACACACATACTACACACAAAATGTAACATTTAAAAAGATTAGAAACCAAATATTTTTTATTGACTATTTTAGTTATTTCGAATGTTATCCCCTTTCCCTATTTCCCCTCCACAAACCCCCATCCCATCCCCTTCCCTCCTGCTTCTATGAGGGTTCTCACCCACCCACCCATCCACTCCAGCCTCACTGCCTTAGCATTCCCCTACACTGGGACATTGAGCCTTCACAGGACCAAGGGCCTCCTACCCATAGTCTAGACCAGGGAAGAGGGCTTGACTTCACACGGGGGCTTGACATACTCCACATGTCTCAGGTGCCCTCTTGGTGGTGTTCTTCTGCCCTGGACATGAACTGGAAGTATTGCATAGGCAGCTAAGGATGGACTTGAACTTGTGATCTTCTTTCTACCTCTCAAGTGTTGGGATTACAGGTGCCTTTCAGTTTCTATCTGAGCTGACCCTGTGCCACAGCTCTCTGCACCCCAATTCCACCAGGAGAGAGCTGGTCTCCCAGGAGTGCTGAAACTAAACTTTTGACCTAAGATTTTAGCTGTGATGCTTGTCTACAAGTCCTGTTAAGTCTAGCAGAGAGAAAACAAAAGTCCAGGTAGTTTTGCTCTGGTGAGCAGTGAGTCTCAACTCTGACTGCACACTAGAACTATGTGAAGGCCTTTAAATGCACTATTCATACATGTTTTGTTGTTGGTTTTTAAACAATGAAGCCCAGACTTAGTAGTTCATACCGTTATACCAGCATGCAAGAGGCAGAGGCAGGTGGATCTCCATGAGTTTGAGGCCAGCCTGGTCTACATACTAAGTTTCAAAATAGCCAAAATACATTGATAAACATTTAATTATAGAAATGATGCTTTATTCAACAGTAGAGAACGCATATATACAAACTTAGATGGTATAGCCTATCACACTGGATACATTGGAGTAGGGCTTGTGGTGTGTGTGTGTGTGTGTGTATAAGTGTAGTATAGCCTATTTACAATAGGCTAATCGACCAGTAGATGATCAACCTTAGGGGAAATGAAACTGAAGAAAAAATTATTCTATAAAGAGACTAGGAAAAGACAGGAGGTTTGAAAGCTGCTTCAGCTATAATATGCCATGCTCTTTTACAGTACAGATAAAACTCTAAAAAGAAAATGACAGTGTATCATAAATATATAAACTAATAACAGTTGCTTAGTCTTGTCATCAAATATTATCCCTTGTTCATGAGTGTCCCTGCTACCTTTTTATACAAGTGACAGCACAGTACATTTATTTGCATGAAAAATGATGAGTGTTATCATAGCACAGAAGTGAAGAGTTGCAGGTCACCTTGGTGGCTGCTATGATGTCATCAGGAGGCCCAGTACATCAGCCCCATTATAGACTATGGGAATACCATAAATGTAGTCTGTTCATTGATCCTAATGCTATCAGATGGTTCATGAATGTCCCATCCCAGGTCACTTCCTAGACACTGCTAGCTCATTGTCCTAAGGTAGTACCCCAGACTTCCGCATTTCTCAGGGCTTCTCAGCTTATATATAGTTCAAACAGTCTCAATTGTGCTGACTCATGTATCTTGAGTTTGATAGTCACTATTGTTGATGCTTCTGAACTGGGGGATCACAAAATTTAAAGCACATAAGAAAAAGTTACAGAGGTTTTCTTTTTTTCTTTTATGTATGAGTGCTTTATCTGCATGTACACTTGCATGCCAGAAGAGGGCATCAGATCCCATTACAGATGGTTATGAGCTACCATGTGACTTCTGGGAATTGAACTCAGGTCCTCTGGAAGAGCAGTCAGTGCTCTAACCACTGAGCCATCTCTCCAGCCACTACAGGAGTTTTCTTACGGTACAAATTTATTCAGTACAGGAAGGTAACTGTGTCCACTCAGGAGAGTCTGTGGGGCTCTTATTGGTTCTTGAACCAATGTTTGAGCTCTCCAGACTGCAAAGCCACTGTCATTGTTCCTAGATGACCTGTTATGTAGTCTTCATAAAATTGATGGTACAGATGTTCGTTCTTAACTTAATCCAAATGCTCCACTGGTACCTCTTCTCTGTGTAAAAGGAGAGAAGATGCATAAAGAGAAGTCTGAGTTTCAGAGTTAGAACATCAGCGTTGGAGGGAAGCCTGTTCCATTAACAAGCTCCAGGACTGGGTCAAGTAACATAAATGTTTTGCACCTGTTCCCATATTTGTACTGTGCAATTTGAAATAAAAATTGTTCCCTTTGTTCCCTGTAAAGTGGCCACCAAATGCTCACATATTAGATGTACACATGTATCAAATATACATATGTATATTGTACATTAGGTAACTGCACAGTAGATTTTGCATCTTATTCCTTCATCTTACACATTCATTAAAATTTTCCCTCCACTTGTCCGTGAGTAACACTGTTTGTACGGCAAGCATAGAAATGGCCAGAATTGTGTTTACACTGTGACCCGATAGGCCTCACTTCACCTCTTCCAACAGGAAACACAGACACACACACACACACACACACACACACACACACACACACACACACACACACACACAGGCTACCAGGAGCATTAAGTTACTGCTAAAAGCAAGTTTTCATGAAACAAATAGCCCTGCCCATAGAAAGTAAGACATTTCTCAAGCTTTTTCCCCCCTACTGTTTGATTTCATGATCTGTTTTTATTATGAGGCCAACTTAGAAGTGAAGGCTAGGGAGGGCTTGGCTGCTGCCCATTCCTTCTCTCCTATAAATGATGCTCCAGATACGATTCGACTCTGAAAGGTACCATATGAAGCGTATCACACAATTATTACACGCTGCTCATCATGGGGGTTTCAGATGCCAAGTTTGGAAACCATGCAAGGATCAGATTCTAAATTGAGTACTTAGTAAAAAGATAGATATAGCCGCTATCTTTATCGCCCCTGTACACAATCCCTCTTACGGTTTGTGTTGTAAATATTCTCTCTGTTATAGTTTCTTACGCTAATGTTTCTGATGTAAGTTCCGAGAGGTCATATCAAAGCTTCTTGCAGACTTTTATTGCTCTCTAAGCGAAAAACAATCCCTAAGCACCAATGTTCATTTATGTGACTTTTAAACAAATTTTGATGCACATTTGTATGTCTCTGTGGCCTCTGTAGCAGATAATCCCCTTCTCTTCAGCAGAAGCATGGCAACAAAGAGTTAATTAGCAAATGTGAGACAAGGAGAGCAAGGCTTCCATCAGACAGAGGTTAATTAATTAGCATGAAAAGTAAGTGCTGGT
Organism: Mastomys natalensis; assembly: GCA_021653895.1. Classification (NCBI taxonomy): domain Eukaryota; kingdom Metazoa; phylum Chordata; class Mammalia; order Rodentia; family Muridae; genus Mastomys; species Mastomys natalensis. Next base: position 266,462 of record JAJTUV010000143.1, read on the forward strand.
TCTCAGGGAAGAGAGAAATTTTACAAAGAATGCTTTATGTAAGTGTAAGGTGGAGTGAAAATGCTTTATATAACAAGAATGTGGAATAAAAATGTCAGTATACTAAACAGAGCCCATATCATACCAATCTCACTTGGATCAATATACTTTTGTAAAGAATACTTTTTTTGGTTAGGACAATTAAAATAACCCTGAAACATACTAAATTTAGAAATATTGCTTTCAATTGCTAAAACATGACAAGTAAACTGACTTTATAAAATCATATTGCTCTCAGTGGAGTGATAACATTCACAAGGGCAAAGGGATCTTAGCTATGGCTAAAAATTATTTTAAAATAGACTATTTTATTTAATAATTTTCAATTTGTATATCATTTGTATTTTAATGCAGATATTAGATGTAAATGTATGCTACATATATAGCTGTTGATATTTCATACTTATAAGGGGAGACTACCTTTTCACTGAGTAATTGATAACTGAAAACCAGGAGGATTCTAGGTTGATAAATTAGAGTATTGGGTCATCAATGTTCAAGTCAACTACAAACACACACACACACACACACACACAAAACACACTAAGTAAATTTATAAAAAATTGAAAGTATTTCAACTATTACCCTCAATTCTTATAAAAATGATGCTTATAAATTACACATGCTATGATGGAAAAATAATTACTGGTAATATATAGTCAAAGGCAAAATATTTTATATTTGTTTCTGCTGTACCTCACATGACATTTTCCTTATGATAGTCTGCATTTGAATTTTCTCTGCCATCTTCTATTTTCCATTAGAAGGCACAGTGACTCTTGGTCACTGTATCAGTCAGGGTTCTCTAGAAGAACAGAACCAGTAAACAGAATATATATTAAAAGGATGTGGTAGATTGCTTACACAATCCAGTCTGAGTAGTTCAACAAAAGTTGTTTTGACCCTGGAGAGGCTGAGACCCTGTAGCTGCTCAGTTCACATAAGGAAGAGTCCTCAGCAGTCTTTACCTGGTGTGGAAGGCCTGGTAGATTCCTACAGAGCCATGGGGTTTTCAATCCATGCTAGAAGGCCAAAGAAGTGAGGTTCCAATATCAGTGAAGGATGGAGACAGTGGCAACAGGGACAGCAACAAAGTTGATGCACTAAATAGCAAACATCAAAAACAAGCAGGCAAAGAGCTCCAGCTTTTCCCTTGGACCTCCTTACTTCTGTGCAGTCACTACTGGAAGGTGCTGCCCACATGGAGGTGGGTCTTCCTGCTTCAGTTAACCTAATTAGGAAAACCCTTTACTGATGTACCCTGAGAGCTGCATCTTAGTGGACTCCAGATCCAGTAAAGATAACTACCCAAATTAGCTCCACAGTCACCAGAGCACCCCTACAGAGTCCTATGTGCTAAGCTCAGTTATGTCGGTGACACAGGGAGCAAGATGATCACAATTAATCTTATTGTCTAGTACCTCTGCAAAAGGTACAGCTGTTGAATGTTAAAATATGATGTAGCCTTATGTTTTAATGCCTATGTGGTTGTTCCTATCTTTCATCCATAGAGTACTGCTAACCTGGGAGTAAGGCAGCCAGGAAATCAAATGCTAAGGTAGCAAAGTTAGACAATAACCTTATTCCTACAGATGAAGATAGGCATTCATATATATATATATATATATTGTATATGTATATGTATATGTATATGTATATGTATATGTGTATATGTATATGTATATGTATATATATATTGTGTGTGTGTGTGTGTGTGTGTGTGTATTCATATATATTCATATATATGTATGTTACATTTAAAGTGTTTCATTAGTACCAATGATTAACATTGTCAACAAGTAGAATTCACAATATACTTCTATTACATCACAATTATAAATAAAATCAGTGAAAATGGGATATATAAATAATTTATATTTCCAGGGAAATAGGCTAATACCAGGAATAGAATTCAAAGCCATTTTGGGAATAATGTATCATGCAGTGAAATATTTTTATATACATTTTCTTATTTGTCATTCTAAAACATCTCATAAAGTAGCCAATTTTATTGCAATCAGTTAAAAAAATAATAACAAAACAGGCACAGGAGATATTCTATGATTTTCCCAGTATAACAGTCATGGAAGGCAGATCTATCTTTCAAGTGCAGATCATCCTGTTAATAGCTGATGTCTAGCTAGAGTCACTTTGAGATCTGTTTCCTACCTCTGTACTAATGTGAACAAGCCAGTGCTTTGCAGAGATTAAGATCAACAGTATTTAAGCACCACTTAAGGGGCATGTTCAGATACGTCACTTGTAATAAGCATTCTTGTGGTTTGCTTTGTTATGAATTAATGATAGCTCGAGATATCAACTTTGCCAAAGTTTAATATACATTCAATAACTATTTTCATAACAGCTGAAAACGTGGTCTTAAAAATGTATGCATAGCTAGTTAATAAAAATGTGGCTACAACTGTCCAGCATATAAGACTAATTGCGTAAGCCTTTCCTGTGCTTGCCTATACTCCCTTTAAAGAAACACTAATGTAAAAGACCCACAATGGGGGCATGAAGCTGTACTAAAAATCGATCTAATCTTCCATCAAGGATTCACATCATCTGGGAGCAACTCTGCTGTCTGTTTCCCAGGCTTTGCCCAGGTCTATCTTTCCATGATTTTGTTTAAGACTCTTTATAAGAAATTATTTTCATGGAGGAATGTCACATAGCTGCCTGCCATGCTACATGCTCTGGTTCTGGAAGGTATTCCTGGGGCTGAGAGGTTGTGTCTAAACTCAGTCCTCTCTGTGTTTTGTAAACCACTAATTCATCAGCTGAGTTGCCTAATGAGTGTCTCAGAAATATCGCTCAAGACAACTATTTCTGTGGATGATAGACAAACTCAACAGAAACAGAAAGACATATTGAAAGCTTCAATTCAAGTACTTCTTGAATCATTTCATTATTTTTTGTCTGGTGGTATTCATTTTAGATTATGACTTATGCCAGATGCTGGCAGCTTTTAATAACAAAAAATTTAATATTCTGCAAAGTGGTTTCAGAAGTTTTCCATGTAGATGGGAAAAGTTGCCATGTATGACAAGTATTTATATTGTGTGCTGTAAAAGATCTGTATGTTAAGAACTCAGAAGTGGGACATGTTGGGTTACAATGGAAGTCAAAGGGTAAAATGGGTATGAATATTTTGACTCGTTCATTGCAAGAATCTGGAACTACAATTGATTTTACATTTTAATTTTACAGCCACGTTACAATCTTATATTTTAATCTTTTTTTTTTTTGGTTTTTTTCGAGACAGGGTTTCTCTGTATAACCTTGGCTGTCCTGGAACTCACTCTGTAGACCAGGCTGGCCTCGAACTCAGAAATCCGCCTGCCTCTGCCTCCCAAGTGCTGGATTAAAGGCATGCGCCAACCACGCCCGACCTTACATTTTAATCTTAATCCAGCCTTAATCTTAATCTTATAGCAATCTTATATTTTAATCTTAATCCAGCCTTGCTGAATTTACTAGTTCTAGTAAATTTTATCATATACATGTATGAAATTCCATAGAATAAAAAATTGTAATAATGACAAAGAACTGAATTGACCTCCACAGACAGATGTCCATATACATATATACATATCTCTGTGTGTGTTCTTATGTACAAACTTACTGCCACTGGGATGCAATCGTGCCTTTCTGTAATTTTCCATATATATATATATATATACACATATATATTTTTTTTTAACAAAGAAATGTGTCTCATTTTATTGAATCAAAGATGACTGATGTTGTAATTTGTTAAATAATATATACTCTTTTTAGAATCATGCCATTTGTTTTAGAAGAAAAGTAGAAGTTATTCTGTGAGTAGAGTCATCAAAGGAGGAGTACTAATAAATGATATTTATAATAAATAACAGCAGGCAATGGGAAAACAAAAGGAATATTTATCAGGTGTAATAATCTATCGGTAAAAGATTTTCTCTGAGATGAAAATTTCAAATGAGTATCTAAGAAGGAAAAATTGTCTTTGTTTGAGAAGACATCATAATATGAACACAAAGTTATAAGCAACCCACGATAAATTAACTAGAACTAGTAAATTCAGCAAGACTGGATTAAGATTAAAATATAAGATTGGCTGTAAGATTAAGATTAAGGCTGGATTAAGATTAAAATGTAAGATTGTAGCGTGGCTGTAAGATTAAAATGTAAAATCAATTGTAGTTCCAGATTCTTGCAGTGAATGAGTCAAAAAGTTGAGAAAACACTATTACTCATGATGAGTGCTGATTTTAACAAAGTCAATGAAAAACTAGCACTCATAAGTCTAAACACACAGACACATTCTGCTCCTATGGGCTGATGTTAAATTTGTCAGGTGGTTTCCTGGATATATAATTGGCATGAAAGTTTAAAAAGATATATTGGATTTACCAAAGGATACTGTCAGAAAGCTAAAAAACCCCAGCTCTTAGAATGATACAATTTATTTGAAAATTATGTGTTTGATAAAGATATTATATGTAGAATGTAAGAAAGTCCTATAATTTAATGATATGGCAAAGTCAATACCTACCAGAGTTCTTATTGGCTTGTTTATGGATACTAATCATTGAATGAGTGTGAAGACTGGATATAGGCATGTATCAATGAATGAGTGTGAAGAGATGGATACAGACACTTATCATTGAATGAGCGTGGAGACTGGAGGGACATACCATCCAAAGCACTTTAGAAAAGAACATATAAGGAGAAGTTCTCCATTTTCAAACCCACCATAAAGCAGTAATAACCACGATGGTCAATTATTGGTACATGTATGTGTATATAAAAAATATATTATATATCAACATGTGAGTTATATATGAATATAGGTTACATATGAACAAGTGAACATATACCACCATAGTATAAGACTAAAAGTTCAGAAATAGTCATATATAATGTGGTCAGTGGATTGTTTCTACTTTCTCTTCCTCTATCTACATTCTCCCTCTCCTCCCTTGCCTTGTTTCTCCTCTCCTCCCTCCTTTCCTTTCTTCCCCTTCTCTTTTGACACAAAGTTCAGGATGGCAGTGGACAGAGAGTCTCATTCCTCAGCTCCTGGATGCTGTATCTACAGGTCTGTGCCACAAGATCCAATCCAATCGATGTTCAATAAAACATCAAGAAGACTATTAAAAAGAAAGATGTTTTCAACAAACACATCTGGAAAGTCATAGGAGAAAAGAATGACATTGGACAGTGTATTTCTCATCTGAATGAAAAGCAGTCTGAGATGCTTAAAGAGACTGAATGTAAAAAATAAAAGTAAGGACACGTTAGATATGAACTATAGTTTTCAAATTAGGGCTTCAGTTTTCTCCTGGTTTTCTCAAGAGAAGTGCTAGGCATTGTGGGAGACTTAGAGAAATGTAACCCATAGCCTGTGTTCATGAATGGCTACATCACATCCAAAGGTATTTCCTAGCAGAATCTGAACTCATGCCCCCAGAAGGGAAGTGATAAAGGCAAGTGTTCCGTGTAAGAACTGTACTCTTATATACTATTTCCTTCTAAAGACTAACAGTTTTTCCCTTATATTGAATTTGTTGATTGTTTTGTTTTTTATAATCAATAGAAGTTGCTTTCTGCCTTTTGAGTTAGAAAAACTAAAATTAAAAAGATAAGAATATACAACTCTTAGAAGTATGCAAAACAAACAAACAAACAAAACACCAGGTGCACACTGGACTTGGCAGCTTCCTGGATATGTTCCTAAGGCATTAGCATCAGAGTTAAGAAAGATAAGTTGAACTTTCTCACAATTTAAGACCCAGAAGATATTGGAGGGGAATAAAAAGATGACTCTTAGAATGATTTAATTTACTTGTACATATATCTGTTAAAGAGATTGTAGGTAGAATATGGAAAAAGTCCTACAATTTAATTATCAAGACATACAAATGCAGTTAAAATGAACACAGAATATAAATAAATAAATACACATATTATAAATAGGAACACAAAAAAAATCTCATTTTTTTTTCACTAAAGACATACAATTCAAAAACAGAGACACTCCTTCAGTTCACTAGAGATGCCATAGTCAAAATGTCTGTCAGTAGCTGGACAGAAAGGAGAAGAAATCAAACCTGTACCACTTACCTTGTGAGAGTGTGGTTCAACTGAGTTTAGAATGTTGTGTGGTAGTTCCACACGGAGGACCATCTGACAGAGAATTTCTACTCTTGGGAGTCTGTCAAGAAAAGTGGACCAATATCCACACAAACATCATCCAACATCATAGCAATGATACTCATCAAAAGTAGAACATGAAAACAAGCCAAATGCCTCCCACTTGGTAAATCAATAGAATGTGGGTAGTATATATAACAGAATGCTAGGCAACCAGAATAGGTATGAAGTGGTGAAGATTTGCTGTGGCATGGGTGGGTTTAAATTTTTAAAAATTTATTTACATTGGTGTTCTGCCTCCATGTATATCTGTGTGAGAGTATCAGATCCCTGGAACTGGAATTGCAGACAGTTGTGAACTGCCAGGAGGTAGGGGCTGGGATTTGAACACAGATCCTTTGGAAGAGCAGCCAGTGTTCTTGCTCTTAATCAATGACTCATCTCTCTAGTCTACATGGATGTGTCTTAAAATCATGCTAAGAGAAAGCAGATAAAACCCCATATGATTTTCTTTTTACAAATGTTTTGAATAGGCAAGTGCCCTGGGTAGGAATAGGAACCTGGGAATATTGGGAGGTGGCTGTAGATAAGAACTAAAGAGTGCAGAGTTTCTTCAGGGGCTACTGAGATGTTCTGAAACTGATTGTGTTAGTGGATAATGTGTGACTATGCTAAAAACCCACGATGCAATACACCCTGAATTTACAAATTATAAGATACTTGAGTTATGCCCCAGTAATGTTATTGCTGATAAAAATATAATATTTCTGTATATACTTCTAGATTTAGGAGTCCAGCCTTCAGCATGTAGGTTTAAGTTACTTGTGCAAATAAGGTGAGATCACAGACTACTTTTAGAATGGAATTTCAATTGGTCTGGATGAAAAATGCCCTGTTCTAAAATACAGATGCAAAAGCTTCATTTGTCACTTACCAGCACCATAAAGCTGATGGCTGGAAAGGTCAAAGGTCGTGAAATAGGAGCGCACATTCTTTGGATTTTTTTTTTCCATTTTAAAACAGGTGCACTCTATCCTCAGAAACAGTTGGTGCAGCCTGTAGATTCATTTTTTTGGTGCCTTAATTTGTCAGTAGTAAAGACTATTTTCAGAATATGTTCCCTTCTAATGAATTATACATTCACAACTTATTATTCTTACCCAGCTATGAAAACAATTGTAGGGCATCTCACCGGAATCCTCAAGAGCTGGTGTGAGAGCCAATTCTGTTTGCCTCTTGTCTCCTCTGCCTGCGAGCCTTTCCAGTTAATAAATCTGAAAAATGTATTAGTCACAGCGGTTTGGAGTCTGCTCCTAATGCTGTGCTTGCAGTGAGCTCGTGCACTTCTGAACTGAGCTTCCCTGCTCTTTGCTGTCTTTCACCCCATGCTTTTCCAGACTCAAAGTGTCAAAGTATCAAGCAGATGGAATTACAGCTGGAATATTGGCTTGGTGGAGAATGGCTCCATGCTTTTAGCAAATGTGCTCTAGTATTACTTTAAAAAAAAAAATAATGGACGATTAACAGAAGATTCATTGAATTTGGTTTTCTATACTAATTATTGTATTTTGATAAAATATATGATGCAGTAAAATAAAATCAGCTATCTACTGAGATGATCAGGTGGTTCTAGTAGACTTGAATTTATTTATGTTTTTCAAAGTTGCACTTAAGTGGAGAAAGATTCTGAGCCCTTGTATACGTTAGTATAGGATATTTTTTATTTGTTTGTTTAATTTGGCCAAAGATGGGAAAGCACTTCTCTGATGCCTTAAGAAGACAAGAATGACTCTCCTGCTTGGTTAGTTCCCTACAGAGCATCAGGCTGGGTGTCTCCTTACATGTCTTAGAAGGACCGGCTCTACAATTGCTTATAAGCACACAGAGAGGCACACAGCCGCATTGCTGTGATGGACAGCGTGTTCTTTCATCTTTGAGTTTTGTCTCTGCACCTCACAGAGTGAGGATAGAGAGGATGTAATGAGAGCTGGACAAGCAAGTGCCCAGGAGTCAGGTCTCCAGGCTCAGTATTGGCTCCGCCACTGACCCTCCTGTTCAGGGCGTCTTCTTAACAAGTGTTTTTCATTATGTACCATGTGGATGATATTGTTTAGATGTCTGGGCTTCCTCATACATAAAATGAAATATGAGTAAAGCTATGGCAATTCGGGTAAGAGTCAGAGAACAGGTATTAACACATTTTGCTTGTGCAATGCCCATCTACTCCCCAATCGGAATTTCTTACTCATATTTGCAGTTTTCACTACCATTTCTTCTCTCTGATGTGACTCCTAATGTTCTGTAGTGTGGATGAAGCATCAGGGCTAGATTGCCCTTTCCCTCCTTTCTTTTCTGTCTTCCCCTGCTCTGTTTTTTTCTCTTCTTCTGTAATATTGAAGACCCTCACACATGCTAGATGAGCGCTCTACCAGTAAGCTTTACTTCAGCCTTCCTTTTACTCTTTTGTGGTTGAGACAGAATCCTATTAAGCTATCTAGGCTGTCACTATGTAGCCCAGGCTTGCCTTGAAATTACATTGTAGCCTAGGCTAGTCTTAGACTCACTGTGTAGCCCAAGCTTGCCTTAAAGTCACATTGTAGCTTAGGTTGGTCTTGGACTCACTCTGTAGCCTAGCCTGGCCTTGAATTTGCCATTCTTCTGCATCATCTTCTCAAGTAGCTGCGATTACAGGCCTATCCTACCTGACACAGCTTGGATATGCTTTTAAGTAAACTCGTGTGTGTGTGTGTGTGTGTGTGTGTGTGTGTGTGTGTGTGTGTGCATGCAGCATGATAGCAAGAGGTTTTTTTTTAAAAGATTTATTTGTTTATATGAGTACACTGTAGCTGTCTTCAGACACACCAGAAGAGGCATTGGATACCATTACAGATGGTTGTGAGCCACCATGTTGTTGTTGTGAATTAAACTCAGGAACTCTGGAAGGTCAGTCAGTGCTCTTAACCGCTGAGCCATCTCTCCAGCCCCCATGATAACAAGTTAATCAGTGGACATAGAGTATTAGACAATGTATAATATACTGTAATAATTCCACAATGTTTGGAAATTCCTTCTAGTTTGAATAATGGGGGATTAGTTTTATATTGAAAAAAATATTTGATTCTATGGATTATTCTATCTATTCCCCTTTGCAGAAAAAATAAGCAATGGGCAGATACACATGGTTTCTGAGGTTGTCCAATAGTCGGTGACAAACGCTCTTGACTGCAGACACAGAAATATTATTTGATATATGAGCCATTCTATAAGGTCCTCTGCAACAACACTTGTAACTGCTGCAGCCTTGCTCAGGGCCAATGTACTTCTCTATGATGGGAGATGGAGTCCAGAAATAGTTCCTACTCTCTTTCTTCCTCTATGCCCATTGAGAATGTAAGTGGTCCAAAAGCCACACCTACCTCGGCCTACAGTCTTCTCCTGAGCCTACACCTAGAACCCCAGATATCCCTGTCAACACGTGCTCTGTGAGCCCCATCCCACTGTGGGTATATGAACCCTGGCTGAGGGATGGCCAGAAGGGGGATGGGAGGACAGGTATCTGATATGTAGATGAGAGAAAAGAGGAGTGGTCTCCAGATTATGCCGATACTGAAGCTAGCCTGGGAGTCTGTATTAACTCTTCATTATATCATGTATGTTTCTGTGATTGATCCCCATCCCCAAATTTTGATGACACAAAGATATAAGATGGACACTTGCAGATCAGTTTGACTTCAAATGTTTTAAGTTAGTTAAAAATCAACCTTGGGTCTCTCCACCCTGCCTTTACGTATCCTTTAGTGTTATTAGAGTTTAACTCAAATAATCTAAAATATCACATCATATTCTCATGTTTTGTCCTGATTGCTTCTAATCACCAACTCCAGTAGGGGATTCTACCTGGTCTATGATCCTGTTCCTAGGGCCTTCTTCATACTTCCTGATCCAAATCAAGAATCACCCCCCACACACCCCAGAAGTTCTGTGTTGCTATAAGTATCTTAATGAATTCATTGACCATATTTTTCATGATACGTTTTCTAATTCAAAAGTTCTTCCTTATAGACAATAAGGGTCATAGTCATATTTAAATATAAACTTGTTCAAAACATAATTAACAGAAAAACAGCCTCTATAGTCAGGCAAAAATCCGGACTGCACAGGCTTTTGAGGAGTTCATCTCTAGGTAGTCTTGATCCTGCCCACTCTGCTGGAATATCTCTCCTGATTACAGTTACAGTTTCTGTCACCTTCCCCACAGAGCATTCCAGGTCCTTTCCACCTACCAATGAGGACAACTTTTTAAAGTACAACTTTTCTCCTTCCTATTTGCTGAAGTCTAACAAAAGGGAGATGAAGAGATTAGAAGCAACAGAGAAGGTTTGCTCAGGAGTACAGCTTCACTATCACACAGCTGTTGAAATCTTAAGAAACTCAAGTTTTCAGTAATCATGTAAGACAACAGTTATTTCAGTAGGAATAGGTGGGAGTAGGAGTTTGAAGATTAAGATGCAAAACAACAAAGTTATTTTAAGGAGCAACCCTAATGATCTTTGGCTGGAACATCCGGGTAGGCTGCCAGGTGAGCTTTTGGCTGGCAGGCTTGGTGCCCTTCAAACCATCCCATAGTATGGCTTGCACCTGTGGGAAAATCTGATCCTGTGGAGAGCCTGGGGCAAAGGAAAGGAGCCTGATGTTGTGTTCTTGCTGGGGAGACTCAGGCAGGAGCACCACCCACAGGAAGCTGGGATAAATGTATTTCTCAGAGAGGTAAAGCCACTCAGCCTGTGGGCAAAGGTGTCCATCCAAAGTAGAAGCAGAAGTAAAGGCTGTAGCTTGGACAGTGGTCAGACAAGCCCTGTGACAAAGGCAGGCTTCAAAAGTATATAGTGTTTGAAGTTCTAGATAGAGCAATACAACAACAAAAGAAGACCAGGGGGATACAAATTGGCAAAGAAGAAATTAAGGTGTCACTATTTACAGATTATACACACACACACCACACACACACACACACACACACACACACACACACACGAACAGCCCCCTCCCCAATTCTACCAGAGAACTTCTATAGCCGATAAACAACTTCAGCAAAGTTAACTCAAACAAATCAATAGCCTTTTTTTTTTTATACAAATGATAATCAGGCTGAGAAAGAAGCAAGAAAAACAACACCCTTCACAACCGTCACAAATAATATAAAATATCTTGGGGTAACTCTAACCAAACAAGCGAACGATCTGTATGACAAGAACATCAAGTTTCTCAAGAAGGAAATCCAAGAAAACCTCAGAAAAATGGAGAGATCTCCCATGCTCATGGATTGGTAGGATTAACATAGTAAAAATGGCCACCCTACCAAAAGCAATCTACAGATTCAATGCAATCCCCATCAAAATTCCAACACAATACTTCAAAGATATGGAGAGAGCAATCCTCAATTTCATATGCAAAAACAAAACAGGTTAGAAGTCACCTGCTCTGGACTGTCATCCTGGACAGTATGATGGAAAGCTGACTGTTGTTTCTTTTTTTTTTTTTTTTTTTTTTTTTTTTTTTTTTGGTTTTCGAGACAGGGTTTCTCTATGTAGCCCGGGCTGTCCTGGAACTCACTCTGTAGACCAGGCTGGCCTCGAACTCAGAAATCCACCTGCCTCTGCCTCCCAAGTGCTGGGATTAAAGGCGTGCGCCACCACCGCCGGCTCTGACTGTTGTTTCTTATCATGGATGCAGACCTTGCAGTCTAAAGAATAATAGAACATAAAGGAAACAAAAGGAAAAGAGGAAACAGACCCTCTGTTTTATGTATTTTGCTTCTTCCCATTTCCTTCAGTTGTTTAACCACAACTTGAAGGGACTTATAAATTATTGGAAAGACTGTCAACAAAGAAAGTAAGAGGTGAAGAGCTTACAGTTTGGTTATGGGAAATAAATAAATAAATAAATAAATAAACGAACTAGAATTAAGCCTTGATTTTCTCAAAATCTAAACCCAAACCATGTAGCTATTAAATATTGACTTAGGATTGTATAAATCATTTAAATACTTAATAATTGTCTTAAATGCTTCTTTCTCTTAGTGACCAAAGACATACATAAAAATCATATTAGCCTAGGATCTGGGGGAGACGGCTCAGCCAGTAAAGTATGTGTCACCAAAGCAGGAGGACTTAAGTCTGATCCTGAATCTACAAAAAAGCAAAGTGTAGTGGTGTCCATCTGTAATTTCACCATTCAGGAGGAGAGACAGGAGGTTCTTTGGGAATGGTTGGGCAACCACATTAGTCAGATAGGTAAACACCAGGATCAGTGAGAGGCCTTGCCTTAAAAATAAGGTGAAGACTGGTTGGTGAAAACACTTGGCAGTGGGAGAGATGGCTTAGCAGTTAAGAGCACTGACTATTCTTCCTGAGGTCCTGAGTTCAATTCCAAGTAACCACATGGTAGTTCACAACCATCTGTAATGGTATCTGATGCTCTCTTTTGATATGTCTGAAGACAGCTATAATGTCCTTATATAAAAAATAAATAAAAGAAAGAAAGAAGGAAAAAAAGAAAAAAAAAAGAAAAGACTTGGCATTGATCTCTGGCCATTATATAGATGTACACACATGTGCAAATACACAAAAGAACATGTGTACACACACACATGCACATGGAGGAAAAGTTAGTTGTATAATCATGTATTTTATTGGTCAGTGTTGTGGTTTGAATGAGAATGGCCCCATAGATGCATCTTTTTGAATACTTGGTCCCTATTTGGTGGAACTATTTGGGAAGGTTTAGAAGGAGGTAGGTCATTGGGTGTGGCCTTTGAAATTTGCAAACACGCCATTTGCTCCATTCCCAGTTAGCTTTTTCTGTTTTGTTGTTGTGTTTGAGGACATGAGCTCTCAGCTGCTCCTCCAACACCATAACCTCCCACTATGCTCCCAGCTGTGCTGATCATAGACTCTAAGCCTGTGAATTTATAAACCCCAAACATATTCTTTCTTCTATAAGTTGTCTTTATCATGGTGTCTTATCACAGCAGTAGAAAAGTAACTAAGATAGTCAATAAATCATATAAGCCTATAATGGAAAGCATTGGAATATTTGATAAAATTAATATAACTCTTCACTCTTGAATAGTTATGCAGGCCAAACTTCCAGAAAACAATCCAAGCATTAATGTTATCTTTAATTATGTTTTAGGCTGTTTTGAATTAACAATTAGATTCTTCCTCATGTATCAGTAATTATTTGGAAATTTTACACGATGTAGGTGAATTAGAATGATTGTCAACAGTCACTGTCTTCAGATGAGCTCTGTTTTAACAATGATTTCAGGGAATTACTGGATTCCTAGTTGAAAGAAGAGATAATATTATTCAAATACTTTTTAAAAGTTCAAAAGCTATGACTATGCTGCGTGTACTTCTGGAATATATAATGTAATGGGAGACATTATTAAAAAAACAAGGATAAATAATTGTTTTGCTTTCTAGAGTGGACATTAAGAAAGACTCCTAAAGTATGGTGCTGTCAGTTTTTATATCATCCCTTTACAAAGTTCCACAAAGTCCAATAATTGTTTTAGTAAACAATTAAAATTACAAAAGAGAAGAAAATGTACAGTACATGATTCATTACATTGCATCATAGAGTGAGATCTAATTCTTCATTACTAATGTATTCAGCTACTGAAAGCCACATAGCCCTACTCAAAGCCTTGCCCTTCATTTTGTTACATTGTCCCTTGCAGTGGTTGCAATTGTGTAGCTGCCCTGACTCTATTATGCAAATCCAGGGATAACTACCACTGATGTACCTGGGAGAAAGCCATTTCCAAGGAAATTAACAATTGTGAGGGTAGGAATAATTTAAAAAAAGATAAGATATCTAATGGTGAGTGTCTTAGAGTTTTACTGCTGTGAACAGACACCATGACCAATGCAAGTCTTATAAAGGTCAACATTTAATTGGGGCTGGCTTAGAAGTTCAGAGGTTCAGTCCATGGTTAGCTCCAGCTAACCAGCATCAATTGTCCGACTAGTTCCTTCTATTCTTGACTCTAAAGTCAGAGGCAAATGGCTGAAACTGCTGAGTTCTGCTGCTTGCTGACGCTGGAACCGGCCCCCACCCCCCAGTTTCATTAATTTATAAATGCTGGATTTAAAGGTGTGTACCACCACACCTGAACTTAAGCTTTTCTTCACTTAGAACTTGCTTTGTCCCTGGCTGGCTTTGAACTCAGAGGTCTGTTTGGCTTCAGGGATTAAAGGTGTGTACCACCATGCCTCGATCTAAACTTAGCTGGGTAGGAGCTTGCCCCAAAGTCCTACTCCCTTAATCTACTAGCTCCTAGAACATAGGATTCAGCTCCATTCTACTTCCTAGTGCCCATTGAATATTTAAACCATATATTTTATATTTTTCCTTTCTAAACTTGCTACACTTGTTCAAAACACTTTTGATGAGACTTAACCTGAGAACAAAGTCTATGCTGGGCATTTCTGAGACTTCCTTTGTCAATGCAATTAATATAAATCTCTTTACCTTAGCTTTAGGTAGACTGTTCAGACAAGGGCAAAAAACAGCCACATTCTCCACCAAACAATCACAAAACAGTCTCTTGGTCACATATTAAAATTCTTCTCCCCTGAAACCTCTAGATCCAGGCTTCTACAACTCAAATCAACAACAAAGGGTTGATCAACAAGAGGGTTCAGCAACAAAGTCTCCCATATTCCTACTAGGATGACCCACTAAGCTCCACTTAAAGCATTCTATTGCTTTCCAAATCCAAAGTCCCCAAATCCACTCCTGCCAAACAAAAGTATGGTTAGGTCTATCACAGCAGTACCATAATCCCTGGTACCAACTTCTGTCTTAGGGTTTTACTGCTGTGAACAGACACCATGACCAATGCATGTCTTATAAAGGTCAACATTTGATTGGGGCTGGCTTACAGGGTCAGAGGTTCAGCCCATTATCATCAAGGTGGGGCATAGCAGCGTCCAGGCAGCCATGGTGTAGGCAGAGCTGAGAGTTCTATATCTTCATCTGAAGGCTGCTAGCAGAATACTGGCTTCCAGACAGCTAGGATGAGAGTCTTAAAGCCCACACTCACAATGACACACCTACTCCAACAGGGCCACATCTTCTAATAGTGCCATTCCCTGGGCTGAGCATATACAAACCATCACAGTGAGTATATATAAAACATGAACATGACAATAGGTGTTCTGAGTAGTCATGGAAACTAGTACATGTAGAGAGAAAGAGTAGACAATCAGAGGCATGAAGATCTCAATGAGATACTGGTTCTGATGGAAATAAGCGTATATCCTTTAACATGGCCACATAAGTATATATTTGTTAACCTCTCCTTAAGTATAGACTTACAACGTTTACTGATGAAACACAGTAGAAATACATAGACTTTTAAACTATTTTAGTTTTTTTAAAATGTATATGTATGTATGCCATACACATGTGGGTGGCCCAAAGAAGACAAAAGATGTGTTGGACCCTCTGGAACTGGAGGCAGTAGAGAGTTCTGGGCCCCTCCTCTGCCTGTGGATGCTGAAGCCAGACTCCCTCGGGAAGAACAGTGAGCACTCTTAATAACAAAACTATTTCTTCCATTCTCTCCCACTTCGGAGAAGCACATTTTTCAGTGTATTTTCTTTTCCTCCATAGAGAAAGCCTTCTTCAGGCCTTAAGGACCCTGTTTCTTACACCAGCTTTGCACCAGGCTGGGGGTCTTCAGGTTTTCCTTACTTGAGAAGAACAATTCCGAACAACATTGCTGTGGATGCCGTGGCTTCTGTGGTCAAGCTGCCTCATACTCAGCTTGGGAAGTCCATAGGAGTTTAAGGCTCTTTCTTCAGAGATAGTCCTGGAAGCCATGGCTGCTACTCCATTTCAAGTAAGTTTCTGAATGGCTTCATCCCTGGGTATGATCAAAGCCTATTCCTGTGGTGAAGAGGCTGGAGTATTTGTTGGCATTGCATTTTTCTTCTCTTTCTTGTTGTTGTCTCCCCTTTCATCAATACTCCATTTTTGGTTACTGAAATCTATATCGTCTCATGTTTGGCTATTGACAACATGAGCAGTTTGCTTGGTTTATAAAAGCTCTTCATTTTTACCTATAAATAATGCTCTAAGAGACTAATATGTTTAGTGTTCAATTTATCTGGTGGGTGCTGTCATTTATTATACTTGAACTATCCTAAACAATAATATCTCCTATCTATTTTGTCATCTGGAAATTAAACTGCTGATGGTAAGCATTTGTTTTCCGACAATGGCAGCAGCTGATGTCCTAAGTGCATTTGAAGCACTTTTGGTTTCTTGATAAAGTAATGTCCCTGTTCCAAATTAGCACTTCAGTTTCATTGCCACACTGTTGCTTACAAATCATACCATACTGCTGGCAAATTTAATTCCACTTCTAATGTGACTGGCTGGCCATCTGGGCATATATTGTAGAAGGATATTTTAATAAATGTATCGTTGAAACCAAGCATGCAGAAAAGAGTCCTATGCTCCAAGTCTCTGAATGAAGGATGAGGCATCTTCTTGCATTACTTTAGGACTGTCTTAGTTAGGGTTTTACTGCTGTGAACAGACACCATGACCAAGGCAACTCGTATAAAGGACAACATTTAATGGGGGTTGGCTTACAGGTTCAGAGGTTCAGTCCATTATTATCAAGGCAGGAATGTGGCAGCATCCAGGCAGGCATGGTGTAGGAGAAGCTGAGAGTTCTACATCTTCATTTGAAGGCTGCTAGTGGAAGACTGGCTTCAAGGCAGTTAGAATGAGGATCTTAAAGCCCACACCCACAGTGACACATACACTCCAACAAGGCCACACCTCCTGATAGTGCCACTCCCTGGGCTGAGCATGTACAAACCATCACAAGGAACCTCTGCCTTGATTGGAGAGTTGGAAGGAAAACAAAGCCAGTTACCTACAATCCTACTAGCTGTGCCACGTGCAGATAAAAATAGAGACTGAACTCTATCCAAGCAATTTTATTGAGTACTCTTTGTTAAAGAAGAAAACTCAAAAAACTCCAATTTGTTATTTATTACTATTGTATACCATTAGTAGCATTTGAATTTCCCATCTATTCCAGTTAGCTGCATATAAGCAAGTCCCTTCTGAAACTGCCAATGACAAGCGTGGAAAGTGGCTCATTCTTTCGCCTGTCATTTGCATCTCTCTCCTTACTTTGAGAGTGTGCATCCTGGTACTTGTAAACAGTGGTTCTGGAACTCTAGTCTCACTTTTATTTTTGTATTTGTGCTGCTTATGTATATGCACAAACAAGTGCATATATAGGTGAATACATGCATAAGCGCATTTCTATGTGTGTGTGCTCTACAAGGGAAGAGATTGTCTTTGTGTAGTTCCAATCCTTGAGAAGTCTGGAAATGAAAGAGGCAAATAGAGGAAAAGTTACTATGATGAAGAAGAACTAAAGTTGTGCATAGTGATACATGCCTTTAATCCTAGCAGTTGGAAGCCAGAAGCAGGCATGATTGCTGTGAGTTCCAGAGGCCATCCTGGTCTACATAGGGAGTTCCAGGACAGCCAGGGCTATGTAGTGAGACCCTGTCTCACAAAACAAAACAAAACAACCAAATAAAAGAATTAAGAAGTAAAAGTTCACCTGGATTTATATGAACTTCTTATTCATCATGCTGATGTTCTGTACTAAGCTAAGGCATAATGTCTGTTGTGGTGATGGCAGAATGCTTCAAAGCAGAACTAATGGTAACAAGCCAATCAAAAGTCTTCTGTCAGGATAACCAATCACAACAGAGAGCACACTGAGTGTATAGCTGGCCTGTATTCCCCTCTGAGTGCAGTGTTTAATTCTAATTTTTTAGGCACTGATTTCTTACAAGTTTCCACCGACTCAGTGACACCCATTAGAACAAACAGCTGTGTGAATGAAGATTTGTTTCACTTCCAATCTCTGATTTCAAATTTCTTTATGAGGATTTTTAGAAAATATCTAATGGTTAGTGTGCTGTATAGTTTTATGTCAGCTTGACCCAAGCTAGAGTCATCAGAGAGGAGGCAGCCTAAGTTGAGAAAATGCCTCTACAAGATTGGGTTGTATGTTGAGGTAAATCTCCAACCCAAATAAGACCAGTCAAGGAAAATACAACTCAATAATTATGGTATAAACTGCACACCTAGATTGGGCAGATTTACCATTACACTACTCTATTCCCCAGCTATGAGATCCCTTATAACTTGCGGTTTATCCAGGCCATGTGTTTGTCTTTCCACTTCCGGCTCCTCCGTAGTCAGCTTCCTACTCCTTCACCTTTCTCCAGTCGACTTCCTTCTCCTCTCCTAACTCCTCCCACCTTAGCTCCTTCTACAGTTGTACACAGGCTGTAGGGCATCTTCTTAGTTAGTGATTGATGGGGGAGGGCCCAGCCCATTCACTGTAGGTGGTGTCACTCCGGGGCAGATGATCTTGGGTGTTAAAAGAAAGCAGGCTGAGCAAGCCATGAAGAGCAAGCCAGTAAGCAGCACCCTCCATGCCTCCAGCATCAGCTCCTGCCTCCAGGTTCCTGCCCTGCTTGAGTTCCGGTTATAACATCCTTCAATAATGACTACAATGTGTAAGTATGAGTCAAATAAAACTTTTCCTCCTCAACTTGTTTTTAGTCATGGTATTTCATCATAGCAATAGTAACCCTACGTAGGACGATTAGTTTTATCAAACTTATAAGATCTAGTTATGTTATAAGTTCGAGTTTTTCCATCATTAAATCCATACTCAACACTTGGCAAGTTCTAGGCATTGCTACTGGCATCACAAATATTGAAATGAAGTCTGAGGAGACAGTATCTTTCTTATACTGACTCTACATTCCAACAAATGAGTGTAAAAGATACCAGGGATTATATTTGGAGCATCAGAGAATATATTTGACTATTTTGGACCAGACATTTAGTATATGGCTTCATTTGTATCTGAAACTCTGTCATGAAAATGACCAAATGACTGTGATGGGGAAGGAGATGTGGACCACAGGAACATGATCACAGTAGATTCTGGGGACCAAAAAAAGCCAGAACGAGATATTCAATAATGGGGACTAAGGTGATTGAAGTAAGAGGGGAGGCCAGGAAATTCATAAGGTGAGGAGGTGGGACTCCATAAAACAGGAAAAGGATTTCAGATTTTTTTCTAATTTTAGTGGAAGTCATTGAGGACTTCAGCAGAACAATGACATGGTCTGATGTGGATTGAAAATGAAATGGGTGTCTTTATGTGGAGTGAGGCTTGAGGGAGGGACCAACGGGGAAATAAAGAGGGCTTTTAGGAAGTTAAGGTAATTAGTTGTTTAAGTTAAAATAATAATAATAGTAATATAATAATAATATAAAATGCTAGCATGCATTAGGATGACACAAAAGGAGCTGGAAAGAGTTGAATGGATTTGAAATGACTTTGGGGTAGGGCCAGACAAGCTAAGCCTATCTGACAGATTAGATGTGGGGGATAGGGCAAAAACAGAATCAAGTCAACTCATGGTTTCTTACCTTGAACAGGGTGAATGGCAATGCTCTTTTTTGAGATGGGGGGAGGAGAAGGCAGGAAATGTATGTATGTATGTATGTATGTATGTATTTATTGTTTTGGCCAAGTTGAAATGCTGAGATGTCTAATTGTATCTGTGTGGAAAAGTCGATATTTCGGACAGAATTTTGAGGATTGGTCAAAAAAATAAAAATAAAAAAAAAAGAATCCCCAGTGTAGAGAAAGGATTTACAGTGATGAGATAAGATGACCCAGAGAGAACATGTAAATTAAAAATGGCGCCCCAGGAGTACACTCTGGAGCATCCGAACATGTTACTTTAAACCAAAGTAGTGGGATTCCCAAGCCTGCTTAGGAGGAGGCACCATGGTAAGAATGTTGTAGAAGGAGCCTGAGACAAGACAGTATTTCAAAACGGAGAGACCAGTCAGCTGCTTAGCACCACCAAAAGGTCGGGCACATTGAAAGCAGATCCGCATCCTAGATCAGACTGCAAAGAAGTGATGGTGACTTGGAAAAGAGCAGTGTTAGACAGGACACAGTTTGACTTCAGAGAACTTAGGAAAATCAAGAAGAATGGTGGCATCTACAGTCTCCTCTTCTCAGGAGGTTATTTTTGGAAAGAAGAAAAGAAATAACAGTAACCAAAATAAGAGGTCAGAGTCATTTGCGTCGTTTTAAGATATGAGCTCCACGCCAAGTCTGGATATTATTATCAGGAATGAACTCTGGATTAGGAGAGAGATGACCAAATCCAGAGAGAATGTGTGGCTGCTGGAGGAATCCCATGAGTAGCAGAGATAGGGGCGTGAAGAGTGTTGACCGGTGCGGGCACCATCCTGCTGGAGCGCATACCTCATAACTATAGAAAAGGCAAAGTGCATCATCACAGGTACAAAAGACTGGTGGACCAATTGGCAGGAGGATCACCAGAATACCTGAATTAAGCACGGGGTGAGATTGTCACTTGGGAACACATGTACACAAAGATGCTCAAGTGTGACAGATGGCCGTGCAGGGTGGAGCGGGAAGGGAAGGCAGTTACTTTAAATAGGAGTGAGCATGGGAATTAGGAATTTTGCTTTTTAAGAATGAAAGTAAATCCACTAAGGCAGAATTATAGGGCTGCTAAACACATTAAGATTTGAATTCCTGAGATAGGGTCCTAGTAGATTCAGTCCTTTATCCCAGTCAAAGCAAGTACTAGGAAAACATCTGCACTTTGTCTCTTTTTCCTTGGCTACTTCCTTTAGGCCAAACCCTGGACTTAGTGAAAATATATTAAAATATTGTTGCAGAATTCTCAAGTTAGATATGACCTTAGAAACCACCTAGTTTCTTACCTTACTTTTTTCCAGATTAAAAATTTAATTCCTGGGACTTCCGGTCTGGGTCCAAGCTTGGAGCAGATCCCTGGGGGCAGCTCTGCACCCAACCTCACAAA
This sequence comes from Mastomys natalensis, assembly GCA_021653895.1. Classification (NCBI taxonomy): domain Eukaryota; kingdom Metazoa; phylum Chordata; class Mammalia; order Rodentia; family Muridae; genus Mastomys; species Mastomys natalensis. The sequence goes on from JAJTUV010000143.1 coordinate 287,647, forward strand.
ACCCTGGGCTCCCAGGAGCTCTAACCCAGGCAGTATCTCAGGTAAAAATGAAACACTTGTGATGTCTGCTGGTAGAAGTTCTAATCCTGATGCTGGCCTCGGGACTTATACTACTCAGGCCTTTGATGGGCCATTGACAAGAACATCAAACAGCTAGAGATTGACATCACTAATGTGAAGAAATCCCTCGTTTCGCTGTCTGAAATGATCTCCAAAAATTGCAAAGGGCTTTATTGGACTTGATTCACTCTTTTATAATAGAAAAGACTGTGTACAGCTCTTGACTGTGTACAGCCCTTAAAGAAGAATGTTGCTCACATAGACAAGACAGGGATGGTTAAAGAGAACATGAAAAAGGTCAGAGAAGGCCCTGAGGAAAGACAGAGAGAGAAAGAGAAAGATGAGAGCTGGTACAAGAATTAGTTTTCAACCTCTCCATGGTTGTCAACCCTACTTCCTCCCATCTTGGGACCATTAATTGGGTTATTTTTGCTGATTTCTTTTGGTCCCTGGGCCTTAAATAGGCTGACTAACTTTGTGAAACAGCAGATAGATAATTTGGTAGCAAAACCTATTCAGATACATTATCATAAGTTAGCTATAGAGGACCACGAGACTCAAGAGGAGGTTGTTACTCTATCCCGGGTGTTCCCAAAACCCATCTCCACCCAACCTAAAAGAGAGGACTTCTGCCCCTAGACCAAGCAGAGAGGGGCCACCCAGAACCCTCTGTGACTGGCAATCTGAATTCTTGCTTAGGCTGCGAGGCTAAGCACTGCAAGGGAATATAAATAAAAGTTAAAAATATCTCTCTGGGTTCCCTGAGGGACAAGCCTGACTCCATAGGGGTTGATGTCAAAAGTATCCCCTCTCCAGGAAAAAGACATCGAGATGGTTATGGCCCTCATGCCTCACTGGATGACAGGAGGACCGGAACCATTACAAGGTCCCCATTAATTATTGGAAGTCAGGCCTCTATCCCTACCTTTGAAAGATTAGAATCGCTATGGCCCTTCTATACTTAGAGAAGGGAGGAGATGTCAGGGGCAGCCCTGCTTATACACTGAAGGCCTACAATCAGCCATAGTCCTAAAATCAGCAATAGGCCTGACATGCATACATGCTAACACAAAGTCTTGGGTCTCTGTGGAAAATCACTGAAATAGATGGCTCTACGCTATTGTAACAGGCAGCTTTTGTGGAAATTTACCAGCCTGAGTAGTCATAGACCTTGTAAATAGGCAGCCTCGGAGGACAGTACCAAGTTAGATAAGGACAAGTGAATCATAGGCAGAGTCCTAGTGACCTGTCCCCTGAACCTTCACCCAGCCGATACTCTGTTCTGAAAGATATCTGTACTCCCCCTGAATATCTACGCTCCAGTGTCATCCCCTTCCCCACGTCGTGTCTTTTTGTGTTTATAACCCCTGTGTGAATAAGTAGAAATTACGACTTGATTTAAATAAATAAATAAAAAGAAAAAAAAAAGAAACCTGAGCCTTAGGTGCAGGAATTGTGCTGTGGATGTATCAGCTGAAACAAAACAACCATGATGACACCATTGAGAATGCTAACATGAAAGTGGGAAAGCTCTCCAGACCTCAATTCTAGAACCCACAATCCTACAGACAACTGAGAATTGCCAAGAGTGGGTAGGTCAAATGGTTACCTAATGTCAAGTGCTTAGAATTGAAGTCATATACATACAGGTAGCATATAGATATAACAGGTTTTGTTTATATATTTAAGAATATATATGTATAAGTATATGTTGTATATGTATTTGTGTGTGTGTGTACTTATAATGATAATTAAAAGTGAGCTCATGAAAAAAAATGCTAAGGAGAAGGATTAAGACCAAAGATCAAAGTAGTTGACAAAGAATTACTAGTTACATTTAATGACATAAAATTTAATAAATAATAACTGTAAAATTAAAAAAAAGTTTAATTCTTATTGACTTCTTAGATTTTATCTATAAAAAAGTTAGCTCATGTGTGTGTATGGATGGAGATATGTTCCTGTGAATACAATTGCCTGTGGAGGCTAGAAGGTGTAGGATCTCCTGAAACTGGAGTTAGAGGTGGTTGTGAGCCACTTGATGTGGGTGCTAGGAACCAAACTCAGGTCCTTTGGAAAAACAGCTTGTGTTCTTACCCGAGGAGCCACTCCAGTTCCCACCACTCCAGTTCCCACCACTCCAGTTCCCACACTCCAGTTCCCACCACTCCAGTTCCCACCACTGATTTCTGTAAACATGTCACCTTTGAACTCCAGGTTAAATCTATCCTCTACAGATAGGGTCAACTTTTATATAAATTATATATACTATCACAACTCTTGTAGATTTTCATCTCAGTCATTTACAAGGTTTCCTCCCATTACATCTACTTACATTATCTTGTTCTTTACCTTCTTTCAATCAGCTACTAGCAGAGGCTCCTCTTCTTCCATGCCTAAACAGAATGCCCTGAAGGGAAGGTCCAGGCATTATCTTTCTTATATAATGAGAGTCTAAGCACCACCGAGGCCTAACTCTTGGGCTACCGTACATGACTGCTGGAATAAGTCTGTCTGAGTGGATGAGAGGAAGTCAGAGAGAAGGATAATAAACATGCAGGCGGAATGTGTTATTTCCTAGAAATATAGAGCTGAGTCCAAAAGGGCAAATTAGCCATCTGTGGAATTGGCACCCCTTTAATGCTGCTTTTAAGTGGTCTAGTGATCTTAATATTTCTGCTTTTCCTTTTTGCTTTGGCTTAGTTGTGCTGAGGTTATCTTATTGCCATGGTTGTAGAAGATCTTGCGGACCTGGTGACCCATGACAATGTACTCAGAGACTAAATTAAAGACACTGGTTTTAAACTAGACCAAACGTCTCCACTTAGAAATCCCATAGAGGCCACCGTGTCTTTCAGAAGGGCTTGATATACTCCTTACAGAAGCAGCCTATTTTCACCTTGTCTCTGGGGTTTGAAAGATGTCACTTTTTATCCTTTCCTGAAATTTCATCTGCGTTTCTTTCTTACTGTCAAGTTGGTGCCTCGTTAGTGAGTCAAGTACTTGTGACTTCTTATTAAAAGACAGCAGTAGCACTGTATAACTTACTTTGAGCAGGCAAAAATTTGATCTGAATGAAAACCTGATTCTTGCTTAAGGGTAAAACACATACTGAGCTTGAAAATCAGTCGTGTGTCTGCACGACTTTCCTTCCCAAAGAGTCTTTGAATTCATCTCCCTTGGCTACTCTCAAATTCAGAATCCCCCTTCTTCCTGTCTTCTGACCTAAGATGACTTTTTGCTTCCCCTCCAGCTGCTCACTGCTGTCAGAGAACTCAGCTAAGTACAGCTGTGATGGTCAGCTCCTTGCACATCCCTCCTTTGGATTTCTCTTGCTTGGAGCGTACAGTGAGCTGTTAAGTGGACAGGGCTCGGTGAGGTCTGCTTTCTGAGCTGTTGAGTGGACTGTGGTCTGCTTTCTGATCCACAGTCCAATTTTTCTTCTCCTTTGTACTTGTCCTGCATGATCATCAAATTGACGCATTTCCTCTTCCCTAAACATCATCTGTCATCTGTCCTTGCAATTTTAGCACACAATTCCTTTGCTTGTCCATTTGTTCAGTGTCCCGGTCCCTCATTTAATAAGCTCTCCTTGACTCCCTCCAGTTGTAACCAAATTTCTCCTTTCTAAGTTTGCCTATCACTTCAAAAGACACTGCTATAGCTAAGTACTTTTCTAGAATGTGGGTGCTAATACGGAGCTTCAACCTAGTCTGTTTACATTACAAGTAATGACACTTACCTAGCAGCTTCTAAAAAAGGAAACAAAAGATAAAAGAAAATCATTTCACTAAGAAAATAATTTTGAGGAATGGCCATGTTTAGAGCATGGTGTCAGCTGCAATGACTACAGTAAGAAGGCCTGGTACAGCCTTGGCTTTGATGTGTGTATGTTCTATCTACGAAATGTAGCACATATCTTATCTACAAGCAAACTCCTCCTAAGAAATGATATGCGTGCAGGCAGACAGAATGTGCTTACAAAAAGGTTAACTTCTATATTGTCTTTCTCTACATGTATGGATGTATAATGGGAAAAGGATGTACCATGAAAGAATGTTCTAGGCTTGAGATCCACCACCCAGAAATAGCCCTTAAATAGCACTGAGTCCTTCCTCTCCCGCACAAATTGGTGTTTCAAGCAACCATTCTGACTTCATTCTGAAGAGTGGATGGGAAAAGGGACAAAGACAAACCTGAAAAAAGGAGTCAGACTTTGGCTTGGGCAAGGAAGCATCACCGGTGAGTTTGGAGGACATCTTAACCTCTGAGTCTTGAATGCATCTTCTCCAACATTGGATTTGTATGTGAAGGGTGAGGAGAGATTACACTACAGATCCTTTCCTTTTACTTTAAGAAAATTTAAAATTTCATTCTTTGACAGTTTCACATGTACTTTGGTCGTATGTCCCACCCTCCCCCCATCACCAAGAGAAATGAGAACATTATATTGAAGGAGAGAGAGAGAGAGAGAGAGAGAGAGAGAGAGAGAGAGAGAGAGAGAGAGAAGAGAGAGAGAGAACAAGGAGAGAGAGGAAAAATTCACCTTTATACATGTTATACATTCAAGTGCTGTCTATATAGATAGCTGGGTATGAAGTTTGGTGCTCAGGAGAGTTGTACAGTTATTTAAACCGGAGGCCCATAAACACATAGGGTAGTAAGAAAGACAATGGATGTAGAAGTCCCCATTGCTGATTGATGATCCCCATCAGAGGGACAAACAACAGAGGATCTGAGCTGGATCTGACCCAAAAGCCTCCTCCATGAGAGCTATCTTTCTTTATTTTATTTCATTACTTTTTACATAAATGGGTATTTTGTCTGCATGAATTTCTGTGCACCACTTACATGTCTGGTGACCACAGAAGCCAGAAGAAAGCATCATGACTCCAGGGGACTGGAGTTAACAGGCAGTTGTGAACTTCCATGTAGATGCTGAGAATCAAATCTGAGTCTCCTAGAACAGAATCCAGTGCTCTTAACTGTGGAGTGTCTCTCCAGCCTGAAGACAAACTTTCATAGTTCTGAAAGGTGCTATACATACAAGCTGCCAAGGGAGGGCAGCAACCCATAGTTCTACCCATATGTGATACCTATGGACCACAGCAAAGATCAGCATGGCAAGATATTCCTAAAGGTGTAATAGTTGCCTGGTCATAATCAATAGTTGTCTAATTGGACTTAAGGCCTACTCAAAAGGAGATGCCTTAGTCAGGGTTTCTATTCCTGCACAAAACACCATGACCAGAAGCACATTGGGTTTGTTCAGCTTACACTTTCCACATTGCTGTTCATCACCAAAAGAAGTCAGGACTGGAACTCATTCAGATCAGGAAGCAGGAGCTGATGCAGAGGACATGGAGGGATGTTACTTACTGGCTTGCTTCCCCGGGCTTGCTCAGCTTGCTTTCTTATAGATCCGGGGACTCCTAACCCAGGGATGGCACCACCCACAGTGGACCCTCCCCCTTGATCACTAATTGAGAAAATGCCTTACAGCTGGATCCCACGGAGACATTTCCTCAAGGGAGGCTCCTTTTGCTGTGATAACTCCAGCTTGTGTCAAGTTGATACACAAAACCAGCCAGTACAGGAGGGAAATTACGCTTGGTACTGGGAAAGCTAGCCACCTAACCATGGAACTAGTGAAGTCATGGACCTTAGGAAAGAACTTATTAGTGCCAATTTACAAAACCAGAACCATTCCCAACGGCATTCTAAATACTTATCATTACACCGATGAGTGTAACTCCTCACCCTCACCAAAGGAACTTGGTGAGGACTTGAAGTTATGCAAGAGACCATTAGAGGGATCCAGAGCTGGTCTAAATGCAGAGAGATTATGGGGCTACCCAGTTCCAATGAATAAATATATCTACAACACATTTCCGGTTCCTAGGGTTCAAGGAACATTTGGAAGAGCTGGCAGGAAGATTCCAATAGCCAGAGGACCAGGAAATCTGCTGTGAGATTGTGACTCCTAGAAATAACAGGGAAGCTTCACCCAGAACACCTATAAAATGTGGCTGCCTAAAAAGCCCTGAACAAAAACAACACCAATAGACAATGCTAATGGAAAGAGAAACGTTACTGGACTCCATCCCTAGTTAAAGAAGCACAGGCAACTAGGGGATCTTAAGAATTAGTATACTGGATTTTTTTTTTTTTTTATCAGCTGCTGATATTGGCCAATCTCAAACCTGGGGACAAATCCATCTTCTATTGTCTTTCTTCTGAACTCCATCACACTGTCAGTTATTGAAGAAGAATGGAAAGCACATGAATCATGTCATATGAACAACTATGTCTCCGTGACTGACAAGCTGGGGAATGTGAAATTCCCCTACATTCTAAGCTACAAGACTGTGAAAGCCCAGTGACCTCATCCCAAGAAACAGCTTAACCAAATTCAGTGTCATCGTTACACACACACACACACACACACACACACACACACACACACACAAGTTCTCCTTGGCTCATGATTAAGCAATAGCCCCGACCTGCAATCACAGACACTTAATAAGCAGTTGGGTAACATCAGGCACAAATCGCTTATCTTATTAGAAAGAGCATATGTTTTTCTTTCCTACAATATGGTAATGTATTAAGTCCTCCTAATGGGACCTCAAGTTCTTACTCAGAGTGTTTAGCATTTATTAACATAATTAGCACAGCACCCCTTTCCAATCATGTCCACATACTAAATTATATTCTCTACTTACTTTTCCAGCTAGCATAGAATATTACTAATTATTTGGGAATAGAAATAGATAGAATGTATTTTGAAATGACTTCATCTCGCTCTAGTGAGAATAGAAGAAAGCCCATTTGTTTTAAAGAAATGCTAGGGTTTGTTTTTTCCTATGACCTTTACTTTATAGTATGGTTTTCTTTACTCTGTAACAATGCTAAATAGGGCATGTATTTTCTTACTCTTCCATATGGCTCTTCTCTCTTACATCTTGCAGTTTGTTGCGAAAAAAAAAAAAAAATATATATATATATATATATATATATATATATATATATATTCTCATTTTTGGCAAAGAATAGAATTTCTGGGATTGGTGCTAAATTCTTGAATTCAATTTTTAAAAGTACCAGACTTGAAGAAGGAATTTATGGTTTCCAAAATAAAATATTTCTTCGTCATAATAAAGGCCTCACCATAGAAAAGAGACTTGCCTAATCTTACACATTTCATGGTTGCCATTCCTTCATGGCATTTCTCAGACTCAGGTCTAACATGTTTCTGAACCCTAAGTGAAAATCTAGAAGGCTGTGTTGTTGGGCTTACTGTAATTTTAACCTTTCTATGTAGAATGTGCTACATTTATAACTTTCTTTCACTACTAACGAAGACACTGCTCTGTTAAAAGTGTTTGGACAGTATTAGAGTCATTAATTGGAAATATCTTTAAATGGTTTAAATTTTTATGCTTTCAGGATCATTTCACCAAAGAGCTACTGACCACATGGTCAGTTTAATGAAGCATCCCTAAAAATGTACAACTACAATGGATCAGACTAGAACAATGAAGGTAAAAATAGTCCTTGATATCAGAGTGCCACAGTGTCACGAATTCAAACATTCCCTAGCTGTTTTGTTATTTCAAGAGGATGATAAAACCCTGGTGTGGGATGATGTCAGCAACAATTGTAATACATGGAAGCAGCCAAGCACTCCCGAGATGAGCAGCGTGTAGTAGTGTGAGTTTCATTCCTGGTCATCACAGCTTTTCCTGTCCAAGGAGGTGACTGGTCTCTTTTGAAACTTCTTTTTATGGCTGCTTTCAATTTTAATTCAGCTTCCTTCTCTGTCTACTCAGCTTCCTCCTTTCAGTAGTCTTTCCCGTGACTCTCCATCCTCCACAGAGCTCGTGTTTCTTGCCTCCACCATTTGGAAGATGCTCCTATGGCTTCTAGGCTTTGTTTCAATCCATGTTCCTTATCACATGTTTGTTTTTCTTTCTACGAAACAAACTTTTGCATTATCTTTACACAGCTCCTTATAACCTCTCTTTACATCGGCATTCCCCCTGTGAGAGAAAAGGCTATTGTTACTTTCGTGTTGTTCATTTCTGCACCTGACACTTTGGCCAAGTCATTTAAACTCATCTGTCTTCATATGGAGGTCAACAACGATGCCAGTTTTCTAGTGAGTTTGTTGCTGTGATTAAATGATTGTATGGTATTTAGAACAGAGCTGGTATGCGGTAAAGTCAAATGAATCACCACATGAAAGCAAAGTTCATAGTCTGTGGACCCTCGTGGCAGAAACTTTTCCAAGCTTTCTGTTGTGACCAGCACAGGCAGAATAATGCCTCTGGCACAGAGAGGGGCTGGCGGTGAGGCAGAGAGCATGTGGCTGAAATGTCAGGGTTCTACAGGAATGAGAAGCTGTGGGAAGGGAAGCTCATGGGTTAGAGAAGGTCACGGTAGGGGCAGTGTGAGAGAGGAGCCTGGATGTCAGCTTGGACTCTGTAACAGGTACTTGAGATGCTGATAGCCTGGGGGCCAGCAAGCTCTTCAAAACGCTAAAAGACACAACATGCATTTGCCTTGAGATTGTTTTGTACCTGACAGTACCGAGACCTCTGTTCTCTACTTGTGGTAATGCTTTAAGTCACATGGAATTTTTTCCTCCACACTTGGAGTTTGATTTCTATAGTGTTCTAGCTAATTATACAATGTAAATTGTTGGTAGCTGTTTATTTTAATAAAGATATAATGTACTGTGCAATTTGGGATCTTAAATAGTCCTGGCTTTATTTTGTATCCAGATTTTCCCCCACCAACAGATGGAAAAGATTCATTGCAGAATCTGATTTGATTTCTACAAATGATGGATGACTGTAAGTTCCCTTGGCATAACAGCAAGCATCTGTGCTTCCAGTGTAGAACAGTTGTACAAGTCAGCTGGAATAAGAAATGTTTCACGTTCAATTTTATACTATAGGATTTTTAAGAAATGAATAAATAGAAATATACAGCAATGTCAGTGTCCCGGTGGGATATATCATTCCATGATTAGGATTCCTCCCATTTTTTAAGACAGAGGATGTTCAAAGAGACAAGATTTTTTGAGTAATTTTCAACTTACTGAATTTTAAATAACAAAAAGTAAAGGAACCGAAAGGCAGAAGGCAAGGGCAAAGGCGATCATTAAGGCTGCTTCGTTTGGGAAGTTTATAAATTGTTCCTGGCACTAAAATGTAACCATAACTTGCCTTTAAGTTGTAATTTATAAAACTGACCCAAATCACGTGTTATTTTGAAGTATCCAGCCAGACTATTTCCCCTAGATTTCTGAGATACTCTTCTTTCGAGGCTTTTACTGCAAACACTGAGTAGGCATATTCGTACTGTGCTTTTACCCCGAAAAAGTTTGGGTTTGCATTGCAGGACTGAAGCTCTCAGGGCTTAGACGTGACCTAGGGAGCCAGCTGGGGCGGGGCAGAGCAGCGCCCTCCGCCCCGCCCCCGCAACCGGCGCGCGTCAGGCTCCGCCCACACCGGTTACTAGGGACGCGTCGGTGTAGCGGCTATGGATCAGGACGAGGGGCTGACGGCCGTGGACAACATTGTCACGCAGTTCAACACTTACGAAGACTTCCTGGACTCGCAGATCACCACAGTCGACCTGTACTACCTGGAGGTAAGCGCGGGGTCCGCCTCGCCAGCCACGGCGGGGCTTGGTCGCCCCCTGGCGGTGTCGGCGCGCACCGCAGATCTCTGGCTTCGAGAAGCTTCCTCCGCAGGCTGCAGGAGTCCCCAGCCCTCCAAGCGCTGGTGTGCAGCACACAGGCTACTGTAGACTTGGTCGCTGTAAAATGGTAATCACGACGGAAGGCGCGAAACCAGTAGGACCGGTTGCTGTGTGCACCTGAGCGGCCATCTCCCTATTCAGGACAAACAGAAAGAACATGCACCATTCTGGGGGAGTAAACCATAGAGAAGTCTGGAAAGATTTGAATCCGGCCAACTCCCCTCATTTTTCCTGTGCCGCAAGGCAGTTTAGCATATAGACACCCTTCCTATTTTTAATATGTGCCACAGTATGAAAATAATCTTAGATGAAGATAGTTTGTTCCTTTTGAAATTATTTGTTAAAATAGTTGTAAGTGGTTTCTAACAAGGTATGATTTCTGACAACAACACCACCACCACCACCAAACAACCAAGCTTTTCCGTTTATTAGATGGGTAACTTAAGGTTACACCCCATACATAAAGTTACACACCCATACATAAAGTGTCAGCGGGCAATTTGGAATCTGTTCTGAACTGTGGGTCCAGGGATTGAACTCAAAGTTTGGCAACAAGCACTTTTCCCTTCTCTCCAGCCGTTAGCCAATATTTTAAACCCACAGAAATTACTTTAAATCCTTGCATCTAAGCCACTGAAATGAAGGAAAAAAATAATGCTGCTTGTCCGTGTTTACATACAAGTTTTTGAACGTTTAAGAGAGTCCCACAAAGGACGAAGTGTGGGTAATAAATCTCTTAATATATAAATTCATCTTTGTAGCCCACGTGGGACATTGCCAAACTTAAGGCTAATAGGACAGATTTTAATTTTTTTTTTAAAGATAGATTTTCAGGTAAGAAACCAAAAATGTTACTGTTCATGAGAGGTGAGGATTGTTAATGTTATTGCTAGATTAAATTAGAAGTGAGAAATAACTGAAGTTCCATCAGTCAGAACAGAGCATGGTATCACTGTTGAGTGAATGACATGTGCTCTTGTATTTGGAATTACTTAGATCTTTTTAATGTTCATAAAAAAATAAGATGAGGTTGAATAATGATATAGCCTGTAGGCAAGTCCCAGTGCATAGCCAGTGTGCAAGTTGTTTATGTGTATTTGTGTGCCTGTGGGTGTGTCCCAGTGCATCACCAGTGTGAGGTGGAGGTCAGAGGGCAACTTCTAGGGACTGACTACTTCTCAAACTCAAGCCACCGGCGTGGGGCCAGTGCCTTTGCTTGCTGACCGTTTCATTGACCCTGATGATAACGTTTAAAGTGCTATTATCTGTGGAGAGGTAGGTTCTCAAATGTGACCGCAAGGTAAGAGCCATTTAAGTCACTAGAAAGTAGAGTCCTCAGAATCCCTTCAGTGATACCACAAACAAACTACTCACAGACCATGCTATTTAAAGTGAATCCCCCTTTTCTGGTCATCAGAAATTGACTCAGGTTGCAGTGATGTAATTTTTATTTTTTTTTAAAAGTAACACAATTATATTTATCTCATATAATGTGGTATTTTGAAATACACATGAAATATACTTACTGTAGTACAACTAAAATAGAGATAGTTAACAATTATAATCCATACTGTAAGAACATTTAAAATGTACTTCTTAGTACTTTCCAGACTATACTGTTATTAACTGTAGGGGCAGTATTGTGTAACAGATCTCTTGAGCCCATTTGAATGGGACAAATTTTAAATGGTAAATTAAAGACAGAGTTCTGTAGTCAGGGGCGCTGTGAATTCTGAGACTTATTTTAAATCGATTTGTAGTCCTGTTTCTTCGTCTGAAAAAAATGAAGGGGCTAGATTAAGTAACATTCATTATTCTTTTTTAAAATGAAAACTTTATTATAAAGATTGTACAAATTAAAAACACCACATGGTGAAATTAGCCAGACTCAGAGTCTACAGATTATTTTGGTCAAATGATGAGTTGTCTACACTTTTAACCAATATCTTTCACCAGTCTTCTGTGCTACAATTGCCTCAGGTTCTAGACTTGGTCCCTCTCACTCACCTCTGTGCACACAAGGCTGTCTGAGGTACTCCATAAACATTTTACAAGTGTCCTGTCTTCTAGGTGTTTACTATGTGCTGCTCTATGTGAAGTATGCTCTACTTGTAGGAAGTCTGCAAGTAGTTTCCATGAAAATGGCTAGCAATAATTCTCGTTATTTATTAGGTGCTGCTGGTTTGTGCCGGTTTCAGCCAGCAGTATACACCGGGAGAGTGTCTACAGGACAGTGCATAGAAAATGTATTCCCTCTCATCTGCTGGCTGTGGTGTGGAGTCGGGTTCATCCCTTAGGTTTGGCCATCTTCTCATGCATGAGTCCAGCCCCTTTCCAGGCTCTGTCAGTATCTGCTGCTCCAGCCAGAGATTTCTTCCTTCCAGCCTCCTGCTGTGTATAACCTGTTACTAAGGAATGGCTTCTGACTGCTGCTTGTCCCAGGGTGTGTCTTTGTTCTTTGTTGGTTTCCGGGAACTCTGTCCTTGTCACTGTGAGTGTTGTCTTGTTTTTCAGTCACGCCCTTTTGAGTTTTCCCTTTGACCTGATGCCATACAGCCATTAAACACTTCAAATATACATTAAACACACAAGTTCCGTATGTATCTGTGTGATAATCACAATAGATGTTACAAGAAGCTTGTTTAGGAAGAAGGGGAGGTAGGGAGAGAAAGGGTGAGTCCATCTTAATTATCTGATGAGCCAGAAGATGGGGAGTGTGGTTGGCAGGAGGGAAGTAGTGCATGTGTCAGCAGCAGCAAACAACATTAGCTTTGCTGAGCTAATTAACAATTTTTATTCTATAAGTTAGTATCATCTAATAAAACCAATCACTTCAGTGAGTGGAGAAATCCTTGAAAAGCTTCAGCTAAATTGCTAAGCTATGGGTTTTGGATTCTTTTCCAATCATCTGTCCTTCTGACCAAACACAATCCTTCTCTTCAGTGGGTGCCTGTGGACTATTGGAAAAAAGTCCCAGTTGAATTGCTTTTCTCAGGTAAGGGATGAAGAGATATTAAAATGATGTAAAGGTTTTCCTAGATAATGGATTCCAGTCATGGATAAATTATTACTAAATATATATATAAATATTATATATATATATAATTAAAATATATAAACGACATGAAGTTTTACTCAAAATATTTCTTTTCTAATACTTAGAACATTTGGGCTAAGGATATAGCTCAGTGGTGGAGTGCTTTCTGTCCTGCGTGAGGCCCTGGATTTAATCCTCAGTATTGGCAAAACACACGCACACACGCACACATGTACACACACACACATACGCACGCACACATGCAGACACACATACATGCTCGACAGCTAATTTGATATGCTCGACTAGCTCAATGATTTGGTACTTTTAAATGTCCCGTAGTAGACTATTTATATCAAGAAATCTGCATTTCTTTTAATTTTTCCAGTTTGGTAGAGTACAGATATCCTTGTAATTCTCCGAATTTCCTTGGTGTCTGAAGTCATGTCTCCCATTGAAACTCTAATTTCATTAATTTGGAACCTCTCCTTATGTCTTTTGGTTAAGTTGGCTAAAGAGCCAATCTTGTTGATTTTCTCAAAGAACTAACGCTTCATTTCATTGATTCTTTATAACTTTTGCTGTTGTTTCTATTTCGTTGATTTTGTCCTTAAGTTTTATTATGTCTTCCTGTCTAATCTTTCTTTGGATAACATTTCCTGTAATTCTAGGGTAGTGGCTCTCAACCTTCCCAATGCTGTGATCCTTTAATCAAGTTCCCCATGTTTTGCTGACCCCCAACCATGAAATTATTTTCATTGTTACTTCCTAACTTTAATTTTACTACTGTTATGAATTGTAATGCAAATATTTGTAATGCAATATTTGTGTTTTCTGATGGTCTTAGGTGACCCCTGTGAAGAGTTGTGTGACTCCCCAAAAGGTTGTGACTTACAGATTGAGAAGTGCTGTTCTAGAGCTTTCGAGTGTGTTGATAACATGTTTTTCTCCAGTGTTTTTGTCAAGGCCTCCTAGAATTGCTTTCATTGTATCCCATAGATTTAGATATATTGTGTTTTCATTTTCATAAATTCTAAAAGTTTTAAATTTCCTTCTTGCTTTCTGCATTGAGCCAGTTTTTATTCAGTAGTGAATTATTCAGTTTCCACAGGTTTGTAAATTTACTGTTGTTTCTGTTCTTGTTGATGTCCAGATTTAATCTGTAGTGGCCACACAGGATGTAAGGTAATAATTCAACTTTAAAAATTTCTTTTCAGTCTTTCTTTGCGTCTCAATCTGTTGTGAATTTTAGGGAAAGATCAATGGGCTGCTGGAAAGAAAGTATAATCTTTAGTGTTTAGGTGGGATGTTCTATAGATGTCTGCTAGATCATTTGACTCATGTAATTCAAGTGTGCTTTGGTTTAGTTTTTGTCTGGATGAACTGTATATTGGTGAGGTGAGGTACTTAAGTCACACACTATGTGTGAGACTTAATCTGGAATTTTATTTATACTACTATTCCTTTTATGAATCTGGGTGCCCATGTGTTTAGTGCATTGAATTGCAATATCCTCTTGGACTTTCCTTTAATGAGTGTACATTATCCCTTCCATATCTCTTCTAATTAGTTTAGAATTGAAGTCTGTTTTTCCAAATATTTAAATTGCTACATCTGCTTCTTGGTTCCATTTACTTGGAATATTTTTTTAAATCCTCTTTATCCCAAGATGATGTCTGTCGTTGATGGTGAGATATTTCTTGGGTGTAACAGAAGGTGGATCCTGTTTTCTAATCTGATCTCTTAGTTTATGACTTTTTATTTGACAGTTGAAACAATTTGTATTGAAAGTTATTAATGAGCAGTGTTATTTCTGTCATGTTGTTGTGGTGTGGGTGTTTTTTCCCTATCTTTTGACTAACTGTTCTGGGAGTATTTATTCCTCATGTCTTCCTGACTAATCTCTTCAGCCTGAAGTTTTTCTTTTATGGAGTACCTTATGAAGAGCTGGTTTGTGGAAGTTGCTTAGATTAATTTTTATATTGAATTGGTTTTCTTTCTCTATCAATTGTGACTGTTAGGTTGCAGGATATAATAGTTTGTGCTGTCATCTGCGGTTTCTTTGAGCTTGTGGTCTCTGTGAATATTTGCTCAGGCCCTTATGTCTTTCAGAGACTCCACTTGGAAAGTCAGCTGCTAAAGGAACATATCAATAAATGTATTCCTACTGAATGACATATTACTATGCCAGTAGATCAGAGCATCAATCATCACCAGAGAAGCATCTTCTTGCAGTCAATAGTAGTTGACATAGAGACACACAACTGGATAGTGTGCACACAGTGAAAGACTTTGGAGCTCTCAGCCTTAAATGGGATGACTTAATCAAACTCCTCTTAAAGCTTAAGGTCTATCTGGAAGAGGAGGAGGAAAAATTCCAAGGGCCAGAGATGATGGCTGACTCCAAATGGCAGCATCTTTTCGACTCAATGGACTAATACATGCGTGAACTCACATAGACTGTGACAGCATGCATAAGGCCTGAACAGGTAAAATCCCAGCACTTGAAAAGGGGAAGTGGACACAGAGTTTCAGTTCTAGTCAAGAGATTATTTGCAATTGATACCTGCTAGAAAAGGGAAAATCAGTTTTCTCTAATGAAGTACCATTAGACCATTAGATACTTTATATACACCACATTCCAGGACAGGTATTTGGCAAACCAAACCCCAGATGAACTCCATGCTTATATTGTCAGGAACCATTTGTTGCTTCTATGAGAGAGAGAGAGAGAGAGAGAGAGAGAGGAGAGAGAGAGAGAGAGAGAGAGAGAGGAAACAAGCATGGAGTTGGGGAAAGGATGGAAGTGGGGATGACATGAGAGGAATGTGAGGCAAAGAATATAATCAAAATAATAAAAGCATTATATTAACATACTACTTGTATTGGGAGAGGACAACATGAAAAGAAATGAAAAGCTGGTTGCCTCACAATAGGGAAATCATGAAATAAACTTGGCTGTATGCAGATTAAAAAAACATATTGCTTAATCCAATTAAGACTGATTTTAATTAAGTAAAACTCACTTAAGTAACACATCTACCTCGAACTGTATTTCCAAATACAGTTCAACTTGCCAAGTGTTGGGATTTCAACATTTTTGAATTTAAAGCAAACAATTTAGCCAATTATTAACAGTGCTCACCATACTGGACTTATCATATCAATTACATTGAAATAATAATACCTCCCTAGTAAATGTGGAGAGAGAATGGATTTATTTAATATGAAATCCTAAGGAAACTGTTGGACTCCAATTATTATCCCATAATTCTTAGTTATTCTCATAATGGGCAACTGGAAGATAATAATAAACATCTAGCTATGTTCCTCAAAATGTCAGAAGACTTTTCATATATAGAGAAAGATTTGGTACACATGTATTTCTCTGTATTCCCCAGTGTTTGCTTATTTTAGTTCTTTAAGCTATTGCCTTTAGATTTCTACCTATTTAATTTTGCAAACAATATTCTTTTCCTACACATTTTTTTTCCTGATAAGGTATTATACATGCAGTCTCTCAATGTCTGGGTTTAATTTGCTCTGAATTACTACTGACTTACTAGCAGTGCCTTCCAAGAAGTACCTGTGTGGTTGTTAATCTTGTCTTCTTAAATAACAATCTATGAAATATACGCTCTGTTTATGAGTTGATATCGCTGTATTCTAGATGCTGAGTTAGCAGACATTAAAAAAAAGCAATTCAAACATTCATATTGAAAAAAAAAAACACAAAAAGCATATTGCTTGAAAAAACCTAAATGGAATTATATAAAAGATAAGTTGCTATTTTAATGGGCTTGCCTTTATATGTGACTTGGTTTATTACTCCTGAAGCTTTTAATATCCTTTCTTCGTCCTGTACATTCAGTCTTTTGATTAATTTGTCATGATGAGTGTCTTTTCTGGTTCCATCTGTGTTTCATGTTCTGTATGATTTTTACCTTGATAGGCAGCTCTTTCTTTACATTGGAGATTTTTCCCTATGATTGAGTTTATTTTTTTGTACCATTAATCTTTTTTTCTTTATATGTATCATTTATAGGTTTAATATTTCTATAATGTCACAGATATTCTGGATGTTTTGTGCTGGAAAATTTGAGATTCAACATTTTCTTTCACTGAGATATTTATTTCTTCTAGACCATGTGATCTAGACTTGAAATTCTTTCTTCCATGAGTTTTATTCTGTTAGTGAGGCTTATTGCTGAGCTTTCGTTTGATATCTTGAGTTTTTCATTTCCAGTTTTTTTCCTTTCAGTTTGGGTTTTCTTTAGTGATTCTATTTCTTTGCTAAATTCTACTTTAATATCTTGAATTGTTTCCATCATTTCATTAACTGTGTTTTCATGGTCTTCATTAAGGCCATTCACTCACATTCTTTTTAAGAACTCTGAACATGTTCATAATTACTATTTTGAAGTTTTTGGTTTGTGCTTCAGCTTACTTGCTTTTCTCAGGGCCTCTCACAGTAGGGCTTCTGGCTTCTGGAGGAGGCATGTTGTTTGCTTGTTCATGTTTATGATTTTGCTCTGAGATTTAGTCATCTGAGGTTGTGGAGTTTGAAGTGTTTCTGGGTATAGATAGATATCTCCTCTGGTCACTGTAGGGTAGAGGTTTGATTGGTCTTTGGTTGCTGTTGTCCACTCAGTGCACTAGCCAATTGCAGCACCAGTGGGGTTTCTGAGTCCCAGGCAAGTGCAGCAGCTTTGATACCTCTTTAAAAGTCATTGGTCAGAAAATCTGTGGATCCCCCAACAACAGTTATTACTAGATGGTTAGATACTGTTCTTTATGCAGGCACTTCCTACCTACAGTTGCAGAAGGTAGAGAAATTCAAGCTGAATTTTACCTGAAAACTTGCTTTGTGTTATCTACTTTGGTAGTTCTAGAAGTTACTGTGTAGGGAAGGGGAGAGAGTCATCAGTGGCATTTCCTGCAGTGAAACCTGAGTGTGCAATACTGCAAGGTGTGCATGAAGGAATGACCAGTGGCTTTCTGATTAGATCTGAGGCTAAACAGGAGGAATCTCACGTCAGTTACTGTAAGCCAGATCAAAATCCCATGAGTCAGGAGGTCATAGGTCCTATAAGAGAAACTACTCCCATCGTGCTAACTGCTAATGTCATCAAACTGCTTTCTAAATCATTTTTTTTCACTCCTAAGTTAGTGCACTGCTCTCAACTTTGGCCAGAGAAGTGCTTCTTCAAGTGGAAGCTGGTAATACAAGAGTCTGGTAATACAAGAGTCAGTAACTGTTCAATGAGCTAAGATGAGTGACTGTTGAGTGCTCAGTCCGAAGAGGAGGATCTCGTGAACACTCCTAAGGCTCAGGAAGTAGCTGGATGGAGAGCAAAAGAAATGTGGAGCAAGAGTTTGATGAGATGAGGGGAATGGCTGCCTCTGGATGTGACATGGCTGCTATACTCATAAACTCACTAGAGTTATGACTGCTTGCACAATGTCAGACCAACAGGAGCGGCCCACATTCTAGAGGAAGCACGAATGGGATTCAGAGAGTTATGGAAAGACAAAAGAGGAGGGTATGTAAGTAGGAGGGGGACATATTGTGGGGTGTCCAGGAGAAGTAAGAGGGGAAGTGAGAAATGTCTGTGACCAATATATACAGGATATGAAAGTAAAGAATTAAAGAATAAATTAACCAAATCGAAATATTAACATGCCAAAAGTAAAAAAAAAAAAAAAAAAAACCCAATTATGATTCGTGCTTATACAGAAAAAGCACTGAAGAAATTCTAAACCTACCTTATATATTGATAGGCTATTTTAACACACTTATAGAATATTTAATTCTCAGAGTTTAATTAATATTCAAGTTAGAAACCCGATTAGTAGCTGCTTTTGGCAGTCAGGCCAATACAATGCTTCAATGTAAAGAAAATGCCCTACGTATTTAGAAGGAGCCAGAATAGAATTATGGTTAAAATGAGATAAAATTGGCTGAAATTTTATTAGAGCAAAACCGAGTTGAACAAGCAAATAAGGATTGAGCTAAAAACAATTCATTCACTAGCAATAAATAGTGTGATCTCAACAAAAGACATTGAGTAAACAGGAATGAATAGAGTTCAGAACTTCTGGAGTAAGCATTGTCAGACACCCTCATGTGCATGACAGCAGAGTTAATAAGAGCTGAAGGGGTAATATTTGAGAAGATAATTTTTTAAAAAGATTTATTTATTTTTGTATATGAGTACTTTATCTGCATGTATACCTGTGTGCCAGAAGAGAACATTAGGTTCCATTGTAGGTGGTTGCGAGCCACCATATGGTTGCTGGGAATTGAACTCAGGACCTCAGGAAGAGGTTCTGTGCTCTTAACTGCTGAGCCATCTTTTTAACCCAAGATAATCATTTAATAAAAATTATTAATGTAAAACATCAAGAACTTCAACAAACTCTAAGCTTAATAAACACAAAAGAAACCCACAGGAAGGAATAGCTTCATGAAATCACTAGCAAGTAATGAAGACAAGTCTCAAGTGCAGCCAAGACAACATAATAGAGCACAGAGTCAAACAAAGACAATAAGGACTGGATCACTTCAGAACCAGAGCACACCAAATAACAGAATGGTGTTTTTAAAGTGCTGAATGTTACAAAAGCAAAGGGAACCCACACTGTAGTCATTGGTACCCTTCATAAATGGCAGCAAACTGAAGCCACAGTGAACTATGTGTAGTACCTGCACTCATGGAGTTATGGAATATATATGACTGCTAATTTTTACTGTGTATTTCATGGAAAGGCATCCAAGATATGATATTAAATTTAAAGAATTGGGTATGAAAAGCTTTGCCCAACATGATTCTAATTTTGTTCATGGGAACCTAGGATGTCACATACATGCCAAGAATGATTGGAAGCCTGTACACCTGATTGTCAGCGACTGTCTCCGAGGGGTCAAGGCCAGCTGGGATTTACCATTTGGGCATGTGTTAGTCCAACATCTTAAAGTTGTCTTCAGCAATCAGTGTACATTTGTAAGGAAGAAAGCTATAAGGAATATAGAAGTAGCTGTTACATTGTGAAGTTTGTGGTTATATCATCTTTCTCATGATCCAGATAGCACATTTCTGAGTCCTGAGTCAGAGAAAAGAGAAATTATGTATAATTTAAAATTGCCTTTGAACAGTCATTCTGATGTTTTTGGTCTTATCTGGATTTTTTTTTGTATATCCATTTTATAGTTGGATGGTATTCTTTTAGATAATGGTAACAGGAAACTGTTAAGTCTTAACCTTAGTCATTAATGATAATGGAGGGTAGGGAAAAGCCATGCCACAATTTTGTAGCTAAGATTCCATTTTAACACCTCCCCCTCCAGTTATGGATCCCTGGGATATCTTGGACCTGTGCTTCATTTGGTGGAATAGATCTGCCCTTTAGTGGCAGATACTAGAGATACTAGAATCCTTCTATATGAGGCAACCATGGTTAGGTTTTGTTTGATTCCAAGAGCTTTTGTGTTGTGATATGATATACATATATATAATCAATCTCCCCAATTTCAGAACTATCCAAATGGATTTGTGTAACCAAGTTAAGACCCAAAGTCATGCAAAATTTAGAGAGTAAAATAAATCCAAAAAAAAAAAAAAAAAACCCAACAACAACAACAACAAAAACAAATCAAAGGTCCTCAGCATGTAATTGATCACAAGAAATTGATAATGTCTTGGAGGAGCCTTCCCGTCTTGCTGAGTAGATTCCTATTCACAGACTTAGTTTATAAGAATATTTAAGGTAATTTATACTCAAATTGGTTTTGAAAGCAAACCTTCAGTCTGTTTTGCTCTTTCTATTAAAGATTAATTCCACTAGGTGGAGGCATTTGCTCAGTTTTGTCGCTCCCATGAACTAAACAGCACTAGGGAAGTCCGTTAAGTAGGACAGTGGAAACAAGTCCCGATACTCCTAGGCCTGGAGGTTTGCACTGTCATGGCGTGGTAAATGCAGGCATATCGTCCTATGGAGTTTGGAGTTTTAACAGGGTTAATGTAAAAGTTATTTATTGGGCAGAACAGGTTAGTAATCTAGCATTTTTCACGTATCTATTTAATTGTTAGTCCCCTATTCATTACTGTTTAAAATATAATATATGCTGTTTTCATCCTATTTTAAATGTTTCCCATGTTGTTAAGGTGATTATTGTTGATAGAAAAATATTTTATTTAATAGTTTGTATTACTAACATCATGAAAAACAATACCACTTTAAGCCACAAGGGGGATACACACACACACACACACACACACACACACACACACACACACACACACACACTGTGCCGTACACATAACTATGTTCATGATACAGTTCTTAAAGTAACTGAAATATGGCAGGCCTAAAATCCTGTGGGGGAATCTGTTTCTGTCAACTCTGGGTACCTGCTGCTCTCCTCTTGAGTGTCTCCTTTTCTGCTTTTATTGGTAGCATCATTATTCAGGAATAATATCTTTTCAGTTAAGTAGGAAATTCATCTGCTCCTCTTTATTTACATTTGAAGTTGTACTCTTCTGGGTCAGTTAATTGACTTAAGTCAGCTGACACACTGGGCTGTCTGAAAGCACCCCTTTGCTTCCTGTGCAGTTGATTCTCAGGGCCTTTCTTGTATGCGCACCAGTGTCCTCTAATGATCTTACTTTAAAGATAGAGTGTTAATTGTCTACTGCTGTTTGCATAAATTGTTTAAGAAACAACAGATCTTCGCTCTCTGATCCCTTGGAGAAAATTGGGTGGTTGATGTTTCTCTTCTCATCTTATATCTGTGACTAAAAAGGGACCAAATGTGTCTAATTGTACTGTCAGAAGGCAGTTTTGCATATATAATAGCCCTTCTCTTCTTTCAAAGAAGGACTCTTAGCTTAAACAATTGTTTCTAATGCATTGAAAACAATTCACCCACACATCTGCTGGTTGGCTTCTCCCTCAGGATGAAAGCCTGGCTCGCCAGCTGGTGGAGCTAGGCTACCGAGGGACAGGAGAAATCGTGAAAAGGGAAGATTTCGAAGCCAGAAAGGCAGCTATCGATATTGCAAGACAGGCTGAAAGAACACAGAAAAAGTAAGTGTCCATGTTCCACATCCAGATGTCATATTCCGAGGTGTCTGTAAAAATACAACCTTTCTTGATTATGCTATCCTGGAAGTTGTGCTTGCAGCAGTAAGGCTTGAGATGCCCTAACCTTGAGCCAACAGTCAAGCAGCAAAAGGACAGTTGGATGCTTGCAGTAGTGCTTTGTGGGAGGAGTTAGATTACTAATTTAAGAACTATAAGTTCCAAAATATGACCATTGTGTCAATAAAGTCATGTTATAAAGTAACTCACTAGGACCAGTTTTATGCATTTACACACGAAAAGTATGTGACATTTGCCTTAGAAGTCTTTGTCCTTTTGAGGCATATAAACCTTGGCATTGCTTATATTCTTGAACTTATCAAACACTAATTCATGTAAAGACAATAACTGTCACTGGCTTTTGGTAATGTGACTACTATAGGTAATATAACGTTCGCATTGAATAAAGTGTATTAAGATTGGTAACTAGGAACCAGGGAGATAGCACATTTGGTCAAGTGCTTGCCACAAAAGCATGAAGACTTGAGTTAGATCCTCAGAACCCATATGAACAACTTGCCATGTGCTGTGCACTTGTAATACCAATGTTGGGCCTACGGAGACAGGTCCGATCCCTGAACTCACTGGCTGGTCAGCTTATCCTAATTCTCCAGTCCTAAACCCATGAGAGACCCAGTGTCACAGAACCAGGTGTGAACAACTGAGGAACAACACGTAAGCTTACCTTGTGGCATCCACGTGCATGTGTCCATATGTGCATATGCACCTGTACACATATGGTACACACTTCTACATATACACACGCATATATACAAGAAGATAGGTCATGGGAAAACATTCTTCTAGGCTGAACTGCATCAAACTGGTAAGACAGTTTAAAGGAATTGATAAAACAACTGTATTTAATTTTAAAAGGTCTTCAAATTTTAAGTGTTGGAGATAACTACTTAGAAAACACTGAATTGTTCTTAGATGCAATCTTTTAAAAACACCTACTCATTATCATTAGAAATTTCCCATATGCTCAGAAATAATTGATTGGACCAGGAAGTGAATGGGTTCTAGGAAAGTATAGCTTTAGATGATCATTCTAGTGGTTGTTGTGTTTCTGAACCACCTAATCCTATATTGTAACACCCGAATATTCAGCAGTATATGCTTTCTATTGTGTCCATACTGCATAACCTCAAGAGGCATAATAGTAGAGGTATGCATAATTTCTACCACAGTGTGACAGTCCTCTGCAGTATTTCACAGGATTGGAACCTGCTATTGCTTAAACTGAATACTTGCCTAGACCAGGTTCTCAAGCTGAGGGCCAGTCAGTCAGCTTGTAACTTGTGGTTTTTTTGGATTACGGTCCTCATTTCTTTATCATTTGTCATCAGGAACAGGTGTTTGCCCCAAGAGATAGTCCGTATTCCTTTTCTTTGTTCTCTTCCTTGCAATAGTGGCTTGCCCTTTAAATCTTCCTACTCTCTACTGTGAGATCTCTGATCTCACAGGGAAAGTTCTTTAGTGACTGCGATGACCCTACTGTGATGACAGTAGGCCTAGCTAGATGACCCAGGCTTATCGATAGTAGGCCTAGCTAGATGATCGAGGATTTTCTTCAGGTTTCAGAGTCTAACCCACATCACATTATGTAAGGTCCATTTTGGTCTGTGAGGTAACAAATTCTTAGCAATCGGAATGGTCATCCTTGAAGGAAACTTCTACCATTACAGGAAAGTCATACAACTCAGTGACTTACACACGGTTGGCCACTTCAGCCTCTAGCCTTATAATTTGTAACTATGCAAGTTTTATATGTAGGTTTGTGTATGTCTTATAGAAGACATCAGAGAGACAGACAGAGATATAGAGAATTAATTTACATTTATATGTCCTTTTATAAGATATGTAAACTATTTCATATTGAGAAGTGTTGGTCATGTTTAAAGTTTAAATTCTGTCCATGTCACATGTCCATTTTGTGTTTGACCATCAAAGTAGATTTTTTCTCTGTGACGGTCTCTTTAACTGTCTGGAGCTGGAAGTCATCAGGGTACGCAAGTGCCAGTCTGGGAACGGGGAGGCCAGTCCCCACCCAGAGCTTCTAGGACAGGAAGGTCCTTTCATCTGCCGTCTCTTCTGGTTGTCTTTGTTATGGATGTGTCCCATATGTTGCATCCTGTCCCACGGGTTGCTCTTTTCCCTGCAAAATCTACTTTAGTGTTGTTGACAGCAGGCCAGCAGAGGGAGGCAGAGAGCCAAGAATATTTGCTTTAGATAACTTGGACATACACTTGAGGCTCTGGTTGACTACAAACTGTACCAAGTTAGAAATCAGATACAGTGTGCTCACCACGTCTCTACCCTGCAGATGAGACGCTCCAACATGTTGCAGTTCTCCTGGTTTAGCAATTGCAGAGTGGTCATGTGTAGATACATGTGTTGGAGTATTTCATTTATAATAATTCTT
Source organism: Mastomys natalensis (assembly GCA_021653895.1). NCBI lineage: Eukaryota > Metazoa > Chordata > Mammalia > Rodentia > Muridae > Mastomys > Mastomys natalensis. Next base: position 312,084 of record JAJTUV010000143.1, read on the forward strand.
CATAGAAAAAAGAAGCTGGAGGGATAGAAGTTAAATAAAATGGGAAGGGATATTTTTGTGAGGGGAGCCACAGAAGGAAAAATTTGAAAAAGATTTTTGAGTGTTTAATCATTGCAAATATTCATAGATAGCCACGTGCATTAGGCACTGTGCCAGGTACTGGGACTACAGTAGAGTCCAAGGCTTGCTTACTACTCTCGAGGAGTTTGAAGACTAGGTGAATAAAATTAAATCATTGGTTGGAATGAAAAATGGAAAACAGCTTGGCAATTTTTCAAAAAAAATTAAACAGATTCTTACCATATGGCCCAGCAATTTTACTCCTAAGATTATCCCCAAGGGAACTGAAAACACGAGCAGGTAAGTATTCACACAAGGATGCTGAAAGCTGTGTTATTCATGGTCGCTTCAAAGGGGGAGCAATCCAGATGCCTAATAACTGATAAATGGCTGAAAAATGTGGTAGAGAAGTGTAATTGGGCATCATTCAGCTATAAAAATGTAATGTGCTTTTCTGTGCTCTAGCACAGATAAACTATGAGATCAAAGGAGCCAATGAAAGGAACTGCACACAGAAGCCCACTGTGCTCTGACATGGTGGCCTCACAGGATCGCACACTTGGATATTGGTTCCCAGGTTGGGGTGTTCTATGTGGAGGCTTAGGAATTGTGGCCTTGTTGGAGGGAATATGGCACTGGCAGTGGGTTCTAACACTGTCATGGGATATGCCCATGTCCTCTCATATCTATTATTGTTATTGTTTTTATTCTTGTTATTATTATTATCTCACGTGTCTACCCTCTCACACTGCCTCTGTCTTAATAAGCACTGAAGAAGACAGGGTGTGGAGACATATACTTGTAGTTCTAGCTACGCAGAGACAGAGGCAGAAGGGTAGCTTGAGCCTACAAGCTTGACAACAACCTGAGCAGTATAATGTGACCATCTTAAAACCAAAGTACTAGAGCCAGCAACCTAGCTCAGCAAGGTCACTTACCACCAAGACAGATTACTGATATGATCCGTAAGACCCACATGGCAAAATGGAGAACTGACTTCTATAAGTTATCCTCTAGCCGCCATACAAGGCCCTGGCATGTACCCCTCCACCACACTGTAAATACATAAAATGTAATAGGAATTAGCAGTACTAGAAAAGCTATCCTGCGACAGACAGACATAATGGTTACCTTTCTCTTAGCTGTTGGGCCCCATTTTGGCCCTGGTTTGGACCTTGAGGACAAACCTGAGCCTGGCTGGAGTTTCTGTGGCCTTGTGGAGAGCCTAAGCCTGTCTTGAGTTTTGAGACCTATCTCAGTCACTTCCGTATTGGGGTGACTCAGCAAGACCTGTTTGGCCCTGCCTCTGTCCTCCACAGTTGCTGATGTAAGGCTTTGCCATTGGCCCTGTCAGTCACCCCATACCCTCTGTGTCACCCTTACCTACCTTCTACATCATCTCGCCCCACCAAAAATCCCCCTCCCTATGCTTCAAATATATAAGCGAGAGGCTGATGTAATAAAGTTGAGTTCCTGCTTCGACAAGACTCCCAGCTTGGTGTGTTTCTTTTGGGCCGTCAATACTCAACATCCCGCTGAGCCTGGACCTGCTGGCAAGGAGGAGACACTTAGTTTCTGGTTATCTATAAACCAATAAATGATTTAAAATGTTTTTTAAAACTAAAATTTCGTAACAATTAAATGTTGCTAGGTGTTGTGGTACACACTATTAATTCAGACTTTAGGGAAGTAAGACTCCCACCATATCTCTAGTTCACTTTCTGCATCATGATTGCTCTTCAGAACTCGAGCCCTCAGCTCACTGCTCCTGCCTGCAGATTTCAGATCTGCCATCATTGACTCTGACCATCTGGAACTGTAAGCCTAAATAAACACTTGCCTTGGTCATAGTGTTTTATCACAGCAATAGAAAAGCAACAAATACAAACCATAAATTGTATAATTTAACTTATGGAAGATGCCAGAATAGGTGAATCCATGAGACAAGTAAATTCATAGTTGTCAAAGAACTGGATGAAGGATTATAGATGGCTGCTAATGTAAGTGAGGTACCTTTTGTGAGGGATAGAATATCAAATAGGAATGACAATATTTTATTATTTTTAAAATACATTCAAAGCTACTGAGTCATGTGCATACAAACCAAAAACCTATGTAATATCAATTAATTTTATGTGTGTGAGTGTTTTTGCCTACATGTATACCCGTGTACTCTGTGCATGCCTGGTACTCATGGAGGCCAGGAAAAGGTGTTAGGTCTCCTGTAACAAGTTACAGATTGTTATAATCATTCCTGTGGATGATGAGAAGGTACCCAGTGCTTTTAACCACTGATTTATCTCTCTGGGACATTCACAATACATATTTATATCAATAGAAAGGTAATTAGGAAACTACCATATGACCCAGCTCTATCACTTCTGGGCATATAACCAAAATTTTATTATGCTACAGAGGCACCTGCATATCCATATCACAGTAGGTAGGGAATAGAATCAGCATAGCTGTCCATTAAATACTGAATGGGAAATAAAAGCATGATACAGATGTACAATGGAATTCTGTTCGTGTGTAAAAAATAGTGAAATCGAAATTTCAGATGAACGGATGAAACTGGAAAAATGATAATACAGAGGGAGTAAGTCAGGTCCAGAAGGACCCACTACACAAGGGTCCTAACTCCATCTTTAGTTTCTTTGACGTGACTCCAGGTGTTCCTGGAAGCTGTGAAACTGGGAAGGGGACAGAACTGTCTTCAAGAAGGATAGACCGTGGAGCACAGGTGAAAGAAATGTGGAGAGGGAACTATGTGGTTGAAAGCTTTAAGCAGGGAAGGCATGAGAGAGTGGGGGATGAGAGTGTGGGGAGGAGTCGCTGAAACCAACAGGGAATGGAAATCTCACATTACATCCCTAACATTGTTCCTCCACAAAGCGCAAGAGAGGTAGAAATGAGTTGCCCCACAGGGTCAGCGAACGCTGATCTACAGTCAGTGGATTACTAGGCATTTATCTGTCCCAGGTGTGAGATACCGTCACAGGAGTTGGTCAGGAATCCAGAAGCTCCACAAGAAGCGCTTTTCCTATATTATTGAGACAAAGTCTTATTACATTGCCCAGACTGGTCTCTTGTATTGTAGAAATCACTCAATCCCAACTCGGGGTTTCTACTCTGCCTTTATACCATTTAGTTCCCAGATAAAAAAACAGACTCAACCTTTATATTTACAATAAGCCCTAATCAGCACAAGAGTTGAGCCGATACTACTTTCTATGTTGTTGAGTTCTACTTCCTATCGATAACCCTGAGTTACTGCTTACTGTGTTTCATCTGGACTACGCTTCACTCCAACTGACCAGCCCACAAGGACACCTTCTCTTTACTCCTAACCCTTAGTGGTTTCTCCTCCCTCCTCCTATCTTCTTTCTCCCCTTCATGGTTCCTCTCTGACCCCAAGCCCTCAAAACCTAAACCCCACCTATGTCTCTTTGGCCAAGTTATTGGCTGTCAGCATCATTATTTACCAGTTGGAAATAACTTGGGGGCAGCATCACAGGAGTTATGTGCAGACTCCAGGTCTTGGGATCCTGCACTTAGAATTACAGTAGATAGTAAAAGACAAAGCCTCAACACACTGGCGTGATAGTAAAGACACATACCATCATGCCTGACTAGACTTGCATTTTTGTTGCATCTATCTATCTATCTATCTATCTATCTATCTATCTATCTTCATCTACTATCATCTATCTATCTATCATATCTATCTATCTATCTATCTATCTATCTATCTATGTGTGTGTTTATAACCACTGTGCATATGTGCCTTTACACATGTGTGGAGATCAGAGACCACTTGCAGGTGTTGGTTCTCTTCTTCTACCAGGTGCCACAGGGATTGAACTCATTTTCCAGCTTGCAATAATCAGCTGTGTTACATGCTGAGCTAGCTTGCCAATCTTCAAGTAGACTTGTAATTAAATTTTAATCTCGATGTTTAGATTAATTTTCCAAACTTACACTATTATGGCTTTTTCAACTATTTATTTATTGTTTTTTCTTTTACCTGTGAATGTTGAGATTTGTAAATATACAGACAGATGATGGATATAGTTGTAAAAGTCTTCATTGTGAAAAATGAGACAGTAGACCAATGTGAGTGTATTTTGTGTGATGGTATGTTAAGTACTGGTCATATTATAGATGTGGCTTGCTGATGTGCCAAGCTGCTCATGGCCATCTTGGTAGTTGTAAATACTATTATCTCTGTTTTCAAGATGGAAACCTAGACACATGGAGTTTATGAAGTTTATACCTAGAGAGGCCAGAAACAAGATGAAGGCTCAGAGCTTGAATTCTTAACAACTATAGTCTTTTACTTCGAATACTAAAATATGGTGATGTTAAATGCTATTGCTTCAGAATGTGGACTCCTCCTCAGACATTGTTCCCTCTAGTCAAAGTTATTAAGTCATACAACCAAACCAATGTTTGTGGGAGTTGTAGGCATTGAGTCTCTCCTGATGATACTGTCTTAGGAGAAGATGGGAAGAGATGCAAGTTTATCTCTGAGAATCTAAGTAATTGGATAATTCACTCTGTATAACAGATGGGACAATGGGGTTTTGATGACTAAGCATCCATGACCTTAGCATGTTTGCTTTCACACACTATTAGATCAGTTTTGAAAAGGTGCAGGTGTGTTTTGGTAGTTTTCTCTCTAAGTAGTGAATTTGTAACATTAGCAAAAATGTTTTTGCACCTGGAATTGGACAGTGATAACAAACTTTCTCAAGCTAAGAATAAATTAAGACTAACATTTAGGGTTTTTTTTTCCTGTAATTTAAAAATATTTGAATTATAAATAGTTTTGGAAAAACCCACAGCAATAAATAAATAAAATTTGTTTACATAGGTGCTGCCAAACCATTTCCTCTAATGGAGATTGCTCCTTGTGAGGAGTTAATAATCTTAAAAAAGAGAGAGACTAGAGTATAGGAAATTATTTTTTTTTTTTGTAGATTCCAAAGTTTTAAAGTGATTCTGGTCTTGTAACTTTTCTCTTTATTCCCACACTACTAATGACCAGTTCAGATTTTGTTCCTCTGGAGTATAAGCCTCATCCTGAGGTGGACTCCTTAAGCTGGCTGTTCTTTCTGCGTCATGCAATACTATGTCTGGAACATGCTTCTCATTTTGATCCTTGTGTAGGGACTCTCAGGAGAGATCTCCCCAGAATGTCCTTCTGAACTGAGTAGTCAGGCTTTTGCCAATTGCTGTATCTTTCTCTGAGCTTTCCTTAGCTACATCATGTCTTGCTCAACTATAGACGGGCTCTGTATGAGCAGCCATCTTCTGTCCTTCATCTCTGCCTGATCAGAGGCATCATCACACCTGAGAAATTTTTAGGTCATCAATCACAGCTGAATTAATGACTTTATTCAGGTGCAAGACTGGCAGTTGACGAATGTATAAAATGTATGTTTTTAAAATGTAACTTCTTACCCAGGTAGTGGTGCCATACACCCTTAATTCCAGCACTTGGGAGGTAGAAGCAGGCAGATCTCTGAGTTCAAGGCCAGCCTGGTCTACAGAGCAAGTTCCAGGACAGGGAGGGCTACACAGAGAAACGCTGTCTCGAAACAACAACAATTACAACAACAACAGAACAAAAATGTAATTTCAGTTGCTATTTCAGTGCTTCCTGTGTGAGACTCCTGAGCTAATGGTTTTTAGATACACATGCAAAGATTTTTATTTGTTTATTCTAGGCATCTAAAATGTTATTTTAAAAGACTTTATTTTAAATATTTTAAAGAGAATTTCATACATGAGTAATATTTTTACATCATTTCCACTGTGCTGTCTCCCCTCCAAATCCTCTTGTGTCCTCCTCACAGACTCTCGACTGTGTGACCTCTTCCTTAACCTTTATTGATATACATATATACAATTCAGTGTTGCCTATGGTACACGTTGTTCAGGGCTGACTCTTTCTCTCGGCAGTTAACTACCTGTAGCTTTCATCTAGACTTGGGGATTAGGTCACTTTAATCCCCAAGGGATACTGTGAGGGTCTTCTTAGGCAGCCATAATTCTGAGGTTTCATGGGAGCAGCACATGTATCCGTGGTGGGATCGTGACTCCTTTGGGTGTATGCCAAAAGAGGACTAGTTGGGTCACATGGTTGGTGTATTCCTAACCATTGAGGAACCTCCATACTGATTTCCATGGTGGCTGCTCCAGATTGCAGCTTCCTCAGCCGTGAATAGATGCTTATCTTTCCTGACATACATGCTAGGAGAGCATCTCTCCTCCCTCTCTCCCTCCCTCCATCCCTCCTTTCCCTCCCTCCTCTCTTTCTTCATTCTTTCTCTTTCTTTTTCTTTTTCTTTCTTTTCTTCCTCCCTCCCTCCCCCTCCCTCCCTCCCTCCTCCCTCCCTCCCTCCTCCTCTTTCTTCTTTCTTTCTTTCTTTCTTTCTTTCTTTCTTTCTTTCTTTCTTTCTTTCTTTCTTTCTTTCTTTCTTTCTTTCTTTCTTTCTTTCTTGTCACTCTAACTTGGATAAAAGGTTTTCAGTTTTGTTTGTCCTGTTTATCAATGTTTGGTCTTAACACCTACAGTACTAGGATAGTGATTTAAATCTTTTCCCTCACCGTATATTCAAGCATTTTTGCCCACTTTTTTCTATCTCAGAGTCAGGGCATCAGGGCTTATGCTGAGGTCCATGGACTGTTTGGAGTTGCCTCTTTGTGTAGGTGAGAAATAAGGAGCTATTTTTATTCTTCTACCTTCAGTTGACTGGGACTGTTTGTTGATGATGTAGACTTTTCACCAGTGAGTGTTTTGGTCATGTTTGTCAGGAAGCAGGTATCAACTGGGCTGTGAACTTAAATCATTGTCCTTAATTCTAAGACATTGGCCAATGTCTTATTATGCTAGTATCATACTGGTTTTATTCCTCTAGCTCTGTAATAAAACTTAATGTTAGAAATGGTGATACTTCCAGCAGTTTGCTATTGCTCAGGCTTGTTCTTGTCATCGTGTGAGTGAGTGTGTGTGGGTATCTGTGTGTGTCTCTCTCTCTGTGTGTGAATGCATGGGCTAGTCATTTTGTGTATGTGTGTGAGTGAGTGTGTATATTTCTATATGAAATTTAAGATTATTTTAAAAATTTATGTAATGAGTTGACTTGGAATTTTGATGATGTCCTAGTTAGGGTTTCCATTGCTGTGAAGAGAAACCATGACCAAGGCAATTCTTATAATGGACAACATTTAATTGGAGCTGGGTTACAGATTCTGAGGTTCAATCCATTATCATCATGGCAGAAAGCATAGCAGCTGGAGGATCTGACTACATCTTCATCCAAAGGTAACCAGAAGAAACTCTTTGGGCAGCTAGGAGGAGGGGCTCAAAGACCACCCCCACAGTGACATATTTCCTCCAACAAGGCCACACCTATTCCACCAAGGCCACAAATATTCCAACAAGGCCAACCTCCTAATAGTGCCACTTCTTGGGCCAAGCATATTCAAAGCATCACATTCTACTTCCTGGCCCCCATTGGCTTGTTCAAACACAAGAGTCTATGGGGGCCATACCTAGGCATAGCATAATGCAAAATATGTTTAGTCCAACTTCAAAAGTCCCATAGTCTATAACAGTCTCAGTAAGGTTAAAAGTCCAAAGTTCAAAGTCTCTTCTGAGGTTTATGTAATCTCTTAAGTATAATCCCTTAAGAAATCAAAATCAAAACAGATCACATACCTCAACATCATGCGATATTCATTACCATTCAAAAGTCATGGTGGAGAAATGCTGACAAAAACAAGACAGAAGACCATCTGGGAAAACTCCAAACTCTGAATTGTCCGATGTCAAGACGCTCTCCAGACTCCAACTTCTTTCATCCTTGGTTGACTGATTGTGGCATAATCTGCATTCACCACAACAACTTCATTCCCTGAGCTGGCTTGACTCCCTGTTAGCAGCTTCCTTGGCAGGTTATCCCATGTCTCTGACATCTCTAACTCCTTGTGGCATCCAAGGCAACTTCAACTTTAAGATCTGGTTCCAATGTCTGGATCCACACATAACTTGTAGGGTCCTCCAAATGGCTTGGGCCACTTCTGAACGTTCTCTGCAACACTTGGTTAAAGGTGTTTACTACCATTTATGGCCTAAGCTTTTTTAAATCTGGAACTTGCACTCGATCAAGCTGTCTTGAACTCTAGATATCTGCTTTCCTCTATCTCCTGGGATAAAGGCATGTACCATCATGCCTGGCCTAAGCTTTTCGTGGCCACTATGCTTCAATATCCAGATCAAAAGCTGTGTCCTCCATTTCTGGATTGATTTCATTCCAGATTAAAATATAAATGAAAACAATAACCTTAATAAATCAATAATATGATAAAGTACTCCTTGTTCAATGACAAATCAAACAATAGCAACAGTAACTGAGTTGGATCTTGCTCTGAGATCACCAGTGCCTTAACCTGTTTATTTTTGAACACAGGATTTCAGCTCCTTTTCACTTCCTGGTGTTATTTATTACTTGAACCATACATTTTGTATTTACCTTATAAGGTTGTTAAGCTTGATCAAAATGCTCTTCATGAGAGTAACTAGGGACAGCATCATGCTGGTCTTTTCTGAGACTTCATTTATCAATGCAATTTACTTATTTCTCTTCACCTAAGCTTGTGTCAGGCAGACACTTCAGATAAGAGGAAATAAGAGCCAATCCATTTAAATCACTCTCAGCACCTATGTCTTCCATATTCTTACTAGGATGGTCCATTAAGCCCCACTTAAAGCATTCCACTGCTTTCCAAATCCAGAGTCCCCAAATCTACAATCCTCCAAACAAAAACATGATCAGGTCTATCACAGCAACATCCAACTCCTGGTACCAATTTCTGTCTTAGAATTTCCATTGCTGTAAAGAGATACCATGACCAAGACAACTCTTATAGAGAACATTTAATTGGGGCTGGCTTACAGGTTCAGGAATTCAGTCTATTGTCATTATAGCAGGAAGTATGGCATCATCCAGGCAGTATGGTGATAGAGGAGAGCTTTATGTCTTCATCTAAAGGTAACTAGGAAGAGACTGTCTTTAGGCAGCTAGGAAGAGGTCTCAAAGCTCATCCCTACCGTGACACATTTCCTCCAACAAGACCATACCTACTCTAACAAGGCTATACCTCCTAATATGCCAATCCCTGGCCAAGCATATTCAAACCATCACAGATAGGAACAACATTGAATCTGTTGATTGTGTTTTGTTGATGACTTTCTTATATTAATCTTTCCATTCCATGAGTATGGTATCATCTTCAATTTTTTTTCAGGGTCTTAAAGTTTTCATTGTAGAAAGCTTTCACTTACTTGGTTAGATTTATTCCAAGATATTTTTATTGTGAATGAGATTTCTTTTGAGGTGTTTTTTTCCGATATAGGAAGGCTATCAATTTTATGCATTAATTATTAATTTTGTATGGTGTTACTTTGTTGAATGTGCTGATCCCTGGAGTATTTATGATTATTTATGTATAGAATCATATATCATCTGCAGCCATGGAATATCAAATGTTTCTTATTATTTGGGAATTTTAATTTCCTCAAAAATTCCGTGTAGTAAACAGAGTTGCTCTGGTCCAGCCTCCTATTGTAGACATGGCTGACTCCTCCTGGCCATACACTAGGCACTGGAAATATCACTTGTGGTGTGAGATGTGAATATTTTACCATACCTTCAAAGTAACTGAACCATTTTGCGACTGTACTATTGTTAGACAACTCTAGGAATTAAGATGTGTTTCAAGGAGTCCTTTCTAGAATCCTCTTCTTATAGGAAATATCATGCTGGAAATCAAAATGGCATTCCCATGTGCTAAACATACTACCAAGAGAAAAGTTTCCTCTCCCATTTCTGGTAACAAGGGTCGACAGTTGTTAACACACATGTGCATATTTTCTTGGTTTTATTTTAACCATCTATAGGTTTTTAATATTGCTACAGAAAAAGATATATTGAAAACTTTTTTCACCCCAGTTGTGCCTAAAATGAAATATGTGTGTGTGTGTGTTGTATAAATGACCATATGTGTATGTATGTATATAAAATTTTCTTCTAACATGCATGAAGATTCAGATCTAGAACCATATCTTATAGCCAGAGACTCCTGTCACCCTACAAATTAATAGTGTGACTTTGGCTTTGCATCTCAGCTAACACTTGTCAACATTTGCTTTAATTTTGTTGTTTGGCCATTTTTAAAGTAACTTTCCACGGAGCTCTTGATTTCAGTTCCTTACTGTTGAGGAATTTTGTTTTTTACATCATAAAGACTTCAAGTAGCTTCTGCTCTGCAGTTATCCTTTTGTTTTGAGGTGTATCCCATTAGATGATGGTAATAATGGTCTTCTGAGGTTATCTCGTGTTTCAGTGTAAGTGTATGTTATATTGCTTTTGTGAAGAACAGAAGACCAACCTGGCTTCTTTCTTCCACTTAGAACTATCTGCTGCCCTTTGAGGGAATCGTTAGGCATAGAGACAACCAGAAGGGCCTCTAATGAAAAGGACAAAAAAATTCTGTACTTAAAAGTAATGACTTTCTAAAATGAAAACATATTGTGTCACAAAATCTTCCTAGTTCAGCTTTTCTAAGCAAACACAAATAATGGTTTAGTACTCTCTTGAGAAAGATAACCAACTACTAATGTATATATTACCAAATGATATAATTATGGTTTAAACTATTTATGAGATTAGAACTTGAATATAGGTAGTTTCATGATTATACACAGGAAAAAAACATGAGAGATGTAAGCTGTTTTCAGATATTGCTGCTTCTCATAGCTGAACATAAGGTATTTCAGTTACTGCCAATTCTATACCTCTTAGAAATAAACCACTAGATGAATACATGTAAGCACTTAAACTTGATGCAGCTATGGGAAACTGTATTTAGTACATATTATAGATGGCAGATTCAAATAGCAAAACTCAAATAAAATTTCAATATGCTGACTTACCATTTTCATGAACTTGTCAATAAAGTTTATAAACAAATTTTAGCCCTTTAATTTGTTTTGTTTTGTTTTTTTTTTTTTTTTGCAAACTTTTAAAGATGCCCCACAGAGTCTCTTAGGTTATAGGACACTTGAACTTTTTAAGTGTACATAAAAGCATGAAGAAAACGTGTTTTTAAACATCGGGATGTAAATGTTGATGGTTACTTTATGGGTTGTGTGAATTTCAATTTGACAGTTTTTCTCTTTTAGTTTTATAGTTGGTAGAAAAATGTTCTGAACTAGTAGACTTCTAAATTCCGTCTTCACTAACAGGAATTATCTAAAGCACCTGAAACCTGATACAAGCCTAAAAGAAAGGTACCATGGAAATGGTAGCATTCATGAGTACAAAGCAAAGAGGCTTAGAAAAAGCAATATATTTTTTGGGAAAAAAAAGTCATGCACTCCACTTGGAATGTTTTATCAAGAGAGAGACAGAAGCAAAGAGCAGCCCTGCTTTATTTGGCATTAGTGCTGTGTTCGATTTTGTTCTTTGCATTTGGCAGAGGCTCTGGAGACTCTGGAGAAAGTCCAGTGAAGATCAGCAAAAAGTGATGTAAGGAATAGGGACCAGGTCCTAAGAGAGGGCTCAGCGGGATCAGAACTGTTTAACTTGGAGGAGGGAAGACGAAGGGTGATTTAACTGTCTTCAAGTATTTGAAAGGTTATTGTATGGAAGATGCAGAACAGATGTTCTTTACTCTCACAGGAGACCAAATAAAAGGAAACACTTTAGAATTGTAGCAAGAGAAAAAGTTCAGTTGGTCATAAAGACAGACATAAGTAGAAATAGGGGATTAGACACTGAGACAGGTAACTCAGGATATGGGAAGTTTGGTCCTTGGAGATCTTTAAAACTGGAAGCACATAACCATCTGCCTTGGATGCTTTAAGTGTCCTCCCACCTCTGTGCAGGGAGCCCTTCTGCCTCTGCCTTTGAAACTTTCATCTCTGACATTCTAAGGATGTTGTTGTCGCCATCACGGAGCTTTCTGGAAGGCCACTAGGGGCCTTTATTAAAACATAGAAGCTGGAGTTAAGATGCTGAGATTCAAGGGGCTATCTGACACTTGACTCTGATTCTTTCTCAGTTGCAGAGCTCTTAGTTGTTGGGTCTTGGATATTGCATATTTCTCACCTGTGCTTTTGTAGAACTGTATGTGGTTCCCCACCTTTCCCCTGAACTTTCTGTATCAATACTCTGGAGAACCATAGCAGTTACTTTTATATTTAAGATCAGATATTGCTTTATTTATTTGATCATTGAGAGGGAATGTGTTTCCCCTTTCACAGGTGAAGAAGAAATTGGCTTAGAGAACTTTAGTTATTAGCCTGGGATGCTTCAGTGGGGTAATGAAGAGTTCCAAACTTCTTGGCTTGCCCTATTCTCAGAAGTTCTTTCCATTTAGAAGCATACACACACACACACACACACACACACACACACACACACACACACCTGTATACATACCACAAACACATACATGCACACTTGCATACACACAGGCACACATACATGCACACACACACACCACACACACACACACACTGTTTATAAATATAACCTTCTGACTTCATTTAGTGTTGTTCGTATGTATGTGGATTTAGTGCTGACCACATGAGACTGCATAACCTATCAGGGTCCTCATTTCTGAAGAAAAGGAATGACTCTCTCCTCTAAGTAGTCATTAATGCCAATTGGTGTTATTTTTCCCAGATCTTGTTTAGATAACCATATTGTTAAGATTTCATGGGTGTGACTTCCCTTATGCTTGTAGAAGATACTGTCTAATAGCAAGCATCTGGTTCCTCTGAGTCTCATAATCTTCTGTCCCTTCTTCTGTGGTGTTTTCCAAATCTCCAGTACAGGGTTATGCTATAGATATATCCATTGGGATTGGATCTCACATGACTAGCTGTTTTCTGCTTTTTGACTAGTTGCAGCTTTATTTGATGAGGAGTAACAGCTTACTTATGGTTATATGTATTTAGAATTCAGTTAGAAATGATCTGGTGTTAGAGAAGTAATGCTAGTAGGTTCTCCTCTAGAGTCTATGGCCTTACCAGTCTTAGAGAGCTCACTAGGTGTTTTTAGTACCATACATGGATTCCCTTCTATTGACTGGGCCTTACATTCAATTAAATAAATGCCTGTTGGTTACAGACAGGACATAAGTGCTACTGTTGTTCCTTTCAGATATCTTCTCATTATGGTGATTGTTGTATTTTATAAGCTTTCCAGCTGGGTAGGACTATTGATTGCTTTTTAACCTTGGCAGCTTGCATACATAGCTTCTCCTAGTACTATAAGAGCTAGTCCTCTGGGACGAGGTTTCCATGTCAGTTCCAGATTAATTCCTCCAAGTCCTGAATCTGAAGTGGTTCATGCTCTCAGTAAGAGAGTCTTCCCTTCAGGTTCCGGGAGCAACCACAGACAGTGACAATCACCTATATTGCTTTGGGACTCTCTTTATAATTGTACATGTTCTAGAATTTGAACATCCTGACCTCTGAAAGGCATCATAAAATGTGACATTGAAAACATCCACAGCTTAGTGAAATTCTGAATGATGGTAAACTATGGCCATTTTAAGGGCAATTTGGAGAAGTCATCGTCTATATTCATAAATTAGTATTTAATTCAATATGTAATTGTTCTCACCCATTACTTCATTCTGTTACTTCCCAAATAGAGTTAACTTGATTTGAGATTTTGCACTTAAACAATATATCTGGGAAAAATTCAGATGGATTAAATGATATAAACAGCCTAATTTTCAGTGAAAGTCAACAATTATATAGCACTTATCTTACTGTTATAAAAAATGGTATCTTTCTTGTTTACTTATGCTAGGTATTGAACATGTGAATTCTTTACCATTTTTACTATTTGCTTTGTGTAGTGATTGATTCTCGGGGCGCTTATAAGACAAGCAGTGTTAAGATGTCTTCAGTGGTATTTTCTGGTTTTGGTGTGTATGCGTGTTCATGTCTGTGCTCTCCCACATGTGTGGGAAAGTGCACGTGCTTGTGTGCCAGAGGACAGTCTCAGATGTCGTGCTTTGGGAGCTGTACACATCGCTTGCTTTTTGAGATAGCCTGAAGGCATGAAGTACTACAATATGTCATGAAGCACTAAAATGGCACTTGCTGGCTAAGGAGGATGAGCTTGTTGGCCAGCCAAGTGCCAGTGACTTACTCGTTATTGCCTCCTAGTGCTGGAATTATGAATGTGCACCGTGGCATCCAGGTTCTGAGCAGTGATCTCAGGTCCTCATGCTGTGCTGCAAGCACTTCAGGGATTGACTTCTTTCTTTCTTTCTCCAGCTCCCTTCAATATTCTTTTCTTTTTCTTTTTTTAAAGTTTTTTTTTTTTTAATGTATGTTAAGTATACCCTCACTGTCTTCAGACACACCAGAAGCAGACATCGGGTTCCATTACAGATGGTTGTGAAGGCACCGTGTTGTTGCTGGGAATTGAACTCAGGACCCCTGGAAGAACAGACAGTGCTCTTAACCACTGAGCCATATCTCAGTCCCCCAGTGTTATATTCTAATGTAAGATTTCTCCTTACTTAATTTTTCTTTTGTGTTCTATAATTTAACTTTATAATAAGGGGAATAGTTCTTTTTGATATAGCAATAATAAATTAGTGTGCCCATCGAAAGCATCATCTCTTGCGTTTTCTCAGCTCCTTGTATCAAAAATGTTACGTAAATACTTTGCACATATTGTCTCTTTCAACACTAACAATCACTTAAGAACTGTGGCCTTTACCAGTCACTTCATAGAGAGAATCAGTTCAATCACTATAGTGTTAAGTAGTTTATGGAGGTCACTCAGGTAGTTTATGAAAAGAGGCAGGATTTGTATCAGACCGTTTGGCAGCTGTACTTTTGGTTACATCGAGTTTGTCTTTCTATTTGAGATAGCCTCGTGGTAACTTCAAGATGCTGTATTTTATTTCTGACCAACAGTCTGAATCAACCCCTATTTCTTATCATCCAAATAAGTATGTATTTATCATATGCTACTACTAAATGAGTATTTTTCATGACACGTTTTTAGATAAGAAATTAAGCAAGAAATGGTCCTTTAAGTCCTGTAAGTCCCTAAGGACCTTACAGCTCTGAGAACTGTCTCAGACATGCAAGTCAATGTGTCTTGAAGAGGAGTGTCCTGCCTGGTAGAGGAGCGACACAGACAACATAGTGGAGGAGCATGGGGGAGTGAGAGGCTCAGGCCACCAAACAAGCGTGCTTAGTGAGCCTCATGGCAGAGAGAGAAGCTGCATGCTTTGTCTGTGGTAGGGTAATGATGAGGATGTGGGCATCAACACTGTGGACCATGGGGAAGATCTTCCATTATTCCTGCAGCTTTTCCTTATCAAAGACGAGTGGGGGAATGCAGCACCATGTGAATTGTGTCTCAGCTCTTTAATCATGACATTAGGAAGTAGCTCCTGGATACTTACATATCTACCCATCCATCTACTTATTCATCCCTCCATCGAATTAGTGGTTAAAATTACTTTAATTCATTGCGATAGTGATGGTTATCTTTGTACCCATGAGCAACCTGTACAACAACAGTGTGTGGGAATTGGTTTAGTTGGAAAGCATTTAATCGAGAAGGAGAGGAATGAAACTGCACAGCAAACACAGAGCCACATGTAGACTCAGACCCTGGTTCAATTTTTATTTGGGTGTCAATTGTGGTGTTGGCTGTGGTCTTTAGGTGACTTGTAAAGTAGCAGGAATCTCTGAGAAGCTCCACAGTGGGCGAGGTCCGGAAGTCCTGTGTATGAACTCACTTGTGACACGCTTCAGGGTGGGACCTGAGAGCCAGAGCTCTTTACAGTTCTATAGCCAGGGATCAACATTTCACAATTGGATCCTGGCACCTCTACTGAAATCTTGTTTGCACTACAGCTGTTAGAGCTGAAACTTCTATGTGAGAGAAGGAAGAGGAACTAAAATCTAGGAGCTAAGTGACCACTGGAAGCATGGTAGTGAGTGTCCGTCTTGTTGATTGCAGAGGAAGGAGCAGACCATGTATCCATTTTACAGCTGAGACTCATGAGTCATCAGAACCCAGGATCTCAGCTAGAAGCTCTTTAGGCGCTCTGTGTTCATGGCCACTCCCTTTTCACTGTCTTCGTGTCTGTCATTTATTCCTGCCCTTAGCCGGAAACCTGTTTCTCCATCTCTGTGTTTATCGTATAAAATGTTTATGTCCAAGCACTCAGAGCTGATAAAATGTGAATCACACTTTATATTCCCAGGAGAACAAACAAACAAACGTGTTTTGACCTAGATTCAGACTCTTCTAATAAGACAGAGACTTAAGTAGTGACTATAATCCTTGGCTGGGCGACTGACTCACCCGTGTTCTTGGGGAAGGTCATGCAAGAGCTCATTGGGCAGTTCCTTGGTAGCATGGTTGGTCTGGAAAATGCAGTTACAGAATAATACTATTCTATATCCATATTTTAATTAGAGAGCAGCTTAAAAGTTTTTCAGAGTGTCAGAATCTTTTTTTTTTTTTTTAATGGATCTAAAGGAGATTTTCATCAATGTTAAGAAATAAAATGAAGCAGTCATTAGGTCATGCTCTTTCAAAGCCTTTCTTTTCTTTTTTCTTTTTGT
Organism: Mastomys natalensis; assembly: GCA_021653895.1. Taxonomy (NCBI): domain Eukaryota; kingdom Metazoa; phylum Chordata; class Mammalia; order Rodentia; family Muridae; genus Mastomys; species Mastomys natalensis. Next base: position 328,837 of record JAJTUV010000143.1, read on the forward strand.
TGGCTTTGGCAAACCAACTTTCATGGCCAATGTCACAAGATAAAAACAGATGGGTAAATGTGGCAGCAGGAATCCCGTGAGGATGCTTAGGATGCTTGGTGCCCACCCTCTGAAAGAGTGTGTTGTTCCCTAGTGGGTACCACTCCCCTTTTACCCTAGCCACCCCTGTACCCACAGCATTCATACAGAGCTACCTGGGTTATCCTGGGGGAGAGATTTCATCTTTCTTGATACAGTTATCTAATTATTTGTGTTCTTTATTTTGACACATTTAATTTTTGTGAGTTTTGTACATATCCATATTTAGGATAGTAAAAGGAGGGACTTAGTCTTTTTGGTTCACCATTATGATCTTACCTTTACAACCTGTTCTCTGACATGGAGAAGTGCTGAGTCCGTAGCTATGGTGAACGAATACGGACAAATTGAGGAATCTGTACCCATAGGTCAGTGTGTCACTCAACCCTCATTAGAGAAGCTTCTTATTGCGGCAGATGGCAGTTGACAGCGACCCACATCTAGACAGTGTGTAGAGAGTGGGAAACTTTGGAGTACTCATCTCTAAATGGAATTATTGTATCTACCCTCCCCAAGGCTCACAGGTCTATGTGGAAGAGGAGGAGAAAAGACTGTAAGAGCCAGTGGTGATGGATAACACCAATGAAACAGCATCTTCCACATACAACAGGGCTGCAACACACATACAGTCACAGAGACTGTGACAGCGTACACAAGACCTACACAAGTTCAAAACATAAGAAATCCCAGCAAGGAGAAGGGGAGGTGGGCGCAGTGACATTTCCTCTTAAAAAACTATAATACATATCTGGTGGGAAAGGGAAAAATCAATTTTCTTTCTCCAGTGGAGTGTTACCTGGTTTGTAGACCACACTCAGGAATAATTGGCAAACACAAAACATACTCCATATTTTTGGTGTGCACTTTCTGCTTTGTTTGGTACCTTTTGTTTTATTGATTATCTTTATTCATTTTGAGTTTTGTTTTTTGTTGGAGAGAGGGAGAAAGAAGAATTTGATGGGTAGGGAGGTTAGGAGGATCTGAGATGAGTTGGGGCAGGAAGGAAGATGATTACACTGTATTATAGGAAAAATTAAAAAAAAAGATTTTATACATACACATAGGCACCCGCACATGTGTGAGCACACACATGCATGATGTATATATAGACAGAGGTGATGCCACACCTTAGCAAAGGTTTTCCTAACAGGTGTCGAGTAATTATTGAGTAAGAAAATGTAGCTTCTGTCACTAATACTGCTTGGTAACATTATAGCCTTGTCTCTGGTGTCCTGTCTAATGACAGTCTGTCAGTTCTTCAGGATTAGCTCATGTGTGATTAGCCCAAGAAGTAACTTAAGGGTCCCGAAACTGCTCATAAGGTTTTGTGGTTTCGATCTGTTCCTCAAATTTGAATTACAAATTGAATCAAATAAAAGTACCCCGTAAACATTTACTACTTGCATAAAAATGAGTATCTCTTGTAGAGTAAATTACTAAAGTGTGTATGATTCTGAGCACACTTAGTCTGAGGGAAGTAAAATTTTGATTTTTTTTTTCTAAAAGTCTGGCAGCTGAAGTGGTAGTTCCATTATGTAAGATTAATAATGTATATCTCAAAATACTGTTGCAGTCTGAGATGCATCACTGAAAAGCTACTGTGTGTTTGTTTATGCTGTGGTCATTAGATCCATTTGCTGTGATTTAACCAACAATTAAAAAGTAAAGTGTCAGCAATTGCAATTTATGAAGAAATAACTTTAATAGAAGTCAACAGTTTCCTGTCTGATGTGTTTGGTCAGTGTAGGCAACATTCTTTTTTTTTTTTAGCTGAAAAGTGGGTGTGATTCTTCAAACTTAGAAAGATAGCCCAAAAGTATTTTGGAAAGTTTTAGGAATATTTTGGAAACTTTTAAGTTTTAGTTTTCTACTTTGGAATTTAATTGATGTTAACAAAGGTAGTTACAAAGCCACACAAAGCAGAAGAGTAGAGTGGCCAAGAGTGTGACCTATAGACAAGAGGAAGGTATAGAGAATTTCTGCAGTAACCAAAATAGAAAATAGATGAAAGTACTTTAATGGTATTCTGAAAAACATTATTTTATGGATAGGTTGTGTGAACAAGTCAGAGCTGTCATTAGCAGAAATGCCAGAAGGGCAGTTGGTACCTCCCCTTGTGAAGTCTTGACACCTTGGGATTCAAGCGGGAGTCAGTGTGAATGCCAGTGGTTAGGGGTGTCTTTTGAATGTGGGCATACTTTTACTGTTTAGAATTGTGCTTTGTTATAGCAAACAGGAGACTCTGTGTCCCAATCAAGATTTATCTATCATATATTCGGTTGTTCTTATTTTTACATGGCTTGTTTTTTGTGATGTTTTGACCAAACCTTATCCTCTTTTCTTTGAAGGGTAGAATTTAGAGCACATAGCTGATATAGCTAAGATTCTCGTCACAGATGTAATCAAAGCGGCAACTGTTTTGTTATCTTGTGTATATATATGCATGTTTTTGCAACATAGAGAATCAAAATATAGCAGGTTGCTCTGATGTTACAAGATCTTCCCATGAGCTTCACTCTACTGGCTTAAGGACAAAGGGAGGCAGCCCTCAACATGATGCCAGCTGAAGACAGAGACTCTGTAGATATTTTACACATTGCTTCATTGTATTACAACTGTTAACTTGAAGAATAGTTGACAGTGATCTCTATGTTTAAACTCTGAAGCCTGGATATTTGGCCTGGCCTATTAGACTCTGAACATGCACACTAGGGCAGGAGGCCTGCCACAGCAGAGTAGTTTCCTATGGATAAGCAGTAGCATGTGAGAGCAAGCAGGGGCAGAGCTGGCCGCCTACCACAGCAGCTCATCACCAGGAAACACTGCCATGTGTGTGCTCTCATGTGATATGCCCCCTTTCCTGGAAATGAGTGCTTTTTCTGTTTTCAGCCTCCATTTTGGTGGTCATAGGCTATTTTTTCTGTGACAAGGATTAGCTGGGAGACAGCTGTTTCATAATTAGGTGTCAATTTGAAATATAGTTATATTTTCTATTCTGTTAATTTTGGACTATTTCCAGTGCTCCTTACTTCACATTCTGGGTGATGCATTGTTGTTTGGGGAAGGTTGGACAGCTCGTGGTTGGGAGGTCCCCAGTGCTCAGCTCCTCTCTTCAGTTTTATTATTTATTAGTTTTTTTTTTTTTTTTTTTTTTTTTTTTTTTTTTTTTTTTGCTTTTTGGCTTTGTTGGAATAGGGTATTGTCCCAGCAGACCTTACATTGGCAGGACTCGTTGTAGGATGGTGATCACAGGTGGGTACCATTGTCATCCTGGGCAATGTTGCCCGTTATTGAGAGTTGATGCTGTTTCCACTGAAGCGTAGCTTGCTTTTGGAAGTTTACAGCTCCAGATCTTCAACAGCTTCCCCTAGCTCTTTCCTCAGCTCACTTTCCTGCTTCCCTTCACAGTTATGCTCGTCGTGAGAAACTGCCCACTCTGCCTCACAGAAGTCTTGGTGGTCTCCTTCTTGTCTTAGGTCCTCCACGTGTTGAGTCATAAAGTGATTCTTTCCTGGGGACTGTTTATTATTTTCATGAAAGATTCTCTCTCTCTTCTGCACCTCATTCTATGCAGTTTAAATTTAAAGTTAACTTTTAAAATTAAGAAAACTTCATATGTTTATGGGTGTTTGTCTGCATGTCTGTGTTCCACATTTGTGCCTTGTGCCTACAGAGTCCAGAAAAGGACATTGAATACCCTCAAACTGGAGGTACACATGTTTGTGAGCCACCACATGGGTGCTGGGGACCAAACCTAGGTCCTTAGGAAGAACAGCAAGTGCTCTAATCGGTTGCACCTTCTCTCCAGCCCCCTATTCTATACACTATTTGTGGACTGATGTGATGCTTTAGGAAGTCTTTTTCAATAGACCACAGTAGTCTTCCTTTCCTTCTCTTTTGAGGTCTCACGATACATCATTATATGATAGGTACATTTTACAATTTTTGTTTCATGATGGGGCAAGACAGTACAAGGTTTCCTCCTTTTTGGATTTTTGCTGAGGCTATTTCCAGGTGTAACCAGAATCTGATCTTCTTGATGGAGAATCCTATAGAAAACTACCCAACTCTATCCTAGGATGCAAAGATCAGGATGTTCTAGTTAACATACCTTAGCCTTTGTTAAAACTGCTTGTTTGTACAGAACCTCTTTCAGCTAACGGCTTATCTTAGCTTCTGTTAAAATTGGTTGCTTTGAACTGCTTACTGTCCGGAGCTCCCTGCCTGCTGTAGCTGGTGAGCAAGATACCTGGATGAGGTGTTTGTCTGTAAAATTCCTGTCTCTGGACACTTAGGGCCACACCTAGGTCTCCAAACACGAGAGGCTTTTCATGTGTCCACTGGAGTACGGTCTAACAGAGGAACGAGTTCTGCTTCAATCCTTCTACTTCCTCCAGAATCTCTAGTTCAGTGGATGTAAGTTCTCAAGAGCATTTGTAGAATAAATAACAAGAATTACACTTTAAATCAATCAAATCCAAACTGATTTTAACATTGCAAATGAGGAAGCCAGTATGTTTACTTTGCTATGTTCTGTGGTCTTACTGAATAATGAGCATTTATTTATTGGTTGTCTTATAATATTTTCTCTTTTAATATAAGACTATAATATAATTACATCATTTCCTCCTTCCTATTCCTCCTCCAAGCTCTCCTTTGCCCTCTATAAATTCATGACCTCTTTCTTTCATTAATTGATTTTCACACACACACATATGTATGTGTATACATATATATATATATATATATCCTAAACACACATACACACACACACACACACACACACATATATATATATATATATACACACACATATATATCCTAAACACACACACACACACACACACACACCACACACACACATATATATATATATATATATATATATATATATATATATATATATCTCCTAAACACATAAGCATACCCTGCTCAATCTGTACAATGTCACTTGTATGTATGTTTGCAAAAAATATTTTTTTACCTGTCTGCTCAGGGAGCCCAAAATGCTCTTGGATCCCAGTGGATTGCCCCACCAGTAGTGTCTATCTCACCATGAAGTCAGAGGGTGCTGTAGTGAACAGATTCCTGACTGATATAGTAATTCTTCCTTGCAGCCTGTGGCACACTGAGCCACCAGAATGATTTTTACACACTGGCTATAGGCAATACATAGTTGTTGAGAGCCCTGACTCTTATCTGTCAGGAGCAGGTTGTGATAAGGGTTTAGTGTCCCCGAGGGGAGAGGAGCGACAGGTCCTCCTTCACTCAGGGATCATATGCTGGATTTGACTGTGAGATTATCAGCTCCGCAAGAGGGGAGAGAATGCCAGAGAGACAGAGGGTTTGACGTTCAATTGCTCTTTAATGATACACAGTAAACAATATATTATTACCAATGCTAAGGCTATCGCTACCACAAGTCATTTATATCGCTACATTTCCTAGTCATTGCCTCTAACAATATTAGCATAATAAACACAAGTAATAAATTGCTAATTACCAAGAAATAAGCATAGCAATAAATACATCATTCAGTCATGGGTTATAAGACCTGAGTCCTTTGCCTTACAGAAACTTTGCAATTTTATGAAGTCCCATTTGTCAATTCTTGATCTTAGAGCATAAGCCATTGGTGTTCTGTTCAGGAACTTTTCCCCTGTGCTAGGTATTCCAGGGTCTTCCCCACCTTCTCTTCTATTAGTTTCAGTGTGTCTGGTTTTATGTGAAGGTCCTTTATCCACTTGGACTTGAGCTTTGTACAAGGAGATAAGAATGGATCGATTTGCATTCTTCTGCATGTTGTCCTCCAGTTGAACCAGCACCATTTGTTGAAAATGCTGTCCTTGTTCCACTGGATGGTTTTAGCTCCTTTGTCAAAGATCAAATGACCATAGGTGTGTGGGTTCATTTCTGGGTCTTCAACTCTATTCCACCGATCTTCCTGCCTGTCTCTGTACCAATTCCAGGCAGTTTTTATCACTATTGCTCTGTAGTACAGCCTGAGGTCAGGGATGGTGATTCCTCCAGAAGTTCTTTTATTGTTGAGCAAAGTTTCTGTAAGGCAAAGGACACTTGTCAATAGGACAAAACGGCAACCAACGGATTGGGAAAAGATCTTTACCAATCCCACATCTGATAGAGGACTAATATCCAATATATACAAAGAACTCAAGAAATTAGACTCTAGACAACCAAATAACCCTATGGGGTCTGGAGCTAAACAAAGAATTCTCAACTGAAGAAATGGGAATGGCCGTGAAGCAACTAAAGAAATGTTCAGCATCCTTAGTCATCAGGGAAATGCAAATCAAAACAACCCTGAGATTCCACCTCACACCAGTCAGAATGGCTAAGATCAAAAACTCAGGTGATAGTAGATGCTGGTGAGGATGTGGAGAAAGAGGAACACTCCTCCATTGTTGGTGGGATTGCAAGATGGTGCAACCACTATGGAAAACAGTCTGGCGGATCCTCAGAAAATTGGACATATTACTACCTGAGGACTCAGCTATACCACTCCTGGGCGTATACCCAGAAGATGCTCTAACATATAACAAGGACATATGCTCCACTATGTTCATAGCAGCTTTATTTATAATAGCCAGAAACTGGAAAGAACCCAGATGCCCTTCAACAGAGGAATGGATACAAAAAATGTGGTACATTTATACAATGGAATATTACTCAGCTATTAAAAACAATGAATTTGATAAATTCTTATATAAATGGATGGAACTAGAAAATATCCTGAGTGAAGTAACCCAATCACAAAGGAACATACATGGTATTCACTCACTGATTATTGGATTTTAGCAGAAGCTTGAAATACCCAAGATTCAACTCACAGACCACATAAAGCTCATGAAGAATGATGACCAAGTGGCGGAGGTGGGGCTTCAGTCCTTCTTAGAAGAAGTAAGAAAATACTCAAGGGAGCAAATATGGAGACAAAGTACAGGACAGAAACTGAAGGAGGGACCGTTTGCAGACCATTCCACCGCAATATCCATCCCATGTGCAGTCACCAAAGGTAGACGTTGATGTGGATGTCAGGAAGTACATGCTGACAGGAGCCTGATATAGCTGTCTCCTTAGAGGTCTGCAAGAGTCTGACATATTCAGAGGCAGATGCTCACAGCTAACCATTAAACTGATCATGGGGTTCCCAACAGAGAAGATAGAGTGAAGACTGAAGGAGTTGAGAGGATTTGTGACACCATGAGGAAAGCAACAATATCAACCAACCAGAGCCCCCAGGGTCTAAACCACCAGCCTGGGAGCGCTTAGGGAGGGACCCATGGCTCCAGCTATATATACAAGGGAGCTATTTATAAGTGGGAGAAGAGATCCTTGGTCCCATGAAGGCTGGACATCGTGGGGGGTGGTATTTGAGAGTGGGGAGGTGAGGTACAGGGGAGGGTGGGTAGGGATACACCATCATAGAGGCAAGAGGAGGGGGGAAGGGATAGTGAGTTCCTGGGAGGGAGGGGGGAAAAGGGGGAAGGGGAAAACATCTGAAATGTAAATAAAATTTCCAAAAAAAAAAAAGAAAGACCTGAGTCCTTTGATGGCTTCAGTTGCAGGTCTGGAGTCTGTGAAGGCAGGGTCAGGCTGTGGCTTCCAGCTGGTTGAATTGCTAATTTGACCTCATAGGGTGCTTGACCATTGGAGGCATGGAGGCATCGATTGGGCTCCTCTTTTTATGTTTGATTTAACTTCTCTGCTGACGTGTGCAGCTGATAACCACTCGTGTTTGGTTATCACTGGGCCCTGACTTCATTACAGCTGGTTATCACAGCACAACTTCACTTCCAGACTTGTCTCTACAAGTACTTCACTTCCAGACTTGTCTCTACAAGTTTCCTATTACAAAATGGAGTCAGTCCTATTAAGGGCCTGCTCCTTACAATAGTTCAGAGTAATGAATGAAAGTAGGATGCTGGTAGACCTTAACCCGAGTTTATGGTACTCGCAGGATTCCTGTGTCATCACCAACAGTAAGGCTGTTACTCTTATACTGCTTTAAAAGAATAGATTTACCCCAGGGCCACAACTGTTAGGACTAATGAATGGCACTCATACTTCTGCACATGGTACTTTCATGATCATGCCTCAGGCTATCTGAGGGTGCTAGCCATTCTGCTCCTATTCATAACACAGTATTCCTTCAATTGATAATCTTGTCATCACTCTGAGCCAGATGCAATCTTCCACTCAATCTTCATCTATGTTGAAAGATAAGGAAGAGGTTCTCCTCACCCCACTGGATTCTTCTCTTTCTGACCATGCCTCTTCCTATAGTCTTCCATTGCTGGTCATTTGTGGAGGGCAGAGGGAGAGAAAAGAGGGGATGGGATATGGGATATGGGCAGAACGTATTCAACATACAATATATACTCCTATGAAAATAAATAATGAAACAGAAAAATCAAATAAAATTATTAATGTGGACAAGGACCACCACATTCTAGATGAGCCCAGCCAGGAATAATATATGATCCATCAACTGTCTAGGGGTAATGATATTCATCTATTTAAGAAGACAGCTCATCACCTGTTTACCTGTGGAGGGACAGTATGTCTTTAAATTGCCCAAGAGTTTATATGCCCTCTTAGACACAGTTATAACCCTTGCCAGTTTGCACGTGTCTTCTGACTGAATGCAAGTATTGAACTCTCAATTCAGATGAAATGAGAAGTAAGGGCTAATAAAAGACAGTTGGGCCATATAGGTCAAGGAATGAATGCTTAATGCTCCTGTCGTGGGAGTGGGCTCCATAACACAAGAGTCCAGTTCCCGTTGTTTCTTGGCCTGCCTTTACCCTTCTACTGTGGGACAATGCTACAGAAATGTCCTTGTCATTCGTCAGTCTCTTGATCTTGGGCTCTACAAACTTTGGAACTGTGAGACAATAGTTGTTTTGTTTACTGTAAACTGTCACATCTTTGCCCTTCTTTAAGAGAGAGACAATAAACAGTGACCACATGGATACCTGAAATGTGATGGTGGAATGGGAAGAAGTGTCCTTTTTTCTTTGTGTGAAAGTAAAAAAAAGAAAAAGAAAATAAAAGAGGGGAGTTGAGGGAATCTGCCGTTTGTAGGTAGAGGATTGGAAAGTTCTTGAGAAGTTTTGAAGTAAACTAAGTTCTAAAGCAAAGTGCCTATAAAAATGATATCAAATGAGGTTGCTAGCCCTTTAAGAGGAAGAAGATAGGTCTACCTGGCAGAATTATGGAAGCTGAGTAGTGTACCTGGGCAGTATTATAATACTCTCCATGCCCCTTAGGTTTCTAAATTAAAAAAAAAAAAATCGAAATGAATGAATTGACATGTAGTGCCAGATGAAGGAAACAGACTGTCCTGTTCTGGACTGGCTCAGTGCAGCTGCTATGTAATATACATACGTTAAGTGTATTGCTATGTACTATACACAAGTTGAATGTAAATCTAGAATCACTGTGCTTTCCTCTCTCTCTCTGACTTTTCATTGCTCTCTAGGTCCCCCCATAGCTGGTGTGTAGTGCTGTTTTTGGCAGTAACTGGATTTTAAGTGTTCCCTAATATTTCTAGTTATTAGTCATTTTGTTACGCTTTGAATGTATTACCTCATAGTCTATCCTATGATCTCTCTCTCTCTCTTTTTTTTTATACTGCATTCCAGGGACAATGTCTTACTTACGGTAGGCTGTCAGCAAGTATGTGGAAGGAACAATAGATGCTTACTGTATGACTTTGAATTGTAAGCTATTACCCTGTATCAGATGACACGGGTCACACTCAGTTCTTAGTGCTGCCACTAACCATTCCTTTAGTTGGAGATGAGAAACATATCCCCCTACCACAGTTCAGTGCACAGGGTTTCTTGGAACACGAGGAACTCTGGGGATGTCTTCATGAATTCAAGCGTTATTTTTACTCTGCCTTTTCTTGGAGAAGGCCTGAGTGAGGCTTCAGTGAAGACATGTTTAGAGTTGTTTTTATGTTCCATTATCTGTCCTCGGTCTTTCACTCGGAGTGTTTGCAATCGCAGGTGTACAAATAGACTTGTTTTCACTTAGGGAGAACCTTGTCCTTAGCAAGCCTCTGCACCTGCAGCAATAAAATGTGACAGAGATAATGGACTGAATTCTAATCACTTGTTGCCTTGTTACATAGTCACTACTTAAAAACATTTCGTTTATTGTGCAGTGGTTAGTAAAAAAAAAAAAAGTGGGCAGTGTTGGCAGTTAAGCCACCCAATGGCTCAGGGCGGATTTTATACGGGAATGACTAGAGTCTCTTGTAAAAATAGCAGAATCTTTGGTTAACACGAATAAGCCTGGTAAACAAGCTCTATGACAGCTGAGCTACCGGAAACGAGTCAGATGCATGGCTAGGTGGTTAACCGTTTGGAGGCAGTTGGGGTTTTGTCCAAGTACAAACAAAAAAGGGATCGTTTAATCATTAGCTTCTTTGTACTGAATTATGTTGAACAACAATGACAGCTTAATGAGCATCGTGGAGAGCCTTAAGCTCGCTTGCTTTTCATTCCTTGTGGTTTTCATAAAACATGAGTCTGATATTTAGCATTTGAATACATCTCTATCTATTTACCTTTATATATTGCATGCATGTTCACTTAGTGATTCCAGGTACTTTTAAGGATTTTCTAACAAGTTCCAAAAGGAATGGAGATGAGAGAGTGTCCATTCACACCCTCTGGGAATGTCATGGAAAATTTTTTCCCTCAGGGAAAGAGAATGTAAAGGATGCTCAGGATACACACGGGGTGGGGTTCTCAGAGAACCTGGGGAGGTTAGCTGGGCCTTCCAAACTTGCCTGTCTGTAGGAATCTTCTGGGTGGGTTTGAGCTGAAACTGAGTTTGGACCCCTCAGCCCCCCAGAATCAGAGTCTGTGTATTGAATGAGCACTTCAATGGATTCTTCTACTGGAAAGAAATACAAGTGCACATTAGTGGCTAAGACTAGGTGTTTTAGACGAGAAAGCTTGTGTGAATTCATGGAGATAGCAGAATGCACCCAGAATTTCACACAGTACCTGGCATGGGGTAGATCTTCCATAATACTAGCTAATATTGGAATTATATAAAAAGCTATACATATTCAAATGTTTTCTCAAAAATAAATATACTAACTAGTTTTAAAGGATTAAATATAAGGTTGGGTATTATTTAATATCAAATTAAATAGATCAACATGTTGCTTTTTAGCTGTGATATTTGGTCTTTCTTGTCTTTTCTTCTTTTCTAAAAAAAAAAAAAAAAAAAAAAAAGGACATATTTCAGTGCTTTCTACAAAATTGACCTCTCTGTCACTGTCTCTCAGTTCTCTCTATTTCTCTCTCTTGCCTTTTCACCCTCTCTCCCTCTCCCTCCCCTGTTATGTCTCCCTCTCTCTCTCCTGTGACTGATTCCCACACCTGAGGTCCAGAAAATGTTGCAGAAGAGGGGACAGAACGATTGTAAGAGGCAGTGGACTGGGGAATTTGCTGTGAGATTGAGTCTCCCAGTGATGCCAGAAGCTCCAGTGTCACCAATATGACTGCTTAAGTATGAGATGAGATTATTCAATACCAAATGGTCAGTCCTGAAAATATACATTCAAGGAACATTACACAGATGGAGCAGGCTATATTTAGGAATATATTTATATACACATGCATATCCATATATGAATTTAAGAATAATTAATGGGAAAAGAGGCCTTGAATTTGAAAGTGAGCAAGAGAGACTATGGGAAGGTTTAAAGAGAACAACGAGAAGGGAGAAGTGATATCCTAGTCAGGGCTACTATGGCGACAGTGAAACATCATGACTAAAAGCAAGATGGGGAGGAAAGGGTTTATTGGATTTATACTTCCATATCATCATTCATCACTGAAGAAGTCAGGACAGGAACTTAAATGGGGTTGGAACCTAGAGCCAGGGCCTGATGCAGAGGTGAGGGGTACTATGTATGAGCTTGCTCAGCCTGCTTTCTCATAGAACGTAGAACTCTAGCCCAGAGTTGGCACTACTTAGAATGTTCTGGGCCCTCCACTATCAATCATTAATTAAGAAAATGCCCTACAGGTCTGCCCACAACCTGATCTTATGGAGACATTTTCTCAATTAAGGCTCCTCTCCTAGGACTTTAACTTTGAAACATAACTTGCCAACATAAGCGATGTAATTATATTAGAATCTGAAAATAAAATAAAAATATAAAACCCAAAAAGCATGCATGGAAAGTGTAATGTATATATAATTACTTTTAATCTATCCCTTATGGTATTTCAGAAATTCACAGTCTGAAGAAATTTAGTTAGCATATATATAGAGAGACATATATCTGAGTCTGTATGAAGTTTATTAATTAGCTTCAGTGATGTTATGTAAAATTCTCATGTGATGAAGCCAGAAAATTTCAAGTTGTATGAAATGGGTGGAAACATTTCTATCTTTGCGTGGATAGAGGAGAAAGGTTAGGACTCCTTGGCAGCTGAATCATTTATGAGAGAAGAAATGTGTGAACTTTTCTTCTGCTCCTTATTCTGCTTGTTTCAGTTTGGAGCACTGCGTTTGGTGTTTCTTCTTTCCTTGGTTTCCTCTGTCTCCTCTGGCTCTTGGACTTTCTGCCTCCTCTTTTTCAGGTTTCCCTGAACCCCGAGGGGAAGGATTTGGTGGAGATATTTCCTCTAGTGCTGAGTGTTCTGAGTCTCCTGCTCTCTGCATCTCATCTGGATATTTATCTCAGTGTTTGTTCTCTTCTGCTGCAGGAGGAAGCTTCTCTGAAGATGGCGCCAATTCATGAGTAGAGCACAATGTCCCTAGAGTCATTTTATTGCTACCTTCCTTTAGTACAACAGTAGTCACTGGTTTTCCCTTAGGTCCTTGGGGCATCTTGTCTCAGATTCGTGGACACCCAGGTAGTGTTGGATATAGGTTCCATCTCCTGGAGAGGCGTTAAATCAAGTCAGATGTTTGTTGGTTACTCCCATAGCTTTGTGCCACCATTGCATCAGTATGCCTTGCAGACATCACTGGAGATTGAGGGTTTGTAGTTGGTTTAGTGTTTTCATTTCTCCTTTGGTAGGGTGCAGAGTGCTATCTCCTACCAAGAACACTAGCCTTTAGTGTGAGTGCTGTAGGTAGGCCCCAGATCAACTTCCCTGCTCAGTGTGCTGTATATATATTGTCTTCTGCGTCAGTTTGCCTTGCTGTCAGTTTGTGGAGAGCAACCTATAGACTTGGCACTAGGTAGGATGGTTTCGGGGTTGCCATGGGAACCCTGAGGTAAACAACTTGCTTATATTAAACTCAATCCCAGTACTGGAAGCTTCCCTTGGTGGCAAGAATTGTCCAGTTGGAGCTCTGTCTTCTTCATTTGACACTTTTGTTTAGATTTTCACATATGTATATATATTCTAGAAAGGTTCTACTGTTTCATTACTACCTTCAAATGGTCCTAATTTCCATTTTTCTCTACTTGTATTTCCTCCCTCATTCCTCTCTTTCTTCCCCCTCCCCGTTTGGTTTTCCTATTCTAGTCCTTCCTCCAAAAAACACCAGTCCATCCATAACTATGCTATTTCTCCTTCGTAGGGAAATCTGTTCCCCCAGTCTCTCACTCTATATTCCACTTCTGTGGTCCTATGGATGGTAGTTTGCTTATCATTGACTTAATAACTAGTGTTCACATATATGCAAATACTTACCATATATGTCTTTCTGGGTCTGGGATGGTTAGTGAAGAACTGCAGATTGTCTACCTGCTTCCTTGGCTTAATTGCATTTCTGGTGAGCTTGCCCAGTGCATTCCCAGGGGATTCCTGCTGGAGTTGTGGACAGAGACAAAAGGATACATGGGGAAGAATGTTGGAAGAGAAGATCTCTGTGATCAGCTGGAGATGGGGTGGAGGAAGTGACGGCATCAGCAGGCCTGCCACAGAACTTAGATCACACACATACCCCATACAAAACTCATTAAAAGCTATCTATCTAATTACTTTTCTAATCTGAATGAAGCATAAAAATTTTAATTTCACTTTGACTATTTCCTTAAAAAAACAGTGCTATTTTACATATATTCTCAACATATATTTAGAACCATATCCCACCACACTGCAGCTTTTGTTTCAAAGCTCAAAGCTTACTTGCTGTATTTCTTTCTTGAAGCCTTTTGGTTTAAATGCCATACTCATCCTTCAGTGTACCTGAGATAACACTCCAGGAGGCCCAGCATATAGAAACTAGTTACCGTTCTTCACAGGGCTCACAAGGCTGGGATGGAGGATGACAGTCAGTTCTCTGTGGAACAGAGCAGTGTTTAAGTTCCTTTGTTTACTTATTTTTCTCATGCTTTCATATTTTGTCCTGGTTGTAACAACCCAGAAGAAAGTGAACATTCTTATTTGATGAAGCACAAAGTGGGTTCCAGCAGCAAATACATGGTTTTTAGGAAGAATTTTCCCGTGTAGCCCAGGCTGACCTCCCAAACTCACTTTGTCTCAGACTCAAAGGGTGTCTCAGACAATCAGGGGAAAATATCCCCTTGGGGGAACCAGTGCAATAACATACCACTTTCTCGGGCCATTTGTGGCCCTGCGACGCATGGCTTAGATTGGTTATGCTTGGTTTTACGACAGGACACTTTCTGCTGGACTCAAATGGCTTCATTCTCGTCCTTCCTTCTTGTACACGGCCTCATCCTGCCTCCTCATAGTACCTGCAGGTAACAAAGAAGTCATACTACCTGTGTTGGGCTATGATAATGCATGTTCTGTTCTAAATTTCTAAGAACCTGCTCTGACATTGTTTTTCTTTTATACTGATATCTCCTCGGTTTTCTTACAAGAGAGACAGAATGTACAACAAATATGTTTGCTTCTGTCTAAAATGGATTATTAATGAAAACATTGGTAGCTGTTATTTCATAAGTAAGACAGTTTTGAATGTATGATATATTTGGAGGGAAAGGTGACTTCATGCTTAAAAGAAGCTGAAGAAATGTTAAATGTCTGTTCCCTGTGTGTGCACATGTACAGCAGCAGCTTGGGAAAGCTGTGTGGAAGAGAAGCCCCTGTCCAACTTTGGTTAACCCCACCTTCTGGAGAGTATTTAAGCATAAAATTCTGTTCTGCTAACATTTTAATTTTGCTTTGTGTATCACTGTAGACAAGTTATAGAGTATTAATATCTATTAAGCCATTATTCCTTGAGAAAGAGAGTTTTTTGGTGCTTACTGTGCCCAGTGTATTATCATTTCTTGCTTGGAATTGTAAAGGGAATAACACACCTGTAACGTCACTGCTCATCTGTCTGCAAGGCATGCTCTCATCAGGCATGGACTCTAGGGTTTCACCAGTCAGCACGAATGGTCTCAGACTAGTGTGTCACTCTCTGATGTGCACATTTCTGGAGAAAGCGCCATATTTTTAAACTTAGATTCTAACATGACTCCTGAAAGGTTAAGACCCATTCCATTTTACAAGATCATTGTACCATCAGCCTTGTTGATACTTTCCCAAACTAAGGGCACACCAAACAGCATTCAGGTATGTACAAAGGGTACCTGAGTACGTTATAATTCATGATATTTTATTTTTATTTAAACATCTTATAATTCTTAGAATTTATACAAAAGGCAGAACATGCTAAACACTATAATTTTAGTTATTTAATAGCAGATTTAGTGTTTATTTTTCTTTATGCATTCAGATTCTTGATTCATCTATTATTTTTATCTCTTAATCTAAAATCATAATGCTGCCTAGTTATCATTTCTCACTTATGTATTGTGAAAAGTAAGAAGCAATAACTAGTAAGTAATATTGATTTCAATTTTCACTATTTCATCACTCAAGGGATAATAGATAAAGCAATATTATAGATACCAAGTTACTGCAGGACCAACAGTTGCCAAATAAAACCTGCGGAAGTTGAACACATGACTTTTGGTCAGTGATGGTGAAGTGGTCCTGTACTTCTTTCTCGTGGTGTCTATCTGGATGCTGTTCCTGGCTCTGCTAGTTTCTCTCATCAGAGGATGTCCTTTGCTTTGTTATCATTTCTAAATTCTATAGAGTTTCTACATTCATCCTCTTCCCACATCTATCCATTCAGTATTTTAGGATTTGCACTTTAAATTGAAAATGGACCAAGACTGGTCTTTTGTCTGTTTCCTATGAATATGTAAATAGGATTAAGTTTCAGGGCACAATAGTGTAAATTTAAGCAACCCATGTGGCTACAGGAAATGGCTGGAGGTACAGAATCTGAACTCTTGGTATTATACACAGCAGCTTCATTTTTAACCAACTGAATTAATTATTTTAGGTAAATAATGCACAAATGAAGAAACATAGAAACTATTTTCTTGAAAGAGATATCTAAACAAAGCAACATCCATTCTTTAAAATGAAATAACAAATGGAAATAGATTAACATTTCCAGAATTATTTGCACTCCATAGACAGTATGGCTATTTTTCTTGGCCTTAAACATTTTTGCTCTAAATTGGGCTCAATTCCATTTAACTATGTTTACAGAAAGAGCACAAGGTTGTTTGCGGGATGAGTGCTTGACAAGTTCAAACAGTTCAGAGTTTAAAGTTGAAATCGAAGTATCTTTTTCCTGATGAGCTCTTTCTGGGAAATGGCCTAGGAACATTCTGGAATATTTCAGTTTATTGCACCCAGTATTCAACTGATATAAAATCAGTCATCAGCTGGGATTAACTAATTGCTCTGGGGCTATTTATCTGAATTAGATGAGTCCTATTAGCTTTGGTAAAGCTAAGGGCATGGTAACTGGACAATTCTGGTATGAGCTCCTTTGTCCAAAACATTACATGCCTGCCTGTAAGTATATGAATCATCTTAGAGAATTATAGTTAAGATATAGAAGTATAGAAGTATATGATCACATATTTCAGTATAAAATGTATAAAGTCATAATAGAGACGTTGTGGGAGTATTTCTGCTTTAATGTCATAAAGTGCATGATTCTCTTGCAACCCTACTATGCCAACATCATTCTTCACCTATTAATTCATTTTCATGACTATGGTGGTGAAATTTTATGTCATTTCAAATGATAAACCCAGCTTTATTAAAATCTTAAATAACATTTAGATAGCAAAGACTCAATTTGGTTATGATGGCATGAATGTAAAATTGGATCTTAAGAATGTGAACATGCTTGACAGGAGCTTGATATAGCTGTCTCCTGAGAGGCTCTACCAGAGCCTGACAAATACAGAGGCGGATGCTTGCAGCCAACCATTGGACTGAGCATGGGGTCCCCAGTGGAGGAGTTAGAGAGAGGACTGAAGGAGCTGAAGGGGTTTGCAACCTCATAGGAAGAACAATAATATCAACCAGCCTGACCCGCCCCCCCCCCAGAACTCCCAAGGTCTAAACCACCAACCACCAATCAAGGAGTGCACATGGAGGGACCCATGGCTCCAGCCACATATGTCGCAGAGGATGGGCATGTTGGGCATCAATGGAAGGAAAGGCCCTTGGTACTATGAAGGCTTAATGCTCCCAGTGTAGGGGAATTTGAGGGAGGGTAGTTGGGAGTGGGTGGGTGAGTGAGGGGAAACCCTCATAGAAGCAAGGGAGGGGAGATGGGATGGAGGTTCTGAGGGGGAACTAGGAAACGGGAATAACATTTGAAATGTAAATAAATAAAATATCCAGTAAAAGAAGAAAGCAAAAGAAGGTGAGCATGCTATGAAATGTTTATTACTACTAAGATTTTAGTTCAGTCTTTTATATATTTTTCATACAATTAAATATTGCTTCTTGAAAGAAGTCGAGTTTTGATTAAAAATTGTTATTAGTACTATGCCATTATAAAATTATACAAAGGACCAAATTTGTAAATGTGCAGCTTTGGCGATAAAATAAATAATCTGGATGTTAAAGGGAACAACAGGAATGCACATTTTAGGTTAAATTTCCATGTTTTCCATACACTGTTACTCTCTGAATTTATGCCCCTGTCACCTTGAACAGGCAGCTGTGATAACCCTCACAGTTACAATCTAACTGCCCAAAAGAACTGTATCATTGAAGCATAATTGCCTTTTTATTTTAAATCTATATTAATAAATGAGAGTAATTGAACTATTGATTTTTATGTAACATGAACTATGTGCTAGGCACTGTTCCAATGCCAGAAAATTCACTACATACTAAGTAGAAAAAAAATGCACGCTGTGGCAAAGTCATCAGGGTCATTCTCTCAATTCAGCTCAGTGGGACCGCTGGATAATCCACTGAAAGTTGCATTTGTATCCCCCACCGTACCTGCCCTATCCCATCTACATCCCCATCCAACTTTTACTTAATTGCATTTATTCATATTAAGTAAGCTATGTATTTCACCATCTTTGTATTTATTGCTGGATCATAACCTCACTAAAATGGGCACTTTATGTGCAGGGGTTTTCATCCATTTTTGTTTAGTACCTGGAAGACAGAGATTAAATTTTTACTGTAATGGGGAACCCAGCAGCCCAGAAAGCACCCTCAAAGGACCATTCCTTCCTCCTTCCTTCTCTACTTCTCATTCTGTTCCCTCATCCATACTTTCCCTCTGGCATCCTTCTATAGGTCCTTGCTCCCCTTCTCCCTTCTTTACTTCTCCATCTTTTTATTATTCCCCTCCTCTTCTTCATTTCTCTTAACTGGTTCAAAGTAGCCCTTGAGTTAGGGCCCCTTTCCATTTGTAGCTCTCTGGGTTGGCAGTCACCTGAGACTACTTAAGAGATTCCTCCTCACCTGGTAGGTCCCCACTCATTTCCCCAGATGTTTGAAGCTTTGCTCTCTGGCAGCTCAGTAGCCATAGAATGCTGTGATATGTGTCCCTGAGAACAAAAAATAAAAACCCAAACCAAAAAAAAGAACCCAAACCAACCAACCAACCAACCAACCAACCAGCCAACCAGCCAAACCACCGTCTGCAGAATGATTTGTCTCTTTAGTGATGTCCAGGCTGCTGTGGTTCTGTATGGTGCTCCTTATGTGTTTTGATGCTGGATTGTGTTTACAGCGTGGGCTATGTTCTCTGTGCTGCTACAGAGTAAGCTCAATGCACACAGGGGTGTTTCTTGAATACCAAGGCCTAGAACAGTACCTAGTTCACGAGAAGACCAGATAGGTACTTTTTGAATGACTAAATGAATGAACGAGTGCTGAATCTCACCTATAGCTCTAGGTAAGACTATGTGAGAGAAGATTCCAGTGGAGACCGTGTTCTGATGCTAGAGTACTGGACGTGGCCCCGGGTTCTTCCTCTCATCTGTTTTACCTATAAGAATGTTTATGTAAGGAAGCACTTGTTACTATTGATACTGTCTTTCTCATTTTTCTTAAAATGGACAAACTACTTTCAGATATGTGTGCACATGGTAGTGAGTGTTGGAACTGGGAAACAGGGAGCACAGATGCTCAGCTTGGTCTCTGCCCAGGTTCTTTCCATCAGTGCTTATTCATAATAAAAGATAACACTTAGGTTTGAAATGACTTGGTTGGTAAGTGCTTGCTGTACAGGCCCATAAACCTTAAGTTCTATGTCCACCCTTCTACCCTTCCCCCAAGAACATGCACTGAGCCTGTGTCTGTAATGCCAGTGCTGGGGAGGCCAGGGCAGGCAGATCTTGAGAGCTTGCTGGACAGCTCCTCTAGCCAATTTGGTAAGCTCCAGGTCTAGTGAGTGACTGTGTCTGGGAAATAAAGTGGAAAGTGACTGAGGAAGGTGTATTGCAGTGACCTCTGGCACATACAGACACGACTGTGTGTACACATGTGCAAGCACACACACATGCACACAGATGATAATTCTAACCTCTCTTTATTCATGTTGCTGATAGAATATTAAATAGCTTTGCTAACTCTCACAGAGCAAACACTATCATCAAAAAGACTTTTAAAAAGTTTCCCATAACACAACAAGAGTCGAGCAGTTGTTTTGTTGTGTGCATGGACCTTAGTGTGTTTATCTGTTCTCAAATACAAAGATCTCATGAAAGCCGAAATTGTGTGATTTCCTCGGAGATACTATTTCCTGGAAACAACGGCTGAGCCATGTTATTTTAAGGAAGCCATGATGTCAGGGAGCATGCATCACTGACTGAGCAATTATAACACATGCTTTATGTAGGTACAGAGGTATCATTTCCCTCAGTGAGCATGAAGTCTTATGAACTATGCATAGCAACAGCTTTAACCACGCATTAATACCTTCTGTGGTGATATCCATGTTGTGGTTATGGCAAGGCCTCAGAACTGAGAGGATTTTCCTTAAAGATTAATATTCAGATTTCTGTTTCTACCAGCTCTTGAGGATGATGAGTGAATCATTTTTTTTTTTATTTTAAAAAAAGCACAAACAGTGTTGATGGTTTCAACAAATATTTTCTTACCATTAATTTAATTACTTGAAAGAAAACCTCTCAACTTCAGCAAGTCATTACGTGTCTCATTTTCTTATAATCTGTTTTTTTAAGAAAATCTTAAATATGGAATATTTCATTACTAACTTAGTAGAAATAAAATTCATAGAATAACAGCCAGTTATTTTCTTTGCTCATGGAATAACTGTTTTATTCAATAAGGTAAAAAGAGGATAAATAAATTTATGGGTTTTTGAAATTATGAAATTCTTTGAAAATACTTTTAATCTGGAAAAACTTTATTTTCTGTGTTCACTAGGAACTTTGTTGAAATTTCCTTATTATTACAGTCATGACAGTCATGAAATGTACCTAGTACTTGATTTTTACAATACCACTAGTAAGATACATGGGCCTCTTTTGTTAATGGGACTTCATGTAACTCTTTAAGTTTCTGGATGAAAGCATAGTGGTGCATAACTGTCATCTAAGTCCTTGAGAGCCAGAAACAGGAGAATCTCTGTAAGTTTGCAATGTTGTCTGCACGCCATGTTCAAGGTCAGTCTGGGCAGCAGAGTCCAACAGCAGATGCTCAACCAATATTTGTTGAGTGGTTAATTCGCTCGAGCGTCAATTCACACTTTGTCAGTGTCAACTGTATCTTACGTGTTGAGTGAGTGGAAAGTGTAAAGCGCACTTTATGCTTATTCTAATATTTTACCTTTATACATTGAGATGATTCTCATTGACATCTCTAGAATAGCAACTGCTCCCCAAATGATGATCTAGTCAACTTATTACTTGCTGTTGGTTCAATATAAACATGTTCGATACAAATAAGCAAATCATTTGTTATGAAGTCAGAAGAATAGCTTTCTGCCGTGTACTCAGTTTTCTTTCATTCTCTGATAATTGGAGACCCTGCTGTAACAGGATATGTTTCTGTCTACAAAATAAAGATGGCTGTTCTAAGCGCCTCTGGATGTGACTTGTGCTGCCTTCAGACATGTCTTTAATGATAAGGAAGGTCAAAGGTCGTTCCTTGTGTCACTTTTTCCAACCTTGCTGCTTTGAAAAGTGCTCTGGAAATACTTATCAACAACTACCTAGAAAAGAGCAAGTTACCAGAAATGACAGTTGCTTGGCAAAGAAACCAGCATCCCCAAAAATGCCCGAGGAGTATGGAAATGAGAAAAGACTTCTAAGCCTATCTTCTTTACTTACTGCGTTGGCATCATAGTTATACATTCCAAACTTATTATCTTAACTAAGATTTTTTCCTCAGATGCAAGATGCCTTTAAAGGCCTAAAGGTACATGCAGCATGTACTTTTTACCACTGGGGAGGTGGGATGAGGAGACATGGGGACTGGGATCTGAAACATAGATTGCTCTTAAGGACATTGAGGAGAGACTAAGTCAAGCTGTAGCTTTAAATATCTTATGGCAGACCACATGCTAAAACCAAGACCAGGACATTCAGGGGCTCAGAGGAGAGGGCAGGATTTTGATGTGAGTTGACTGCTGCTTGCTCTCCTAGCAAAATCCTATCAAAAAACTGGACTCAGATGACAGTCAGCCAGTAGACAACCAGAAGCAGAATGGAATACAGAACCGTTAAGAAAGTCTCTTTGTGCTAGGTTAGCAAAATAATTTCCCTGAGAGTTCTATAATATGAGGTCTTTAAAGGGTTGAAAAAGTCAACTCCTGTACTCCAAACCAAAGCAGTTATAATCTGTGGCTTCAAAGCCACTGCCTCAGTAGGAGATAAGCTTGAGGCTCTGCCAAATTTGGGAGCCAGACCAGAGGCAAAATCAAATTAAGGGTATTGCCTTCCCACCCAAACAAAGTGGTTTGCGTAGCCTGCATGTAGCCTTCCCCAAAAGAGATGGAGAGCTAACGCAGAATAAGAAAAAGACAGGAACCTTTAGGTTTAAAAACTGCATCTAGATTAGATCTTTGGCTACAGTTTCTTACATATGGATCTAATCCAAAACAAATTGCCTAGAAGCTTACCAAGTTTGTGAAGGGGTTGTATGGATAAAGAACAACAATATGCCCTGCAAAAGCCTATAATTGTCAAACCTCTAAGGAAAATTCCTGGGCTGCCAAACCTGGAGCAGCCAGAAGCAGGCTACCAAAATTTCAGCCCCTAAAAGGAGTGATCTTTGTAATGACTGCTTGGTTAATGACAAAGGAGAGGAAAATACAGAAATGCACCATGCCAAGGATAGAAATAAGGTCTTTGGAAGACAAAGGAGATTTCCTCCAAATAAATCAGGGGTTTCTAGATAGAAGAAATGAAGGGGCCTACGCTACAGTGAGACCAGGTGATGGTATACAATCCTGCCTAGGGGACACAATGTTGTAGGGTTCAGAGACTACTGTGTGTTTGCCAACTCCTTCCATGTTTGAGGGAATTTGGATGGCCATAGGTGGCATCTTTACAAGTCTTGAGTATCTACCATGGTGACAGACAGGTAAGCTTACAATTTAGTTTCTAGTTTGCCAGACCAAGAGCTCCTATGTCTATCCTCACTACAAAGGACTGTGTGTCTCCAGAGATGGTATTTCACTGTATGTAGTGATTAATGGGACTCTGAGCATTTCTCTTTTGTTGAAGTGATAGGCATTTCCCTCTCAGGTTATGCATGGATATTTCAAGTACTGCAGGAACAGACTGTAGCAAAAGATGAAGGTTGTTCTCAGATTTCTGCTTGATCCTCTTCTGTAGTGCTGCAGTTCCTAGGTTGTAGCTGAACATAGCAAGTTTTCCTGTCTTCCTTGAGATTCGTGTGACTAGATGGATTACAGCTGGCTGGGAGCACTTGGAGAAACCTGGTGGGCACAACCCAAGCTGTCTTTAAAGGGGAGGGGCTGCCATTATGCCCCTCCTCCTTATCATTCCCCCTTTTAAGAATGTAAGAGAGCTGGAGAGACAGCTCAGCCATTAAGGGCTAGGCTCACAACCATACATGTAAGAATGTAAGCAAGGCTGTTGAATGGTCATAGGTAAGAGTATGGTCTGCATTGAGAGATGAGAGACCCTCATCTCTCATTGCATTGAGAGAGCGTCCCTCCCTTCTCTGAAACAGCATTCCTTTGTGTAGCCCTGGCTTCCCTGGAAACTCATTCTGTAGACCAGGCTGGCCCAGAACCCAGAGATTTGCATGTCTCTATCTACCAAGTTCTGGGATTAAAGGTGAGCACCACCATGCCTGGCTAAGAGTTCTCATTTGATGGAATGTCTTCATTGGACAGTGCCACTGTCCCTGCCCATAAAGCACAACATAAACTAAAAAAAGTCTTTCTTTTATTGACTTTTTGTGAATTTCCTATCATGTACCTCAATCCTACTCACCTCCTTGTCCTTTCGTATCCACCCTTCACAGTTGTAACCTCCCCCTCAAAAGAAAACAAAAAGTAAAAGTGAACTAAGCAAAAATACCATGCTTGCTTTGTTACCATTGCTGTGGAAGTTGATATGTGTCACACAGTGTATCCTTTTGCCCAAACAACTTTACTTGCAAATGTTCACTGTAATGAGTCATTGGTCTGGTTCAAGGCCTCTGACTTCTGTTGCTATCAATGCTGGATGCTCACAAGGACTCCTTTCAGGTATTCTGTTGTTGCCCTGTGTCATGGAGATCCTACAGCGTTGGGTCTCTACAGCTGGCCCTTCACATACACCAGCAGTTCACTGATGGAGTAATGTTGGGGTGGGCCAACTCAAAGCCCGTAATATGGGCCTGGGTGGAAGTTGAGAGCTGAGTTGGTTAGCTCTATTGTGCTGCGTAGGCAAGGTACGTGGCCAACTCTCTCAGGTGCTTCGGCAGGTGAGGGGTGGGGCCAGTTCCTGCTCTCATGGGCCTGGGGCCAGCTCTCCTGAAGTTGGCAAGGGGCAGGGGCTAGAGAGGGGCAGGGCATCTCTCTCTCTTGCCCACACCACTACCACCACCACACAAGGGGCAGGGCTAGTTCAGCACAATGTTTGGACATCAACATGGCCTCGGGTCACAGCGCAGACAATGGACATCCATCATAGCTTTTGGTGGTAACTCAGGTCACAGACATCAACACAGCTGCAGCAGGACCATATACCCAGACATGGCCTTGGTGTCAGTCCAGTCCCCAGATATCACCATGTCCTCAGGTGGTTGCACAGGCTCCTCATATCCTCCTGTTCCTCAACGTCATCATGTCTCCAGGTCCATCTGTCTCCAGAGTACAGGAACTACTTGGTTTTCTCTCTCGTCTTTCTACCACACACTCCCTCTTTCCCATCTCTCCATCACACGTTCACTCCTAGTAGTGGCTCGCACATCAGGACTAGAATGGGCACTTGGGTGTGTTTCTCTGGGCCACCCTGGCGTCATTTTTATCACAGGAAGGTGTTGATGTTTTGAAATTGTATCAGTCAGCTGTTGTGCAGCAAATAATGTTAAATGCTTAGGATCATGAAAAAAATGGCATTTTTTCTTACACTGATTTTATTGGTTGTGTACAAATCTTTGTGTCATCTTCATACAGTCTAGTAGCTTTTGTGACACACCTTTCTCCTTTTCCTAGGACAGTAGAGCTAATCAGGAGCTAAACATTGTGATGGATGTCAGATAAATGTGGTAAATCATACAGAGATGCCATGCAAATAAATATCACCTAGGTGAGGAGAAGCAGAAATGAGTTTTCTAAGATGTTATTTAGTAATGTCCTAGATGGAAGTGGTTGACTACTACCTTGCTAGTACTGATATGTATGTATAAAGGTCTCTCAGAAATGTAAATGGACTGAGATTGGACTCTACTTGCATATTGATAGGTTAGTCTGTCTTAATGTAATAGGTACTGATACGAGATGGCAGAAGCCAGAATACCCACGTTTTTGGCATCTGTTCCTTAGTTGAGTTCTCACAAGGGAGCATGGTGAAGATGAAATAATGTCTGTGAAGCTGGTGTAGTGCAAGTCGAGAGAGAAGGTGTAAGACACAGATCGCAATACTGTGAATTTTATGTGTGTATGTGTATGTGCACTTGTGCATGAGTATGTGTGTGTATATGCTTGTGCATAAATAGATGTGTGCACTGTGTGCCTATGTTCATGAGTATGTGTGTGTCTATACTTGTGCATAAATACATATGTGTATACTTGTGTTTAGATGTGTGTGCCTCTGTGTGTGTGTGTATGTGTATACACTTCTTGTGCATAAGTACATTTGTGTGCATACTTGTGTTTAGGTGTGTATGCCTGTGTGAGTGTGTGTGTATTTGTATATACACTTCTGCATAAGTACATGTGTGTATATACTTCTGTTTAGGTGTGTGTGCCTCTGTGTGTATATGTGAGTGTGTATGTCTGTGTGCCTGTGTGTATGTATGTGAGTGTGTATGTGTGTGTGAGTGTGTGTGTGTAGGCCAGAGGTCAGTATTAAGTGTCTTTCTTAGTTACTCTCTACCTTATTTTTTGAGACAAAGTTTCTCACTGAACTTGAGTCCACAGATTTTGCTGGATTGGCTGAACAGTGAAATAGGTGACCCTGAGGAGCAGCGCCACACGATTCACATGCTGCATGAGCAGCTTCCACAGGTCGTTCCTATGCCAGCAATCTGCCCCTTTTAGTGGTGTGTGTGTGTGTTTGTGAAAAATTCTCAACTTCTTTTACTTACCCTTTTTTTAAAAAGACACCTTATTAATTATTCCATTTCTTTCTTTACCAAATTGGAAAATTCATTCACCTAGAAATAAATCCCCATCTGGCTTAGGTTTTATTTTATTACTTATTTCACTTACTCTCTTTGGTTTCACCCTTCTGTTTGTCTTTTTATTTTATTAATTGAACCAACCAACAGAGATGATTTAATTTTAATAACTCCTCTATTTAGAAATAACTATTCTCCCTTTATCTGTCTGATGGACATTTATGATTCTTATGTCCACTTCCAACAGAGTTCAGGGAATTTTAATCTTTTTTCCACTGGATATCCTAAAAGAACTGGCAGGTACATTCTTCATCTCTCATAAAACTGTGGCTTGTCAGTTTATTCACTGGAATATTTTTGTCGTGTTTCTAGTTTCATATTAAAAGTATAATAATAGCATTTTCAACATTTCATTTGAGCTTTATTTTCATTTTAAGTGGAGTGGTTTTTCTAATTTCTCAACAGTGTTGAGCTATTTATGTCTTTCTACTATTCATCTTACATAACTTCACTCTATAAAATTACTCACCATGTTTTATTAATTTACCTACTGATACTTTTCTTGTAAGTAGCTTCATCCTCTTCTTAACTAGGTTTTTTCTCTATCCCTGTATCAGAGACTAGAGACACTCAAGGGTTTTCATGGAGACATCACACAGGGTTTAATTTTCAAATTATTAAAGAATTAAAAAATTCAGTGTCACAATACAGTGCCATTGCCCCCTTTACTCTTGCAATCTTAGAGTCTGTTTCAGAGGATTGGTTGACTCCTGGTGATTGGAATAATCTAGTGAGAGCAGAGACTATCTTATTTGGAAATCAGAGTATCACGAGAATTGTAAAGAGACAGCTAGGAGAAACATTCAGGCAGGCAATGGTTGGTCCTTTGATACCTTAGTAGGAGAAGGGCAATTTGCTTCTAGTGATAACCAGATGCAATATGACCCAGGCTTATTCGCTCAAATTCAAAATGCAGCCATGAAGGCTTGGCGTAAACTCCCAGTAAAGGGAGACCCTGGTGCATCTTTAACAGCAGTCAGACAAGGGCCTGATGAAAGATTTTCTGACTTTGTTCATCGATTAATGACAACAGCAGGGAGGATTTTTGGTAATGCAGAGGCAGGTGTAGATTATGTGAAACAGTTTGCATATGAAAATGCCAATCCTGCCTGCCAAGCGGCCATTAGACCCTACAGGAAAAAGACAGACCTTACTGGGTATATCAGACTCTGTTCTGACATAGGGACCTCTTACCAACAGGGGTTAGCTATGGCGGCTGCCATGCAAGGACAATCAGTAAGAGATTTTTTGGCAAGTAGAGACAAAAAGGCCTATTTTAAATGTGGCAATCCTGGACACTTTGCAAAATATTGCAAAGCAAAAAATAAGTTAACCCAGAGACAGCCTAGAAAACAGCCTGAACTATGCCCACTTTGCAAACATGGAAGGCATTGGACTAATGAATGTAGGTCCAAGACAGGTGCACAAGGAAACACCCTTTCCTATAATCAGGGAAACGGGAACAGGGGCCCTCCCCAGGCCCTGAACCAACACAAGCGAAAACAGGCTTATGGGGCAGTCAGTTTCATACCAGCAAACAACAACCCCTTTCAGAACTTAGTCGAGCAACACCAGGAAGTTCTGCCACACACACAGTATTAACTCCAGAAATGGGACCTCAGGCCTTACCCACAGGAGTGTTTGGACCACTCTATCCAAATGTGTTTGGCCTGATAGTGGGAAGAAGCAGTGCTACTATGCAGGGATTACAAATTTTTCCTGGAATTGTAGACAGTGATTATCAAGGAGAGATTAAGGTAATGGCCAAGGCAATACAGAATATAGTCAGCATTCCTACAGGAAGTAGGATAGCTCAACTATTGTTACTTCCATTGATTACTACTAATCACAAATATAAGAGTCCTAAGAGAGAGGATCAAGGCTTTGGTTCCTCTGATGCATACTGGGTACAACCTATAGTTAAACAAAAACCTATGATGACAATATTGCTTGATGGGAAGGCATTCCAAGGCTTGGTTGATGCAGGAGCTTATGTGACGATTATCAAACAAAGTGATTGGTCTGACACCTGGCCTCTGACCCCAACCTTAATCAATTTAAGGGGTATTGGCCAGAGTCAAAATCCACAACAAAGCTCTAAGTTGCTGACATGGAAAGATAAAGAAGGAAATACAGGGAATATATAACCCTATGTCATCTTGGGCCTTCCCATTAATCTCTGGGGCCGAGATCTATTATCTCAGTTGGGATTGATTATGTGCAGCCCTAATGAAGTAATCACAGCTCAAATGGTAAACTCTGGATTTTCCCCAGGGAAAGGATTAGGAAAAAGTGAAGATGGGATTATTCATCCTATTGAGGTGCATGGTAACTCTGGAAGAAGAGGCTTGGGGTATTTTTGATGGGGCTATTGATTCAGCTGAACCCCTAGGGTGTTGTGCTGATCTCATCACTTGGAAGGGAGACTCGCCTGTCTGGGTGGATCAGTGGTCCCTAACCACTGAAAAATTACAGTTTGCTCAGTTGCTAGTGAAAAATCAATTTGAAAAAATTAAAAAAGGGGAATGGTACCCTACCAAGGGATCTCCCAGAAAATTTAAAATTTTTAACTTTGGATTCTGAAGGAAAATCTGCTGCAGATAGATTCTGGCATCCTGATACCAAAAAGAATTTTGCAACAGTCCTCTGGAAAGACCCATTAACTGGAACCTGGAATGGGCCAGATCGAGTGCTTATCTGGGGAAGAGGTTCTGTCTGCATATATTCCCAAACGGCAGATGCCGCACGCTGGCTGCCAGAGAGACTGATTAAACAAATAGACAACAATAATAAATCCAGGGAGGAGAAACCTCCTGAGAAGCGTATTTTTTCTTTGCAGGAAACATGAAGATGCTTCACAATTGTCTTCAAACTGGAGCCGATCAACCAGCATACCTGACTTGGGAAGTTCTCAGTCTGGAAGAAGACATCACCACCCATGCCTCCAGGGTGGCTCTATTGGACTCCTGATTCCCTAATTTATGATTTAGTGGGGTACATTGTTTAGACCCAAGAGAGAACCCATTACCACAGTTACTATAGTTGTTTTTTTTGGGTTTAGGATTGACTGGGTCAGGGACAGGGATTTTCTTACTTGTTTCATTAAGATCAAAGCTATGATCAGTTCTGTACTTCTATAGATTTAGAAAGAATGAAATCTGCTATAACGCATTTGTAAAATTCATTATCCTCCTTAGCTGAAATAGTGCTACAGAATAGAAGAGGCTTATACTTTTTACTCCTCCAACAGAGGGAGTTGTGTGTTACCCTTAAAAAAGAGTGTTGCTCTGAGGCAGAATGGTTTACACCAACCATTCAGGCATTGTTAAGTCTCTTGTCTCTCGGGTCCATGCTGTTCAACAGACTGATGGCTTTTGTATGACAACAGATAGAAGCTATTTAAGTGAAACCCATATAGGTCTATTATTACAGGTTGGAAGTAGGGGACTTTAAACCCTCTGTCATCAAGACTGATGAGGATTAACCCCCAACTTATGCGCTAAGCCGGATAGTCAATGATGGGTAAGAGAACACTTCAAGACCCTTGCCCCTAACTGGGAGGCCTCACCATCCTAAGACAGGAGCTCAAGCAATGGCTGTTGAGTATCCAGAGACGGGAAAGGGAGGCTGGGGTCCTTTGTTCCAACCTAAGGCAGGCACGGTTTCCTTAAGTTTTCCCAGCCTTCCCTTTTATAAAAAATTTAAAAAGGGGGACCTGTTGGGAGCCGACTCCTAGCAGAAAGCGGCTATCATCTTTGCAGCCATCTCATGCCATAAACCCTGACAAGAGACTTGTTGTCAACAGCCTACAACAGCTGAGCACACTCTGATAAACATCATGTTTTTCTCTCATATCTTGTTTTGCTGTTTAGTGCCCCCAGCTGCAAGGTACACATGGTAAAGTGTCTTCAGCTGCATTCCCCTGCTTGTGCTTATATATACCTAGAATTTCCCTTCAATAAAGGGCGAGGGACTTGAACAGACTCTCTGTCTTGTCTCCATTTTTTGCGTCTCTTGCCCTTCCATCCCCACTCTCTCTCTTGCTAGACCCTGACCCGCCGACTGAAGCAGCAGCTCAGACCGGGACATAGTGGCCCCCAAACGTGGGACAGAATGGGCTGTTACACCTTCCCTCCCATCCTGTCCCATTTTCCACTTTCCTATCCGGTTTTCTATATTCTTTTGAGTTTATTTTTATTTTATTTTATTTATTTTATTTTATTTTATTATTTTATTTTATTTTATTTTATTTTACTTACTTTACTTTACTTTATTTAATTTAATTTAATTTAATTTTATTTTATTTTTTGATTACGAATCATATCAAGATCATCTCCTAACTTACTCACACTTTTGGCTTCTAGTGATGCATTCTAACCCCTTGGCATGCCATCCAAGGTGATCTACTTTGCAGTATTTCTGCATTTTGCAGCCTGACCTGCTCCTATACATTCTGCATGGTTCCTGTGCTGGCAGCCCTAGGTTCTGAAGAATGTGTTCTGTGTACCCACCTCACACCCTCTCGTGCAAAGGCAAAGAGCAGTTATTCTGCAGAAACAAGAGGCATGCAGAGGTCAACCATTCATCAAAATGGCAACTAGTAATGTGTTGGTTACATCCCAGAATGGAATCATGATTTAAGATGACCTTAGCATAGACTTTCAGTTATTAACTTTGAGTTGTGAGTTTTAACTATCCCACAGTTTCTAAGTCAATAATCTTGTTTTTGACCCTGGACTTTACAAACATGCCTGAGTCTGAGTAGGGTGAGCGGCACCCCATGGTCCTAACTAGCAATGAGGTCGAACAACCTAAAATGACAGTAGAACAGTGTGAAACAATTTCAAAATTATCCATATTTAAGTAACATCTGATAAGAGATTATAGCATGTGTTTTCATGTTTCAAAGTCTGGCTGCCAGCAAGGAAAGTTCTTGTATACGAACACATGAAGGTACAGCTTTAATGCCTCATTAAAGAACCGTTGTTTTAAATCCTATCTTTTATAAGTCTGATTTTTAGGACAGGAATTGCATACAAATATTATCCCATATCCTTGGGTTGGCTCATGTGAAATGTTCTTGCACAGAGTGACTCCAACCCTGAGTTACAGGCTTTAAGTTAACTTTTTGTTACAGATTTTTTTTTTTTTAACCATACCCAGGAACTTATAAACTGATAATCTAATACCAAGACATGTAGAACATAGTAAATTTAAATATTGAAGGCTGGTCAGGAATAAACATTCAATGGCCACATACATTTTTACAATTAAAAAAAACAGATAGACAAAAATTTCCTTACTTCTTTTTGCTGTAATTTCAAGGGAGGAGCACCTTGCTACCCATTGAATCCAATTCTCAGGGGCACATAGGCATCACTAGCCAAACTGCTGCTGCTCCCTTAAAAGCAGCCCCTGTTGTGCCAGCTTGATCCAGGCAGCAGGCAGGGCTCCAAGGGTAACAGCAGTTCATCAGTTTTGCTCTCCTAATTCAGCTGCTTTTTTCTAAAAATCCTTGAAATTACTTAAAAATAACTCAAGAGGTAAAGAGCCAGAAGATGACGTTTTATCCATTTTTTTCCCTGGACCCAGATGTCCCACGAAAAAGACTCAAAAAGGATAAACACTTGACATTGATAAAATACTAAGGAGTGAGCAGATATGTTTTGTAGTGATAGCATAGTTAGGTTGCAATAAAAATATATATGTATATACATATAATATACATCTCTCTATATGTACAAAAACACACACACACACACACACACACACACAAAGATTTACTTCAAGTCTTCTTAAAACCTGGAATTCAGAAACGTTCTTTTTAGCATTATGAGGTGTTTACATGAGTCAATGTTTGTTCACCAAGGTGTGTGGCTTGTTCCTCACTGAAAAGTTTAGAATCATGGTGACTAGAGAAACAGGCAAGCTGTTACATGGTTTTCTAAGAATCCAGATCAGAACATTTCACACTGTGATACATTGATTATCCAAGGTACAATATTGAATAGTTTATGATGTAAATAATTGATGAGTGGCCTCTGACCGGGGGAGGGGGTTGTAGAGAGACAGACAGAGACAGACAAAGATTAAGACAGGGTCTGATTTCATGCTTTGTATATTTGCATAGTTTAATGAAAGTGCTATTGACTTTCAAAATATAAAACTTGAGTAGTATCTTTTCAGCTTCCAAGAAGCTTGAGTACAGCATTTGCTATGTACTGATAGAGCAGAAGAGTCAGTGTGAACCCTGCTTCCTCTCCTTATTCTTCTTGCCATTGTTGAGAAGAGGAAAGCAATGTCTAGATACATTTGAAGATTAGCTTTAGTAATTTGTAATACGTGGAGGCTTGACATCAGCATCACCACAAGAATGCTCACAGTTAAATTAGGTCTAGTGCGATGGCTCAGTGGGTGACAACACATGCTGCTAAGTCTATGACCTGAGTCCTGTGCCTGGGTCTAACATAGTGGAAGGACAGAAGTGGTTCTTATAAGTCATTCTCTGACTTCCATATGTGCACTGTAGCACACTGCGCTGCCCACAGGGAATGAATGAATGAATGAATGAATGAATAGACAAGTGCAACTAAAACTTTGATAAATAATATTTATAGTTACAGGAAAAGCTTGAAGAAATTTAATTTTAAGAATTATTAGACTTGAATTACAAGTTAAATGGAAGTTTTGAGTTCTGATAATTCTGTAATAAAAAGACTTCCAATGACAAATAAATATTTGTGATCACCTGCTTGTTTGAATGAGATTTATCAGTGATTATGCTATGGAAAATTGAAGGTGTTCATTACAAAGCCTTAATGAACATTTACCTGTATCCATTTCAAACATAAAACCACATATTTTCTTAATAAAAGACTGAAAAATTGAAAAAGTCTCATTTATGTTAAATATTACAAGGTCTTTCTTGACATTTTTGTATCATATTTATATTATAAACATAAAGTACAGGAAAAGTTGTACATTTCTCATCAAGTACCAGAAGATACTACCACAGTCCATTTTATGGTAATGTCATCACTAGGACAAAAGTTGCGGTGCTCCCATGGCAGTGCTCCCATGGCAGTGCTCCCGCTCCCGCGGCAGTGCTTCCACGGCAGAGGCTGTGATGTCACTCATCAGGGGAGACCAACAAGGCAGGAAGTGCTGGGGCGACAAGAACAACAACAGCAGGTGCTTAGAAACAGGCTTTCTTCATGAAGTCGGGACTTTCTAAGCCACTGAAATACGATTTACCTCTAGAAATGGAAGTCCAAAAGGACAACATCCATGAGATTAGTTTCTGTCCTGGGTTTGCAGATGGTCACACTATGATGCTCTTCCCTCTCTACTCTCATTCCACGTGTCTCCATGTATCCAAGTTTCCTTCTAGCAATGGACCATGTTATTGCCTATAACTTCTTGCAATGTCTGTTCCTAAGCATACTCAGGTTCTGGGGCTAAGAAGAACCTAGCATATTTTCACACAAATCAGTTTATAATAGGGGTCTATTAGTACCATCAAGCATGAATGCATAAAATATTTAGTTATTCTTTTTCCAGTGGACAAATGATTTTTATATTACTTAGTACTGATATACTCAGAACTGATAATCCTATCTGATACATAGTTTAGATGATATCATCTACTGAAAACAATGTTTTTGTTGAAATTAAAGTTTTGGTTTAAAGTTTGCTTTCCATCATTTAACCAAATAAATTAAATTTTCCACATTTTAAAGATTTAAATTTTTAGTTTTAGTCACATGTATGTGTATAGGTATGGTATGTGTATGTGTATGGTTATGGTTATGGGTATGGTATGTGTATGTGTATGGTATGTGTGGGTATGTGTGTGGGTATGGTGTGTGTGTGTGTGTGTGTGTATGGGTATAGGTATGTGTGTATGCCTGTATGTGCCCATGTGAGTGCATATGCACTTGGAGGCTAGAAGAACATGTTGGACCCTTGGATCAGACATTTTAGCTTCGAGCTGCCTGATATGTGTATGAACAACCATATTAGGGTCCTTCTTATGCAGGAGCACTACTCATTGTTAACCACTGGAACCACTCAGCTTCTTCTTCTGCCTTTCAATGATGCTCTACACAATTGAAGTCGCAAGAATAGAAGGCTTTGGCTCACTTAATACCCTCCTCACTTTTCTTCATTACTCTACAAAATTTACACTACTGGCAAAAATGGAGCCTAATTAAGAACTGATTACACCCACATGATGATGATCCAGAGGCAGAATAGATCCCAGTAGTTCTAAATTATGTGCCTACATCTTGGAAAAGTTTGCCTGGGAAACTGATTTTTTTACTAGATCCTGCAATACACAACTAGATGTGTGTCTATGTTACCTGCCACCTTCTGTCTTCTGATAGGGAGGTACACAATTATAGCTCATTAGACTGGAAAACACAAGGCAGTGGTAGAACTAAACAGTGATTTCCAGAAGCCCTTAGCCATCTTAACCTAAAGGAATGCTATTCTGGTAGTTAATGCCATTTCAGTCCTGAGACAATGAAACCTGTTCTCCTTTGCCGGGAGCACAGCCTTGAAACGACGGTGCACACACTACGATGTGTGTTATAACCTGGGTTCTACACTTTCACTAAAGGAACATGTAGCCTTTGCCTGGCTCTGTGGAGATCCTTCAATCTATTACATCATCCAGTCGGGACCACCAGAACTTCAGCTATTCATTTTACTCCATACTCGCCTTTTTTTCATACCCACCCACAGAATAAATTATAGGACATGCGGATCCAAATTAGCTTTTCCTGGCTACTGCCATTTCTGGGAAAGAGATGAGGATGGAATTACTTTTAGAATTTCTTCTGAGAAATTTATTGGTCTCTTAAGTTTGTAAAGGCTGTGGGTATTCTATATGAAACTAGCTAAGTTATGTTAACATGCTGCTTTTAGGGTAAATTCTATTGTAAAACATATCTGATGGTTGGTTTGTTTTATATGGCAGAAATTTAATGCCTTTTGGAGTTAAAGCCACTATTGTTAGTATCCTTTAACACTGAAAAGGCTGTCAAACCAAGCTGAATGAGAACAATGTGGTACAACAATAAGTTTGAAAAATAACGTAATTTAATTATTATATTTTACTTGATTACTTGTTAAGCAGTAGAAATTGTGGGGGTAGATTATGAGATTTGTTTGAAGGGATGTAACACATTTTGCTAAATGAAAACATCTGTTCGTGTTGGTGTTTTCCATTAGTCATCTTCAGAGATGTTAATTCAACTTAAAACAATTCACACTCTTCTGTTGATGATTAATTTCAAAATGATGTTTGCATTATTAGCTTAAGTCAGAGACACCATGAGGAATGGGAGTGAAAACAGATGGCTGGATGATGCATGTGGTACTTTGAATGTTTACATTAAAGCACTGCCTGGCATTTGCATCTAGACTGGAAGAAGATTAAATGCTAAAATGGGCACGGGTTATTAGCATGCCCAACTTGGAGAATCCACGTAGGACATCTCAAGGGCACTTCGAACCTACCAAGTTTAATGTGATGGATAGGAGGCCCTCCTTTGCCACTCTTCTACAGCATCACAGTGTGGGTAGTGAGTGCCCAACTTTTTTTCATTACTCAAATTTACAGAAAAATTTCACATAACAAAACTATTAGAAGATATCATGATTTGCATATGAATCTTGCATATCATAAACACTCTAGGTTCAAGAGTCATCAGAATTTTCTTTCCATGTTCAGGCAAATGTCTCTAAGTATATTTGGGAATGCCTAACCTAAGACATGCCTCCTAAGACAGACATGCCTCCTCACCCACCTGGCTCTGCTTCACTTCTCCTCTAGTTTTAGAGTGACCGTCCCTTCTTCTAAGTCTTAATCCATTCAGTCAGTGGTATCTTCCAGTTATCTAGACTTTTAATACGTTTTGCTCAAACAATAGACAGTATTTTCGTCCACCATACCTCAGATTAAGTTCGGTTGGAGGTGGCACACAAAACACATTGTGTTGTGTCCTTTACTATTTAGACTTCTCAGTGAACAGGACAAAAAATATAAACAATGATTTAAATAACAGGCGGTGGTTGTTGGTGCTTGGCAGTTTTCCAGAGTTTTATGCTACATAGAATGCAGTTTGGAAAGAGATGCTGGAAGAGGCAGGCTAGAGGATTCCAGGATCTGGGTGTGGGTTGATCTGCTTTCAGAATCCCAGAGAGGCTTAAGACTCAGAGATGCCAGGTGTGATGAAAACCAGAAGTGAAAGAAGGTTGGAAAGAAGAGGAATTGGAGATTTCCAGATGGAGGACAAAGAAATGCACAAAGGATATCAGCCGGGGCAGCAGCACACTGAGACAAAGCACTGCCATGTTCAGGTCTTCAAAACAGAGGATTCAGCTTGAATATGGGGACCAGCTGCTATTGGAGTTGATGTTTAGAGCAAATACTTCATGTTTTAGGATTCAATAATACAAAATAAAGAACAGATCACCACCAAAATATCCCACTAACTCCCAAGCACAGATATTTTTTAGGGCTTTATTCACACATGTGAAAAGTGTCCAGTTTAAGTGAGGAAGCCTGAAATGTAAGAAAGAAAAATGAAGACACATATGTAAAAACTGCTTGTAAGTGCAGACACAGAACCAAGCGAAGAGCGGTACACTGGATTTTCAATTATCTTTCTCCTTCATTTTCACATTCTATTCATGCATGCATGTGGAGGTCAGAGATCAACCTCACGTTCTGTTCTTCAGGATGGCCATCTATTATTTATTTATTTTTATCATTGTTGCTGTTCTGAGACAGAGTTTATCAGATTTACTTCCCATGCTTACACGTGTACACTTCCACATCCAACTTCTCATGTGAGTTCTGGGGGTTGAATCTACATCCTTCTGCTTGCAGGACAAGCCATTATGCTTGTCCTACTTCCTCATCCCTCTATTTAATGTTATTTTAAAAAGTTATTTTGTTTATTTTCTTTTGAAAAGTAATATAATTATACTATTTCCTCTTCCTTTTCCTTCCTCCAAACTCCCATGTACCCAGCTTGCTCTCTTCCAAGTTCCAGGCCTCTAGTTTTTATTTTTTTATTTTTGATTAGTATTCTTAAAAGCAAGAATACAGTCCCATGTAAAAGCAAGCTTGGAGAAGCCAGGGATGTAGTTTAGTGATAGAACATCGGTCTAGCACATAGAATATTCTGGTTTCAATCTCTAACATTGCCTAAAACAAACAAAAACAACACTATAAAAAAACCCAATAATGAGTAATCATAAGTATGCAATACAATGTATTGGAAACTGGACCACAAAAGTTGAGGGTAAATCCTAAGAGACCATGAAAAGAAATAGATGCTGGTGACTGATCTATTTATTCTTGCAGCATGAGGCTTAAGGCCTTAAGCATCTTCTTTGATGCTTTCCTGCTATTGGCATGTATGTTTCTACATGCAAATTTGATACTCATCAGTATATATCAGCAACTTACAATTAGGGAATTATAGGTTATCCATTTATTGTCTGTTACTCTCTAATACATAAAATACAGGATGCCCATGCTATACTCCACAGACCCAAGGAGGCTGGACAGCAGGGAGGGCACAAGTAAGGATGCTTGAGCCTCACTTGGAAGAAGGAATGGAATGGTCATGGAGGGCAGATGGAGGGAGGGAACTGTGTGGGAGAGAAGATAGAGAGGGCAGTGGGGGCTTAGGGGTCAGTTGTGAAGAGGGACAGGAGGGATGGCCAGATGGGCATGAGAATGAATGGAAATCTATACATGACATGGGGGTGATAGGGAACATCTCCAGGAAGAGACAGAGACTTGGGATAGAGTCACCCAAGAATCAATGGGTGTGCCCTTATTTGTGATACACAGCATTGGGAATGTGGAGAATGGGGAGGCTGCCTTCTGTGGCAAGGTAGAAACCCTGGTGGAGTGAAAGGGCCACCACCAACCCACCTACAAAATTTTGACCCCAAATGTATCCTGTCTACAAGAAATACAGAGATTAGGGATGGAGCAGAGAATAGCCAACCAATAACCAGCCCAACTTGTACCCAACTTGTACCAGCTAGATATCCATGTCTGCCCTAAATCTGAGAATATAAAAATATTAAAACAAACAAAATTACTGTCCACATAGCTTATGCTTTAAAGCAAGATTGTAGAAAATAAATTATAATGCATATAATATGAAAGATTGTGATAGGTTATTTGGAGACAGGTTAAGCCCATCAAGGAGAAAGATTGATATGAGGGGTGAGCTCATTATTATTAAAAGAATGATCAAGAAAAACTTCATTTAGAACTTGATGTTTGAGAAAAAAAATTAAAAACTGAGATATCCAATCCTAGAGTAAGCATGATACAGTATTTCAAAGTGGGGGTAGGGGCAGGAATAGACGCCCTTGGGTGGCAGCAAAAATGCTGGAGTTTGAGATAGAACAATGAAGAGCCTGTACTGAGGGAGGGAAGTGAAGTGTGTTAAAGGCAGATGAGATCACAGAATGAACAGTTGGCCAGATTTATAGCGGGTCATTATGGAGACACTATATTTATTTATTTATTTATTTATTTGAAATTTGAGATTATTATTTAATTACAACATTTCTCTCTTCTGGGTCCTCCATCCAAAACTTTCCATACACCCCTGCCTGCTTTTCTACATATTCATGGCCTTTTTCTCCACTAAATTTTACTGCATGCTTAAATATATTCTTAAATATTATCTTCTCAATCCATATAATGCAACTTATATGAATGTTTTCAGGGCCGACTATTTTGCACTGGCCATTTTTGACATAAGAAGCATGATAAGCTTTGTCCAGAAACGTGACAATATCTGGCATAAAAAGACATTTCTGGACATAAAGCCAATAGTTTAATATTTGAATAAGAGTGAAAGCAAGGATAGCAATTATTGAAATTAGCCAAATAGTGCATGGTGTCTTGTTCGCCATGGCAACAGCATTTGATGTTCTGAGGAGTGCTTGGGTATATTTTGAAGATAAAACCAAAATTACTTTCTGATCATTGCATATAAGATAAAGAATGGAGAAGAAGGTAATGTGGAGACTCTGGAATTCATAGCTTAGACATGTCAAGTTTGACATTGTGATGTATTTTGTTATGGTTTCAATGTGTCTCCTCAACAGTTCATGTATTGAAAGTTTTTCTTTTATTAATTTTTTTACATATTGACTTTACATCCCACTTACTGCCTGCTCCCAGTCACCCCTCTCACAATCCTTCCCCCATCCTCCCATTTTTAACAGCTGAGTAGTATTCCATTGTGGAGATGTACCACATTTTCTTTATCTATTCTTCTGTTGAGGGACATCTGGGTTGTTTCAAGCTTCTGGCTATTATGAATAATGCTGCTATAAACATAGTTGAGCATGTGTCTTTGGGATGGTGGAACATTTTGGGTTATATGCCCAGGAGTGGTATAGCTGGATCTTGAGGTAGAACTATTTCCAGTTTTCTGCAAAACTGCCAAATTGATTTCCAAAGTGGTTGTACAAGTTTGCATTCCCACCAGCAATAGAGGAGTGTTCCTTTTTCTCCACATCCTCACCAGCATGTGCTATGACTTGAGGTTTTGATCTTAGCCATTCTGAACATTGTAAAATGGAATCTTAGAGTTGTTTTGATTTGTATTTCCCCGATGACTAAGGACTTCGAAGATTTCTTTAAGAGCTTCTCAGCCATTTGAGATTCCTCTGATGAGAATTCTCTGTTTAGTTCTGTGCCCCATTTTTTAATTGGATTATTTGGATTGTTGATGTTTAACTTCTTATTAGTCCTCTGTTAGATGTAGAATTGGTGAAGATTCTTTTCCAGTCTGTAGGATGCTGTTTTGTCATATTAACAATGTCCTTTGGAAAGGCTTTTTCTTAGTATTGTGATGATGCTAGGTAGTAGAAATTTTAAAAGTGGTGTGTGTGGGGGGGGAATGTATTGCTAAGTAATTAGGAGTGCTGTGGTAGTTCTTACAGAACGCCACTTAGTTCACATGTGTGTGAGTTCTTACATAAAAGAAAACCAAGCAAGACTGACTGCTTATTCTTTCTTGCTGCTCTGCCATGTGTTTCCTTTTGCTGATATTCCCACCACGAGGCCCTCACCAGAGGCCACACAGTGAGGCCAACGGTGTGGATTTCCAGCCTCCAATCTCAGAGCTAAATGAGGCTCCGTATATGTAACTCAATCCCTGGTGTTGTGATCCAGCCACAGAAAACCAACTAGTGTAGATGCCACGTGGAAATTCAAGTGAAGACAGAAGACAGCTAGATGTCCAAGTAGGAATTCAGTAGGGTGGTTTGATTGGAGATGCTAATTTTTGTGTCATAAAAGTGTAGGCGTATTTAAAATTATGTAGCAGGTGTGAGCCCTGCAATGTTATACAGATTTGGGTAACAAAGAGCTACAAATGACTAAAGGAAGCAGGATGTATTGAGTAAAAAAGGAAGTATTTAAAAGATGTCTTTATAAACAAGAATTATATATTTGTTTTTGTTTGTAAAAGCACAATGGTAAAGTTCTCATTATTGTATGAAGCTATTAGAACACATAAAATTGAAGTT
Source organism: Mastomys natalensis (assembly GCA_021653895.1). Lineage (NCBI taxonomy): Eukaryota > Metazoa > Chordata > Mammalia > Rodentia > Muridae > Mastomys > Mastomys natalensis. The sequence goes on from JAJTUV010000143.1 coordinate 369,642, forward strand.
ATACTGTACAAATAGTTTGCATTATACCAAAATGGAGCCACTTCAAATACAGCTTTGAAGTAAACACAATAGAAATAAATTATTCAATTAAACATTCAACTACCAAGTCAGGAGTCATAAGATTTGACAATCTGCAGACAGTGTTTTCTTCACCACTAGCAATAAATCATGTGCACTGAGTAGCTTCTTTGCTACCCAATGTCTTGGTAACATTACCAAAACCTGGACTTCTTGCTGGGATACTTGGAAAGCTGGTCACGGTAATTTTCCTGCCTGGAGAAGACAGTCAAACAAGCTGCCTCGTAGGTACTTGGAAATATTTTCTTCTGTGTTTTCACGCTTACTAAGTTAAATGAGTGACAGAAGTTTTATCCACTAAGTGTCTTTGGCTTGGATAGATTCACAGAGTAAGAGGAAATAGTTAGTTTTTTAATATCTTCTCTGAGTACCTGGAGTGCTATTTGAACTCGATTCGTTATAAATGTCAGTATATGGTAAATTATTTCATTTGATACATATTTGTTGGTCTTATATATTTGTGCACATGCATGTGTGTGAGTGCAAGTGCATACACACACACACTCACACACCACACACACACACACACACACACACACACACACACACACATACACACACACTCTTCTTGATGCCACGATGTATCATGCCATTGATTTCTGGCTGTAGTTTTGAGTTTGGTAGCCATCGTTATTTTGCGGTCTGATTCCTGCTCCCTTGTGTAGATCCTTCTCCGATGCCCTCCAGGCCTCTGTATCCATATTCCATGAGAAACTCATTCTAAATAGAATTCTCCATTTTACTCCTTTGTCCTATGTTAAGCTATGTTCCCTGCTGAAGACACCATTTTATTTTTACTTTTAAACAATCATCTAAAGTAGAGCCTATTCATTTCATGTCACACAGTGCTTCTGGCTACTTATTGATCTTCTGAACCATTATCCCTGTCTTTCTTTGTTGTGGCACTGTGCCTGGGGAAGCATGAACAGATAATTACTCATCCCAGATAGGGAACCAATGGAGGTCAAAGTAGAGAAAATGGCCAGACCAACTCAGAGAACTAATGAGATTATTAGTGTGACTTACAGGAGTGTGGGGGAGGGGTTCCTTACAGATTTGGACATAACTCACAGACAGATATACCCCAAAAGCCTTTCCCTGCATGGGTGACAGCTCATGAGTGCTGTAAGCCTGGAGCTCACTGTTGAACTCGGAGGTAGCCTGACGATTGCTGCTTTGTTAAATGGACATATAGTCAATCTTTCTTCTAAATAGAGTACTGTTTCCCTCAGCCTGGGGCAGAGAATGCTTCTATTTGCCATGGTCGACAGTTAATGCTCTGATTCATAGCTGGTCAAAGTCATGATAAGAAATGACTGTTCAATGCTTTCATCCTAAACATGACATTTATCTTACCCTTCCAAGGATCAGGGAGCATCACAGATGAGGAGGAGATGATGTAAGGGCGTAAGGATGGAGAGGTGTGCTATGAACTGGTATCTCATGTGTTTGACATGGCTGCTTATCCATGATTGCACACCAGCAATGGCTGCCTCTACATGACCTTCACAAGCATGGGCCATCAACATCCTTCTTCCCAGAAGAACTGTAATCAGTTAATGGCTGTTGTTCCTTGGTGGTATAGTTGCTGGGAAGTTTTCCTTGCTTAAGTAAATAATCCCCTACCCACTCCCCCATACTCATGGGAGCAACCCTAATTGAACCCAGCATGTTGCAAACAAACAACAAAAGACATCGGAAGGAGAGAGAGGTTTGCTTCAAAGAATACGCTCATTGGGAAAGAAAAGGAGATAAAATAAATAAGGGAGGGATATGGTCAGAGTGCATCGTGCATGAAGTACATGACGTTTTGAAAGAACAATTTAACAATTTACAAGTGAAATAAAATGGACCTGAAGTTATGGAATGCAAACATATAATGGAAATAATCCTGGCATTCTTATTAGCAGTATTCATCTGCCACACGGACATAACAAAACACAACAGCTCAGGTGACTTAAAGAATAAAATATACTTTACAGTTCTGTTGGGCCAAAGTACAAAACTAAGGTGTGGTCAGCACTGGTTTGTGGAGGAAGCCCTCTTTCTGACTCACAGATGGCTTTGAAATTCAGTTTCACATGGTCTATTCTTTTTCATAATGACATGGGTCCTAGCACGTTAGGTCATCCCCTCATGACCTCATTCAGCCATAATCTAAAGGGTTCCTATCTCTGAACTGTCACTCATGGTTCGAGCTTTAGTATAGGATTCAGCATGCTACAGTGCAAGCACCACATCATTTCAGGCAGAGTAGAGTTCCTGAGGTGATGTTTTCTGACTGTGTAGTATCAGGATTTTCACAGGCTTCCATGCACAAACACTAAGGTATTGCCATCTAGGCCTGGCCTACATCAGCTATAAATATCTGCAACATCTCACCTTCCAGCTAACGTTTATTAGATCAGAAAGGCATTATAGTATCTATATTTAGCCAAAATGATGTGTATTTTTTGGCTGACTTTTGCTAAATAACAAGACAAATAGTCTTGACTTTCTTTTGTGAAACTCTCTCATACAAAAATGTACAGGGTAATAAGAAATCTTAGGCCAGTTTTGGAACAAAAATTTGAGACCAAATTACAACTTTCTAAATATGCTGGAGGTTGGTAGATCCTTTCTAGCCTCAACCTACCAAGAGCATGCGCAGTTTCCTATCCTTACTGGTTCTGAAAGCAAGTGCAGCCTTACACCGCTGCCATGGGAAACCGTGTGCCGGATTTCTGTTTCACTCCGTGTTAGCAACCTCTAAGAGAACAGAATATTTTCACAGCCGAAAGAGAAAAGAATGCTGCTCACTGGACATTGAAAACACGGCAGTACCCTCGGAGGGAGGCCTTTGTGTGACTTTTCAGTATTTAAAGCTGTGCTGCTAGCATTTCACAGCTTCGCACAAGGTGCCAATCATCCAGGACTCCCACCCCAGAGGCTTAGAAAGTGAACTGCAAAACCAACAAGCTTTTCGTTTCTGTTTTCCTTCTCTTATTTTTCTAACCTTTCCTTTTAAACAGTCTTCCTTGCATTTGCCATTCGCAGATAAAGGTTGCAGTATTGAAGAAGTCCGTGTTAAGTAAGTTCGAACTGTGCTAAGCTTTCTGTGAGTTTGACCAAATGTCATATAAACGGTTCCCTCTGGAGCTGTCCTGGCTTCTGCCTTGTAATAGTATTCTGACATCTTCTCATGAGCTTCATAATAAAAAAGTACTTGAAATATTCATGATTAATAGAAAAACAAGGATCCTGGAAACTCCAGAGGGTGCCTTTATGTCTTTTGCTTTTTCAGTTTTCAAAAAATTTTTCTCTGGCAAAACAGAAAAGCCAACTAGCTCTCTTTTACCTCTTCTGTGATGAATATAAACTTTTTAAAAATTAAGAATGGCATCAAAATGATAAATTATAGCACAATCACAGCTATGATTATGTTCCCCTGGGTTACTAACCTCATGGTATTGACAAAACTTTATTCCAGTTGTTGTCTTCCTTCAGGTCTCCCCTCCCACAGTCATCCCATTCTTGCTCCCCCTTGTCTCCAAGAGACTGCTTCCCAGCACCTGGCTTCCCCTCCCTGGGACCTTAAGTCTCCTGAGGATTAAGTGCATCTTCTCCCACTGAGGCCTGACCAGGCAGACCTCTGCTGTATATGTGCCAGGGGCCTCTGGCCAGCCCTCATATATGGTTGGGTATAAGTAACTGCATCTGTCTCAGTCAGCTGCTGCTGGGGCCTTTTAGAGGACAGTCATGCTGGGCTCCCATCTGTAAGTACATTATAACCTCAGCAATAGTGTCAGGCCTTGGTTTCCTCCCCACCCCCCATGAGATGGATCCCAACTTGGGCTGGTCATTGAATCGCCTTTCCTTCAGCCTCTTCTCCATTTTTGTCCCTATAGTTCATTTGGATAGGAAAATTCTGGGTCAGAAATTTTGAATGTAGGTTAGTAACCCAGTCCCCCCACTTGAGGCCCTGACTGTCTGCTGGAGGTAGACAGTTTGAGTTCCCTCTCCCCACTGTTGGACATTTTGGTTAAGGTCACCCCATTGAGTACTGAGAGTCTCTCACTTCCCAGGTCTCTGGCACTTTCTAGAGGGTCTCCCGTCTCCCGCCCTCAAGGCTGCTTATTTCTATTTATTCTCCTGGCCTTCTCTCCGCTCTCTTCTACCATACCTGATACTGTTGCTCCTTTCTCTTCCTCCTCTCCTCTCCCACCCAGATATCTTCCCATCTCTGCCTCCCATGATTATTTTCATCCCCCTTCTAAATGGGATTGAAGCATCCTCAGTGGACCTTTCTGCTTGTTACACTTCTTATGGTCTGTGGGTTGTATCTTAGGTATTCTGTACTTCTTGGCTAATATCCACTTATCAGTGAGTACATACCATACGTGTCCTTTTGGGTCTGACTTACGTCACTCAGGATGATATTTTCCCGTTTCATCCATTTGTCTACAAAATTTATGATGTCCTCATTTTAAAAAGCTGAATAGTATTCCATTGTGTAAATGAAGCACACTTTCTGTATCCATTTTTTCAGTTGAGAGAGATTTGGGTTGTTTTCATCTTCTCGATCTCACAAATAAGGCTACTATGAACATGGTAGAGCTTGTGTCCTTGTGATATGACAGGCATCTTTTTGGTATGGGCATCTTTTGGGTATATGCCCAAGAGTTTAACTCTTACTAAGCAAGTGAAAGATCTGTATGCCAAGAACTCCATATCCCTGAATAAAAGATATCAAAGAAGACCTCAGAAGATGGAAAGATCTCCCATGGTCATGGATAGGTAGAATTAGCATAGTGAAAATGGCCATCTTGCCAAAAGCAATCTATAGGTTCAATGCAAGCCCATCAGAATTCCAACACAATTCCTCACAGATATGGAAAGAGAAATTCTCAATTTCATATGGAAAAACAAAAAACCCAGGATAGCCAAAACAACTCTCAACAAAAAAAGAACTTCCCGCCAGGTGGTGGTGGCGCATGCCTTTAATCCCAGCACTTGGGAGGCAGAGGCAGGCGGATTTCTGAGTTCGAGGCCAGCTTGGTCTACAAACTGAGTTCCAGGATAGCCAGGGCTATACAGAGAAACCCTGTCTCGAAACCCCCCCCCCCAAAAAAAAAACCACTTCCAGAGGATCACCATCCTTAATATCAAGCTGTACTACAGAGAACTAGTGATTAAAAAGCACATGGTATTGATACAGAGACAGACAGGTCGATCAATGGAATAGAATTGAAGACCCAAACCTATGGACACTTGATCTTTGACAAAGAAGCCAAAAACATACAGTGGAAAAAAAAAAGCATAGTCAATAAGTGGTGCTGGCCTAAATAGTGGTCTGTTATGTAGAAGAATGAAAATAGATCCATATTTATCACCTTGCACAAAGCTCATTTCCAAGTGGATCAAGGACCTCCACATGAAACAAGATACACTGAATCTAATAGAAGAGAAAGTGGGAAAGAACCTCAAACTCATTGGCACAGGAGGAAATTTCCTGAATGGAACATCAATGGCTCAGGCTCTAAGATCAAGAATTGACTAATGGGACCTCATGAAACTGGAAAGCTTCTGAAAAACAAAGGACAGAGTCAATAGGACAAATCAGCAACCTACAGATTGGGAAAAAAATCTTCACTAACTGTACATCTGATAGAGGGCTAATATCCAAAATATATAAAGAACCCAAGAAGTTAACCTCCAAAAAAATCCAATAACCCAATTTAAAAAGAGGGAAACAGAGAATTCACAACAGAAGAATCTCAAATAGCCAATTAGAACTTGAAAACTGTTCAAAGTCCTTAGTCATTAGAGAAATACAAATTTAAAGGACCATGAGATTTCACCTCATGCTAATCAGAATGGCCAAAATCAAAAGCTCAAGTGATAGCAGATGCTGGCGAGGATGTGAAGAAAAAGGAACACTCTTCCATTGCTAGTGGGATTGCAAACTGGTACAACCACTCTAGAAATCCATCTGGAGGTTCATCAGAAAATTGGAAATAGTTCTTACTTAAGACCCAGCTAAAACACTCTTGATAGTGTAACTTAGATCTATAAAACCCCGGAGCAGATAACTAGGCTAAATTCTTCTAGACGGTTCTGGGAAAGAGCTTCGTCCCTTGCAGAAGTTTCCTGAGATGGAAGAGAAAAGAAGGGTGAGTTGTGAGGTCTCAGAAACAAGAAGTTGTAGGAGACAGAAGCAGACTGTAAAATGGCCTGCAGGTCTCTGGACAACCTGTAGGGGGCCCCTGACTTATGTTCTACATTGCCTGTCCATTCCACATTCTAAAAAGTGTTGCCATTTTATGAGGGAATTAAAATAAATCTTTGTCCCCCATAACAACATCCACACCCCTCTGGGTCTCAGGAGAGTAAGGAAGGAAAACCAAGAGAAGAAACAGTGACGTAATAAAATTAAACAAACACACACACATGTAGGAATCACAGGCTCAGTCCAGTTCTAGCTTTTCCCCAATGTCTGAACTTTTATTTACGTTGTCTTCTCCTTGCACATAGAGGAGAGCTGTACTTGTGAAGCAGGTGGTCCTAAAGCAAACAAAACAGGACTTCTGCGGAATAAACTCGTCATTTGATTAACATTCTCAGCTCCCAGGAGCAGCCCAGCACTCCAGGCTGTGCTTCATCATAGGGGATGCCTGAGGGTTCTGTCATTCAGCAACCTGGAAGAAACAGTTCTTCTCAGATGTCTTGTGAGTTCAGAGACTGTCAGGCTTTTAGATTCTTGTTGAAATTCTATAAATGAGGTTACCTGAAAAGAATTCAATTACTTTGAAAATCAAAATAATTATCTGGCCATTTAATATGGCATAAATTGACAACCATGGGAAAGAAGTTTTAATAGAAGTGCCTTATCTTAAATATAAGAAATGGACTAAAGTAAGTTAGAAGCCTTCCTGAAGAGTAGGAAACTGAGGAGTTAGAAGCCTTCCTGAGGGGCTGAGGTATGGTTACTTTTTCTTAGCTTCTGAGTTCTAGTCCCAGACCCACTTGGCAGCTCAGAATTGCCATAGCTGCAGTTCCAGAGTCTCCTCTGTGGGCACCACACACAGGTTGTTCTCACTCTGTCTTTCTATCTCTGTCTCTCTCACACACATGAGCAAACACACACACACACAGATACACACACACATGCACAAGCAAATGCACAGACATATACAAGCATGCACAGTTATGCACGGACATGCAGACACACAGGCACACACATTAGCACACATATATGCACACACAAAGTCTCACATACACAAAATGAAATTTAAAAATATTTTTAAAAATGTATTTATTTTATGTATGTGAGTATACTGTCACTGTCTTCAGAGACACCAGAAGAGGGCATCAGATCTCAATACAGATGGTTGCGAGCCACCACGTGGTTACTGGGAATTGAACTCAGGACCTCTGGAAGAGCAGATAATGTTCTTAACTCCTGTCATATCTCTCCAGTCCTAAAATGTGTTTTAACAAAATAATACTTTCCTATAAAAGGAGCACCAAGGAGCCCCAGTAGCACAGTCAGTTCTTATGTGGTTCTTATATGTAAAAGAGTAACAAATGGAAATCATAGAGTAATTCTGTGACTAGCCAATGCTACATTCCATTTCAAGACTTATAAGTTCTAGGTGCATTGGTCACATATACCTGAGTATACGTAGTACACAAAGCACGTAAAGACCCCAGTCCATTTTTAAACAATACCCAAATTAAGTACCAAGTCTGTGGAGTTACTCTTCAGAATATATCAGAAGGCCCCAGCTTTGACAACCCCTGTTGAGGTTTGGTCTTTTGCTTGTGTTGTAATGGTGAATACTGGTTCCCAAGACCTGGAAGCCCCTAGGGATGAGAACATCTCCATGTACACCAATGATGCTATATTAGTTTGCTCCCCAAGTTATCCCCTATTGGCAAAATAAAGATGGTGATAGCCAATGGCTAAACAGAATAGACATAGGTGAAGTTTGGGGTTTTTAGGCTTGAGGTCAGAGGAGAACCACGAGGAGGGAGAGAAGTAGAGAGAGGAAGAAGCTGCCTTGGGGTAGGTGAATCATGAAAGTAGCCATGAGAGCTAGCCAGTTGGTGTTAGGAGCTGCCCAGATGGAACATGGCAAATTATAAGTTGGGGTTACTGATGGGGAAGTAAATTCTAATAGAATAGATGGTAAATATCTGTCCAGCTCTAGTGCTGTTTAAGGCTTATTATAAATATAAAGGTTGTATATCTTTTATCTGGGAACTGAACAATCAAAAACTGTCATCTGTTGATACATTTGTCAGCAGTAGGGCTATGGTAGAGGATCATTAGCCCTTTCTTTCCAATGTGAATGGCTTCCCTCCCAGTCCCCGTGAAGCTAGCCACAAAAGCTGGCTTTTCTCCTCACCTGTCTACTCCAAACCACAAGGAGTCAGCAACTCAGTGCCTCAGCCCTTGAATTCTATGACTTTTTTTTTCTTTGCCCAAGCACCATGCACTTGACTTTCATTCTTTTCTATGCTGTCTGTTTCTCTCCCACCCAGTCTTATTTCACACATCCGTTCACTGTCATTAGCCATCAAGGCAACTGGTGAAGTACTGACACATGGAAGAAATGCATGCCTAAGTTCTGTTTAGACACCTCAAAGAGCATCCCTTAACCCAGTTACACAAACATGATGCTCCTACCTCACACAGAATCTACAGCCAAACATTTAGCTAAAAGCTAAGGAGAAGGCTCTGAGCTATTGTCTTAGAGAGCTATGTTTGAAAGCCCATCTTTTCTTGTAGGTTATGTTTTCATGTAAGATGGATCTGGAGCCATGAGGGGCAGAAGCCAACATTCACAGGTTTTCAAGTCAGTCAGGCATTTTTAGACCAAGTCTCAAGGTGAAATGGTATGCACTGCTGACCCTGCCAAATGTTACTTATCAGACTGTGCCCCATCTATGCCATGCTTAGGCATGTTGATGGTGATTGGAGGAGAGTAAGTGTAATCGCTCTTTTGGCTACAATCTTTGTAAAGGAATTTTAATCCAGCATGGCTGCTCTGATCACATCCAAAGACTGTAAGGGTCTATGTGATCTGGGTGGAATAAAGATCTGCCCTTTAATCTCTCTGGCTAGACTCTTTTAGTACACCCCTTGAAACCCAAACTGTGGGGCAAGTGACAAATTAGAGAAATATTTGGCAGAATGAATCAGAGATAGAACATGCCCAACTTTCAGGAAAACACAGAAAAAAGAGGTTACTTAAGATTAGGAAAAGTCAGTCAGTTCAGTTGAGTGGAGTTGAATTCCATTCATTTTGCTCAGTCAGGGCAGTGGAGTTGAGTTCATTTGTGAGTTCCTGCAGAGACAGTCGAAGCCAGAGAATAAGGAGCCAAAAGATTTAGACAGATTGCCCTAGTTTGAGACTAAGCAAAGTAATCCAGTGAGAAACTGAGAGAAGCCAGATTGAATCAGTCAGCTGGAGAGGCGTTTGAGCTAGAACATCTGAGTTGAGCCAGCCAGCCAGAGTTCAGAAAGAGCTAGGAAGGGTGATCTTATTCAGGCAGCAAGGCTCAGAGACAATGACACAAGTGAATGAAAGTAACTTTTACAGTCTTAACCTCTTTCTTTCAGTTGGCTCTGACTAATCTACTATATTTCTAACTTTTATTACTGTATATTTATTGTAATTTAACTTGCTTTTTGAATCTTATTCTTGAAAATGTCCCCTCCAGTCTGCTGCTTCCCTGCCTGCCTCAACCTGTCAGAGTTCTAAGTCAGAGCTTCACCTATCGAACCTGCATGGAATATCAAACTCCAGAATATCTAATTTAGTCATTTTTACCTGGAAAGGAAAAGAAGGGCATTCTCAGGGAGCTTTCTCTTTCCTGGAGGTCAATTGTTATTCATCTTATTTATAGTTGGGCCTGGCTTTGTGGGGGTATCTATTTATTTCATTAATCTTTTTGGCAGTCATTTAGCTGTGCCTTCTGTGGTATTAAGCAGGAATATCAATCCTTGACCCCATATGAGAACTGGGTCTGGGCCATTCCATTTAAGGGTAGGAAGGTCCTTTCACAAAGCTGTGGCATAGTTTTTATTGGTCTCAGCGATGCCAGAGGCAGTCAGCAGCAGATTTGTCATGGGCTTTCAGTTTTAGAGAGTTAAAAGTAAACAAGGCATGGTGGAGAGTGTTTCGGGAGACTCCTTCTGGGAGGGTACAGTTCCCCCTCTTTTATTTTTAAAGCCAACTTTTCAGAGTTCTTGTAAAATCATGGCAGAAGCACCAGTAGCCACTCCTTCCTCACTCAGAGAGTCATGAAGACACTATTTAAAGTAATATAAATCTACATTAATAATCTCTTTTATCAAAGAATTGTTATAGAACAGCCAACAACTAATCAGTCTATATAATATATCAATTAATAATAGCTTCTTCTACTTTTTGTAAAATTACTCCTCTTTTGTCAGAGTTAAAGTCTTTTGTAGAGAGCTTAAAATAAGACCTTAGCTAATTAGGATCTCCTAGAAACTTTTGAAAATAATTTGAAATAAGTAAACTATTTTTTTTTTCCTGCTAGACCCATTATCTGTTTTTTTTTAAATTGGATATTTTGCATATTTACCTTTCAATGTTATCTCCTCTCCCATTCTCCCCCAAACCCCTTATCGCATACCCCCTCCTATTTTTATGAGGGTGTGTTCCGAACATCCTCCTATACCCAACTCCCTGTTCTCAGATTCCCCAACACTAGGGAATCCAAACTTTTGGGGACCGTGGCCCTCCACCTCCACTGATACCTGACAAGGCCACCCTCAATTACCTATACAGGTGGAGCCCTGAGTCCCTCACTTTGTGTTCTCAGGCTGGAGGTTTAGACCCTGGGAGCTCTGGTTCAATCTTTTGATACTCCTTCTAAAAAGGACCAAAGCACCCACACTTTGATCTTCCTTCTTCTTCTTGAGTTTCATGTGGTCTATGTGTTGTGTCTTAGGTAATGTGAGCTTTTGGGCTAATATCTACTTATTAGTGAGTGCATATCATGTGTGTTCTTTTGTGATTGTGTCACCTCACTCAGGATGATATTTTCTAGCTCCATCCATTTGCCTAAGAATTTCATGAATTCATTGTTTTTAATAGCTGAGTAGTACTCCATTGTGTAAATGTACCTCATTTTCTTTATCCATTCCTCTGTTGAAGGACATCTGGGTTCTTTCCAACTTCTGACTATTATAAATAAGTCTGCTATGAACATAGTGGAGCATGTGGCCCAGTTGTATGTTAAAACATCTTCTGGGTATATGCCCAGGAGTGGTATAGCTGGGTCCTCAGGTAACACTATGTTCCATTTTCTGAGGTACCACCAGACTGCTTTCCATAGTGGTTGTACCAGCTTACAATCCTGCCAACAATGAAGGAGTGTTCCTCTTTCTTCACACCCTTGCCAACATCTGCTGTCATGTGTGTTTTGGATCTTAGCCATTCTGACTGGTGTGAGGTGGAATCTCAGTGTTGTTTTCATTTGCATTTCCCTGATGACTAGGGATGCTGAACACTTCTTTAGTGCTTCTCAATCATTCGCCCTTCCTCAGTTAAGAATTCTTTGTTCAGCTCTGTACCCCATTTTTAAATAGGGTTATTTGATTGTCCAGAGTCTAATTTCTTCAGTTCTTTGTATACCTTGGATATTAGCCCTCTATCGGATGTAGGGTTGGTGAAGATCTTTTCCCAATCTGTTGATTGCCGCTTTGTCTTATTGACAGTATCCTTTGCTTTACAGAAGCTTTGCAGTTTTATGAGGTCCCATTTGTCAATTCTTGATCTTAGAGAATAAGTCATTGGTGTTCTGTTCAGGAGCTTTCCCCCTGTGCCCATGTGTTCAAGGCTTTTCCCATTTTCTCTTCTATTAGTTTCAGTGTAGCTGGTTTTATGTGGAGGTCCTTGATTCACTTGGAATTGAGCTTTGTACAAGGAGATAAGTATGGATCAATTTGCATCTTCTACAAGTTGACCTCCAGTTGGACCAGCATCATTTGTTGAAAATGCTGTTTTTTCCCCCCCACTGGATGGTTTTAGCTCCTTTGTCAAAGTTCAAGTGACCATAGGTATGGGGGTTCACATTTGGGTCTTCTATTCTATTCCATTGATCCTCCTGACTGTCTCTGTTCCAATACCATGCCGTTTTTATCACTATTGCTTTGTAGTACAGCTTGAAATCAGGGATGGTAATTCCCACAGTAGTTATTTTATTGTTGAGAGTAGTTTTCGCTATCCTGGGTTTTTTGTTATTCCAAATGAATTTTAAGATTGCTCTTTCTATCTCTTTGAAGAATTGAGTGGGAATTTTGATGGGGATTGTATTAAATCTGTAGATTGCTTTCAGCAAGATAGCCATTTTTACTATATTAATCCTTCCAATCCATGAGCATGGGAGTTCTTTCCATCTTCTGAGATCTGTTTCAATTTCTTCCTTCAGGGGGCTTGAAGTTCTTGTCATACAGGTCTTTTACTTGCTTTGCTAGATTCACACCAAGGTATTTTACATTATTTGTGACTATTGTGAAGTGTGTCGCTTCCATAATTTCTTTCTCAGCCAGTTTATCTTTTGAGTAGAGGAAGGCTACTGATTTGTTTGAGTTAATTTTTTACCCAGCCAGTTTGCTAACGTTGTTTATCAGGTTTAGGAGCTCTCTGGTAGAAGTTTTGGGGTCACTAAAGTATACTATCATATCATCTGCAAATAGTGAAATTTTGATTTCCTCCTTTCCAATTTGTATCCCTTTGACCTCCTTTAAAACCAGAACTTTTAACTAATGTTATTAATGAGCTTCTTGCTAAAAGCATGGCATGGCCATTAGATGTTGGAGCTTAAAATAGTAGTTCTGTGTCACCACAAGATTTTAGTGGCGTTAATTCCCTGCAGACATGAAAAGGATTCTTTGCTAAATGCCAGCAAATGAGGTGGTAATAACTGTAGACCACCTTGCTAAGGGAGAAGAGAAGGGGAGAGGTGTAACAATCTGCTCTCAGATCTTTCAACTTCTCGGTGTACAACAGTGATGTGAAGTCTCCCTTCTGAGTCAAGAAGATTGAGAGTGCCTGTGAAATAGGATGTGTCAGGTTTATAGAAGTGACACATTCAAAATTTGGCCTCCTGACTTCACTGTTTACCTGCCAGTGTGTCTGCAGCCAGGGCATGGGAGGGCCCGTGTGCGCCTCCCCACACATCTGTGTTGACACTGAGGCCTTGGCAGCTCCTGACCCGAAGCAATACTTCACTCCCAGCTTTGCTGAGCTCTCAGCCATGGCAAGCCACGCTGCCTCTGTGCCTTCACAGGCTCACACTGTTGACTTAGCAGCTCTAAGCTTGGAGTCTAATGGAAATCTGTCTTGTTGAATCTTCTACTTCAGAATGTTACACAGATATTTTCTTAAATCCTGAACTGGAAATAATTTTTTCGTGTATATGCTGTAGAACTTTACAAAAGAGAGGAGAGGCATTTTCCATGTAGCTTTCCACTTCATCTATCTTTGCCAATTAGCATCTCTGGGATTTGAAATAAGTTAACTATTTTAGGAAGGTAGAGAGGGGAGAATGGTCATTGGGACTTCTTAGGTTTTAGGCTCACTGTGTTAAGGAAAAGGGCATAAAACAATATACTGCTCAGGCGTCCTAAGCACCTCCCAGCCTCCAAGTAGAGCACACACAGGCTCTCTCTGAAGGGCTCTGTGTTGCTGTGTTTTATAGGTTTGTTTCCTGCCATTTCCTTGTACCTGACCAGAAAGTGAAACAAGCAAAACAGCTCTTTCCTTACAAACAAAGCTTTCTCAGGGAGAGGACTGAGAAGACACACTGGCACTATGAGCAGGCCACTGCTTTCAATCTAAAAATATTTAGGATGCCCTCTCCAGGAAAGCACATGACAGAAGAGAAGAAATAGAAAGACACAGGAGGAGGAAGAAGGGAGGTGAGAGAATGCCAATGTGTTAGAGCCAGAGTACTTATGGAATTCATGTTACCTGTTTACCCAAGTAAGACTCATGCTGGTTAGAGGCCTAGGTCAGCACTATTCAATTTAATTAAGTAAGTGTACTTATTTAATTAAATTTAGTCTCATATAAAAACGGGTAAGGAACACATATAAACTGCATTTGCCCAGTTAAGGGATTTGAATGTGGGGCTGGAGAGATGGCTCAGTGATTATGAGTGCCTGCTACTCTACCTGAAGACCAGAGTTGGATTCGCAGCACCAGTATCATGTGGCTTTCATCTGCCTGTAACTGAAGTGTGAAGGGATCCAATGCCCTCTTTTGGCCTCCATTAACATTGCACGTGTGTGTGTGTGTGTGTGTGTGTGTGTGTGTTACATACACACACACAAATAAAAAATAATAAAGTTAAATCTTTAAAATGGATTTTACTAGAGAAAATAATTTGGATGCTACTTTTTAAACAAAACTTGACTCATAATGTTTTTTTAAGACATGTGCCATACCCTGACTGGTGAATTGCGGACTGTGTCATCTTTTTGGCCTTTTAGAAATTAACAAGTCAATGTGATTATATTAAAGTATAGTGACACTGTTAGGAAAATCTATGAGAAACTATTTGTTCTGTCTCTGAGATAGAATTCTTTTTTTTTAATTCAATATTTTATTTATTTACATTTCAGATGTTATCCGCTTTCCCCATTTCCCCCACTACCACTCCATTAACCCCTATCCCATCCCTCCTCCTTTTTTGATTTTATGCCATTTAAATTGCATGCAAGTATTAAGGTCAGTTCTATGTTGAGGGTCTAGCAATACAATAGATGCAAATAGTCAAGGAACAAGCAAGACAATAAACCCAGATAGTCAAAGAACAGGAAGGGCAATAAACAGAGTCCAGTGATCACTCCTGTGATCACTATTTCTAAGGGCTTATCAGGATGATCAAAATATCTGAACCTACTTCCCTGTCCTAGCCCAAAGTCATTTTCATGCCTGAAGCCTACTTCTTTGTTTTAGCTTAAGATTTAGATTCCTGCCTGTAATTACTTCTTTGTTCTAGCCTAAGATTTAGATTCCTGCCTGAAAATTACTTCTTTGTTCTAGCCTAGTGTCAGATTCCTGCCTGCAGTCCATTTCCTTGCCCTTGGCCAATGTCAGATTCTTGCCAGGCATCCCCAAAAGCTCTCAACATTTCCTCCTTTTTTATTGAATAAACCATATTGAGCCTGTCTTGGGTGGTTCTGACAAGAATGCCTTCCTCACCAGTCAATTATCAAAAGCAATGCACTTCTGTCTTAGGTTGGTAAGGCTCTGTGCAGAATCTTACCTGTCCTTGGCTTGCCAGCCTGTTAAATTAATAACTCTGTCTAGGGGTCTATTTTCAGTTTCAAGTCATGTACGTTGGCTGCCTATATATTGATGTTGTTAGAGACATGCTTTAACCCGATGGGCAGGAATAAAAAATATTCCCAGGACAAAAAGGGCTTGCATGATCAAGCTATATATGCCATTCTTGAGGTTTGACCAAAATGGAAATACTGACCTCAAGCGGATAATTTTATCCGCATTATCTGCAGCATCAAAGCTCAGCAGAGCAGCATTCTTTAAATTCATAATCCCACTATGCAAAGTTAAAACATCCAGAGAGTTGTTATAATTATACCAAATACCCTACAAGTGTCTTTAAACTTTTTTCTAATTATAATGACTATCATTGTAAATTTTAGAAGTAACACAACTCCAATGGTATTTGGCATGACACTTGAGATGGCACCTAACTCTTAAACCCTGAGCCTCCTTCCAATAATTTGAATAGCATTTAGAGCATTTTTCCAACACCATCCATTCTTCCAAACACCTATATAAATCCTCTTGTATACTCAACACATTAGTTACATTTTTTTTGCTAAATTATTAAGAAAAGTAGCTGTCTTAACTTCTTGTGTCAAAGGTATTGCAGAAGCAGTGATGCTAGCAATTAATGTAATTAAAGCTGTTATACCAGCAATAATTAAGCCCACTGCCCCCTTGTTTCTGCTTAAAGTCAAACTCACTTCTTCTAGCACTTACAAGCTTTTTTTCAGAAAATAAACATTTTCTAATACTCAGGGCAGTAAGACAAAAGCTGGTTGATAGACCCCTGTAACAGACATGCCAGGTTTCAACACATTAGCACAATTAGAAAGTGTGCAGTCAATGCAACTTACAATAAATACTGTAGAAGAGTCAAAAATAATTTTAACTTGACAATTAAAAGAGCCTTAACGCATGCACTAACGCTTGTTTGAAATCCAGATCCTGCCCCAACTTTATCTCTTGCTATCATAACATCATAGAGAACTGCAGCCAACTTCCAAATATGTCCCTCAAAATGTCCAGAACCAGAACTTACAGAATGAATCTATCTATCTATTATCTATCTATCTATCTATCTATCTCTCTCTCTCTCTCTCTCTCTTTATCTACCATTTATTGGAATGACTTCTAGACGATAGTCCAGTTGTTCCATAATGGCTACCTGTAAACAGAAAGGCTAAGAGTCTAGTTGCTCAGCTTCACAAGGATGGATAATCGGTATATATGAGCATGGTAGAACAAGTGTCTCTGTGGAGGGATGTAGGGTCTTTTGGGTATATGATCAAGAGTGACATTGCTAAATCTTGAAGTAGATCTATTGTCAGCTTCTTAAGGAACTGACACATAGATTTCCATAGTGGTTGTACAAGGTTTTACTATCACCAGCAATGAACAAGTGTTCCTCTTACTCTACATCTTCGTCAGCATGAGCTGTCACTTGTTTTATTGATATTGGCCATTCTGACTGGTGTAAGATGAAATCTCAAAATGGTTTTGATTTACATTTCCCTGATGACTAATGCTGTTGAACATTTCTTTAAGTGCTTCTTAGCTATCTGTGTTTCTTCTTTAGTGAATACTCTGTTTAGATCCATGCCCCATTTTTATATCGGGCTATTATTTTTTGATGTCTAGTTTTTGAGTTTTTATATAGTTTAGATATTATCTCTCCATCTGATGTACCACATGGAATATATATGTATATGTATTTTTTTTTTGTTTTGAGTTCTTTGTTGATGATCCTAACATATGTATCTACAACAAAAAAGAGTTTAAATTGAATTTTTTCATTTTGCCATAAGAAGTTTCTAGAAGTTAAGGTAGGAAATGAATTATCATCACAATTATTTTTTTATTAAGCCACTGATCAAATTGAAAAGTCTAGTATATAGTCTGAAAAATAATAGTAAGTCTTTTCTTTTCCACATAGCAGTTTTATTGATTCTCTGGGAATTACAAATCATGCATCGTGATCACAGTCCCTTCCTAGTTCTTTCATGCCTGTGACTATCGTAAAAGATAAAATAAGAAGAAATAAAACAAAACAAAATCAAGTTCAGTTTATGTTGTTTATATGTTCATTGTAGCATGGTCAAACTCTCAGTGGACTGAGCCTTAAAAAGACCTGAGTACCTCCCTTCCCATACCTCTACCAGACGCCATCAATTGTGGTGTGGAAAGCTACTCTTCAGCATCCCGATCACACTTTTTCAGAGATCTCTTCTGTGGCTTTCTTTTTACGCTGTTACTATATTTTTGGGTGTATGGGTAGGAGGGTAGGGTTAGAGTAGGTGTTGTCAGAAAAGCCCCTCCCTCTCTCCGGTGCATCTGTAGTCATTGATATCAAAGCAAAAATATCCTCTTTGCTATTCTCAGTCAGCCTCAACATGCATCATGAGCTACCATCACAGACCACAAACATGGCCTCTTGCTGCAATAGGACCACAGACTGAAAATAGGTACTCAGAGACAGCCAGGACCACAGACATTAACATGGCTTCAGGTGCCAGTACAGGCCACTCAGATCAGTATGGCCCCTGGTGGCAGCACACACCACAGACATTTGCATGGTCTTCAGTGGTAACTTGGACCACAGACATCAACATATATCCTGGCTGCTGTAGGGCCTTGGACCCAGACATGGCCCTCAGAGGCAGCAAGGACTAGGACATCATCATGACCTCAGATGGCAGTTCAGGCCACCCACATCAATATGGCACCTGGCTGCAACACAGCTTACAGACACTGATGTGGCTTCAGGTTGCCGTACACACCATGGATGTCCTCATAGCCTTGGTGGTAGGTAACATGTGCCGCAAACATCATTCAGGATCCCAGCAGGGTGTGACTAGGCAGGGCATGGGCAGTCACAGGCTTAGCTGGCTCACCCAGCTACCAGCTCTTCTACTCCAGGCCCTTGATTGTTGACTTTTCAGCAAGTCAGATTTTTTGTTTTTTAATGCAGGAGTTTCAAATTAAAAAAGAGACTGAGCTAATGTTTTAGTTAAAATGCTTTATCCAGGGAAGCCATTGTGATTTTGAGTGTAATAGTATTTTTTTTCTAAGTTAACACTACTTTCTTACATGTTTATTAGATGAAAATTTAACTCACTGTCTCAGTGAAGTTGTACTTTGCTGTGAAAATCATTGTTACAGTGGGGTGCCCTGGACAGAAAGACCACACTGTGGGACAAAGGCATGTTAATAAGGTGAGGTCATATAAGTCACAAAGAATTCCACCTTCACAAGGGAATGTGTAGCAGTCATATAAGACAAGTCTAGAAGTGTACATTGATTTTTGACTCTTAGAATAGGCTACAAGAATTAGACAAATATGCCCAGTGTTGAATATCTTAGGTCAGGATGATTATAGACACATTTGATAGACAAGAGAGGTACAGAAAATGATCAGATAGATATCAGTTGTGATTTATAAGACAAAAATAGTAGGATTTGTCTTTAAAATTGAAGAGATGCCACACAAAACAACTTATAATAATGCCCAGCACAGTGCCTTTGTGAATATGTGTTCATCTGACTACACAAAGGTGTGGTTAAGTTTAGCAGTTTATCCTGACCTCTGCTAGAGAGAAGGTGTGTGTGGGGGAGACTTAGAACTGTAAAAAAAAAAGGAGAATTTACAGATTTTGTAAATAAATCATTTAATATTTAGAATTTAGTAAAGAAAGAAAACTCAGTGTTATTCCTTGTATCCAGAGTGTTTAAAGAATTTTCTAAATGAGGATTGTAGTTTTTTTTTAATTGGATATTTTATTTATTTACATTTCAGGTGCCATTCCCTTTCCCCTCCCTAGAAAACCCCTATCCCAACCCCCTGTACTGTACATAGGACAGCTACACTTGGGAGTGTGGCTGTTGGTTCTACATAGCTTGGAGGCCACAACTTTAGAGTATTTGTCATTGTTTGTCTAAAACCACATGCTCCACAAAGTCAGAGACTTGAAAAAGGGGTATTTTATTTCCTTTATATTAGCATATGTACTGACATCAAGTGGTTTTATAATTTAATAAAAAGGAGTACCTTGTAGTAAAAAAAAAATAAGAGGATGGTAGATTTTATGAGTGAAAGATTTTTATGGTCAATTGACTTTAGGCAATACTGAGTTAAAAATCAAACTGCTTTATTTATTGCAATATTTCTCAGACCATTTAATGTCAGTTAATATGTAGAAGAGAATTCCAGGTTGGGGGAGATGGCTCAGTAGGTAAAGCTCTGGCTGAGTAAGCCTGAAGTGCTGAGTTTGGATCTCATAACCTGGGTAAAAGCAGGATCCACTAGTAAAGGCATCTGTGATCCCAGCACACACCTAGTAAGAGATGGGAGGCAGAGACAGGAGAGCTCCAGAATCTTCACAGCCACTTACCAGGGCTCATGCAGTGCTCAGGTGATCCTCTCTTAAATAAGGAAGGAAGAGAACAACCAACACTCAAAATCTATCTTCTAACTCCCATAGGGACAGTGTGACAGCACATGCCTACAGTCATACATGCACACATGCATGAATACTCCTGATCACATGCTTACATGTGCATTCACATTACAGAGAGGGGAGGAGAGAGAGAAGGAAGAGAAGAGGAGAAATAGAAGGGAGGAGAAGAGAGATCTTTCATATTCCTTCGTGTAAGCTGGTAAAACATACTTGACTCAGACTTTACATCAATGCTCTGTTGACTGATCTTCAGTTGCTAGGTAATGTCAAGACACATTTCTAGTCCAAATCACAAACAGTGATGACTCACTAATAGAGGGATTACTTATTCTTTGTCAAAACTAGTCTTGGTGACTCTCTCTTGAGGAGTGTGTTGGTCGGCCTTTTGTCAGCTTGATAAAGCTAGAGTCATTTGGGAAAAGGGAACCTCAATTGACAAGGCACCGGCCCCTCATTGACCCCCGGACAAGCCTCAGGGGCATTTTCTTGATTAATGGTTGATTAATCAAGTCCACAGCCCTATGTGGTTCCATCCCTGAGCAGGTGGTCCTAAGTCATATGAGAAAGAAGGCTGAGCAAGTCCTAGGGAAGAAGCCAGTAAATAACGGGCATCCATGCCCTGCATCAGTTCCTGCCTCCAGATTTTGTCTTGGTTTCCTATACTGACTTCCTTTCATGATAAACTACAAGATCCAAGAGGAAACAAAGTTTTTCATCCTCAGCTTGCTTTTGGTCATGTTTTGTCACAGCTACAGAAATCCTAACTAAGACAAGCAAACTGTTCCCACACTTGAGTATGTCTTCATTTCTGTGTCTTCTTGAGGAAGCACCACCCATATGTGTACTCCGCAATGTCTCAATGCCTTCTGGGGACCTTCCTTTTTCTTAACCTTTGTGTTTAATAGTATGTTAAATTGTTTTTCTTACACCCCAGATATGTACGCTCACAAAGCAAACAAAAATAAATAAATGGACACTGTTGCATTTTGAATAATGGTCTACAAAGAACTTTTTAAATGTCCACTCATTAAATTAATGAAAATTAGGTATTTTAATTTTAAACACTAATATAAAACCTTTACTCCAACATTACAAAGTGCTCTGTCATCACCTACTTGTTTAACTCAAGAAAACTGGCCTAAATATTTGAATTTAAATAGAAAATAATCTTTGTATTGGTAGTAAGTGAATTTCATGGACACCTGGAATGTTTACACATTGTGGGAAGCCTTGAGAGACCAAAAACTCTCACAGCCTATTGCTATAAGATTAAAACATATGTTCTGATTAACACAGGCCAAGTGTCTGCTAACAGTTTTATCCCACCAGTTACACCCAGATGGACCATTTTAATGTGTGCAGTGAAATACCTAGCTAATGTATGTTTTTCCTGAAGTATGAACTAGAGCATTTCCTTAAAAATATCAGTTAATAGAGAACTTTTGTGTTCTTTCTTCCATTTTCCTTGGGTTCCCTCACGGTACTGCATCAATATTTTTCAATTAAAAGCACCCAAATGGTGGCTGTGAAGATGCTGCCAGCCATTGTGTCCCATGGTTTGAGGCATAAGGAAATGTTATTGGTTTCTTAGAGCAAACATCGGTTTACAAACTGGCCAGCTCCAAATCAGAAGTGAGTTAGGGATGTTCAAGGGTAAGTTCTCAGTGGGATGGACCCAGAAGTAAACCACGGAGGTTGCTTGATGGCTGCAGGTATGTAGGTCCCTTCTGTGGTTCTTTCCTATGGGAAAACCACGAGGTGTGTAGATAAGTGTCTGCGTCAGCCTGGTTGAACTGAGCATTCGTCTCCCTCTAATATAAACATTTACAAGAAATAGCTTAACTTCCATGTCTCTTACTTTCCTGCGTTAAGCAAAATTTAAGATTATCTCTGAGGTTTAATTAGTTGCATTTTCTTAGAGCTTTTGCAGGACTGGCTACCATTTTAATTTACTTTAACAATTTGATAAATTATTTTATAAATTATATTTTCAGGATATTTCACAGCTTTCAAAGTGCTTTTCCAGTTGCAGGACTTAAATGAAACTCTAAACTTCCAGAGCTGATTTGTTCTGACCATTGATTTTTCAATACAGTCTACAAAGAATTCTCAACATAAAATGTACTTGGCCACAACATACCTTAAAAATCGTTATCTATATGTAGGGCCGGGTATGGCAGTGTGCACCTTCAATCCCTATATCAGCAAGGCAGAAGCAGAGAAATCTCTGATTTTGGTGCCAACTTGGTTTACATAGTAAGTTCCCAGCCAGTCAGGCCTACAGAGGAAGACTTTGTCTCAAAAACATAAATAAATAAAACCATTGTATGTTAAAGTCATGAATCCTTTAAACAAGTGGTTGCTATTGTTAAAAACTAGGAGATGTCCAAAGATTATGTTCCTCATTCCCAGCAATACATCACTAAGCCAAACAGCCATATTTTCAGACTGTTAGTTTGTAAGCTGTGTGAGCACAGATGGTTTTTCTTCATGACCCAGCATCATGTTTGGCAGCTGAGGTGGCCCAGTCTTCACCCTGCTTGCAGGAGCCAGCACTATGGAACAAGACTGCTATCTGTAGAGTTAGCCAGTTGTATGGATTTTGGGTTTCACCTGTAAATAGAGAGTCCAGGTGGTGTGCTTTTATCAAGGAGGCTGGAGTTGTAAAATTCACAGCAGGTTGATTTGGGAATATTCTCCTATGCCACCAAGCTAAAATAATGTGATAAATAGTTAACCAGAACCAAAACCTGCCAAAATACATAGAATAGTCTGGTATTTTCAGGCTCTATGTATATTTAGAGAAATACTGATTTTCAACTTAACATGTTTGAAAGTGGCTACAGACTTGCATATAACTTTGCTAATAGCATGTTGAGGGTGGGTAGGTGGGGGCACATCCTCATAGAAGCAGGAGGGGGATGGGATGGGGGTTCCTGGGTGGAATAGTTTTAGCTATTACTAAAACTCTCAGGAAAGACATGATGAAACAGCATTTTACCCCATTGATTGGTAATTTCAAAATATGATGAGACAGGTTCTGACCCCTTGAGTAAGTGTCACTGAAATTGGAGAGCAAGACAGCACACAGAGGAGTCAGATATACGATGACCCTGAAACTGCACAAATGTCATTGCTGTCTGGGATACAGAGCTCAAGGGAGGACTTTATTGTGCTTAAAATCTGTCTTACCAGAGGTGTGTGCAAGACCAATAAGAAAGCACTCACTCTTCTGGGCTAAAATACAATAATCAGTGAGTGAATACCATGTGTGTTCTTTTGTGACTGGGTTACTTCACTCAGGATGACATTTTCTAGTTCCATCCATTTACATAAGAATTTCTTGAATTCATTGTTTTTAATAGCTGAGTAATATTCCATTATGTAAATATACCACATTTTCTGTATCCATTCCTCTGTTGAAGGGCATCTGGGTTCTTTCCAGCTTCTGGCTATTATAAATAAGGCTGATATGAACATAGTGGAGCATATGTCCTTGTTATATGTTAGAGCATCTTCTGGGTATATGCCCAGGAGTGGTATAGCTGGGTCCTCAGGTAATGATATGTCCAATTTTCTGAGGAACTTCCAGACTGTTTTCCATAGTGGTTGCACCATCTTGCAATCCCACCAATCCCAGTTAGCCATTCTAACTGGTGTGAGGTGGAATCTCAGGGTTGTTTTGATTTGCATTTCCCTGATGACTAAGGATGCTGAACATTTCTTTAGGTACTTCTTGGCCATTCACATTTCCTCAGTTGAGAATTCTTTGTTTAGCTCGATACCTCCATTTTAAATAGGGTTATTTGGTTATCTAGAGTAGCCCAGAAGCTTGAAATACCCAAGATTCAGCTCACAGACCACATAATGCTCATGAAGAATGAAGACCAAGTGGGGCGGGGGGTGGCTTCAGTCCTTCTTAGAAGGAGTAACAGAATACTCAAGGGAGCAAACATGGATACAAAGTGCAGGACAGAAACTGAAGGAGGGACCATCTGCAGACCATTTCACCTGGGTATCTATTCCATGTGCAGTCACCAAAGGTAGATGCTGATGTGGATGTCAGGAGGTGTATGCTGACAGGAGCTTGACATAGCTGTCTCCTTAGAGGTCTGGAAGAGTATGACATATTCAGAGACAGATGCTCACAGCTAACCATTAAACTAATCGTGGGGTTCCCAATGGAGGAGTTAGAATGAAGACTGAAGGAGTTGAAAGGGTTCCCAACCCCATGAGGAGAGCAACAATACCAACCAACCAGAGCCCCCAGGGTCTAAACCACCGGCCTGGGAGCGCTTAGGGAGGGACCCATGGCCCCAGCTATATATGCAAGGGAGCTATATATAAGTGGGAGAAGAGATCCTTGGTCCCATGAAGGCTGGACATTGTGTGTGTGGGAATTCGAGGGTGGGGAGGTGAGGTGTGGGGGGGTAGGTGAGGGCACACCCTCGTAGAAGCAGGAGGGAGGGGATGGGATGGGGTTCCTGGGAGGGAGGGGTGAAATGGGGTAAGGGGAGAACATCTGAAATGTAAATAAAATATTCAATAAAAAAAAAAAAAAAGAAAGAAAGCAGTCACTCTTTTCACTGTGGCAATGCTGGAACTGCCTCTTTCTGACTTCCTTCCCTTTCTGTCCTTGATCAGAGGTTGAGAAGAAATCCAGAAATGATGTTCTTATCATTTCTCTTATAATGTCACCCATAAAGTATTCTTGGAATAGTTAAAATACCACCAAAGACAATGATTCTCCAAAGAAATTTCTTATGTCATCCAAGAAGAGTAAGTTTTAGAATATTTACTTAATAAAACTCCTTGGCATGTGGACTGTAGTGGCATATGCACTTTACAAGTGATCCAGTGTATAGTCATAAAGAACAGGGCAGTAGACAATACTTGACATTCCCTGGGCTGCAGTTAGGAGAAGAAGGTCTCATCAGTGTGGTATTGGATAGTTTCCACTGTTTGCTCATCTCCCTAACGTACCATCACATGTCTGAGGTGTCATTGTCTTCTTTTATGCAAAGCAAGGCAATTGTCAGTGCCAAAGCCTAAACAATAAACTTTCCATGTTCCACACTGTTAATTTCAGTTACTATGTAACCACAATGTCGCACTACATTAAGTTATTGAAGAGGTCATGTATTAAAATTGACTTTAAAACATCTAAATCATATTTACTGAATTTACTCAATAAGCTGCATTATTTTAGCTTGAATATTATAGGATATATCAATCTACCCTATAAATTAAGAATAATTTATTTACCTTAAAGGATATACCTGAGCTAAATAGTATTAAAAATTGTTTACATAGTCTCAATTGGATTTTTTTGCAATATTTGCCACATTCTCTATGAAAAGTTTCTGAAACCCTTTTGCTTTTGTTTTCTTCAAGTGAATGGAATTGTATTGTAGAAAAACTAATTAAAAATTTCACTTTTAACTAAATTCAAGTTATAAATGTTTCAGTGTATGTACCTCTCTTTCTTTATGCTAGAAGAGACACATTTAACCGGTTGAATATTATACAAAGTACACCTCAGGATGTATCAGTCCATATTTTGTCCAGATTGATGAGAGGGCCTTCTTTTCAAAAATAATCCTAGATGAAAATATGTAGAAAGATTGCAATAACTAAAAACCATGTTTTAAAATCCTAGTATAAATGACATGTAGAGTCACTCACAGCAGTGAGTGCTGAAGCTAGTGGAAGGAAGACCGATAATGGATTCCATGGAAAGAACTGGCTGTCCTCACTTAACCTCAGTATCTTTAAATGGAATCAGCTGGGCACATGTATTTCCAGATACAATGCTCCGTGTTTCCCTCCTATGCATTATTCTTGCTGAAAAGCTAAACTTGCTTTGAGAGGGCCTTGAGTTCCAGCTACATCTTTCATGACCGGTGATAGAGACGAGAATAAAAGAACACTCAACGAGGCAGCAATTAGACAATTCATAATGTAGTGTGTTCTCTGAGACCAAACACAATCTCTCTAAGTCAACAGTCACACTCAGGGGGTGGTTTAGAAGGGGATTGTTACTGATGAAATCAAATGTTGCACTGTATGACTCAATCTCATGAAGGGATGTTTTAGGGTGATTGTGTACAAAAGCATCTTAGGATTTTATTGCTGTGAACAGACACCACGACCTTAAGGAAAACACTTAATTGGGGCCGGCTTACAGTTCAGAGGTTTAGTCCATTATCATCATAATGGGAAGCATAGCAGCCCACAGCAGACATTGTGATGGAGAGTTAACTGAGACTTCTGGATCAGCAGGAAGTAGGAAGAGAGAGTGACAGGGGCCTGGCTTGAGCTTCTGAAACCTCAAAGCCTGCTCCCCAGTGACACATTTACTCCAAGAAGGCCACACCTCCAATAATGTCACTCCCTATGAGTCTATGAGGACCAGTTTCTGAATGACCACCACAATACCAATAAAATGTTAGAGTATGAGATGATGTAACTACCGAGAACCTAAAGTAGACTGTGAGAACCAACACCTGACAGTTGTCCTTTGACCTCCACATAGACACCAAAGCATACGTGGGCCCATGCACATGTGCACACGTGGACACACACATACACACACCACAACATGCTATTTAAAATATGAAGTAAAAATAATGGAAATAATAATTTCAATGTAAAACTAGCATTGTCTATTGTAGTGTGAGTCTGTGCAGAGCTAGCTCCCTATAGATTTTAAGATGTATCAGAAGCAGACTGAACCAAACCACCCTGCAGAACAGGGTAAGAAACCATGTAGAGTTGAATCATGAGAAATTTCAGAAATGAAAACCTCAATCAAGAGTACCGGAATATTGTCTCAGACAGGTAAGGGTGGAGTGTGATTGCAATCAAGAAACTTTAAGCAACTTCATGAATGTTTGTTATGCCTCACCTCTAGGCTGGGTAAAGAGATAGTAACAAACCAAAGGCGTGCTCTTCAGTTTCAATCAGTGGAGTGTGTTCTCTAAAGGCAAACTGTGAGAAGAAAGGAGATACTCAGCATTGAATCTGGCATTGGATGCAGAGCCTCTCTAAGCTTAGTGCAAAGTAATGCATGCTGTGACACCGGATGTGTCTGCTGGCCTCACTCAACCTTTCTAGACCGGCTGCTTGGATTGTATATATATATGTATATATATTTCTTATTATTACTATATATTAATTACTTATTAACTAATATAGACATTTTTCTCTGTGTAAGTAATAGCATTGCTGTGTTTACTTAAACAATTATTATGTAGCATAGTTGTTTGTGAAATAATTTCAAAAAAACATTCTTTTTTGTGTGTTTGTGTTCTCAGGTTTCATGGTGTAAGATCTTTGACAATCCAGTGTCAAGAACAATCAATGACAGGAATAGATTGTGTGCATATGGATAGTGTGCATATGGCAGCCCATCCGGATAACGTAGTTCTTGAGGAGCATGAATAATTTCTCTCTGGGCTCTTAGGCCAGAATATAGAGGATTTGTGACTTTTCTAAGAGCAGAAGGAGTGCTTTAGAGGCTTATGGGCTCTGTGTGGACTGCTTAGCATATGAATAAGTCATTTTCAGTCATGAAGATTTTTGTTTTTATACTTTATTTAGCAATTAACTACCCATGGTAGGGAAAACCACTGAAGTGTTGGGATTTCAGCATACCAGGAAGCATGTGCTCTATCAATCTTTAAGGAGGATATATTTACAGTTATCTTCTGTAGGTCGTACCTTACATTACATTGGCTGTAAGAGGAATCTTTGGTACCCCAGTCTTGTACATTTATATCTGGATATGTTATATTCTTGAAAGTAGCAGATTACTTTATTATCACCATTTTCTTCATCCAAAGCTTTTCTTTTTATTATTCCTATCTCAGTCAGTATTATCAGCATTCTTGATGAGCTGAATTCTGTTCTAGAAAGTCTCTAGATTATTCCTTATTTACATCCCTCACAATGACCCATTAGGAAAAATCTACAGGTTCTACCTTCAAAATGAACCGCAAGCCCTTCAGCTTACCTTCAGCTCTGCTATCCAACACTGTTGCCATTCAAGTACCCTAGCTGATATCATTCTTTGCTCTTCTACATGATCTTCACATCTCCCTTCCCCCCTCTCATTCCCTGCTTTCCCCTTCCCTCCCAACCTGACTCTTTCAATTACACTTCTGTGGTTTAGTGATTAGAACATAATAAATATTCAATATTTGTGGAAATAATTGATTGATACATGTTATAAAGACTCAGAAAAGGTAATCACCTACAACAATGGGAAATATACATTCCAATGTATCTAAGGCCAAGTCTAACACATTTCTCTTTATGAAGAGATATGTACCAATTTTACTGTATATGTTTTATAAGAGAAAAATCCAAATTTATATGATACATGTCATTTCTTTGTGGTGAGGAATTTGTAGAGTACAACATTTATACAAATTTATTATTTCTCCAAGATGATAAATTTGGCAGTATGTTTTATAATGAAGGTAGTAAGAAGGGTGGAAGACTGTTTAATTTGGCTGACGTTCTCCTTTCTTCCCTAAGTTATACTTACATGATTTACTTTCCTAGCAAACAGGCTCTACAGTGAGAACAAATTTTTGCTCTATATTTAAAATAAGCTTTTATGAAATCACATAAAGAAATATTACAGACACATTTAGCAGCCAATTCTTGGTCATTCATTGTAAGATTTTTAATGGGAGCTAAAACTTATAGTTGCCAATTTTCTCTTTGTTTAGAGAAAATTCTTCATTTTCTACTTAGGTAATCTTATAACTCACATCAAAACTTCCTTCTGTCAAAAGTTCTCTAGGCAGACTGTAGACGGGGTGGGGGGGTGGAGTCATTGCGGGTGGGGTTCATACATCAGTGATCCCAGTATAATGGAGGGAGAGGCAAGAAGGGTTCAGAGCCAATCTTTGCTTTGTAAGGAGTTCAGGGTCAGCCTGGGTAACATGATCCCCTGTTTCAAGACAAACCAGTATTTCCCAAAGGTGGGCAGTTTGCTTAAGTTACAAGTGAAGGAGGGGGGAGTTTTAAGGGACCCTGCCCCAAGCGGTTGCCTCCTTTCTGTTCTCTCTATGCACTGAGAGCAGCTTCCTTCCCTTCTATGTTTTATTAATCTCTTCTTGAGAGAGCTAATTAAAAGCTAGTGCCTACTTTTTCACATTTAAGAGCCCGAGGTCTTTTATTATAATGTAATCAGTAACTTTAAATGTGTGTAAGCTGTACCATGTTAATAAAATTAGTCTCCACGTTAGGGTCTTCAGTCACAGTGCTTCTATTAGCTCCATATATTTAATCTTCCCATTTGTGGGGGTAACCTGTTGTTTTTGTTGAAATGGATGTCAAAGCAGTGGCAAATTTACTCTGAGGTGGCTTAATATTTGCGGTATTTGGCAGTGCGTTCAATAAGTCTTTAACTGCGTCTGATAGAAATGCCTGTCCGTCTGTCTCACATGTGCATCCCACTCAGCATGGCACCAGCACACGTCCGTTTCCGATGCTCATGAATAAGATACCAGCAAACCCACAATATTGGTACAGTCTGTTCTGGACCAGGTTCTAGAATGTTAACCACAGGAAGTGATTTTATTTCTTTTTTTAAAACATTTTTCTCTCTCACCAACCTCCTACGTGCTCATTGAGGCATTTTGGATTTACTGGATTCTTAACGTCCTCCAAATTACTGGGTTAACCAAGTGAAAAGTGAGTGTACTCATTTAGACAAAATGCAGATAACTATCAGCTAAACTGATAGCTCTAAGATTGTTCTAGTTGTTTTATTATAACTAGAGTTTTAGTAAAGTCCACTGAAGCTTATAAACACTGAAGCGATCACAGAATGTCCAGTTAAGTGCATTAGTGATCACTGTTTCTTATCATTTGTAGAATAATTTGGTCCCAGAATTCACTTAAAACATTTATTACTTTTTAAAATATATTTTGCTTTGGAATGGGTACATGCGTTCTATGGAGCACTTGTAGATATTAGAGGACAACTGGTGGGAGTCAGTTCTCCTCCTGTGTCATCTCAGGAACTAAGCTCAGGCCATCAGTCTTGGTGACAGCCACCATTACCCTCTCAAACATCCTGCTGGCCTCCAGAATCTGCTTCTCTTAACTCTCCTGTGCAGATATTCTACTGCTACCTCACACCCTCTCCTTTGCTTCTTTGTTTTCCAATGGACATGCATTTCCTTGGTACATTTCGTTTGATTTTAGGAGGACTCCAACTAGAAAAATTATTTTATTCTTTGAAACTAAAATATGATTACATCATTTTCAACTTCTATTTTTGTTGTTGTTACACACACATACACATGCCCTACCACCAGCAACCTGTTATATATATATATATATATATATATATATATATATATATGTATAATCTATCTGTGTTTATATGCATAAACAGGTTCCATATATATACATATATGTATATATGTATGTATGTATATATAATATTTATTTATAAAAAGGTTTTTTATATATACACATATGTGCATATACACTTGTTCAATCATTATTAATTATGAAGTTACTTGTCGTATGATCTCAGGGCTTATTCACTGGCATTGGATAACCAGTTCATGAGTTCTTCTCTGGGGAAGACCTCCTCTCTAGTTGTTTGTGGTTCCTTGTCTAGACTTTAGGCCCCATGACATTTCCTCTTTCCAGGTTTTCCAGTCTATTGATCTCATCCTTTGTTCAGGTCTCGTTTAGGCAGCTGGGTCCATCAGACTTCATGGTGTAGCTTCTCTTGAGTTTCCTAGGAACTAAAATCTCAAATAAACATCAGTTTCTCTGGCTCCTACAGTCTCTCTTACTGCCTTCTGCTATGATCCTCGAGCCTTAGGTGTAGGAGTTGTGTCATAGTTGTATCTGTTGAGGCTAGACACCAGGCCATCTCTTGATTTTGATTGGTTGTGGTTGTCTATGGTCTCTGAAGGTTGCAAGGAGACATTTCCTTGATGAAGGGGTGAGGACACTTATCCATGGGTATAAAGATAAATATTTAGAATGTAGTTACCAGTTATGCTAGTTTGGTAATGGAGAAATTGTAGGTTCTCCTCTGAGACTCAATACTCCACTAGTCCAAGGGAGTTGCCCATGCTTCCCGTATCAGGCAAGACTTCCCTCCTGTTTAGCAGATCTTAAGTCCTATTGGTGCTCCTAATTCCCAAGTGTGTGTATCACTATTGCACCCTTAGGGGTGTTATACCATGCTCACCATTGTTTAGTCTACAGGCATCATAGCTGGTAGGATTATTAGTTGCTTCCCTCCCTCAGATGCTTTCATGGTACCTTGTACAGGTCAGAACCAGCCTAGATCTTCTGAGTACTGTGGACAAAGTGCTCAGTTTCTTTCTCCCTTTTATGTGTGACCCAACCTTTTCCTGGCACATGATCTAGGATTACTCTGCAGATTAAATCACAATCTGTTGGGGGTAATGGAGTAAAATTATTGCAGAAGAGCTATGAGAACTGTATATATATTTAAAACTAAGGAAGATTCTAATCTTCCTGACAAGAGATGGGTTGGAAAGATTTCCAATGGGAACTGAGAGTTGAAGTCAGTGGTTGCGATAATTTCACAGAGAAACAGAAGATCAAGTGAGAGTCTTAAATTCTACCTAAAAGTGAACTAAGCAGCATTGCTCTGATGGTACTAATATTCTAAAAATTAAATCTGTCAGTCTTAGCTAATGTTCTTCAAAATACGGGTAAAACCTTCAGCATAACACTCACAGAACTTCATATTCTGACCTCAGGGTAACTTCCTCTGCCAACACCACTTTCCTTCTAAGTGTCCCTTAAGTGTAAGTTAACACTCGAGACTGACTTGCTGTCCTCTCTGTCTGCATAGACCACCTTCTTTTATTTTAATTTAATTTATTTATTTAATTATTTAAATCAAATAGTAATTTTTACTTATTCACACAGGCATAGGTGTTCAGGGGGAGTACAGATATCTTTCAGAACAGGGTATCAGCCGGGTAAAGGCTCAGGGGACAGGTCACTATGACTCTGCCTATGATTCACTTGTCCTTATCTAAGTTGGTAGTATCCACTGAGGCTACCTATTTACAAGGTCTAGGACGACTCAGGCTGGTAAATTTCCACAAAAGCTGCCTGTTTACAATAGCTTATAGACATCTGTTTCAGTGTTTTTCCACAGAGACCCAAGACTTTGTGTTAGCATGTATGTATGTCAGGCCTATTGCTGATTTTAGGCCTATGGCTGATTTTCGCCTGGCCTTCAGTGTATAAGCAGAGCTGCCCCCGACATCTCCTCCCTTCTCTAAGTATAGAGGGGCCGTGGTGATTCTAATCTTGCAAAGGTGGGGATAGAGGCCTGACCTCCAATAATTGAAGGGGACCTTGTAATGGCTCCAGTCCTCCTTCTTCCACATTTTTTTGCCTCGTGTGAGCAGCTCTTACTCACAGTCTAACACTTGTGAAAATCCTACTGTGCCCTTACCAGTTTATAGGGACCCAATAGACCTGTGTAGAACTCTTTCAGGGTTCATTATATTCTTAGGAGTCTCAAAAGACAGATGCTGTACCATATTGATTTTAAGAACACTGGCATCCTGATGGGGACATTCATTTTTATATACAACTAAACCCAAGGTCCATGCCCTGTGTGCTCTTATACAAATTAACTCTGCCTAAAAGGGTTGTAAGCGTCAACTGTGTCAGCAGAGGCTGACATACTTACAAGTCAGGTTTCTACTTGTGGCTGTCAGTTTAAATGTTACACATATATACCACCTTCAGGCTATGTGACTGGGACAGAAACTAGCATATTCATCTTTGTGCTTGTAAATATAAACAAACAAGCATCCTGTACATTGAGTTGAGAGGGATGATAAGACACTGGGGTAATAGATGTAGTTAGCTGATGGAGTGGCATTTTCCTTCATGCACTAGGCTCACACATCCCCTTCAACGAATTTTTATTGTGCACATTCATTATACCAGACACGATGTTAGGAACTACAGATAAATCGTTGTGTAAGGAAGCAGCGTTCACACCTTTACAAGTTTTATATTATGTTGGTAATGACAGACATTAATTAAATAATTATGTAGTTTAAAGTGTGTCTAGTGTTGCCCAGGATGTTACATTGATTGTGAATAATGTCCAAATAGGCTCAACGCTTTCTTCCAGGTAATCATCTGCATTCTAAGCAACACAATGAAGTGCCTACGGAAGCATCAGGATGGATAGCTATATGTGAACGGAAAATAGCCCTCTTTAACATAAAATCTCTGGAGATACCTTATTTAAAAGATTAACATACATGTTGTATATAGAAAGGAATATTTTATTGCCTCCAAAGGAATTTCTTGTGATTTTATTTCCATGATCCTAATAACAGAAGTTTCTGGTTGGTGATTTCTGTTTGGAGATGAATTCATATGTGCTTATTTTGTACTGTCTTCCTTGCATTGGTGTGAGAGATGACATTTAGATGTAAGAGATAAGAATGACATCATAATCTATTCCAGCTTTAACTATAAAACACTGGCATTCATAAATTCCCAGACTGAGTTTGATAGATACATTTTAACATCCGTTTTTATTTTAAATTATTTTAAAGAAGTTTTTGTAATACAAAATCCAGATGAGGCTATCTGAAACCCATGTCTGAGCAAGAGATTTCAGGTGTTGGGACAAATTCAATATCATGTGGAAAATATTTCAGTCAGTGGGATTTGCATACATGCAAAGATAACACTGGAATCAAGATATTGTGTTTGTCAGTAGAGAGGGTAGACTATCTAAGCAGCAGCCCAGGGCTCATTGTTCTTGAGGAGTCCTCCAGATGAGGTTTGTAGAACTCTGCTTTTTTTAATTCCCATTCATGGTTTTGGAGAAAGAGAAGCAGGGGAGGAAGCTGTAGTTGCTCCATGGATTAAATTGATTGACATTGTACTGACTGAAAGAACAATGTAAAGAATCTAAATGGTTTATACGGAATTGTGAAGACAAACTTGATATTGGCTCATAGTTTTTTTTATTGCTTCAAAGCTTTTTAAGCTAATAATCTCTTATTTACTCTTGTAAACTTCTCTTCATAGTTCTCTGACAAGCAAAGTTCAGGGCATGGGAAACAGTAAACATAGATTAAGGTGAGCTATGGTTAGTGCTGTAGTTGTCAAATTCATTGCTGAGTTCATGAAGTTTTAGTAAAATATACAAAAATAAATGCTAGCCATGTACCTACCCATAGATGAGTCCCATGAACTAAATTCTAAGAGCATTTTGACTTTTTCGTGATAAAATGTTATACTCACTGATGCTATTTGCATGCTAATTCAGAAGTGTATTTAATTTGTCTTAAATGGAATTCATCCCTCAATCATTTTAGCAGAATTCCAGGCTGTTTTATCATCTCAGGATCTAGCCTTGTTGCCTCTTCTCTTTTTCACACCTGCTTAACCTCTGTCATAAAGGTTCCGTCCCTCATTTATAGCAAGCGTGTGTTGGTGTTTGGTTTCTTTCTTCCTTTATAACAAGCACGTGTGCCTGATTGAGTTTGGCTGCTCAGGGAGGGGGAACAGCTCAGTTATTCAGATGCCTCAAGGTGAGATTTCAGTGACAGAGTTCTAAACAGCTATGACAGGACTGATATTCTTTAAACCATCAGAGAGTCTTTTTACTTTTTATGTTCTTAAGGCATATTATTGCCAAACACTGTTAGCGCATTTGGGACCTGTGTAAGTTCATTCTATAAAAAGAATTAAGGCAACTTTCAGTGCAGCACATACACATTGTTGTGTTAAACTTTGACACCAGCCTTGCTTTCTTGGCAATATGCAAATCTTTTAGAAAGGTAGTATTTAATTGAAGAATCCAACCTATCACCAAAATCATGTTGATTACACCTCAAAAAGAGATGCTAAAGCCCACATACCCCTCTGCTTTATCTATCTACTTATGATCTAATCTAATTTGTACTTTGAGTATCATATCTGCCCCAGTGGTGGTCTGAGGCTTTCTCCACAGGTTCTCACTGCTGTTTTTTTTTGTTTTTGTTTTTGTTTTTTTATGATGAAAATAGATTGCAGATGCAAAAGCTATGCCTTAGTGCTAGGCTCTTAGTTTCTAGAAGCTCTCCTCACTGGTGATTTATATTAGGTTTCCTTCACTTAAAATGATAAATTTTAACTTATTTCCATGTAAAGAGAGATGACACTTAAACTAAGTTGTACCCTTATATCATACACTGTAATTATTCAGGTTCAAAATAACTTTAATTATACTAGCTAGACACATACTAAGAGTTGGTCTCAGCTGGTATGCAAGAATAATCCATAATTGAAACCTTACAAGTTATGTCATTTCCACTGTACCCTGAGAAAAACTGAAAAAAAAAAAAAAAAACCTACCTATATTTAGAGTATCCTGAAACAGGTATGTTATTTCTTTAGAAGGAAGGAGGTAGTATGAATTTGACGTTTTTATATTAATGCATTTATCTTCTAAAGTCAGTCATACATCTGTGTGTGTCTCTGTGTGCATGTATGTATGCACATGTGTGTGAGTGCATGTGTGTGTGTGTGTTTGTGTGTTACATGCCTGAAAGTATGAGCGGGTATGCACCTTTGTGACTGCATATGGAAGTTAAGTGTCTTTTATCATTCTTTGTGTAACTGGAAGTTTGGCATTTCAGTTAGACGAGATGGCCAACCAGCTCTTGGGATCTGCCAGTCTCTACTCCTCAGTGCTGGAGTTACAAGCATGTGTAATCGTGAACAGCTTTTGATGTGAGTACTGAGGATTCAAACTCAGGAGCTTATGTTTACAAAGAAAGTACTTACCCACTGAACCATCTGCCCAGTGTCCATGTTGACATTTTATAGACTTGGTCATCCTGTCCTCCAAGTGTTTGATGGTGATGGGGTCAAACCCCTCAAGCATGTTAGCCAAGCACTCTGACAGTGAGTTTCTTCTTAGCCCCATTTCTACTTTTTACATTTTAATTTATAAATACAATGACTAAATACACTGACTGTGTAATTGCTTCACAAGATGGTAAGGTAATATTCGGTCTATCTTATAATACACATAACATCTCATAATGTTGCTGCAAGACATGGTTCTTTTGTCGATTACAATCAATCACTTTCATGGAATAGTCTGCCTTATTTCCTTTTCCTATTAGTGTGATAAATACTTTGGGAAAAGAAACTTAAGGGAAAGAAGGTTTATTTGGCTCTTGGTTCCAGGTTAAGGTCTGATGGCAGGGATGTCACAGTGTCAGGAGCTTGAGGGGGCTGGTCACATTGCATCCATAGTCTATAATCTCAACGATGAAAGAGCATACACCAGGACTTCCCTTCCTCTCTCCACTACATGGCTCAGCCAGGGATGTTGCTCCACACAGTGAACGGCCCTTACAACCTCAATTTATGTAGTCAAGACAGTTCCTCAAAAGTGTGTGCAGAAATCCATCTCCTTGGTGATTCTAGATTCTTTTAACCTGACAATTAAGACTAGTCATCACAGTCCCTTATAAATAACTTTTTTGCTTGGTGTTTTTCTTTCCAACATAATAAATACAATAGGAAAGAAACTTGCATCAAAAAGATCTTCATTACATCAGCTCTGTTTGCCTCACTGGTGTTAGAAGATTCATATTATATTTTGTGTCCGCTTATACTTTCAAGTGTTTTCAATGTATTTGGCCACCTATATAAAACTTATTAGAAAGCTCTAGAAAGGGGTGGGGTTGTGAAAACACTAAGGGGAAAAACGCAAAAGAATGTCTAGGTTGATAATTGTTGGGATGGAGATAGCAGAAAGGATGTCCCTCGGGACACTCTTGCTTTTTCCAGTCTTTGGGAGTCCCTGAAAAGAAAGAATCACACACTCTACCTGCCTCTCTTCACTAGTTGAATTTCAGGTGAGAACCAAGAAAAACTTTAGAAGCTTTGAAATTTTAGCAACCTTGGAGCTTACTTCCATGGGAGAGCTTGAGACTCACAATGCAAATGGAGTCATGAAAGTAGCAGAGAGAGATGGTAGACATAACCTTATAGATGAGAGTTTGGTTTACAGATATATAATCTCAGTAGAACCCAAGAAGTTGATTCAGATGGTATAAGGATGGTATAAGGATGTACATGTACATGTCCTGGAGCATCTAGACTCAGTCCTGATCTAGAGTTCAAATGAGCTCAGAAATTGCATTATTACTGTAAATAGTATTATTCTTTCATACAAATGAACTTGTGACTGGAGCTTTCACACATTTTTGGACACATTGAGATTCTTAGCTAATGTGTATTCTTGGCTCAGGGAGCTGCAACAATCACAGGAGAATTGATAGCACTTGCTCAGCTGCGTCCCAGGGACCACTTGGATGACATATGGCAGCACTTTATGAGGCTCTGACTGGCAAACATATCTTCTACAGGGACCATGGAAATGAGATTCTTTTGATCTTGCAGTTACTTGAGCTCTGTATAAGAATAATTCACTCACTCCATCATCATGCAATAATGACAGGGGTGGCCACATTTCTGTCTATTTTGTCTAGGAATGAGATAAAAGTAACATCTACACATTTCTAAGGTTTCAGACCCAACACCAAGTAATGCCCAAGTTCATGCTGAATTGCCTCCTCCCAGGGTTTATAAGTTTATTCTGGAATGCAGATCTCCAGACCCCAGCGCTGGGCAAATGACAAGCTGCCAACAGAACAATATGGTATGTGCTTGAGAGCCTTGTAGATTCAGAACCACAGCATTCTAGAGCTGAAAGTCAGCACTCA
This sequence comes from Mastomys natalensis, assembly GCA_021653895.1. Taxonomy (NCBI): domain Eukaryota; kingdom Metazoa; phylum Chordata; class Mammalia; order Rodentia; family Muridae; genus Mastomys; species Mastomys natalensis. The sequence goes on from JAJTUV010000143.1 coordinate 407,283, forward strand.
ATGTTTATCCTTTCTTGCATCTAACCCTGTTGATGGTTTCCTGACCTCAGACATGATTTTTGTGACTAAGGAAAAGGATGAGGTTTTCAAACCACAGGATGTAGTATATATAGTTGGACATAGATAGCTATGTATGGCTGGTGTTAATTAAATGCAGTATTTAAGCATATATCCTAAATATATGAAATTATTTTATTTTAGTTTTAAACACTTTATAAAAATGAACAGCAAGCACTCTATATTCTATTAGGTTGTAGCATGCTAAAAATTATATCATCAATTCTCTAATTTTTTCTGGAAGTATCTTAGAATAGGCTAAAAAACGAGGTCAAATTACATTTACTTATTGATAGCTGTACCATGCTTTATAGAGGAAACAGAGTTTTATTGTTATTTAAAGTGAAGTTGGGATAAAGTATAAGTTTAATAACTATCAGAGTCTTCTATTTTATTGTGTGAGTGTGGCTTATGATCAAGAATGTGTTATCATACACATTTAGGGGTTTTCCTTAGCTGAGTCTTCAAATGTTGACCACACAGTGTGAACACTGAAACCCTATATTGGACTCTTACAAAGCTACACTCTTCTAAAGTAGAGTTACTAGCAAAAGAATTTGTCATAACTTGAAGAACCTTACTAATTTCAGATATATAATTATTTATTTACGTAGTGTTGTCCACTGTGAACACTATCATTAAATAGACAGAGACAGAGGAGGTCATCCACTTTTGATCATCTTGTTTCATTAAGATAAGAATCGAGGCCATGAACGGCATAGAAATTGCTGTGGCTTTGTCTGATCATGTAACCTCTGTGCATAGCTGACAGAGATATTTTTTATTCATATGTACCAGAGCGTATACCTCATATACTTCAAAAAACTGGTGTTTTCTCCTTAGGCACAGATTAATCACCTTCCTGCTGATCTTCAACAGAGCCAAAGGTGCAGCTCCAGCTGTCCCACAGTTAGCAGGATCCCATGCTCGACCTGATGCTCGCATCTTATTGTTGTTTAAAGATTTACTTGCAGTATTTTTTGTTTTATGTATATGGTTATTTTGCTTATATGTGCACCATGTGTATACCTGGTGCTCAAAGATGCTTAAATAAGGGGTCAGATACCCTGGATCTGAAGTTACAGACAGTTACAAGCCACCATTTAAGTGCTAGGAACAAAACCCATGTTCTCTGCAAGGGCATTTGTTTTTAACTGCTCTATCATCTCCCCAACCCGTTATCATTCTAATTGCTGTGAAGAAGGTCTTCCACATGGTCAGTTTGTACAGGGTCTCATAAATATGTGGGAAGCCTTTGCTAACAGTCCTAGACAGAAGTCTTGTTGTCTTCCTTCTGCTTTTATGCCCTTAAAAGCACCTGCTCAGAGTGTGTTATCAAGTTACATCCAGGTTAATCATTGCCGCATCCTGTACTGACATGAGCTCCAGTTAGCTCTGGAGGAAGTGGAAGGTAAGCAGCAGAATCAAAGGTGGTTCAGCAAATGGGGCCAGTGTAACTGGACAGCCATATCCAAAACCTCAGAGAGAGTCTCAACCTGTACCTCCCAACACACCTCACAGAATGCTGAGCTCCAAGTGGGCAGTGTATTAGATCTAGCACTCATAGAGCATGCTCAGAAATGTGGACAGGCATGACTGTGAATGTTGGAACACTGTGGGCTGTATCGATGTTAATATCCAGTTTGGAGAGAACTCTGAGATAGCTTAGTGGATAAGGGTGCTTGCCGTCAAGGCTCTGAACCTGAGCTCTATGTCTGGAACACACACAGTGGAGGGAGAGAACCAAGTCTTGCTGATTGTGCTTTGGTGGCGTTCATAAACGGCTTGCATGCCCACAACTCCCACCCCCATCACTAAGTTTACATTTTATCAGAAGATTAATATTCACTCTATTCACACTCTGTACCTCTTATTTTAAGATATGGAATATTGATTTTTAAAATAATTATAAAATTTTCCAGTGAAATATGACTTGATTTAGAGTGTGTGCATGCGTAATGATGTTCAGTTGTGTTTGGCTTGATGTTGTAACTAGAAAGATTTTTTTCAAAAAGAATTTACATGGGCCTTTATTTAACAAAGTTTGGGAACTGAAATTTTGTTGCATCTGGAACAAAATCCTGGCACAGAATTGACCAATCTAGTGGAACCTTTGGCCTTTTCTGGGCTCACTTTGTTCCAAGAATGAGAGCAATTCTTCTAAGAGGCTGTCTGTCTTTTATCCCTGCTTTTGACCACTCACTGTGCTTACAAAAGCAGGAGAAATGAGGAAAATGGATTCAGAGCTGAGCAGGTCTTCCTATGATTGAAATGACGTGTCTATGTGATGAACTTTCTTATTTTAAATGTTTTCTGTTTAATGGAGGGAGAGACCAAGGGGAGAGGCGAGAGAGAGAAGAGAGAGAGAGAGAGAGAGAGAGAGAGAGAGAGAGAGAGAGAGAGATGTGAATTTGAATCTGCTTTGCTGTTTCATGATCTTTGCTGCCTTAACACCACCCTATTACACATTTATTTTTCTCATTTCTTTATTTCTTTTATTGACATTTTAAAAACTGTCCATATTTCTGGGCAGCATGTGATATTCAGAACAAGTACTCAAGAGTTCATGTGCTATTAAAATAACATCAATGCTTGTCTCCTGTACACAGGAAGTTATTCTAGGTAGTATGATTTGATAATCAAAACAAGTGTATTATTCAAGACTTGCAAAACAAACAACACTCCATTTATTGCTTATTCTAAAACATGCTGTATTGCATATGAAATTGCTTGAGCTAGGCCACCAGCTGCTGGTCTCCTGACTCATTTTGTGTTACATTAGAAAGTGGGCATTCCATATTTTATTCTGACAGAGAGTCAGTAACTTTATATCCTTCTGATTTTTCTCTTCCTCCGCTTTTTATTTTTGGCCAGCTTATAAAGATGAATTTGGTATTTCCCTGAGAAAAACAGTCCCCAGGTCCAGCAGGGAGGGCTGATTATCAGTGGTATCTGCACTTTGGGTTAATTTTCTTGCCATTTCTGTTGACAAAGCAGTTTAAGTGTGATGAATCAGAGCGTGGGTGCTAGGGTTGCTCTGTTGGAGGAATGACCATGGAGACAATGGCCGCAGTACAGAATGTGTTTATTTTCTTTGAATGCTATTAAAGTCCAGAATCATCAAACAAATTATAACATGACATTCTCCAAAGCTATTGACCCGAGGCCCGTCATGTGACCTAAAGCTTGACTAAAGAGAATCTTTATGTCTTTTCATGGCATGTGCAATTGTAGTTAAACCAAGCATAAAATAACAGGCCCTCTTTAAAGTTATATTAACTTAATATTGCTGTCTCTTAGAATCATTATAAAAATCATGACTCCAAAGGTTAGATGTCATATAAAATGCTGAGAGATTCATACATGTCTAGAAATTGATTTTTAAAATTAATAAGTTTCAAAAATTATTGACTAGCTTTATCAAGACTTTTCTTGAGTATTTTCAGAAGCTAGAAAAATTTCCAGTGTTTATGTGTTAAGCAGGTTGAAATGAATGTTAAGCATAACCGTTGAGGAGAGGAAACACACACATATATGTGTGTGTGTGTGTGTGTGTGTGTGTGCCAAGTTATATTGCCATATATATATGCCATAGTATGTGTCTTACAGACTGCAAATATACCATCTGCATAAAAACAGAAACACATTTTGTTTCCACTCAACATCTCTCTCCCTTATTGGTTACCTGGATACTAACAAAGTTGAAGAAAGTGGCAAGACATGCTGTACTAAGATAAATGTGTATCAAAAAAAAAAATAACTGGATTTAATTATTGAAAACTGGCTCATGGGCAGACACAGTTACAAACACAGGCGATGATTAGCCCTCAGTACAGAGACAGGTGTTTTGGGTCCATCTAAGGGCAGTCTTCATTCAGTATGAGTGACTTAAACAATATGGCGGGAGCCATGAAGTGATAATGGTGAAGGTTTCCATATGAGGAGCAGGAAGGTACACTGTCTGCAGTCAAACCCCTCTTTACAATTCACTAGCGTTGGACTTTGTAAAAGTTTTTTAACTTTTCTATCTTTGGGTTCTTGCCTCAAACAACGATCATGATAACTCCTTAGAACAGTTTTATAAGGATGTAATTAATACAGTAATCCTGAGCACTTAGCAGTCAAACAGTGTGTGTTCACTATATTAATTTCTATTATTTTATAATGATAAGTTCAAGCCACACTACTTTTAAAAATTTCTACTTAGCAGTAGTTAATGTTATAAAAATGTTTTGTACCTATTCACACATTAACTTTGTTATTTAAAAATAGCGAACATGAAATAATTTATAGTATATATCGACACAGGGATTTTATGCCAGGCAGAATTGCATTAGTAAAAATAACTTTATAAACATCCAATTTACTTCATTATGCTTCTCATAAATATATGTTGGAAGGCCGACGTTGTAAACAGGAACCAGATGTGATGAATCTGGAATCTACGGCCTTCAAAGTCATTGCACAAGCACAGATTTTCTAAACTAAACACAGTCACAAATATTTAGCTCTCCAGAACTACCGTAATGGCAAGATACATGATGTAGTTAGCCCAGAAGGAAGGCCAAATTCACATTCTAACACAATTCTACTACTTAAATCGGTGCCAAAGTCAGCCTGTGAAAATAAAATGTAATATTGGTTGGTTTGTACTGTATGTTTTTACTTAAAAAGTTGAATACTTAAAGCAACATCCTCAATGTAATTAACATGTTTATTAGATTCAGTCAGGGTGCACTTGAAGTTACAGTTTATAAAGTATAAGCTTGAGAATTGAATTGTAGAGAGAGATGGCAACTGGTTATAAACATATCTGCCTTTTCCTCCAGGTTCTACCTTCATCCGCAGTATTTATACCTACTGCATATCTGGGCATGAGCTCAGGCACCAAGACTACACTCCACATGCTCAGATCGCAGTTCATTTGCTTGCTGCCTGTGTGACTTGGTTCTGTGGCGTTTGCTTACCTTCTCTCCACTCCCTTTTCCTTATCTGTGGAAAGATTTATGCTGGCACTTACTTTATAGAATTAATGGGATGATTAGTGTTAACTAACATGTACATGTGCAAGCTGTGTGGTGCAAAGAGAATCGCCACATCTGTATCGGCTTTACTTATTGTCTGTATTCTTCGTTAAGTTGGAACAGATTTGAAGTTACATTATTTTGCTCAGTACATGTCAAAGAAGGTATAGTCAATATCTAGGTAACCAACCAGAGACATGTCTATAAGGAACAGAGGGTTTTGTGTATATATATTGGAAAACAGTATTTTCAATAACTTTTATTGGTACATGCTGACCAAAATATAGCTGTTTGGATTTGTTTTTATATATTATCCCATTTCTCTTTTGGCTTGCTTTTCCTTTTCCTGGCAGTATTCAGTTTTCAACCAGGAGTTGCTTTAAAATTACCTGCCTGGATTTTTTTTTCCTTGTTTTCCTGGTCCCTACTCTACCATGAAGCCAAAATAACGGTTTCTCACCCCTTTGAGCCCTCCTCTCTCCCCATCATTAGTCACATCTCTTTGTAGTAGTCAGCATGTAACATCCCAAGTCTCACAAACAAGTGTCTGATTTTGATGCAAAACTCTGTCCCTCTCTTGGAGTAGTAAACACTGGAGTTGTATATTTTCATTGGTATTAGTGGATTTAAGTAATCGGAAAAGTGACGATACCTTTTAGAGCAGCAAATGTTGAAGGATAATAGATTGGACTTCCAGGTAAAATGGTGGATTCAAACCTGAGCAATGAGACTCAGTGAAGGAAGAAGGGATGCTACACAATACTGTTTTCCTACAAGAGATGATAGTTCTAAGGGAATTTAGTGATCTGGGTGAACTCTCTACAGGGAAACTAACAGGGAGAACTCAAACAGATACCACAAGGATACAGCCATATCATGGTGCTTCAGAGAGCATCACCAAGGAAGAACGTGGTGCTGCGAGAGCAGTTAGTATATGGTGACCAAGGGCTGGTTAGTGACACCCTAGACTAAAGCACCAACACACAGGCTCCAGCAGAGCTCAGTGGGAACTGCCAGACAAAGCCTTTTTGCTCTCCCCATCCTGACACATGTGTGTTTTTCAGACAGCTAGAGAGAGAAGGCTGCTGAAGTAGAATGGAAGGCTCGATACAAGCTGAGTCTCGGTTTGGTGTATGCTGTGGAGCCTGAGGCTGCAGTGTGCTTGATGAGGGGCTGAGGCAGGGAGTTTTCTTGTCTCTTCCCATTGTCATCAATGCTATATCCAGAAAGAAATGCCCACCTCTAGGAGCCTCACAGCCAGAGGGAGATGAACTGTCCACACACAACTTAGGGTTGGGAACCAGTGCAGGAAGCAGATGTGTGACCTTCAAGGTATTGTGGAGTATCCTATCACTGTCTTGTAGACCAACAACGTAGGATGCTGGAACTGAGAACTAATACTGTTTCTTCATAATTCAATTGCTCCCATAAACTTTATCCAAAAGCAACATGTTTAAACTCGACTGGGGCCACATCATACCCCTGATCTGCTTTTATAGGTTTGAACTGGAGTGACAAATTTCCATCCTCCCATCAGCTCAGTTTGCCACATGAAACGCCACACAGCAGGGAAAGAATGAAGAACTTGTCCCACTAAGGAAGGAATTCTGACTTATGAATAGTATTTTTTAATCTATTGTACTTTCCCCTTTGTCTGTCTTAGCACTTTAAAAGAATTTTTAACTTTGTAAAATTCTTCTAAATTTATATTAAAAGTATTATATTTTTAAATTTAATATTTATTATGTATAATAAATACGATAGAAACTATGTATAATAAATACGTAATTATATATAGTAAAACATAGAAGTATTATATGTTTAAAATATTATATATTATATTTAAAATATAATATTATATACATATAAAACAAACAAGTCACATTCCTGAATATTTATCCCACTCCTCAAAATATTCCAAGTTAACAAATCACAGAGACACTGTACATTAGACATTAGAGAGATTCCTTAAAATGCAATATAAATACACAATGAATTCTTTTAATTCATGAAGAATAAAGCCGTGTTGCTTGCAGAAAAATGGAGCAACTAGAGAAAATCATATTAAGCCAATTAAGCCAGCCTTACAAAGTAGCTCTGAACATTACGTGCTTCCCCATGGGATCAAGAAGTATCTAAAGTGGAAAATTTGTAGACAAAAATCAAGTTCAGGGAGTTTGTCCATTTTTATTTGTGTGTAAACTTTTAATATAATGTGGTGTGTAAAACATTAATGCTGGTCATATTGCTTCAGTGAGTAACTTTCAACAGTTCATCTCTATAACAATTATAAATAAACCTGTGAACTTTTCTTGACAAAAAGGGGGAGAGGCAGAGAACTTTTGAGGCTGCTTGGCAAGAATTTGACATGGGCCAAGGACAAGTAAATGTCCTGCTAAGCAGGAATATGACATTGGCCAATGAGAAGGAAGTGGGCTTCAGGCATGAGTCTGACATTAGGGTAGGACAAAGAAGTAATTTTAGGCAAGAATCTAAATCTTAGGCTAGAACAAAGAAGTAATTTCAGGCAGGAATCTAAATCTTAGGCTAGAACATGTAGATTTTTTTTTTTTCTAAAATGTGAATTCTTATTGACAGCATCCAAATGGTGTTTCATTTCTGTTGCTGTGATGAAATATCCTGACAAAAAGCAACCTAGTAGAAAAGACTTACTTTTAGCTCACAGTTTCAGGTTATAGTTCAGTACTCCTGTTCAGCCACTGCAACAGGAACTTTAGACATCTGGTCAACCATACTCACAGTTATAAACAGAGAGAAATGCACAATTGCTTTCTTGCTTGGGCTCAACTCAGTTTCTCCACTCATAGTTTAGGACTATCCTAGGTAGGGAATGGTGCCACCTACAATGGGCTGTATCTTCCCACATCAATTAACAAGTAAGAAAGTACCTGCCATACAGACAGGACAACCCAGTGTTGATAATCATTTACGGAAATCCTCTTCTTGCGTGACTCTTGGTTCTTTCAAGTAGACAATTCAAGCCAACCATTACGGCTCTAGAGAAAAGTGATACCGTTTGAAGATAAAAGTATCTAAAGACTAAAATAATTTTAGGTCAATATATTTTTTATTTAGAGGGAGAGACTTAATATCACTATCTTCTTAATAGCTCCAATGGTCCTGTCCTAAGCCATTACTTTTATTGGGATTTCTTTTAAGAGGTAAAAATGTTAGAACAAAGTACTTGCAGGTATCATTTTCTCATATAAAGTTATCTTAACTATAGGCAGTAGAAACATAATTGGAGTGTGCTTTAGGGTGAGGAGAAAGTGGTACTGGCATAGCCTTCCTAAGGTGGCAGATAACAAACACAGGTGTGTACATGCATGTGTGGTGTGTATATGTGTGTGCATGTTTGTGTACGTTGTGTGTGTGTTGTGTGTGTGTGTGTGTGTGTGTGTGATATTTCAAATCAAAGCAGAAAAAGCAGTGCATGGTAACTATGAGGGTCTCCTTCAGGATCTAAAGGAATCTACTATTCCCTACCTCTAGATAGTTCTACCACCTCCCAGTTGTGCCACTACGTAGATGAAGTCTTAAATCATACCTTAAGAACTAGAAATTATTGCAGTTCACAATAAGGCATAGAGAATATAAGAAATAGAAATGAACCTATTACATTGTGATGCCTTTTGGGATTACTTGTGTTATTTTTTAAAGAGTTTAATTAGAACAATTTTAAGATGAAAATCTATAACAAGTGAATCAACTTCCAAAAACACAACTAGAGTTTCCACTGTACTAACCAGTCAAGTGAACTGGTTACAGCTACAGTAATACTGGTCAAGAGAAACTGTGATGATGAGATCAGGCCAACACATCTCTACCAGCTGACCAGAGAGAGGCAAAAACACTCTCCCTGATGTCTCCTTGCAGATGTGTTGTCCTTGCTCCTCTGAGATCTGCAGGCTTAGGCAATGCCCTGAGCTCCTTCAAAGAACACAGGGAACCTGACCACCTATGAGGATCTATTTTTAGGGTAGAACAGTTGTGCTGTGGAATCTAAATAAATAAACAATTGAAGCAGATGTTGGAGTGGCAATACAGTCTTCCAATATGTGCCTTTGGTCAGCTCTCAACCCATTTGTCCTCAGTGTCCAGCTGTGGAGAAATTGCTCAAGAGCTCTGCGAATCTCAGTTTGCCAAGACCAAACATTGAGAAAGATACACTTGATGCTTAAGTGATGCTAATGTTGAAGAGAAGAAAGTTTTGCCTTTATCTCTGTGGAATTGACTTCACTTTCATAGTCCCATAGCTGAAGTTTTTGAAACTTTTTGAATCTTTTTTTCCCTGAATTTCAGTTTCTACATTATCTGATTGACGAGAGTGATGAAAATAAAATATATATTGGAAAGCAAATTTAAACGTGATTTGTTGAAAGCATAAAATATATAGGTAAAGATTATTATTATTGTAATCTAAATTGTGTTCACATTTTAATTTTGCTCAGTTTCTATTTAAAGAAAGAGAGATGAAAGCAGTGTATCATCTTAGATGCCCAGATGTTTAGGAGGCTGTATGTACACATGCAGCTCAGTCTGCATGGCCTCAATTCATCAGGTTTCCAATAGAATGGTTCACAGCATCCCCTTTTTCCTTAAAAGTGTTTTACTTTGGTTGGAGAAGAGTAGCCATGTTCTGTCTAATATACTGTATTGATACAGGGTGCTGTTATAGCCCCCATAAACCTGGCAAGGCTCCCGCTGCAGCTGTGATGTGCAAGTAATTAAAACAATAACTGTTCACTCAGAGCGAGCATCACTTAACTCTTAGTGGTTTACTGTATGATGTATTTCTCAAGATTTTTTTCATTACATATTCTTCGAAGAAAAGAAAACCATCTCATTCATTCTAGTAATGTCAATTCACGCAGTGTTAAATCCAAGGTGCTTTTTCCTATTGTAAGTCATTACTGTTAACACTTTAATCTATTCAGAAATCAAGAGTTTGTGTTATTTCATTAGAGGAAAGAGGTTTCAGAATTTAAGCCTGTGTTAGATAATTCCACCCCAGACTTAACCTGGTTTTCTAAAGCGCTCCTTGAAAAGTACAATGACTGCTGTTTGGAAAGCACCAATAATAAAATTCTTATTCAATTCTTATCCATCATTACTATCCAAATTTATTTGATTATATGAAATAGACATATAACTAAGAAGAATAAATTAAGTCATCTCATGCAGTGAATTGAGTGTATTAAGTATCAGTATTAAGGTTATTATATAATTAAGCATGAAGAAATGCACAGTGTAGTGGCACAGGTCTGTGATCCTAGTAATTGCATGATGAAGTCAGGAGGATCCCAGGTTCAAGGTGTGTGGTGACCACAGAGAAAGACCTTGCCTCAAAACCCCAGAGTAGTAACAGCAAATCCAAGATACTACGGAAAAGTGAATTATTTGAGATAACTGAAGATCTTGCTAGGGTAAACAATGTGATAATGAATTTCTGCTACAGAATTGTACTCGAAAACCTGTAACTAATTAGTATGGAGTCTCTCAGGAATATCTCTCCATGCTGTGTTGCAAACTTATTCTCTTTCACTGTCAGAAGCTGATTGTGATTTCAGTCAAGTGTCAGAAAAAAACAAGACACTAACAAACACCAGAGCCTCACCGAGTGGGAGGGCTTGGAGGAGCCTGCGGATCTTCCAAATTGTAAAAGATGAGGTTTGCCCTTTGATCATGCAGTTAATCTTTCAGGAATTTAATAACACTGGGGCACTTTGCTTGTTTAACCCAGTGGTAGCCAATAATTATAATAAAATTGAAAGAGCCTGTAATCGTCTGATGAGCAGAGAAAGGCAATAAGAGTATCTCCCAAGCAGAGACTCTAGTGCTTCAGCTCAGCAGAAGAGAGACTGGTGTATAAACAGGCGATCCGTATGCACAACAGGTGCCTGACAAGCCATTACTCAATGAAAACAATTGTCTGAAGTCCACTGTTATTTGATGCTACAGTTCCCACATCACAGCAAAGACATGACCTTCCAGCTTCCATTGTTCCTAAGCTACGTTCTCTCCACCTTTGTCGATCCTTTCGATTGTTTCACCCTTCGAGTAGACTGTTACTAAGAAAGAACACTATTTCTTCTCCTTGTGGAAAGGAGAGTCGGATGGAGACAAAAGCATGGTTACACCCACGTTTAATAATGATGTCATGAAACTGCTGGAATGAGCAAAAAGATCATTTTAATATCAAATATTTCAGAAACCAGGATGCCTCTTTCTAAATATAATTTGATGATGGCAAGTTTTAATAGAAAGCATTATAAAAGAATAGTACCTCAACCCACCAAGTGCTGTGGCAATTGCAAAAGAGAAAAAAAAATCCTTCCCAAGGTAAATGCTTTTGGTTAAATGTAATATTCAAACATCAAAACCTGCATACAAAAATGTACCATGTTTATTTTATGGAGAAATGAGTATGCCTGATTTATAATTCTTAAGGTCATTTGCTTTAACACCCAAAGAAATGTTTGAATACCAGTCAACAATTATTGCTATATCCTCAGCAACAGAATCAGCTTTAAAAAAGAATATGATTGTTTTTGTTGTTTGTTTGTTTTTGTGTTAGAGAGTATTGTGAGGCATGAGTGCTCTGAGGGCAGCTGGTGGGAGTTGGTTCTCTTTTCCCAGCATGTGTCCCAGTGGTCGTCTTCAGGCTCTCAGGCTTGGTGACAGGAGCCTTCACCCACAGAGCCATCTCATTGACTATGGACAGTGTTTCTCAAGACATGGATTGATTTCTTGAGGAAATATCTAAACATATATTTGTACATCATGACCATGAAAATATTTACATTGTATTGCTTTTGGAATTTGTATGCCTCAAAATTATTGTAAAAATCTCAGCATTGTTATGCTGCTATATATATCTGAGCTCATCTTATTTTCTTGAGTTCCTGAGACAGTTGCTTCATTTTCATTTCATTTATCCATATAAGCAGCACAGTGAGAAACTCCATGGCATCCAGAACATTTTACCTAAATCTGATAAAGAGAATGTATTTATTGTTTTCTCTATTAGTATTTGATAGCATATGCAAGTGTGGACCACATGCATGCCACCTGGTGTCCATGGAGGCCAGAACACAGCATTGGATTTCCAGGAACTGGAATTACAGAGGATTGTGAACTGCCATGTGGGCGCTGAGAGTAGAACCCAGGTCCTCTGTAAAAGGAGAAATAGCTCATAACCCTTATGGCATCTCTCTAGGCACATTTTCCCCCACCCAGAATGCTTATGGTTAGTTTCTATGTCAAGAGTAAAAAGTAGAAATTAATTTTATTTTTAGAGTGAAAAGAAAATTTGATGTCTCAACAAGGAATACAAGTTGTGATACCATTATTTATATAAATGTCCTAGAAAGAATAGAAGTTCATGGATGTGAGAATGCCCAGCCTCTCTGAGAAACGACAGCCAGGAGTTGCTGCTCCTGGTTCCAGCCCATAGCTCCGCCTTTTTGTCCCAGTCATCTTTAGAGAATCTGAGCTGGAGAGAGACTGAGGAGGTGGCAGAGGATGATGGCTAGGCCAGCTATGCCTGCAGAAGGCCTGGACAAGGTGCAGAACAAACATCTAAGTCTCAGAATCTTCCTGGAACTCTGAGAGTTAGTCTAGGGGTGTCTTGCCTGACAGTTATATAGAAGACACTACCCCAACATGACAGGGAACACGGGGCCACAGATGCGTGTTGAATCTGGCACAGACACATAGATGGCCACAGGCATTCTCAGGCAGGAACTGAGGGAGCATTGGTGAAAAACAAAATAAAAACAAACAAACAAAAAAAAAACCATCTGGATCTAGAAAAGAGGAAATCATCCAACAGCAAATAAATTCAAATAAAAATGTCCCTTGCACAGCTGCTCACAGCTCAGACACTGAAAGTCCTCCCCGGAAAGTGCAATGGCTGGAACCAGAGGGAAAAGTGTTTCTGGTAGGCAATGGATTGCAGACTGGAAAACTCCCACAGAGAGCCAAGTCAGACACCAGATCTCTTTTCTATAAGAGCAATGACCTAACCTGTTGAATTATAAAGACTATCAATCCTGTCTCCATCTGTAGAAAGGTATTTATCCCAACTGGAAAGAAATAATATGTTTGTTTGTGTGTGTGTGTGTGTGTGTACAGGGGAGCTGGAAACAGGGTCTCATGAAGTCCAAGCTGGTTCTGAACTTGCTACTTAGCTGAGAATGACCTTGAACTATTGATCATCCTGTTTCCACTTCCCAAGTGCTGTGATGACAACCATGTGTCATCATGCCCAGTATGAGAGTGTTGGAGACTGACCAACCTTTGCACATGCTAAGCAAGCACTCAACCAACTGAGTTTCACCCTGACCTTATTTCCTTTTGTGGTAGTGTTTTACAGATCCATCCTGGTCTCAAAATCATTACCTACGTCATGATGATTACAGGCATGTACAGGCAACTATAGTTCACTTTAGACTGAACCCAGTACTTCATGAACACTGGCAGTCACGCTACTGCCTGATCTGTGTTCCAAGACACCTTGTTTAGTTGTGATTCTTATTAATTTTAAGTTTCTGTATATTTCACATTTGATTTTAAAGTTATACTATGTATTTAATTGTTTGGTTGCTTTGTTTTAGCTTGTATCTTTCCTGAATAGGCTTTTATGACAGTCTTTCTCTCCTGCACCTATTATATTATGTTTATTATTATCATAGCTCTGCTTTCTTTCTCACCCAGACTGAGCTCTCTCACTTCCTCATTCCCCATACATTTCTCCCTTCACTTAACAATAAACACACCTTAACTCTAAAAGACTACTAGCTACATCTCCCCAGAGTTACTCTAGCACCCCTGCCTCGAACATTATCAGGCTTCTTGGTAACATAGAGTTTCTGACTCTGAGGAGTTAACTCCCTCCTTACTTAGTAGCGACAGACATAAAACACAAACAATGACAAAGCAACAGTATGACTCATACAACATAAGAAAGACAAAAGAACAGGAAGTGAGGGAAACACAAAATCCGATTATGTGTATCCCATATAGATACATAAAGCAACACAGAAAATGCACAAAAATAGAGAAAAGAAGCCACTTGAATACCCCATAAGCACCCAACTCCCCAGTACCTGCATTCAGAGTTAGTAATGCAAGAGTGTTTTAATATACACAAACCAGTAAAAGTGATATATTAGGTAAATAGACTTAAGGACAGAAAGTACATGGTCACATCTCAATAGCTACAGAGATACCCATTGCCAAATCTCAATACCCTGCAGATAGAACACTGTGAAGGGGCTACCAATAGAGGGGCACACCTCTGCCTAACAAAGAACGAAAGCCCATTTCTGATCAAATTATAGCAGTTATACTAAATGTGGAAAAACTGGAAACATTTTCTCAAAAACCAAGAATAAGACAAGGGCATCATTTTATTCAGTATGTTTATCAAATCTTAAGTCAGGACACGAGAAAGACATGAGGAAAGAGAACATCTGTGTATCTTGGGAATGGAGACCTGCCTGCTGGGAATGTAAACCTGGAGTAGCAACTATGGAACCTTTTATTTTGTTTGAATTTCATGTGTGCATCTATTTACCTAGTCCTTTGTTAATATTTGTCTTCGAGGATGGAGAGATAGCTTAGTGATTAAGAGCAGCTTCTGCTCTTCCAGAGGACCCAAGTGTGGTTCCCAGCATGTGTCAGGTCCAGCTCTAGGAGAACTAAGCTCTTGCCTCACTGGTCACTTGCACTAATACACACACACCACACACACCACACACACACACACTTACAAGTAATTGGTAAGGATTTGAATGTAAAAGTCATTTGGGAATGAATGATGTGATAATTAGTTTAACATTTTAATGTTTCAGGTCATCACAGCCTAAACTCACCAGGGAAGAGAGTCTCAGTAGAGGAACCATCTAGATCATGTGTGCCTGTGGGCATGTCACTGGGGGGTTATTTGATTGTACTTGACTCACCAGTTGTGCTGGCACTGTACTTAGGCTGAGCCCTGAACTGAATAGGTTGAAGAGACCTAGCCGTAGCCGCCTAAGTAGGAATCAAGGCTGCATTTGTTTCTCTGCTCTCTGGTTTGTATGATGTACCAGCTGATGGAGTTCCTGCCTTGGCTGCTTCCCTCAACAATGCGCTGTCATCTGGAAGTGTGAGCCTTTCCTTCTCTGTGTTCGTTTTCATCAAAGTCTTTTATCACAGCAACAGAAAAGCAACTGAGTACAGGGCAAGCATGCTTTCAGCAGATGGAGTCTACATGCTCAAAAGTGTATCTCTTAGGATGTAGCCTATACTCATAATCTGTATTCACTTTATCATAACTCATAGTTAAGTCTTGATTTTAGTAAGAGCTCAGTAAGTGTGTGTTGAATGAATAATTGGACTCAGATAAGGATGGAGCAGCTGTCACCAAGCTTGACAATAAGTAGACCATTTGTAACTTGGATGAGGTGGTAACTTTCAGGAAAATATCTAGACCTTGTTGAGGAACAAATGGGCTATGTTTAGATACACGTCCAATGTAGGAGTCTGTCAACATTTTGGCTGGGAGGAAAGAATAGGAAATTAGAACAAGGCATTGAGTGGAGTAAGGATACTGTTTCATATCAGAAAGATCTGGAAAATCTGAAACTGAAGTCAGAAACTTTCTTAAAAACAGAACATTAATATAGGTAGGTTATGAGAGATTGTAAGAAAGCGTAATACAGATTGGAGAAGGGAAGTGTCTTTGTTGGATAAACAAACCCATTCCAGTGGTGAAGGTGGAAAATATGCATGTGGGTGGAGATAAATTTATATGCCAGGTGACAGAAAATTGATAGAATTCTGTAGACGTTTTTTGTTGTATAATGTTAAGGTGTGACTAAAGTTAACCCGTGCAGATCTTGTCTGCTGGACCTGAGCTCTGAGGACCTGGAAGAGTGGAGTGGACTAGACTCTAATGCTGTAGACAACCTTACTTCAGTTTCAGTGTGCTTATGTACACGAATGTAACAAAGGAAGCAGTGATCTAAGGAAGGGTGTTTAAGTTCAGAAAACACATGTAAATAAATGCCAGTAAGTAATACTAAATATTAACAGGACAGCCCTTTTCCAGAACTTTCTCAGGACAGAGCAATTGAAACACAATTGCCTGGTACTAGAGATTGTATCTGGGAAAACACAAAATCAAGGCAGAAGGCCAGATCTAGATTCAGGGTACACTGATCAGATTGGGTTCTATCGCTATTATCTGACATCCAACAAGAATAAACATGCCTTATAAATTGAATGTAGATGATTGTTGCAGGAGATGCGAAATTACATCTAAGAATAATCCAGGGAACAAATCGTAAAATCTAGGCATCTGAGGTAAAAGGCCCTCTGTCTTTTTTTCTGAAGCCTCTCTCATAGTTCCCTAAGGCACTGATCACCATGCATCATTCTTCTGACCAGGAACCAACATTAAAGTTATTGTTTTATTTTGAAAATGGATGCATCTTGAGCTTCGTAATAAGTGTGGATATTTTAAACAGGTAATGTACAGAATGGATGCAGGTCATTATCTAAAACACTCCTAGGGAACAGTGTTATGTGAACTGCAGAGATTAATGGTAGTAGAGCCGTTGTAACACTTGTGTATATTGCTCATTTTCCCTAGTTTGTGCAGCTACCTATAGATAGAAAGTATCTTCAATTTAAACAAAAGTCAGGCATATTATGAGACTTGGGAGACAGTGATTGCAGATTGTGCTATAGATTTGAGAGGAAATAGGGGCACAAATAAGCTATTTTACAGGAAGAAAGTAGACACACTAAGTGCCTTGTGATCCACGATCATGTCTTGGGTGAAAAAAGTCAATGGCAAAGCTAGGGTAGTGAACAGCTATGGTTGTCTGAGTTTAACATATTAGGAGTGGAAAATACTAAATAATGACAAATGTGGACATGACACAGGCCATTAATGTAGAGGACAAAAGCTCACTGAAGATTAGACAAGAGAACTGAGAAAATTTAACATGTCTGTATGAACTTCAGACACTCCTAATTGATCTAATTAGTTGTACAGGAACCTATGCTGAGAACAAGAGCCTTCGTCAAATCTGGGGAAATGACCAAGAGATTGATAGGTAACAAGAGGGGTGGAAGAAAAGGCTGCAATAATTGATAAATATTGGAGATCATGGATAATTCTATATTAATCAACTTCTGACATCACAAGGATTTATAACAATGGCAGCCTCATACCTGACTCCCAAAATGGAATATAAGAAAATGACTGAGTCCTATTTCTGTTCTCTATGAGAGAACAAGGTTTCAGTTGAGACAAGGATTGGGAAAAAATAGTGAAGCTAACCAGAATAGCTCAATTTATTTTTTATAAAATTATTTTTTCATCACACAGAACAAATAATTATCTGAAAAAAAAAACATGCTCAAATGAGACTTGCAGAATTATATGGAACAAAATTCAAAGACAATAAAATGTCTGAGCAAATGTGCATGTCTGGCTGTGAGCAGCCAAAGGAAACAGGGTGAGGAGCTCACTGGCTTGCTCAGCCCTTAGGCTCCATTGGATGGTAAATGGGTCTGTGTGGTCCTCCAGGTGGAGGATCAGCAATGGCCTGGATTACCTTTAAAAGTAGGGTTTGAAGTGAGTAGGAATTTGCCTAGTGAAAACATAGGAGGCTATGAAGAGTATAACAGGCAAAAGGAAAGTGTACATTTAACTGCACAAATACCAAAAGCACCTAGCGCATGAGTATTCAAAGTGAACTGTGAATTAAGAAATAGAATATTTGTGCTGGAACTTTTGATCATGAGGCTTGAGAATAGAAGAGAAAGAAAGAAAGAGAAGAAAGAAGAAAGAAAGAAAGAAAGAAAAAGAAAGAAAGAAAGAAAGAAAGAAAGAAAAGAAAGAAGGAGGAGGAAGGAAGGAAGGAAGGAAGGAAGGAAGGAGGAAGGAGGGAGGAGGAAGGGAGGGAGGGAGGGAGGGAGGGAGGGAGGGAGGGAGAGGAAGAAGAATTTCCCAGTGCTGGGGATATCCAGAATGAGGAAATTTTTTCCTTGCAATCTGATGGATAGGTGGATAGTCATTTTGATTTGCATCCGTGACTAACTATCAATAACCTTGTTTGTTCTTATTATAACTTGATGTGTAACTCCACTCAGAGAAAGCACTCAGTTGATATTTATTGAACAAATGTTGGCACAGTGACTTTAACATTGCAGTATAACTTACATGTTTTAATTGGAGTTAAAAAAACATAATGACAACCTGTAATATGCATAGACAATGAGATACAATTTAACATATGTGCAATATAATATATTGTGCATATATAGAAGTCTATCACATACATGTATTATTAAAAGCAGACTGTGCTAGGAAACAAAGAGTTTTTAATTGAGCCCAGTGACTTATGACACACTATTGTAGGACTGCCTCAAAATCTTGGACACATGATTATTTTCTTCCCCCTTCTAAGTGGGATTGAAACCTCACTTGGGCCTTTCTGTTTATTATACTTCTTAGCGTCTGTGGTTGTATCCTAGGTATTCTGTACTTTTTGGCTAATATCCACTTATCGGTGAGTATATACCATGAATGTCCTTCTGAGTCTGAGTTAACTCACCTGGGGTGATATTTTCTAGTTCCATCCATTTGCCTGAAAAATTCATGATGTACTAACTCTTAATAGGTGAATAGTATTCCATTGTGTAAATGAACCACGTTTTCTGTATCCATTCTTTGGTTGAGGAACATCTGGATTGTTTCCACCTTCTGACTATTATAAATGAAGCTGCTTGAACATAATGGAGCCTGTGTTCTTGTGGTATGGTGGAGCATCTTTTGGGTATATGCCCAAGAGTGGTACAGCTTGGTCTTCAGGTAGGACTATTTCCAATTTTCCAAGGAACCACCACATTGACTTCCAAAGTGGTTGCACCTGTTTGCAATCCACCAGCAATGGAGGAGTAAGTTTTTGATCTTAGCAATTCTGATTGGTATAAGGTGGAATCTCAGGTCATTTTGATTTGCATTTCCCTGATGACTAATGACTTTGAACATCTCTTTAAGTGCTTGAGATTCTTCTGTTGTGAATTCTGTTGATCTTAGAGCCTGAGCATTGGTGTTCTTTTCAAGAAATCCCCCCCTCCTTGTGCCAATGAGTTTGAGGCTTTTCCCCACTTCCTCTTCTATTAGATTCATTGTACCTGGTTTTAAGTTGAATACCTTGATCCACTTGGACTTGAACTTTGCAGGGTGATAAATATGGATCTATTTTCATTCTTCTAGACTGCCAGTTATACCAGCACCATTTATTGAAGATGCTTTCTTTTTTCCACTGTATGTTTTTGGCTTCTTTGTCAAAGATCAAGTGTCCATAGGTGTGTGGTTTAGTTCTGGGTCTTTGATTCTACTCCATTGATCAACCTGTCTCTCTTTGTACCAATACCATTTTTTTTTTAAATCAATATTGCTTTGTAGTAAAGCTTGAGGTCAGGGATGGTGATTCCCTTAGAAGTTTTTTTTTTTTTTTTTTATTGTTGAGAATTGTTTTGGCTATTTGAGGTTTTCTGTTTTTCCATATGAAGCTGAGAATTGCTCTTTCCATGCCTGTCAAGAATTGTGTTGAAATTTTGGTGGGATTGCATTGAATCTGTAGATTGCTTTTGGTAAGATGGGTATTTTCACTATATTAACCATAACAATCCATGAGCATGGGAGATCTTTCCATCTTCTGAGGTCTTTTTCGATTTCTTTCTTCAGTGATTTGATGTTCTTGTCATACAGATCTTTCACTTGTTTGGTAAGAGTTACACCAAGATATTTTATACTATTTGTGGCTATTGTAAAGGGTGTTGTTTCCGTAATTTCTCTCTCAGCCTGTTTATCATCTGTAAAGAGGAAGGCTATTGATTTGTTTGAGTTAATTTTATATCCCACCATTTTGCTGAAGTTGTTTATCAGCTGTAAGTGTTCTTGGTAGAATTTTTGGTGATTGCTTATGTATATTATCATATTGTTCACAAATAGTGATACTTTGACTTTTCCCTTTCCAAGTTTGTAGCCCCTTGATCTTTTTGCATTGTCTAATTGCTCTAGCTAGAACTTCAAGTTCCCCATTGAGTAGATAGCAAGAGAGTGGACAGTTTTTTCTTTATCTGATTTTACTGGGATTGCTTCTAGTTTCTCTCCACTTAATTTGATATTGACTGTTGGTTTGCTGTATGTTGCTTTTATTTTGTTTAGGTATGGGTTGTTCAGTTTCCATGAGTTTGTGGACTTCCATTGTTCTTGTTATTGAGGTCCAGCCTTACTTCATAGTAATCTGATAGAATGTATGGGACTATTTCAACCTTTTAGAATCTGTTGAGGTTTGTTTGTGTCCGATTATATGTGGTCAGTTTTGGAGAAGGTCCCATGAGGTGCTGAGAAGAAGGTATATTCTCTTGTTTTGAGCTAAAATGTTGTATAGATATCTGTTAAATCTATTTGGTTCATAATTTCTGTTAGTTTCACTGTTTCTTTGTTTAGTTTCTGTTTCAATGGCGTGTCCATTGGTGAGAGTGGTGTGTTAAGTCTCCAACTATTAATGTGTGAGGGTCAGTATGTGTTTTGAGATTATATAAAGTTTCTTTTAAGAATGTGGGACCACCCTATGTAATTTGGGGCACAGATGTTCAGATTTGAGGACTTGCCCTGGATGGATTTTTTCCTTGATTAATATGAAGATGTCACTACCCCTATCATTGTTATATAACTTTTGGTTGAAAGTCTGTTTATTGAATATTGAATGGCTATCCAGCTTGCTTCTTGGAACCTTTTGCTTAGAAAATTTTTTTCAAGCCCTTTACTCTGATGTAGTGTCTGTCTTTGTCATTGAGGTGTGTTTTGTGCATCAGCAAAATGTTGGGTCTTATCTGTGTATCCAGTCTGTTAGCCTGTGTCTTTTTAGTGGAGAATTGAGTCCATTGTTGCTGAGAGATATAAAAGACAGATGATTGTGAGTTCCTATTATTTTTGTTGTAGGAGGTGGTATTATTTGTGTGTGTATGTGTGTATGAGTCCTCTAATTTTGGGTTTGTTGTGAGATGTTTAATTTCTTGTGCTTTCTTGGGTGTAGTTACCCTCCTTGTATTGGAATTTTCCTTCCAGTATTTTTTGTAGGGTTGTAGTAGAAAGATATTGTTTAAATTTGGTATTGTATGGAATATCTTGGTTTTTCCACCTATGGTAATTGAAAGTTTTGTTGAGTATAGTAACCTGGGCTGATGTTTGGGTTTTCTTAGGGTCTGGATGGCATTGTCAGGATCTTCTGGCTTTTAGTGTCTCTGTTGAGAATTCTGGTGTAATTCTGATTGATCTGACTTTATATGTTACTTGGGCTTTTCCTTTTACAACTTTTAATATTTTTTCTTTGCGCATTTAGTGTTTTGATTAATATGTGACATGAGGATTTTATTTTCTGGTCCAATCTATTTGGTGTTCTGTATGCTTCTTGTACATGTCTGGCCATTTCTTTTCTTAGGTTAGGAAAGTTTTCTTCTATGAATTTGTTGAAGATGTTTTCTGGCTCTTTGAGCTGGAAGTCTCACCCTATTTTCAATGTTTTCTGTGCTATCTTCTATGTCTGAGATTCTCTCTTCTATCTCTGTATTCTGTTGGTTGTTTGCATCTGTAGATCCTTGATCTCTTTCCTAAGTTACCCATCTCCAGAATTGCCTCCATTTGTATTTTCTTTATTGTTTCTATTTCCATTTTTAGGTCTTGGACCATTTCCTTCACTTCCTTGATTGCATTTTCTATATTTCTTTAAGGAATTTATTTGTTTCTGTTTGCATGTGGGTTTTTTTTTTTTTTTTTTTTTTTTTTTAAGGGAATTATTTATATCCCCCTTAATGCCTCTATCATCTTCATGAGATGGGATTTTAGGTCAGAATCTTGCTTTTCAGGTATGTTAGGGTATCCAGGCTTGCTATGGTGGGAGAACTGGGTTCTGATGATGCCAAATTGCATTGGCTTCTTTTGCTTATGTTCTCACGCTTGCCTCTAACCATCTGGTTATTTCTGGTGTTAACTGGCCTGGGTGTCTCTGACTGGAGCTGGCCTCCTGGAGGCCCCTGTCTTGCTTAGGGGGTGCCTCCTATGTCTCTTGTTAGAACAGGCCTTCTGTGTTCCTGGTTAGAATAAACTCCCTGTGTTCCTGGTTAGGGCAAACCTCCTGGGAGACAATGGCTTCTATGGGTAGGATCTACCCCCATTCCAGATGGAGGTGCAGACTGGAAGGATTGTGCCCCTGGTTATAGCAGACCTCCTGTGTTCTTTGTTACTGCTGACCACTGTGTCCCTGGTTACTGCAGACCTCCTGGGGTACAGACATGCTGTGGAGGAGCAGAACAGCAGGCAGATGGGTGTAGGTTCAGGCAGGCAGTGTAGGCCCTCATCAGCTGGGCTCTGTGGGTGTTCCAGTTGGAGTGGATGTTGGGGCAGGAATTTTACTGTGTCCCTGGTTACTGAAGACCTCCTAGGAGACAGGCAGGTTGGGTTGTGTGGAGGATATGGGGCTCACCGATATGGCCTAGGTGGAGTAGCAGACCGGAAAGTAACTTGGAATAGTTTATATTGTGATGTTCTTATTATGTGTGCTTTTGGAGATAAACATAAAAGGAAAGGTTGCAGTTTAACAGTGTTGCATGTTTATTGCAAGTTTGCATGGGGACAGTTGTGCTGAGTAGTTTTATATCAATTAACACAAGAAATAGTCAATAGAGAGAAGGGAGTCTCAATTGAGAAAATACCTCTAAAATATCCAGCTGTAGGGCACTTTCTTAATTAGTGATTGATGGGGAGGTCCAGCTCACTGTGGGTGGTGCCACTCCTTGGCTGGTGGTCCTGGTTCTATTACAAGGTGGACTGAACAAGGAATAGGGAGCAAGCCAGAAGCAACACTCCTTCATGGCCTCTACAACTGTTCTTACCTCCAGGTTCCTGCCCTGTTTGAGTCCCTGCCCTGACTTCCCTCACTGATGAAGCATGACTTATAAGCCTAAGACGAAACACTCTTGCTTCCCCAAGTTGTTTTGGTCATAGCCTTTTATCACAGCAATAGTAACCCTAAGTAGGACATATGCTTAGTGCCAGTGCTAGCATTGTTCAGCCCCAAGTGCTATATGCATGGTGGCAGTAAGTCAGTGTGATTCTGTGCTCTTCTCTATCAGAGTGCTTTCTATAGACATGTTCTATGACACAACACAGCTATAGCTTACCTTCATCCCTGGAATAATCCACTTCTTGTTTAAGGTTATCATTATTATTTTTTTTAACTTTTATTCTACTTTACCATGGAGTTGGCTATGAATTCCCCTAATGTCATCATTAATCCTCCTCTGTAGTAGTTATGTGCACTGTAGTTCCCTAAATCATGCTCCCAACAGCATGCACTTAAATCAGCTTTGCATATTGGAAGATATGTTTGAGTCTTTCTAATTGGGCATATGTGGGGGAACTGATAATAAATTCCACATATTATATATAAGAAAAACTAGCTTACTGATAGTAAAAAAAAAAAAAAAAAAAGAATTTAAAAAAAAAACCATGGATTTGTGTGTTTATACACATTTCACCAGAATTTCCTGGCTTTTTAAAATTATAAGTTAAATATATTTGAAGTTATTCTACAAATGGTTTAGGGCAATGTATAGAAAACAAATGTTAATTTGTTAGAACAAGAAATATAAGGGATAAGGTAATAGAGAAGTCAGGAGCATAAAACATGAGTCCCCTGAGGCTGTAGGCACAGAGTGCTAGACATGTGACCTGGGAGGCACACATTTCTTTTTCACAGTGAAGAAAATCATACAAGCAGAAAAGAAGGAGAAGGAGATCTTTATCAACAAGACAATTACCCAAATATTTAGATAAAATGTTAGTATTGCCTAAAAAGCATGCATAGTAATATAATTAAAGAATCCTTATGTGGTACCATTTTTAAAGGGATGAGAAATCCAAGATCCATGGAACCTGGAAAGTGCCTGATACCTGGTACTGTGTGGGGGCATTAACATGCCTCAAGAGATGCAGGGGGAGGACAACTGGTAAATATACAACCTCAGTTACAGTGCAGACCCCAGGATATTAGAGATTTCAGGGTCATGGGACATCACCAAGGACAGTGACAGGTGTGAAATGGAATAAGCCCCAAGCCATGAGATGAGCTGTATATGCTGTCTGTGGCAGAGCTGGAGAAGGGGGACTACCAAAGCTTTCTCAGTGGCAGAAGACTATACAGTGAGGGAGACCCATGTTGGACATTAATATACAGGACTTAGTTACATTGCAGGGTTTTGCTTTGAGATGATTGTTTCTGTGTGCCTCTATCTTTTTGTAATAAAGTTTGCAACTAACTTTTATTTTACAATATACCACAGTTAAGTTACTTTGGATTTATAAAGACACATTGAACTTTTAAATCCTTGGAATTTTTAAAGGTTTTTTTTTTTGTTATATTATTTTATACTGTGATATTAGGGGGAAAATTAAAGTTTTTGATATAAAAGTGCTGTGTGTGAGTGTCAAGTGGACAAAGAGTGTTGTTCTAAGTCCTAGCTAACTTTAATTGACACTTAACACACTTTACAGGCACTTGAGAATAGGTGTCAGTTCTCAGCTGAAGAACTGCCCAGCTCAGATTGGCCTGTGGGCAGTCTGTAGGGGATTGTCATGATTGTTGATGATGCAGGAGGGCCAAGTCCATTGTGGGCAGCATCACCCTTCGGCAGGTAGTCTTGGGCTGTCTGTACAAGAAAGCCCAATACAAACCTGTGAGTGAGCAGACAGATGGCATTCCTCCATCATTTCAGCTTTAAGTTTCTGCTTTTATTTCTACCCTGACTTCCCTCAATGATGGATTATGACCTAGAAGCACAAACCAATAAATAACATAAAATAAAGTAAAATAAAATAAAATAAAATAAAATAAATAAATAGTTTCTCCCTAAGTTACTTTCGGTTATGGTTATTTGTCATAGCAATGGAACTAGAACACATGACTATTATATTTATAGATTTTACTAAAATGTACAATAATAATTTTATGTTTTACTATTATGCCATAATATTTGGCTCTAATAAGCATAAGAACAGGTTTGATTTTTTTGATGTAGTTAAAACCACCCATATGAAATCTCCTTGCTTAACAGATTTCAAGAATAGAGCACAATATTACTGGACTGCACATTTTGAATAGAAGATCATTAGAACATTTTAACTTTGCATGAAAGAAATTTTATACTCATTGAAATGAACAGCTTTCCTTTTACCCTACCTGCTAGGTTCCTGGAAAACACCATTGTTTATTTTGCTCTAATATTTTTGGCTCTGTTAGTTATCATGTGATGTAGACTGATACAGTTATTTCTTTCTGCTGCTGGCTACTTATTAGTACAGTATCCAAAAACAGTCATTTATGTTACAGAATTTTTTAAACACTGAATAATATTCCATTATATTCCATAGACTACATATCCTTTGCCCATCCATTCATCAGTGGATTTCAGGCCGTTTCTGCTTCTCAACCTCTGTGAATATGCTGTTATGAACATGGTGGTACAAACATCTTCTCTAGCCCTATTTTCCATATTTGTTTTCTTTGGAGACTGGTTACATAGACCATGTAATCAGTAGATTATATGGTAGATCTTTTAATTGCTTGAAGAACTCTTTCTCCACTGATGGGACCACTTTTAATTCCAACCAACAATGTGCAAGTGTTTCAAATTCTACATATCCTCAACAAAACTTTTTTTTTTCCAATTTAGGGAATGTTTGTTTGTATGTTTGTGATTGGTGACGGCTATTCTTTGTTGTCAACAACTTGACCAACCACATCTGGAATTAACTAAAACACAAGAACCTGGGTATACCTG
This sequence comes from Mastomys natalensis, assembly GCA_021653895.1. Lineage (NCBI taxonomy): Eukaryota > Metazoa > Chordata > Mammalia > Rodentia > Muridae > Mastomys > Mastomys natalensis. Next base: position 433,298 of record JAJTUV010000143.1, read on the forward strand.
GTAAAGGAGTCTGTTTTCTTAATTAAGCCATGAAAGTGGAAATATCCATTTGGAATCCAGAGCTTTTGAGATGGGGTGATTCATCTTTAAGCTGGGCTACACCTTCTTCGAGCAGCCTATAGAAAAGCCATGGAAGAAGGAAGTTTGATCACCTACCTGTTCTTTCTCTTGCTCTCCTCACTTCCTTTACTGGAGTTAGAGTCAATATCTTCAGGATCCTAGTATACAGTGAAGACCAGCCAAAACATCTGCCTCATGGATTAAACAACTGATGGGTTTTTGGATCTTCTCATGGTAGTCAGACATTGCTGGACTAGGTAGATCATAGCCTGTAAGCCATTCTAATAAATCCCCTCTCATGCTCTCTCAATGTGAATCTCTGTGCATCTTTGCATGTGCGTGTGCATGCGTGTGTGTGTGTGTGTGTGTGTGTGTGTGAATTTTGTTCATTTTTCATACCTCTAAAGTGTCAAGAAATAAGGGATAGCTCCTTTCCTCTATTCAGGTGGTCCTCAAACTGATCTAGGAAAAGTCTCAGGCTGTTTGCTATTTGTTCTGTCTTGTCTTCATTTTAACAATTAAGACCATCCTCCTTTTTATTATTTATGGATTAGATGATCTAGTACAGATAATTCACATAAATTCATAAATTCCTGGTACCCATGTCTAGCTCCTGGTAAGAGATAGTTATCATTAACTGCTATGATTAACACCACTGACTGCTAATCACAGATCTGTGCATAATTAGCATGGCATAGTGAAATGGTAGGAAAATCAAGTTTGAGTTCTGCATGTTATTTACAAAAAACAGAAGGAAAACTTCAAAGTACCAAAGGCAAACCACAATAGATCTGATATAGTTGCTCAGAGGGCAGCTGCCAAAAGTGCAAAGGACCTCCCACAGGGAGAGAGCTGGGTGGATGGCTAAGGGCTTTGCCTTGCCTTTTGGATTCCATTATTTTAATGTCATGAGGCCAAGCATCTCAATACTATAAGCATCTTAATTTATTGTATTTTTGTTGTGTCTTTTCCCACCTGACAGGTCTGAACCATATATACATTAGGTCCTATTGAATTTCCTGAAATCAATTGTCTTCTTCTGAAAAGCCTTTCTCCTGTGCCGCTGTAATCTGAGTGGAACAATCTTGCATGCATGTCTGTAGAACAGGATTTAAGAGCTCATTAGAAATATTAAATCTAGAGGCAAGCCCAGGTGCAGGACTTCTGGCTTCAACTACATTTGCATAACAGCAGCTGGATAATTGAAGCTGTCAGTGGGTGCCCAGCCAAACACAAAAGATAAAACCACCACATTGAAGCCTGAGTCCCCAAATCTGTCTACCTTTTACTTTTTAAGTCGTTGAATGAATGTTGTTAATGTTTATTAGTATACACAGGTGTAGAATTCCATGATTCTATTGATAAATTCTTTGACTGGAATGTCTAAGTTTCTTCTCTTAATCTTATTTATTCAAGCTAGAAAAGAAGGTTTTGTCATTAAACCCCTTTCTTTTTTTCAGGGTGGGCACCTTTCAGAGTTTAATTATAGAAGAATTCTAAGGTTGGCAAAGTAAAGCCACTTAGTTTTCTGCCTCAGGGAAAATTTCACAGAGAATTGGAAGATTCTTTACTGTAAACACCAAGATGCAACCATTGGCCAAAGACTTAGAACACTGGAAAGGACCAGAACTTAAAACCTACAATTTAGCAATATATATATAAGTAGCTTTTTAATGAAAATCTATCTTCAGTCTTCTGTATGTGTGCTTCAAGGAAGTTTACCACAGAGTTCTTTACAAAACAAAATGCCCAAGAAACTCCTAGTGAAATGTAGAACCGATATGCATTAAGGTATCACTTACAATGATGCTGTGAGAGGCATCCTAAAATCTGTGAGCAGCAGGTTCTGGGGTTCTGAAGAAATTAAGCCAATAAACACATTGCATGATGATGTATTATATATATATATCATCTACTTATATATATATGTATGTATATATAATATAAAAGTGGATATATATAGGATTATGATGGTGATCCAGTGCAATTCTTAGGAAGGAAGTACTACTCTCATTAGCAATCTGATAATTAGCATTTCTGAATCAGTTCCAATATTATTCAGTTATCATTATTGAAAAACAAACCTAATGTAATGTAATTTTTTTCAAAGATGGATACATATTTTCTTCTTTTTTGCTTCTCTCTCTCCCTCTTCTCCTCTCTTCTCTCTTTTCTCTTTCTTCTCTTCTTCTCTTTCTCTCTTCTCTTTCTTCTTTTTTCCTCTCTCTCCTTCTTCTTTCTCTCTCTTCTCTCCATATAGAGTTCAAAGGAGGACACTAGGTGCCATATCCTGCTGATCCCTGACTCGCTCCCTCAAGGTCTCTCTCTTTGGGCCAATGAGCATCCATGAATCTATCTGTCCCTGTCTCCCAAAGCTGTGGTCACAGGCAGGCTAACTGTGCAAGAATGTTACCTAGATACTGGGGATTTGAACTGTAGTCTTAAGGCTTTTACTCCCTAAGCCATTTACCAGCTCCACATATTTTTATTTATTTCTGTTTATAAAACTTTCAAGAAATTGAAGGGATTAATCTTATAATACTGGGAATGATGAATGAAATACTTTAGAAATAACTGTTTTTTTTTTTTTTTATACAAATGCAATGTTTGTATTATACATTTGTTAAGACTTAGAAAATTCCCATAATCTTGTGTAACATTTTTACCTAGAAGATAATATCTCAAAATCTCGTTTCAGTTGTTTGGTACAAACTGTTGAATCCATGAACCCTAGAGTGTCTTGGGTAAGCACAAGAATAGGGTTCTTCCCAAGCTGTTAATCTAGTATGAACGACCCAAAGTTTGACTATGGTTGATTTTCTGGCTTTTTTGTGATTTCTGGGAGCTTCTTAAGATGTTCCAACAAATTCTACTTATGCTTTTCCTACATAGACTGCATTCTGTTGTTTGCAACTAAATGCATTAAGTTAGGATGTGGTATTTAAAGATTTGAAGTTTTCCGGAATTTGAAAAACAAAACAACAAAACAAAAACAAAACCACCACCACCAACAACAAAAAACAGGACACAACCCCAACTAGTTGAAAATTAATGGACAGAAGCTGTTGACCCATGTGGTTGAATTAGGGAAAGGCTGAAAGAAGCTGAGGAGGAGGGTGACTCTGTAGGAGGACCAGCAGTCTTAATTAATCTGGACCCCCGAGATCTCTCAAACACTGGACCACCAAAAGGCAGCATACACCAGCTGATATGAAGCCCCCAACACATATATAGCAGAGGACTGCTGTAACCCTCAACAGACTGGAGGCCCCAGGGAGTTTAGAGTTCAGGTGGGATGGGGGGTTGGGGGATGGGGACACCCTCGTGGAGAGAGGGGGTTGGGTTAGAGGTATAGGATGTGGAACAGTCTGAGGGTGAATGGGGCAGGGAATAAAATCTGGAGTGTAAAAAAAAATAAACAACAACAAGAACAAAATAGAGCCGGGCAGTGGTGGCGAATGCTTTTAATCCCAGAACTTGGGAGGCAGAGGCAGGTGGATTTCTGAGTTCAAGGCCAGCCTGGTCTACAGTGTGAGTTCCAGGACAGCCAGTGCTATACAGAGAAACCTTGTCTCGAACCCCCTCCCCCCAAAAAATAAAATAAATAAATAAATAATCTTAAGTATGCATATTAATTAAATATCTGCATTTAGGCAGAAATAGCTGCTTTCCAAATAAATAAATAAATAAACAAATAAATAAGATGAAGAATTATAAGTGGGAGCTGGTGAGATTGTTCAGGGGATAAAGTGCTTGCCATGCAAGGCTTACCTTCTGAATTTGATCCCTGGCATCCACATAAAGGTGGAAGGAGAGTGCAACCTTCAAGGAGTTGTCCTGTGACCTCCACATAGTATGCCAAGGCTTGCATACAAACCCCTACCCCTACAAGGCATTCGTGTGCATGTACACACACACACACATACACACACTATTAGGAATAGTTTAAATAATATATTACCCAGTTGTTTCTAATAGCCCCCCACCCCAATAACATGACAACAGTGGTGAGCATTGAGGTAACTTGTAACCTTCCAATGCAAATGTAGACTCCTAAGACTATATTCACAGCACGATGTCTCAGAGATAAAAGACTCTCTATGAGGAAGAATTTAGCTAGACACTCAAATAAAGCCTGTGTGCAGAGAGTGGGGAAAGACAGTGGCCAAACACCAACTTATGTGGGACATACTCAGCAAGCAACTTAGAATCTTCTTATTCCCACAGGAGGGACAAAGTGTTCATTCTGTCTGTATGCCAGTTCAGTGTTCATAGTTTTGAAATAGATGACATACGGTTTAAAGTATGGGGGCAATGAAGCCATGCCCTTCACCAAATGGCACCAAGCAAGTGTCCTCGCGGCGTACAGTAAACCTTTGGAATGAGTAGCAGGAAGGATGGAGCAAGGCCTTTCTGCTTGTGCTGCTGAATGTCATCTGCCCTTTTGATAATCATCAGAGCTTCCAACCGCACAGAAGGGTCCGGAAGCCAGCGCTTCATTCTTGCTCTGATCTCTCTCGTAGTCAAATTAAAACCTCGCTACCAAAGAGAAACTTGTTTCCACAAAGACATTTTGTAATATATCCTGTCTTTTCGGAGAAATATGTTGGACATATGATTTCATACGATTTAGACATAATATTAACAGAAAATAAACATTTCACGTGATAATACACAGCCAAATTGTGAGAAATGTTATACACGTTGTTTCGCCCTCTCCCTCTCTCTCTTTAACATTAGAACAAAATGCAGTTTTCTGTTTATATGTCATTCTTATAAACATGGTTAATCTTATTTGAATTCTTTGATTCCACATTGCTCATTGTGGTTGGCAATTCTGACCAATATAAGGATGAGACATTTCTTCAAAGAAGCAGATGGGTTACTTCAATCAAAGCTGTAAATGTGTTGGCACTGCATGTTAGCTAAAGAACCGCGAATTAGTTTGGTGTAGTGTCAGGCACCATTTTCACTAGGCATACTAGGAACTGAATCTACCTCACAGCCATTTTGGAAATGTTGCTTTAAGAGTTCTTCTAGTGTCCCTTGTACCCCAGTGTGCCTATGACTCTATTAGGACAGGACCTGTATGGCATCATATTTCTATCTGTAATGCTTATTGCAGTAACTGACAGAGTAAGTTCCTTATATAAAATTCATTAAGTTTCCCAACATGTACTGAAATGCCCTGCAATTCAAGTGTATGCAGTTAAGCAAGATAAAATTCTTGCTTTTACTAGATTTAACTTAGGCTAATAGATATTTAATAATAAAAATGCAGAAATTAGTACATAAGGAAAAAAATAAAACGATTGCTACAGTTTATGGGAACACCAGTGTGTCATGAGATGAGAATTCCAAGTTATTGCCCATTATCATGGTGCTCGACTGTGGCTGAGCCACAGCCAAGGACAGATAGGAAATCAAGGACAGATGGTGTATTCATAGGCAGAGTCAGAAAGTTCATAAAGCACAAACCAGCTTCTACAATGTCTGTCTTCATGAGTGATTATGGAACGTGCCAGATAGGAAGTCAGGTCCTATGGACCACTCTGAGTCTCTCTTCCCAGTGAGCCGATGGGGTTCTTCCATATCCCCTCTCTACTCTGTGAGTCTTGAGCCTCAGGTAGCAGTCTACTACTTTGCTTGATTTGTTTGCCAACTGGCATTACTATTTTCTGTGGAAAAACTTGTAGCTCTAGCCTGTGGCACTCTGTTCACTCTTTCCTCTGAAATTCCACAATGGTGTACTACTCAACCTGACATGGAATGGTGGCCACCAAGGTTCTCTGAGGACAGGACATGCAATTCTATAAATGGGACTTAGGGACTTAGGGGAGAGAGGAGAGGAGAGGGGGGGAAGGAGGGGAGAGAGAGAGAGGAGGGAGAGAGAGAGAGGGAGGGGAGAGAGGAGAGGAGGAGGGAGGGAGGGAGGAGGGAGAGGGAGGAGGGAGGGAGGAGGAGGGGAGGAGAAAGAAGGAAGAAGGGGAGGAGGAAGGCAGAGAAAGGAGGGGAGAAAGGAAGGTGGAAGTGAACATTTTCTATCAAGGAAAACACTTATAGGGAGACTTGTGGTCAGAAGTTACTATATTTTAGAACTGTTATCATTTTAAGAGGATTAAGTAGCACAGCAGCTCCACACATTCACAGTCACACAGGTGCATGCACGCATACACGCATTCTTAGTGGGTTCTGGCTTCACTGAGGAGAAGCCTCAAGGAGTAGAATGGGAGACACAAGCTCAAAGGCTGCTGGAGTCTAACAGAAATTTGTATGGCTTTGCATTTACAATAGTAGCAAAGATAGAGGAAAAAAACAGTTTCCTCACATCATTATGTAAATAGAGACTGCTTCCCCAGGACTTTGGGGAAGAGCAAAGAAAAGACTTATTGATTATAATCTTTATAATGGTGTCTCTAAGAGTAGTCTTGGAACATTATTTTAATGGACATGTTTTGCAATATAAAAAGCAATTCTATAATCAGAATTCTAAAGCACGGCTTAACGTGCTATTATACACTATGGACTTCTGGGGGATGAATGTAAAATTATATTATTTTGCACTTTTAGTGGGCTTCTCACAGTCTCAATTCAAATAGTTTATCAGATCACTAGATAATTGATCAGCTTTTATATTATATTCAATTTCTGTGTGAGTTATGACAGCAATTATCTATATAATCATAGAAATAAATATCTGGTCTACTTTTCATACACTACTGCTCCAGTCAGCCCATTGCTTAGTTCTTTGATTTATTCAAAAATCATTTTGTGAGGTCTTAATCTGTACTAAGAATGTCTGCATGAGATGATCAATAAAACACCACAATAAGGTTTAGACCTAGCATGCATTCATTCATACATAATATATGTTGACTAGAATTATGTTCAGAATCCTCTCTGTGGTTTGGTTGAATTGCTGAACCCAAATCACCATATTTAACTCTTTAATGCCTCTTTTCTACATTTACTATACCATTGTTTATGTATGCTTGACTGATTTGATAGGAGAAAACTTAAAACAGGTTGAGAAGTTGGTCAGATCCCTGTGCTCAGATGTCTGTTTTCCTTGGCTGGGCTTAGGAGTGATCTTCTTCTGCTGTTGCTTCTGAAATGATGTCACAGCTTGAGCCCCGTTCTGCTCCTTTTCCATCTCCCTCTTCTTATCTTAATATTCATTTTTCATAACTTCCCATATTATTCAGGGAGACACTAACTGTATAAGAAATACTGAATTTTTAAAGATGCAACCAAACACACATGCATTCTTGCCAACACATAAATGTCCAACTATGAGATGTGAAGAACAAATCCTGCCTTTTCGTTCACCACAAACTCTGATATGAGTACACAGTAAATACTCTCAGGTATATTCCCTTTCCCTTTTCTAGAAGCATCAGCTTTAATATAAAGCTAATTAGATAACAAAACCTTAAAAACTATATTGTTAATTCTGGCTAAGGGGAATGAACCCTACTGCTGGTAGCTTTGTTCCTGCTAATATTTGATCAGGTGTGGACTCTCAGTGTAAAGCAAAACCCCTTTAACCACAGAAACTTCAGCTGAAGTGTACAAACAATAGTAATACATTTTTTTTGATCACGTACCTCCTAGAGTAGAGTTTCAAATCTCAGACCATAAGTGCAGTTTTTACTGTTACCTGTTCATTTTACTGAACAATAAAATGTGGTATTAAGGCCCGTGTAAAGGCATTTCCTGAAAATTAGATTATATAGGTTATAATAAAATTTTACAGTAAGTTTTGACTGACAGCATGCTAAAAATGTCTAGAAAAATAACATTAAAACCATGCTTTAAAAATGATTTCCTAATCCATTTATTTATTTTAAAGGATCACACATTTCTGCTCTTTAATTGAGAAATAAAATATATATGGAAGATAGAGATTACATAACTAAAATATATTTACTACATTGACATATACATTGATATTCCTAACTCATATATGTTCTAAGTTTAAATAATTAGCCACAGAAATTACCAATTTTAGAAACAACATCACACTGCAAAAATTAACTAGGTTTTTTTCCTCCCATGGAGTGCATTTATATGTATGGCACTTCCAATGATAAAGCTAAGATTTCTTCTTATGTCTTATGCTTGTATTTTGTGTATGAGTAATGTAGGTGACCATTAATATTTTCAAATCATTTATTTGGTTAAGATACAAATTATTTTTTATCATTCAAAAAGTATTTAGATACAAATAATTTTTGTCAAAGAATAGAAACTAGGTTTCTTTCTTGATACAGCCTAAGAAGTAAATTCTGTATGGAGTGTCATTTAGCAATTAGTAGCATACCTACATCATGTTTTAAGTCAAAAATACTGTGCTACTAAACTGACTTTACATACATATTCATAAGTTTAATAGACCCTAATTTTACCAAAGAGAAGATAGCCCTAAATAAACATGTCCTGTAGAGACTTGATGCCCCAGGGAAGGGGATCCCTGTGGGGGGAACCCACTCAGAGGCGAAGGGGAGGGGGATGGAGAAAGAACTCTGCAGGTGGAGGAGTTTATTTTGGCCTCTAGTTTCGAAGATGCCTCCTATAGTTGGATGGGTCCACTATACAGGTACTTCTGTCTAGTTGGAAAAAGGTCTTTTCTTTATAGTTATTGTGTGAGGCAGCTTTTCATTTCTGAACAAACATTCTATAGTATAATTGACCTTTTGTTTCCACTTCGGAAGAGTTTTTAAAAGTCTTTTGACCATGTCACTGCAACGATGTAACCAATGGCAAAAAGAATCTGCAGAAATTCTGGCACTGTTCTCAATGCACATCCCTTGAACATGGCAGCTTAATTTGAGATTAATTGCGGTAAGTCATTGCTTACTCCTTGCTGTCTGTGGACTTCAAGATATTGTTTTTAGGAAGGAAGCCTGTGGGTTTGTTCAAAGTAAGGCATTCCTCACATAGACAGTAATAGCTGCCTCCAATTAGCCCGTTTAGTACTTACCTTGATAAATCCACAGTGTGTTTGTAGGGGGCCACAGCACCACGGTTTCTGTGTCTAGTGGCTGGGTGCAGTGGGATGTTCTATTACCCTCTTGTTGGGAGCACCTACTCTTTATTGTCTATGTTTGGCTGAAAGTCTCCTACGTGACTTTGCTGAAGATTCTGTGGCACGTTGCCACTTCTGTCTTTATCTGTCTCTATGCCTCCTATTTGTTTGTTGAGACATGGGCTCAGGATGAAGCCTCCAAGGCCTTGAACTCCCCACCTTCCTGCCTCAGGCTCCCAGCTGGGTGGTGACAGGCATTTGACACAGTGCCAGTTCTACTTCTGATCTTATCTTACTCTGTGACTTGGAGTAAGATGCCAGATTTACATCCCAATGCTGCAATTTTAATTTTATAAAAAAATTCTATTTTTATGTTTTATTACCATATATTAATTTTACAAAATGATGGATTATGCTATGGCATCTTCCTAATGTATACAATGTTCTCTGATCACTCTTACCCTGAATTAGCATTATCTTGTCATTCCTTATTGTTTTTCATGTTCCATTGTCTGAAAATAATTTTTATTAAAGTAACATGGAGCAAGATTTGTTTTAAAAACATAACTAGAATGTATTATGCATAAAATGAATGTCATGGCATTCTTTATATATGTGCATAATGTTCTTTGATCATTTCACTCCTTTAATGCACCATCTCTCTCCTAGTCTTGTTAACCCCATACCTCTCCCAACTAAGCAGTCTTCTAATTTTATAACTTTTCTGCTTTCTTTTGTGTCCTATTAAGCTTAATTAGGGCACTTTACAGGAGCTTGGGAGTCTTTCTAGTTGATATACCACTGAAGAAAATGTCCCTTCCTCCCCCATTAATTGCTGTAGGAGTGGCCCCCAAGCCCTCCTTGTCCCAACAGACAGTTGAAGGGCCCAGTCTTGCATAGATGATCACAGCCCCAGATCCATGGATCTTAAGACTCCCGCTCTGGTTTCTCAGTGAAGAGAAACAGCTGTGTGGCCTGCACATTAAACCCCTCGTCTCCCCGTGTGTCTTGCCGTTTACTGATTCTCTGAGATGTCAGTCGCTGCCGTGGTCATTTGATTATGCCTATACTGATAGGCATAGAAAAAAAAGGCATTCTTTTCTACCAAGTAGAAAGTTAAATCTTTTTATTTATTACCAATAAATGAAGCTAAAAATTATTAGAGTATAGAATTTACGGTTTTTAGATGCTAGATGAAGGTCACAGTCCATATTTATAACAGTTCTGATACAACTCTTAAAAAAATTATTTTAACTATACTATATAAAAAGAAAAGCTACCAGCAGTACCTCTAAAAAAAAAAAAAAAAAAAAAAAAAAAAAAAAAAAAAAAAAAGAGCAACAACGAAAACTCAAGAAATTTATCTCATTTTTCTTTCTTTACTCTACTTCCTTTAGGTCTTTAAGAAAAACAGTCCTTCAGAGACTAAAGGTCTATTTCTTTTTCTTAAACTAATATTCAAAGAGTAATAGAAAATTCCTTTTTCGTTTTTTTTTATTTCTTTTTTTTTTAATTTGGAAATTTTATTTACATTTCAGATGTTCTCTCTCCTTACCCCATTTCCCCCGAAAATTATTTTTTCTTATATGCAATTTTGGATTAAAATGCTATTTCAATATAAATATACTGAATATGTATATAAGAATTATTTGACACATGTACTTAAGTTCTAGTAAAATAAAACAGAAATTTTCAGTTATGAATATGGAAAATATATCTTACAGTGTTTACAAAGTTCACAGAGTTTTAATATAATGTAAATCAGAGTCTATGAAATGTAATATACATTTTATTTAGGCAGTGAAAGTCTAATATTTAAAGTGTTATTGCATTTGTTTTTTAATAAATTCATTACTTTATAATGCAACAAATAACTTGGAAACTTTCAAGGAAGGGATGTTGATATAAAAATTATATTTTTATCCTCTGAGCTATCTCTCTGCGAGATGTGCTGGGACAGTGGTGGTGCAGAGCAGTGGGAGTGGCCAACCCTTGGCTGGTCTAACTTGAAGCCCAAGGCAAAAGAGGGAGCCTGTGCCTGACACTGCCTGGGTGAGGAGGCACTGGGAGTTCAGACACCTAGGGTAGAATCAAAGGAAAAGGAAGTCAATGAAGTGATCCCTACTGCTATTTGTTTACACATAGATTAGTGCTAACCCAGTTATCATCAGAGAGGTTTTCTCAAATGGAAATGGAGGAAAGGAAGCTGATCTGAGCAGATGCAGAGACCCACAGCCAAACAGTAGGTGGAGTTTGAGGAACACTGAGGGAAAAGGGGAGGAAGGATTGTAGAAGCCAAAGGGCTGAGGACACTAGGAAAACACATCCCACAGAATCAACTAAGCAGGGCTCACTGGAACTCACAGAGACTGAAGTGGCAGTCATGACCCACATGGGTCTGTTAGGTCCTCTGCTTATATGCTTTGGCTGTTTAGCTCGGAGTGTTTGCAGGACTCTGCACAGTAGGAGTGAGGGTGTCTCTGACTATTTTGCCTGCTCTTAGTAGCATTTTCCTCCTGCTGGGTTACCTTGTCCAGCCTTGACAGGAGGGCTTCTGCCTAGTTTTACTGGATCTTGTTATGTCATATTGTGTTAATATTCCTGGGGTTGGGAAGGTGCTCTTTTCTGAAAGGAAAATGAAAAGCAGTGGACCTTGGAGAAAGGCGAGGTATGATGGTTATTGGGAAGAGCCAAGGAAGGGGAAACTGTGGTCAGGATGTGTTGTTTGGAGAAGAATAAACAAAAGGATTAAAGAAAAAAACAAACATTTAAATTGCATTTTAATTTTTAAGATTTCTTTTTATTTTCTCACATAATATATTTTAATCATATTCTTCCTCCTCAACTCCTCCATATACTTCTAACATCCCTACCTATACAACTTCACCACTTCCCCCCCCCCTCGACTCTCTCTCAAAAATCAAAACAAAGATAATATCACTCCAACCTCTTAACATTTTCCAGACAGGAACAGTAATGTCTCTTTCCTATGGCTTGTTTCTGTGTTTTCTACCATTCCACATGTTCTCTCATAACTTCGTTTGTGGGCATAATGTTATTGGACACTCTGAATGATTATCCTTGTATTATTCAAATGCTGATTTCTCTGAGCCCATATCTGGTTGCAATCTGGACATGGCACTGTAATCTTATTCTAAGAATCTCCCCTCTCAGTGTTGTGTAAACATTGTTCTCTGTTTCTTCTCTGATTTGTCAATAAAAGCCAGTGACAGAGCAGCTGAGAGAATAAGACTGAACTCCCATTCCAGCTGGGGGTGGGGGAGAGAGAGAGGGAGAGGGGCGGGGGGGGAAGAGGAGGAGAAGGAGGAGGAGGAGGAGGAAGAGGAGGAGGGATTCACCATGTGGAGGGTCCAAGGGACAGCATGAGAACACACATGGGGTAGAGAGAGTGAGATCAATACTGAAGGTGCAGTGCAGGTATCTTAGGGATTTGGGCTGAGAAGTAGCCATATTAGCTCAGAGGATTAGAATTGATTAATAACTGCTTAGATATTGTAACATAAAGCTTCATTACATAAATCTTATAGCCTCTGTCTCGTTTATTTGGGAGCTAGCTAGGATAAGGAAAACATCACTTACAAAATTGCAGTAAGACTGCTGGCATCCTCTGTTTTTTCTCTGTCTGAAACCCTTTTCATGCTCAGTTTCCTGCTGAGGTTTTGACAGCAACAAAGCAAACTCACACGACTGGGCATTTTGCAAACAACACATACATCTCTAAATTGTGTGGAGTACCTTGTGCATGTAGATATCTATAATTAGTTGTAGTATATATTTTTATGACATAATAACAATAAAAAAGTCATGGGGTTTCAGCCATGGAAGGCCCAGCTTTTCAAATGGGTCTTGAAATCCAAACTCAGGTCCTCAAGCTGACCAAGCAGTTTACTTCTCCTCCACCATTCGCCTCTTAACTCCCAAGTTAGCTAACTGAAGAAAAGATGATATGAATATTTTGCTGTATACTTTCACTCACCTATTCTTTTAAAATTACTCTCTACTAAATTTTAAGAACTAAAGAATAGAGAGGTTTGATTATATATTTAAGTAAATGCTATCCAGTTAGAAATATTAAATGCAGGGCATGTCGTAGTTCACTGACTTAAAAACAATCAAACCTCCCCTGGGACAAGTAGTAAATCACAGTTCCAGTTAGACTGGAATGATTATTGTGACGAAGCTTCCGTGTAGACCTCAAGGTTAATTCTGTATACCTCAGCCCTTTCCCCTGCAATCTAACTGACTTCTTCCAATGGATGCTTTGTTTCTACTGCATACGAGAAAAGGAGATTACAGTATACCAGAGCCATGCTTAGTCAGTGAGATGCAGGTTCAAAGCAGAATGCCAACTGATGATAGCGGAGTCACCAAACCTCATTGAGTCTCATGTCATCTGATAGAAACAGACGTATGTCTTCCTTAAGTCTTAATTTGTGAATAACTGATCGTGATTGGAACAGTATTCAACAGCTAAAAATGCTCCTATTCTAATAGATTCACCAGATCAGATTTAATAATTTTTAGAATCTTAGTATGGAAATACATCTCAATGGTTAGTTTATGTTTGCTTATTATAAACACTCCAAATTTTACATTTAAAATCGTAAAAAAAGTCACACTCCCTAAAACTATTTAAGCAATTAACTCTCCAAAACAAACTTCTTTTTTATTTTTCCATATTTGTCCCTTTTGTTATTTATTCTTCTTCAAGTGCTAATTCCGTGTGTGTCTGTGATATGATATGTAAACAATGTTTAAACCTTATAACCAGTAGCCTAGTTGTTGAGGATTAAAAATATGTTTATAGTCATCCATGCCAGATTATATAAATGCCTTTAGCTAATGATTAAACACAGTTGGTAAAAATTAACTCATCTGCATATAACTTTCAGTCCCTTTGAACGTGCAAGGGCATGTAAACAGAGATGAGGTATTTGCCTTTATAAATCTCAACCCTAAGGTTTTGTAACATACCCACTTCTTGAGGAAGTAAATTCTTTTGTAATATTTATTTAAGCAAAGTTTCTCAGGTCATTGACTGTTTAAAAAAACACTAGGTATTTAAGTGTGTTGTGTGTTAAGGTCTTAGGAACCCCTCACCCTCTCTCCAGACTACTTTTCTGTTCTTGATGAGGAGTTGCAGGCTCTCAGCCTTCAGGATGGGATCAGAACCATTTGCTATGTAACCTTTCTTCTGTATATAGCATTCTAACTATATACAGACCCTTATTCTCCCTCTGTAATTCAGTATGCGTTGATTCTGCTTGGTAATGCTGTATGCCTGTTTTCACAAGTTTTATAGTTGGAAGGGGCCTAGAGAATCCTTAGCTTACCATGGACCCAGGTTAGAAATGTGAGGTGAATTGACTTAATTGGAAGAGGAATGGAAATTGAAGATTGCTAGCCCATGTTAAGATTTCAGTTTAACTCATGCATCCACTTAAGAAGGTTAACTGTAGGCTGTGAAAAATAAGTTAAACTTTAAGTGATATGTTCCTTGGAAGTCTTTAAAATATTAATATTAAATATGAGTTTAAAGTTTAGTTTGGTCTCCCAACCAGTCACCAAACACTCTTTCTTTCAAACAGGTAAGAAATTGCAGGCTGTGAATTAACAGCTAACATTCATGGCCATTTTCCCCAGTGGCCATATCTTGTCACACTAGTTATTTTGTAGTTCACAGAGATTGTAGCTGGGTAAGGCAGTTGAAGACATTATCCCCTCAGCAGCCTGCCTCATAACTTGTAGTGCTGTGGAAGGAAGTCATCAGGGAAGAGGCTTCTTGGTCAATACTGACTTGATTTATTCGTGTTCCATGACCAGTGGATATAATGTCATTGACAATGGGGTTTTACCACCAGTTCTGGAAAGCAACCAAGAGCAGTGGTGATTGATGAATTAATTTGGGAGTTTTCTGGAATGAACATGGAACTTTTTGAGAAGGACGAGATGTTGGGGGTGGATAGGAAGGTGAGATAGAGAGCTGGGAGGGTTGGGGGTGAACCTAATCAAGATATATTGTATGAAACCATCAAAGAATTTGTAAAAACAGTAAAGCAAAACTGACAGTATGTACAAGAAACTATACGTTCCTTTTAGTCTAGATGGGATCAGCCCAGGCTGTGCTGATGTCATGGTACCCAAACCCCCACTCCTCTCTTTTTTGTTTTCCTTTAGTAGTTTCTAGTTATTCCAATATTTCTGGGAGTGGAATCCATAGATCTGTTCTTCTACAATTTCGTGTCTCATACACCTGGGCATACATAGTTCAGGCCATTCTGTTCACTCCCATAAATGTCTGGTCCGAGGAAGACTAGCAACCACATCATAGCTGCTGTCTTAGGACTTTACTGCTGTGAAGAGACACCATGACCACACAATGCTTATAAAGCAAGAACATTTAACTGGGGCTTGCTTACAGTTTAGATGTTTAGTCCATTATCATCATGGCAGGACAGAAGCATGGCAGCGTCCAGGCAGACATGGTGCTGGAGAAGGAGCTAAGAGTTCTACATCTTGAGCTACCCGCAGCAGAAGGAAACCACCACACTAAACTTAACTTGAGCATATGGAACCTCACGATCCTCCTCCACAGTGACACACTTCCTCCCATGAGTCCACGCCTACTTAAACAAGGCTGGTCCACCTACTCGTGCCTCTCGCTATGGGCCAAACATTGAAACACTTAAGTCTATGGGGGCCATTCCTATTCAAACCACCACAGTTGCAAAATGTGTAATCAAGTAGGTAATTTACCCTAAGGTGTTATGAATATAAACACATTATATAAGTATACTGTAGAAATATAAACATATTTCAGATTATATCTATATCTATGTCACATACATATCCTGTAAAAAGAAACCTTGAATAGTGCATGTGAAACTGGTAATGATTGCTATATTTTGTGTTGTAGGTCAGTGAGATTGGTGAGCAAACTGGACTTTTAAATAACTTGTACAATTCTGAGGGTTTAAAATTAAACAAGATATGACAAAGAAGTAACAGAAGGAAGGATTATTAGATTTACCATGTGGAAGCCCAGGGATTCCTTTTTGAATTTAAATTTTCATATTGGTATATATTTATTCTGCACAGTACTAGGTTTCATAAAGAATTGTATTTTTCCAGTACAGTGTGTATCCGGACTACATTGACTCCCTAGACTGTGCTTCGTTTCCACCTTCCTCTTCTTTCCTCTACTAGTTTGATTAAATGTGTAGACATTCTAAAAAAAATGACATGAAAGGGGAAATTAAGCATAGAGAAGATTTTCAACATCCTGAACCATCTCCTCGTGAAAATTAAACCCACACCGAGGTTCCATCTCATCCTTGTCAGAATAGCTCATAAGGAAGACAAATAGCAACAAATCAGGGCTCATTGGCATGGGAGGGAAATGGGACCCCTAGGCTTTGCCAGCGGGATTTAGTAGCCCAACCTCTGTGAAAATCAGTATGGAGTATCCTAACCAGATAACCATTTTACCGATTATATATTTTATTTATGAGTAATCATCACAGATTATAATGAGTTTAATTAAAGCTACAATTTATTACAAGAGTCCGGTTATTATAAATTCAAAGACAAAGTGGAGGCAGTTAGTGTTCTTAGAAATAATGTCTTATAACTGGACCCATCGGGGTTGGCTGGTTTGTTTCTGGAATATAGCCTGGTTGGTTCTGACTGATGAGCTCGCAAGAATAACTGTTAAGGCTTCTCAGGCAATTCCCAGTGCTCCATAGTTATTTTTCATCCTGTTTCATTTTTCCTTGTTCAAATCACATTTGGGCAGTCCCATTGGTGAGACTATATAGGTGTAGCTTCTCACATTACTTGGTGACAATTTCACAGCAAACTTCTTGATCCCTGGGCTCTTGCAATCTTTTATCCCTATTCGTTTTTGTTTCCTTGGTTATTCTCTCTCTCTCTCTCTCTCTCTCTCTCTCTCTCTCTCTCTCTCTCTCTCTCTTCTTTCCCTCCCTCTTTCCCTCCCTCCCTGCCTCCCTCCCTCTCTCTTCCCTCCCTTCCTCCCTTTCTCTGTGTATGTGTTGTATAGGTTAGAAGATAGATCTGGGGAGTTATTTTTCTCTTTCTATTCTGTTAGTTCTGGAGATTGAACTCAGGTCGTCAGGCTTGGCTAAAGACACTTCTTCCTGCTTGCCGAGGAGTCTCACAGGTTCCATTGTGTCTATTAAATTCACGAACCTGTCCTTTCCTGCTTTACATCCAGTGCTTCTTCTCTCCTGCTGGAACTGTGCAACATGCCATTTGTGAGCTCCTCTAGAACTGTTCTTTTCTTCCTACATCTCTCAAAGCTGAATATTCTTCCTAAAACATAAATTGTCTTTGTGCGAAACACTAAGTGCTTTTTCTAACACACTTACTTTATTGGGTAAAATAACACTTGTATAAAGCAATCTTGAAGCACAGAAGCCTCCTCTGAATGGAATTACAGCTTAGTGATTATAATGACATCATTCTTATGGGTGAGACTGTTGACTGCTCTTCCAGGAGTGTGTACTAGCCAGGAGGGGTAATATGTTCACTTAGGTACCAGTCAGAGTTCGAGTTCTCTATCATAGCAGCCAGGTCTTACTGCAAGTTATGAAGAGTAACAAACCACTAGCAAGGCAGTAGACTGCAATGCTGGCACGTCTATGTTGACCTCTTTGACAATGCCTAAAAACAGAACCTAGTTCTGGTTCTGGATAATTTGTAACATATGATTTCTAGCTGGACTACTATCTTTAGTCATCTTTCTTATGAGTATTCCTTAAAATCTATTTCTTTCTGGAGTTTTGATACTTTCATCAGATAAAGATATCCCAAATTAGTTTTCTTTCTTATTTTGAGAATCTCTATTCATGGGGAAAATTAATGCTTTGTCTTACTGATTTTACTGAATCAACCAATAAGTAATACTTAAATTATAGATTTTTTAATTGAGAGCAAGGAGTATATATGTGTGTTGACTTTTCATAGATTAAAAAATGATGGCAGTGGGAATGAAATAAATTTTGTATGGCTTGTGTGTTAATATGGATTTTTATGTTATTAATAAACCTGGTTCCAATTTTTGGAAATAAAAGCTCTATGGCCATATCAATATTTAAATCTGAGTATGATAATTGTGTTCATTGGGCTTCCGTGTAATAGCTACCTTGTCATTCAGATCATAGAATCACAATTACTGACTTCAGAATGTTTCGAAACCTTTTTTTTTTTTTAAATCTGAGCTACCATGACATTATGGTATGAATGTTCTGTGTTTTTATAGAACCCTGACAAGCAGTGGTAAGGAGCTGCATGATAACTTCCTGAAAGCCCTGGCCATGAGGGAAGAGGATAATCGCGCCGGGAAACTAAGCGTGAGTACGTTTTACTACCAAATTCAAGTGGATTTTCAAACACACAGTTAATGATGCAGCCTATGGTGTCTTCCCTAAGATGTAGACCAGGTGCAGACAAGACAGATGGCTCAGAAGGTAAGACACTTGCTGTTAAGCTAGCACCCATCTAGTTCAAAAGAAGAAATGAGTAGCTGGATCTGTCCCCTGATCTCCATGGACCTGCCACAGCACATGTGTACCCCATCCCCAAAAATAAGTAAATGTAATATGATATCCCTTGGATATAAAATATGACTACATTTATATGTTATAGTACTGTGTGTATATTCCTTTTTTTAAATGATCATTCATATTTATAAAAGTAGCAAACTGGTGAAAAGTGATGAGATTCCAAACAATTTTAAAAGGAAAAATGACAACGCATTTTTTGCATTTCTTTCTCCCTTCTAGATAGAACTTCTATTAATAATCGAAACAAATTTCTCTTATAACCTACAGGACCCTTCAGAGCCAAGTTTTGATCTATATTTGTACCTCTATTGAAAGCTTAGATTAAATTCAGTTTTCTAATCAGAATATGACTATTATTCTTCCTCTCCATTTATCCATGATACACTGAAGGTCTTGTCTGCATGTGAAATTACCAGTAGACTTCATAGTAAAAGAAATCTTTTTTCCTCCAAGATAATATTGGTAAAGTAAGAACACTTTATGTAATTCTTTGGCTCTAATTTTCCCATCATACCATTTCTGTTTATTTTCTTTAAGTCAGTCATCAAGACTGTTTCAGAATGAATATTTGTCTTTTTTTTTTTTAAACTTAAGTTTATAATAGCCAAAGACTTATAGCTGGGAGAGAATTTTCCAAAAGTAAGGTAGAAATATAGATCAAAACTAGGCTCTTGAGGGTCCTGTAAGTCATAATGGAAAATTCATGATTTTGTCTGATTATTAATAGAAGTAGTATCTAGAAGGGAAAAAGAAATGCAGAAAAATGTGCTGTCACATGATCCATGTTAAGGACTCTTGGAAGGAGACACTGATGCTAAGTGATTCTCAACACCATGTGGACTGGAAAGGCACCCATTGAAGACATGAATGATTTTTACCTGTTAAGGAAATGCATAGTAGATTCTATAGGACCCAGAGATGTGGTTCACAGTTGGACAGTTGAGAGAGTAAGCACACACAGCTTTGAATACCTTAACCCTACATTTTAAATTTATTATTAGTTTGTGTGGTGTGTGTGTGTGTGTGTTGGTGTGCGCATGTGAGTGCATGTATCCTTGGAGTCCAGAGACAAGTCAAATCCTCTAGAGCTGGAGTTCCATGCAGTTGCGAACTATCAGATGTCAGCACTGAGAAATAAACTCCGGTTGTCTACAAGAACAGTATTTGCTCTTTACTTCTGAGCCTACTGGACTGGTGTATTAGGGTTTGAAAGATGAGAGAGTTGTTTTGAGTGGCTCTATTTTCTTGTGTCATTGCTCCAAATGATGTATATTATATATGTATGACCTTTTTCCCTAGGAGAGTTCCTCAGAAGTTTCAGAAGAGGTCCTTCAGTTCCTTAAGTTTTACTCTGTATATATATAAATGTATATATATATATATAAATTATATATAATTTTTAATCTTAGCTGGGTAGTTACTGGTTTGAAAATCATAATATTGTCATATTTACTGACCCTGAGACAAACCTGTGCCCATCCATTTGGTCCTTTGCATTTGCACTGAATTGTTCTGAAAGAAGACTAGAGTTTGACATGATTGATATGCTTGACTTGATCATTCTACATTGTTAACATGTATCCAAATAGTGCTTTGTTCCTATAAGTGCATGTGCTCATTGCTAGCCCATTAAAATTAAAACCAAACAATAAATAATAGCTAGATAGTCATTTAAGTAAGTAGCTAATTAAAATGTCTTCTGACTCCCAGGTTGTCCCCTTTGCTCTGTGTCACACATTTAATCCACAACTTGGCCAATGGACTTGTTCTTTTCTACCAAGTGTCATATCTAGTTGACCACTGAGCCTGGTCAGCTATTCCATTTAAGCATCTTTCAGATAACTATGTGAGATGGCACAAATGTTTCAAAATGGTGGAGACAGGCAGCTCTAAGAGGTAGCTTTCTGTGTTTCATAGGCATCATCAGTGGCTGGAAGAATGTAGATATCCTGAAAAGAGTTTAGAGAAATGGGGGTGCAATCAGACATGCATTAGAAGTACTGGCAGCAAGGTGTGGGGAGAAGTATGTGTCTCTTGGGGCAGAAGATGAGCCATGAGCCAGGGAACTCCCCTGAGAGGTCACTGTGACTGTCTAAAAGTAGTTAATGGAAGGGTAGAGGAAAGAAATGACAGAAATAATGTAGGAAAAAGAAAGATTAAACTAGCATTGTAAGAGATCAAGTCTGTAAGCTATGTCTCATTTGCTTATTTTGGTGCTGTAAATTAAACCTACATTCCCACATCTGCTACCCCTGAGCCATGTCCTCAGCTCCCATGTGCTTTGCTGTGACTTTGGTTTTCGAGGGTGTGGAAGGATTTGTGAAAATGTATTCACCTGATCTAGTTTGGAATATTCAGTAGAGCAAGTGGCTTATGGAATGAGAAACATGGCACTGAGTTTAAAGGTTGTAAAGCATTTGATATAGCTCAGCAGTTCAGAGTCTGGAGGTAGAGTGACTACTATCAAGATCAATACTCATTGTTTACTCAATACAACAGATCATAAAAAGGTGTCTAAGTAAAAAAAAAAAAACCTTGTAAATTAGGCAGATGTTTATCTGAACCACGGTGTTCTATTTGTTAACACAGTTTTTAAAAGAATATTCTCCATTTAATATTGATTGAGTTTTGAAATGGATGATAATAAGCATAATGCATGATACTTTAAGACTATAATAAATAATTAATGTTCTATCCAAATTGTATTTATAACCATTAAAGTTATAATTATGGAGGAAATATTTAAAAACAATATTGGAATATATTTTTTGCTAGAACATACATTTGAATAGCTCCTTAGAAAAGATAGTTGAAAGAGTTCTTTGTGATGATTATGAATTTAATTAGGGATCTAAATATTATTCATCATTGACTCTTTACAACCAGAGTATTAATAGTCCCCTTTATAGAGTGTACTGCTGCTATAGGAAGCATTTGTCCTCTTTATTAATGTTTCACTAGGTGCAAATCTTTTTATATTTGTCACAAACAAAGATGACTAAGATATACTCTCTCCCTACCACATTCCTGTTGTCACAGGTTTATGTAACTCTTCTAAGTGGACAAGTAGCTAAATAATTTTCAGTTGGTAATAATCTAAGAATTCTTAGTTTCAGAGTCTTACGAGACTGTGATGACATTTTGCATGGTGCTCCTAGTGAGACCTCATGAAACTTATTTTCCCACTTAACAGTGAGTATGTAAACAGCACATGGCTGAGTTATTTGAGCTTTGAAATATATGTTATCAAAGCTGAAATAAAAACAGTGTTTACAACTCTCCATTCATGACCAGTGAAAGAAGGCACTATAACCTGGACCAAGAAAACCTACAAATTAGGAACATTCTAATATACCCATTTCCTGTGTTGAAATCTTTATGGAACATAAGATTGCATTACATATGACCAATTACATTGTGCTGACATAATCTTTCCCCTCCTCTCTATCTTCCAACTTCTCCATCACGTCCCCTTTCAGAAAACAAAGGTATCAGAGATGCTTACTTCCTTTTCAGTATAATACTTGTCCACTGTAACCCATTGTGGAAATTATATGATTCATAAAGTTTTACCTTCATTATAAACAAGTTTTTTAATACTTGGAAATACATATTAACTTCTCTTTAACTAGAAATGTATAGTTGAATATGTCTTCATCTTTAATCCATTTGTCTTTGGGTAAAAAGGCTATATGGACATCAATACAAACGTGAAACATCAGAGATTATGTGGCCAGACTATCTGTGCTTAATTTTTGGATTGACCACTTATTTCAGTTTAAACACATGCATCTTGACTTTATACAGCCTGACTTTTCCTATCTAAAATGTAGACATTTCTGCAATGATGGACATTGCCATATTCAAACAACATAATGTATAAAGCATGTGTGTATGCATGTAGGTATATATGTATTTATGTTTGTGTGTATGTAGTGTTTGATGGTTAGGGTCTCTAGAAGCAAAGCCTAGTACTCTACTGTGACACTGTAAGAGCCTAAGAAAACCTGATTATGTAGATAAAGCAAGTGGGCAGAGATGTGACCTCAGCTGATCCCAGTCTCAGTCGATCACATAGGAAACTGAATTGTGTTACAGAGCTTGTTTTGCTTTAAAGGAAGGGAGCTATGATGTCGTTTGTGCTGGCTCACATCCTTTCTGCCAGTTAGCCAATAGCTGTCATAGATATGGGAGGTTGCAGAAGTCAAGCATTCTTTTGAGGAAGGGGCAGGCAGGAAAGATTAGCTTTAGCACCTGCCAAGTCTGTAGTGTGTACTTGTCCCCAGGACAAGGTTATAGTAACAAAATCATTTGCCACAGGTCTCTAGAGCTGCCGGCCTGAGTTTATTTCATTCTCATTTCTTTTTCTTACTCCCTCATTAGAAATAAATAAATTAAAACACAGAATATTTACTTCTCAAATATATCTATCATTTATGAAGCTAGTGTTAAGAATTTTCTACATAAGAAACAATGACAATAGAAATTTTTAAAAAATCAAAAGGAAAATAAATACTGTAACTGCTCAGTCTCCCATAGGAAATCACAATAAAAATTTAAAAACATTTAGAGCAAATCATAGTGAAAATATTTTATCTCACTAATACATTTCTTAAAGGGAAAATTTCTTGCCCTAATTTCATTTATTAAATACCAACAAAAGAATGTGCCAGATGTTATTTTTAATCATTGTGATAAATACAAAAAAGCAACAATTTAATGGCGGAAACCTTTATTTGCCTCCAAGATTAGAGATTCAGTATGCTGTCTCTGGCTAATCGGCTCCTCCATTGTTCCTCAGCCTATAAAAAGGCAGAAAGTCATGGAATGGTATAGTGGAGCAAAGATGTTTCCTTAGTCTGGCCAGGAAGTAGAGAGAACACAGGAACATAGGCTGCAAGGCTACACTTGTCATGACCCTACAAGTAACCAGCCCACTTTCTTCAACTAGGTCTCACACCATAGCGTCCACGATCTCCAAAAGAATCTGTGTTGACTCTTCAGAGGTAAAAGGCCACTGATTAGGGAAGAGCCCTCAGGATGTGATTAGTCTCCAAAGCTGATAATAAGTTCCCTTTTACATGAGCCTAAGGGACCATGTTAGATTTCAACTCACGCTAACCATTAAAAAGGATCAAACAAATGAACTAAACATCTGGTTTGAAAATCTAGAGAACGCTTTAACCAAGTAAAACTAAAGAAAATGGTGAAGATGGGCATTTTACAAATTAGGCAAGGAATTAGAAACAAAAAATAGGTAGGAATTGATAATCTTATAAAAAAATCTTGCTTTTATTTTTGAGACTATTGTTTCATTACAGTGTTTCTCTCCCTTCTTTTTTCCTCCCTCCAGACTCACACTCCTATACCACTTCCCACTCTCCTTCAAATCCGTGGCTGCTTTTTTTCATGCCTACAGATGTGTGTGTTTGTACATACATGTATATTCCCAAATATAACAATTGATTCCATATATCCCCTGCATTTATGTTTTCAGAGCTGACTGGTTAACACTGGACAACTTATTGGTGAGTTTTTTCACGGGTAGGATCGCCTCTCTCACTCCCAGCTTTACTTAGTTGCCTTATAGTTCTTTGTGTAGGGTTGAGGCCTAATAGCCTGTTCCCCCATGCAGTTTGGCTTGTTTGTTGGTGTCATCCTCCTTCCGCTCACGTTTGGGTGGTCATGTTGGTGAGAGTTAGCAGGCATAGCTGCTGACATTACTAGTAGACACATCTCAGAGCAAAGTCTGGCTCTTACAATCTTTCTGCCACCACTTCTGCCATGTCCTCTGAGCCTTGCTACACTTATTGATGGATATAAAGACACTATTTATATATTATTGTTAGGGATTTTGCTAGTTTAGTAGATTAGTGTCTATAGATTTTCCTCCAATAAGTGTGATTTCACTAACACTGCATAGTTAGATAAGTTTCCAGTATTGGGCATAATTTTCCTCTTGTTGAGTGGGTCTAAAGTCCGATTAGATTGATGTTGGTTACCATCAAAGCAGGCACGCCACTAATATACACATAGGTTTATCATACCATACTGATCATTGGTGTGCTTCAGCAGCATCATAGCTGATAGCACAGTTTGTTGCCTCCCTCCTTTGGAAGCTTGCATGGAGCCTTCTGGTACTATGGAAGCTAGTTCTCAGGGAGGCATCGTTTAGGTCAGTTCCAGTTAAGGGTCTTGTCTTAGTAAGGGTTTTACTGCTGTGAAAAGACATCATGACCAAGGCAACTCTTATAAAGGACAACATTTAACTGAGGCTGTGAGTATGGCAGCATCCAGGAAGACATGGAACTGGGGAGCTGAGGTTCTACCTCTTGTTTCAAAGGCAGCTAGGAGAAGACTGGCTCCCAGGCAGCTAGGACTAGGGTTTTAAAGCCCAAGCCCACAGTGGCACACCTACTCCAAGGTCACACCTACTTCAGCAAGTCCACTCCTTGGGCTAGGTATACTCAAACCACCACAGGTTCTTTGATCTTGTTCCTGAAGTGCATGCTATTTTTAGCAATAGGGACTTACCTTACCCTCTTAGAGGTAACCAAGGAAAACAGCAATATGTTGTATATTTTGGCTAACTTTTTGCCAGCCCTGGCCAGCAATGCAAAACAGTGCTTTTCATGTCTGATATTAAAATTTTTTATTAGGTAGACATTTGGCTCTTGGAAGTTGCACCATCAACCCACTGACTTCTGTGCATTATAGGTTTCTGACAAACTTAAAAGTTAGTTTCTCAGAGTAACAACATGGTACAATTTCTAACCAAAACATATTTAAAGTAAAATGAACATAATTTTCAAATAAGGACAAATAAGATAAAAAGAGATTAATAACTTTTAGAATGCTACTATTATTTTATGTTACTATGTGTTTTTGCATGCACGTATGCATCACATGGATTCCTGATGGCTAAATATGTGTGTGGATGACATTACAACTTTTAGACCTGGAATTACAAATGGTATGAGCCACCACGTGGGGCTGGGAATTTAACCATAGTACGATGCAATACCAACAAGTGCTCTTTACAGAAGAGCCAACATCTCAGCCCCTAGATGATAACTAATTTTAAAGGATTATAAAAACACATGTGTCAACATATATGAAAAATAAATATTATAGACAAGTATTTAGAGAGATATAAATTGCCATAAATAATATTTGCAGACTAACGAACATCATTTTTTAACCTTCTTATTGGTTCTCTGTAAATTTGTCATCATGTACCCCAGTCCCACTCATCTCCCCCTCCCAGCATACCACTCTTTAACTTTGCAACCTACTCCCCAAAAGAGAGAGAAAAACTCATGTGGAAGCTGTAGTGTGTACAGTATGACCCATAATATTCTATTTTGCTTACAGTTTTTTGCATGTAAATCTTCATTGCAATGAGTTAGTCTGGTGCGAGGCATCTGACTTCTGCTATTCTATAACCTTACTGAAACCTTATTGGAACTCTTCTCTGATATCCTGTCCTTGCCTGTGTCATGGAGATTCTATAGTTTTGGATCTGTAGGACCAGCCACTTCATGTACCTTAGCAATTCATTGATGGTTAATGAGATTGATGTTGGAGTGGGGCAGTTCAAAGCTCTGGACCTGGGCCTGAGAGGTATCTGAGCTGGTCAGCCTGCTAGCTCTCCTGCTCTCACACCCTCCCAGCAGGCTCACTGGTGAATCCCTCCAAGCAGGGCTAGCTCTACTCTGCTTCCTAGGCAAGGTACAGGACTTGCTCTCCAGAGTCTGGCAGCCAATGGAAGTCAGAGCCAGTTCTCCTACTCTAATAACTAGGGACCAGCTTTCCTACCTGCCATAGGTGGACAAGGGATGAGGGAGAGGAGGAGGGCAGCTCTTCCTCATCCCCTATTCCACACAGCAGACAAGGAACAGAGCCAAATCTCCCACATGCATGCACTTAGAGATAGCTCACTTTACCCCCCCCCCCCCGGCCAGCTCTACTGTGCACCCAGGTGAGATGCAGGACCTGCTCTCTGGTGTACTGCAGCTCTCCTGCTCTATGACCCCAGGGCCAGGTCTTCCAAGTTCCAAAGCTGGAAACTGCCTAGGGAGGAGGAAGAGACAAGCGGCAGGGCCTGCTTTCCCACACTCATACCTCGTGGCCTGGTCACTTCAATATGCAGGCTACTCTCCCAAGAAATACAGCTGGCTAGGAATAGAGGCAGATCTGCTCTCATGCCCCCAGAGCCAGCTCTCCCAGGATACCCCGGTGATGGGTTGGTCTAGTTCTCCATAGCAGTCAGATATCAACGTGTCCTCATGTGGTATCCCAGATCAGGGATATCCACCTGGCCTTCGGTGGTAACAAACTCCTCCTGCTATAGGGTCATGGACATAGACGTGGCCCACAATGACAACCCAGGTCGGGAAGCCACCATGGTCCCAGGAGGGATCACCGGCTACTCACTACCTTCTAGTCTCTGGTTCTGCCTCTCATCATTGTGCCCACATTCTTCTGTTTCTCTTTCTCTTCCGTTTCTACACTACTTACTTGCTCCTCTTAGTGGTGACCAGGGTCTCTGAGGGTCATCTCAGGAGTGGACTCAGGAGTGTTATGCCCTATTCATGCATTACAGTGCTAAACAGGGGTCATCTTCTGCATGGTCCCCAGGTCTGTGGCACCTGACTGGTAGTCATCTCTGGCTAGTTCCCTGTCCTAGCCCCATGGTGCTGATCTTGCAATTATCTTCAGGCAGAAGGATGTAAGAGCAAGAAGATAAGAGCTGGACCTTTTTCTAAGCATTGCATAGTCATAAGGGTCATTTAATCACAGCCCTCTTGCTGACTGGCTTTTTACTATGTAGACAATTATAGAATCAAATATAAAACAAACCCTAGAAGAAAGTATATGAACAAGTATACTCTAGAAAGGATTAAGACAAGACAATTTATAACTCAAACCCCACCAACCATTCAAATCTAGTAACATTGATTCCATTAGCACTGTAAAGCTTTGTCAAGAAATAATTGAAGTCACTGTTCTATTGCTGTGAAGAGACACCATGACCATGGCAACTTTTATCAAGTATTTATTTGGGACTGGCTTACAAGTCCAGAGGTTTAGTCCCTTATCATCAGGGAAGGGAGTATGCTAGTAGGCAGACATGGCACTGTTTCTTGATTCATAGGTAGTAGGGGAGTGTAGGGAAAGAGAGAGAGAGAGAGAGAGAGAGAGAGAGAGAGAGAGAGAGAGAGAGAGAGAGAGAGAGACTGAGACTGAGTGAGTCTGGTATGGCCTTTTGATAACTCAAAGCTCACCCCCAGTGGCACATTTCCTCCAACCAGGTCACAACTCCTAATCCTTCTAATCCTTTCAAAGATTCCTCTCCCTGGTGAGTAAGCACTCAAATGTATAAGCCTACACAGATAAATTTGAGCATACATAGAAACATTTGGCCTTAGGTAATAAGATACCTATAAGCAGGGAAATGAATGGCATCATCTTGTTATGGCCTCTTGTATTGGGGTGAAGCCTCTGACACAAGCCAAAGTACATTCCTTCTCTCATAAATGGCTTTTATGAAAGCATTCTGCCTCAGCAATAGCAAGTACGACTAACACAGAGGATTTGAGTGAGCCACTTAGCTGTCGATTGTCTATATATAAGCTGTGCTACCTACATCAACAACTTACTAACATTCAAACTTTTAAAACTGTTTCATAGTTGCAAGCATAGAGGAAAATACTATTTAAATCTTAATAATGACCAATTAGTAGTATGATGGTTTGTATATGCTTGGCCCTGGCAGTGGCCCTGTTGGAATAGGTGTGGCCTTGTGGGTATGGGCTTTAATACTCTTGTCCTAGCTGCCTGGGAGCCAGTATTCTACTAGCAGCCTTTAGATGAAGATGTAGAACTCTCAGCTCTTCCTGCACCATGTCTGCCTGCCTGTATGCTGCCACGTTCCTGCCTTGATGATAATGGACCGAACCTCTGAACCTGTAAGCCAGCCCCAATTAAATGTTATCTTTATAAGAATTGCCTTAGTCATGGTGTCTGTTCACAACAGGAAAACCCTAAGACAAGTAGTACATTTATTATGTCTAGTGAAGTGTTTATAAAGAAATAAAGAATGCAGCCAAGGAGTCAACATTTGGAAATTTAGCTGACAGTTCTTTTTCTCTGGAAATGGAACTACCTCTGAAAGGAGTCCTCTGCGGGTCATTGGCACCCTTCTAGAACTCTCTGCCTACCTGACCTGTTACCATAGACCAGGTTGACTCCAAGAGCCAAAGAGTCATAGAAATTAACTTGTTTTGGGTGTTTGAATCTGGAAGCACCAGAGCCATTCCAATAATATTGGAATAATTCCTTCATATAGCTTTAACTAGATTCTAATTCTTGGTTTACTGCTATAAAAACATGAACGTAAACCTTAAAATTTGTAATATTTATTCATGACCAATGTAGGATGTTAGTTTAGCATAATCATTAATTATGAAACATTAATATATTCAAATCGATGGACTCTGTATAAGGCAAATTTCTGTCTTTGCAATTTTAGACCTGAGAAAATAGATTTAAAAGAGGGAAATCTTGTCTTATATCACCGGTGAAGAAATTTCACCTCATGGTAATTTTCATCTACTGTTCTGTGCCTTTCATGAGGTAAAATGCAGCCGAAGGCCATGATAGAGGAATGGACAGAAGAAGAAAATGGAGTATGAGAAACAGGAGAGACCAGGAACCAGATATCACATATGTCCCCAGAAGCACTCACTCTCTTTAGCTGGGCCCCATCTACTGCATTCCACTACCCCCAGCAATGCCATCAAATTATGAATCTATTGATAGGCTAACCCACTGGCAATGCCAGAGTCCTTGTGATCTCCCTGAGCCCCCTGGCAACAGTGCTGCTCTATAGAGGAAGTGTTAGGTAGACATTGCACATCTACACAATAACATGCTTTATGTGCAGTTGTTAAAAAAAAAAAGTGGTTCTGCATCTAAACCTGTTTTATCTCTGATATCACTTATGAGTGTAATCATTAAATTGTAACTTGAAAAATTCTTCAAACCTTGGGAAATGTAGGGCAAAATATAATGTGTCCAGTAACATTTAAAATTAGTAGATATAGTTATTTCCATGATATAAAAAAGCACTGCCTTTTAGTGTTTTATTACTTATGTTATAAAAGCTGCCATTCTGTTATAGCAGACATTTGCGTATTATTTGCAGTTGAGATATGTGAAATGAGGGCCAAGTATATCCATGACTTTCTTGGGCAATATGAATGTTTTTCTTTATATTCACAAATTATTGGGGGGTGGAATGTCTGCTTCCCTGATGTTATTTGTAGTGGCTTTCATATTATGAATGATACAAAATAAGAAATGAAAATAGAAAAACATATGAAATATACATCTAGAAATGAAGAAATTAAATTTCTACTCAGTCTAGAAATAGGTTCAGTTCCTATAAATAAATATAGAACTCATAGAAGAATTCTAGTGACGATTCCCCATCAGGAAGTTTGGGAGAAGCAATAACAAAGACAGCCTTCAAAGCAACAAGAAGGATGTAAGAGTTGTTCATCTTTGAATTGCATACCAATTTCCATTTAATGTGATTTTAAATGTAGTGATGAATGTGACCCAAAAACTTTAGTTATAAGACACTTCTAATTTGATGTTTATGTTAATAGTAAAAAGCATATTACATTATATTCAAAAGATTTTCTTCCGAGTTTCCTACTGGATGTAATTTAATACCACAAGGGTGTACATAGCATCAGCAACATTTGCATATATGCTACAGAGGCTTCTCTCCCAACAGGAAGTACAAGTATCAAAAAAGGTGATTTATCAGCTTGGTCAACACTACAGGGTCTGTGTAGCCCAACGTGGGCACCTGGATTCTGGAAAGGCTGAGAACTTTGTAGCTGTTCTGCCTGCAAGGATGGATACCTTAGTGTTCTCACTCTGATGCCCAATCTGGACGATTTCTGGTATTCAGTCCACAGTGAAAGGCTGAATGAAGAAGCTGATGAAGTTAGGTGTCTCTGCAGTCCCAATAATGGCTGAAAGTTTGAAGATTCCGGAGAGTCTCTTGTATTAAGTCCATAGTAAAGGACTGTAGTATATTTTATTGTATTATATGAAATATACAAGTAATTATATATAGCTAATACATTATTATATGTTTATTATATGATATAAGATCAGCGAAGGGCGGCAGCAGCTTCAGTAATAGACATGCATGTTCAGAAAAGGAAGGTAGGTTGGCAACATTGCTTGTCCCTCAGACCTCTTCATATTTGGCTCACCCTCTATGAAAAGCAGTCTTCCCTTAATCTTTCTGTAAGTGACCTCCAAGATTCACTCAGACTGCTAGATTAGTCTAGATCCCATCACTGGTGGGTTAGCCATCAGTATCAGGAACAAAGGAATACAGCAATCATGCTTTGTTCTCTCTCCCTCCTTAACTGTAATAAGTGGAGAATTTAGGAAGTGCCCTTGATAGAGTAGACTCTAAACCTCATGGTACCTACCTCATGATAGGTACTCACAGGCATTCCTGTTGGACCAGTTTTAGACCGCAGGTCTCAATATTTATTCATGTGGGTGGAAAAGGCAGAGGGCAGTTGCCTCTGAAACAAAGATTTCTGTAGATTTTCAGGGGAGCCTTCAATTGCTTTAGTTCTTAAAAGATGAGGGAATGTCTTATAAGGTTTGTTTTTCTATTTTTCTTTTTTCCTCATAAATGTGTAGTTTTCATTTATATTTAGCCAACTGAGGGGCTTTTCATTATCAGTAATTACAACTGTAGTTAAAATAGTCACAGGGAGCAGAGCACTTGCTTTGTATTGGCACTTGTAATTTGACATTTGCTTGCAGCCACTATAAGCTTCTTTAACATTTTATGCCTCTTAAATCTACAATGGATTGACATTTTTGTTCTTCATACTGCTCACTACTAACCTCCTGAGCAGTCCTCCTAAAGATGAGATTAATTTTTGATCTTCCAAAAGAATCAGTATTTTCATTGGTCTTTTTGCTGTTGTTGTTAAATTGTATAGCTTCTAGGTCAGTACTTGCTTGACTTCTCCATTCTGTAATTCCTCAAGTCTGTGGTATCATCAGCAAGTCCTGGGAATAACCAAGAGCAATGATAGGATTTCAGTGTCTTTGGGCACTTATTGATCAACTACTCCAAAATATGTTACTCATTTCTGGCCTTGGGCTTTTATTTGTTAGCCTCTGTGTTTAGTAGTCACATTATTATCGTTATCTAAAAGTTAATTAGTTTCTAAGAACTTTAGTGTTTTCGAGCATCCAGGATTTTCCTGGTTTCTCTGAGATTCCGAGTTCATTAATTTTGGTTATCCATTTCTGTTTTTCCATAAGAGTTGTGATGTTGTCACGTAGACACTAGAGTGCACTAAACACACTTATGCAAGTTCCTCTGCTATGTGCTCTCTGTGGTGTGTGCGTTATGTCCATAATGCGAATCATCTTAGTGAATACATTTTTTAAAAATTTTCACTCATTATTTATTTGATGCTCATTCATCTTACTCTTGTGTTACTTGACCTCTGAGGAGATAGTAGTTTTTAACTTGCTTCTCCCATTCTTTGGGTCACTTTGGTTTCCAAAATAATTTTTTTTGTATTCGCTTCTGTAACGCTACATCCTTTGGGCCTGCATGCTGATTTAAGGAAATAGTAACATAAAGCTGGCAATAAGTACTGTGCACTTACGGAAGACTAGTCAGATGTAACTGATAGGCTTTGTGCTCTCTCGTTTGCCCAGAAAGCTTACCATTAGACAGCAGCCCAATTAAATAGTAAGTATGTGCCATTTAGCACCAAGACCCAAAGTATCTGCCTGTCTTTTTAAGGGTTTTGTTTAGTTTTGTTGTGGCCTGAATGTGAAGTGTCCTGTAGGCCCATGTCTCTGAACATGTCATCTTCAGCAGGGGACAGACCTGAGGTGGAGTCTGGCTGGAAGAGGGGGCCATTGGCTCTAACACGTCTTAGTCATGCTCCAGTTCCTGTTTCTCTCTGTCCTGATTGTGGATGCAGTATGCCCATCTGGCTTGCTTTTGGGCTACCATGCCTATCCCACCACAATGGCTGTATCCCCTCGAACCGTAAGCCAGATTAAACTCTACCTTCATTGCCTTGGTCAGAGCAGCAAAAAAAGTACCTAATAAACATTTCTGTAAGCATTACGACTATGTAATTTATTAGCTTGTTTATCTGAGAGAAATGGTTATCTACTGATAATTCTGTTTAAGGTAGAGTATATGTTCAATTGACTTTCTTATCTTAGACCTACATTAAATTGTTTTCCAAATTATTGATTTCATGAGTTTTGATTGCCAGAGTTCTCTGTATAAGACAGACTTCCTTCTTAGAGTATAGCCTGATTCTTTCTCTTCCCATGTCAATCCTTCTTTACCTCCCTCACAAAGTAAACCCAGTGACGACTGCCTTGCTATTAATAACATCCACTTTTGTATGGATCATTTAGTATGCAGTGGACTGTGCTTGATAGTAACAAGATGCGTTATTTCTCTCAATGGCTTCATATCTTACTAAAATTGCTGAAAACAAATCAGATAAAAAGGCATCTTAAGTATTTGAGAGTGCATGTGTCAAAATGAATGTAATAGCTTATGGTTGCTGCCTCCGTGGTGGTCTCTTTGTACCCAAGAGCTGCAGATGTCATTTAAGAGGATGTTGCATACCACCCTGACGTCTGTAATCAGGTCTCAATTATTTATTAAGTTATCAAGCAAGGGAAATTGTACACATTTTTTTTGTGTGTTTTTCTGAAGGGGTAAAGTTTTCCAGATTCTTGAAAAACTATTTGGGGAGGAGAAGCATCCAGTTCCAAATACTTTGATTTGGGATAAGCAGAGTTGGTATGAAACACAAAATATTTTATGTCTGACCTCCAGTCAGGACTTTCATCATAGCCCTAGGTGTCTGGAGCTCTCCAGAGTGGAAAGGAGTAGAGAAAGTGCAGGATTCCTTCTTTTGTTCTAAGGTTTTAGGCAGCAGACAGTAGAGGGAGGGACTGTGTCAGGAGGGAAGGAGGGACAGTGGAAGGAGACTGATGCGTGCTGGATGCCAGCGTCATCCTGAGCCTAAGCCGGAACATCCCAGAAATGACAGGAGCAGAGTTTATCTTGATTTGCAGCTCTCCCATATGGGAATCTCTTTTGCACTCTCTCTGACAGATGGCTGCTCAGCCTCTTCCTAAATAGTCTAAATATTTTCAGTGATGGGAAACTCATTCCTTTGTAAATTGTCTTTTCCATTTCAGCAAGTTTGAATTAGACTGTAAATGGTATTTATTAACTTTGGTTATTGAAGCCTGACTATTTAGATCATCTTTTTAAAATTGTTTTTGTTCATTTTAGGCTAAAAGAGAGAAATTGTTCCTGTGATTATTTAAGCCTTTGTCACTCTATGTAACTTTCTGGTAGTTCCTAAATTTCATTGTTTCTTAACAAAACAAAACAGAAAATCCCCATCTCCATTTTAAAAATCAAAGTATAGCATACATATTAAAGTATGTAGCTCATAAGTGTGTGTGTGAATTGCTGCATTTCATAAACAAATGAAGCAAGCCCTGGCCATGACCCTGAATAAGAATGCAGATGTCACTGACAGCAAACAGTCCCACATATGCCCCTTCAGTCACAGCTGTCCCTCTCTCCCAGGAGTCACAGCTCTTGCTCTGCCAAGATTGCCATTCTGCGCAGTCATTCTCAAGCTACTGTAACTATAAATCCAGCAGCCCTTTCCAAAGACTCTGACCAATTGTTCTGTTTGTAAGAATCACCATGTTACTGAATGCATATGTGGTGTGTATTGTGTCATTTGTTGAAGGATTTTTGGTTTGTTTTTGTTTTCTTTTCTTCATGATGATGAATAGAAAAATGGAATCTTAACATAACTCATTTTTTTTCTCTTTATGGCTAGAACGTTTTCTATCCCACCTAAGGCACATTTGCTGTCTTAGATCACATATGTGCTCCTTTCATGCCATACTTACCATTGGGATGTATTTACCTGAGATGGCTCAGGTAATATATAGTATGAAACAGGAATCATGGCAAACCAAGAAATTGCACATCTCTCGGCAAGATGTCAGACAGGTATAGATATATGAAATTGGATTTCAAAATAGAAAGTATAGGTAGCAGTTGAAACATAAGTTTCTAGTGTATACGGTCTACTTAACCCTGTGCGTTTGCATGTTTAAATGTGGCGATAGAGAGAGGAGAATAATTCTGATTAAAATCAGCAGTACTTGGTTATGTCATTCCAAACTAGACTTGGTACTTTGTGGCTCGTTTATGTATATATATATATATATATATATATATTTTGGTTTTTTTCGAGACAGGGTTTCTCTGAGTAGCCCTGGCTGTCCTGGAACTCACTTTATAGACCAGGCTGGCCTCGAACTCAGAAATCTGCCTGCCTCTGCCTCCCAAGTGCTGGGATTAAAGGCGTGCGCCACCACTGCCCAGCCAGCCACGCTCATATATTCTACAATGTAGTGTTATTGAATAGAATGTGTTATACTTTCTAATAATCTAGATAGATTTCAAATAGTAATTGTGATTGTAGTCATTGTTTATATTACATTATGCTACACTATAATTAAAGTGTAATTTGAATTAAGAATTATAGTAAACTAGACTCTATACGAATGATTACAAAGCCATGTTATTTTTTTTCTGGTCCAATGGAATTAATTTGAAAGTTAGAATTTACATTTGTCTCTAGCTGTGCACTTAATGCCAGAAAGTTTGATAAGCCCTGATGGTCAGGGATGAATATTCTAGAGTTATCTCTCTCAGCATCCCTCTTCAGAGTCTTGAGATGGGTTTAGATTCTTGTCAGAGAAATTTACCTCCAGAATAGATTTGTTTTACCTCTGTGTAACAGACTATCCAAAGGACAGTGTGGTGTATGTTCAAATGTCATGCCTTGGCCTTGAGCCATTTCTACTGTGAGAGAACAAAAGATTTATGAAGAGTAGCATTCATAGACAAATCTAAAAGAAAACAACCAAAAAAATCCAACCTAGACATGCAATTCCAACTCCAATTACATATTGTTTCAAGGGGCTACTTTAGATGTTATGATACAAATTATGGATCTCTGTCCTCACTTGCTCTATCTGTCTTTAGACCAGTCCTTTATATTTCCATTGAATACATAGTTCATTACTTTGTGCATTACTTATTTCCAGTTTAGATCTTGGGATTATGTTCTTCCTTATGACACCTGTGGGTCATCCCAGGATGCTTGCTCAATTTCTCACCAGCGGTGCTACTACTTGGATCTTTATTATGTAGTTTACACTCCCATCCTATGGACCAACATTTGTTTGCCTTTTTCTTTGATATACTGGTGGGAATAGGAGACCAGAACATGGAGTCTTACTGAACCTAAACCATGCTGTTTGTTAACCAAAGGCTCTTGAAAATAATCTCCATTCATTATAGGTAATCTGTGTGCATTTTTAAATTGTCTACAAAGTTTGAGATAAAGTTTGGAGATAATAAATTTAAAAACATATTAACACCAAGTACATATTCAAAACTCTCTTAGTTGTACTTGGTGATTGTGTTATTGCGAATTCCATATAAAATGAGGCCCTAGTCGTCTTCATCTTGCAGGGGACTACTGTTAAATCCTCAGGAAATCTTTCAAGTCTCAAACTTGTTTTTTGGGTGCAAGGGTTCATTTATTCCTCAAGCAC
Source organism: Mastomys natalensis (assembly GCA_021653895.1). NCBI lineage: Eukaryota > Metazoa > Chordata > Mammalia > Rodentia > Muridae > Mastomys > Mastomys natalensis. The sequence goes on from JAJTUV010000143.1 coordinate 469,751, forward strand.
TACCAATAGTGTTTTTATAAGGCATGTGACCAAGTCATAATATGTGCTTTAAGCGATGAAGTAATGAGAGTTGTTGACTATCAGTAGGAAACTTGGATGCTATACAGTTGATTTTGGGATATGAGAAAAGGAAAAAAACCAAAAAGCTGAAGCCCACTAGATCTCAAAGGGAAAACTTAAAAACCCATGAATAATAAACAGAGGAAATATTTTTAAAAGGCAAGGTGTCAAATACCTATGACATCAGTTTAATATATATGATCCACACTTATATATAGCACATTACCAACTGTTGAAGTGACCTTGGCCACTGAATGAGGGCAATAGTTTTGAAAGACTGAGTTGTACTGAAGCAGTTGCTGAAATAGAGTAGGCACAGATATGCTTTCCTTCCATTGGGTATACAGAAATTTCCCCCACCTGTTTATTTTTCCTTAAACAAACATATTATCTGATAGAACCATTCCAAAGAAAATGTTCTCTCCCTACACATGAATGAAACCCCGTCTTACCACCCCTTCGCTAAGTCCTCGAGATTCTGATGTAGCTTGGGCTCTTATATCACAGCAAGTCACTCTTGGAACCACTTCAATGAGTGCCCAGAATTCTATTCAAACATCTAACCAGCTTCTGTTTAAGGCTGCTTTCTTCATTGACAGTGGAGGTTTATTTCCACATGCAAGTAGCGTATAATACAGATGGGGATCCCTGTGCTGTGATGAAGTTATATGAAAAATGAGCCACAGTCTTAAAGTTATTGTTAGGTACACAAAATGGCAAACTTAAAAAATGTTTCAGCAAATCTTGTATCACGACCCTCATGAAAATTCTTTCCTACTGTGTTTTTTTCTGGAAATTAGATACAGACTTATGCTATGCTACAGATCATAGGCCTTGCAGTTATATCTCAGATTCATGGTTGAACTATGGTACTAGTGAGAAGACTTGAGGGCAAGCCTCAGTTCTGTGTTTCAGTTGTGGGGTGACAGCCACTCAGTGACCTGTAGGATACCTTAAACAATTCAAGGTGATGTGCATAGTGTGGTGTCTGTATTTACAAATATTAGACAATAGGACAGTCTAGATTTTTATATGAAATCGTAATTTCCCCAAGACAAACTAGATGAACTTTCAAAATATTGTTACTTTTAGTTTATAGCTGATGAAGTTGAGGTTCAACACATGTGCTACAGCCTTCTTCCTATCCTAACCATCCTCGTCGTAAAATTGGAGTGAATATAATTTTAATCTTATCGTCTAATTACTTGACATTATTAAAAAATTGAGCTTCTGTGATGTACTTTTGTCTAAATGTTGAATATAACTGATTTACATATTTAAATTTTTTCCTTGTATAACAAACTGTCCTTGAACACACATGCCATGTGTTTATGCATGCCTTCTCATGGCTCTAACTTAAATTTGCATTCAAATGAAAAATATTCCAAAGTTAAATCAGATGAGAACATGATCTTATTCTGAAACAGATAAAGCTACACTGGACAAATGGTGAAGAAACAAAAGACATGTTAGAAAACACTCATGGTTTCAAGACTCCCTTATTTGTTAATAACTAATGTTTGCTCATTGTAATCTAATCATAGATTAAGTAGTTTTTGCATTTTCAAAAAAATGATTGTGTGTATATAATTTAAGAGCATGGACACTGTCGATAGGACTAAAGGGCAGCCTACAGAGTGGGAAGAGCTTCACTAACTTCACATCTAATAAGACAGCTAATTTCTAAAACATATAAAGAACTTGAGAAACTAGACATCAATAAGGCGAATCCAATACAAAATGTTGTCCAAATCTAAACAGAGATTCTCAACAGAGGAATCTCAAATGGCTGAGAATAACTTAAAGAAATGTTTAACATCCTTAGTTATCAAGGAAATGAAAATCACCATGATTGAGATTCCATCTTACACCAGTGAGAATGGCTAAGATCAAACCCACAAGTGATAGCTCATGCTGGCAAGGATGGAGAGGAAGTAGAACACTCTTCCATTGCTGGTATGAATGTAAACTTTACACCACTTTGGAAATCAATATGGTAATTTCTCAGAAAATTAGGAATTGTTCTACCTCAAGACCCAGCTGTATCACTCCTGGACTTCACCACAGCACAGGGATAACTTGCTTAACAATGTTCATAGTAGCTTTATTCACAGAGACTCGAAACTGGAAACAATCTAGATGTCCCTCAACCAAAGAACGGATAAAGAAACGGTGGGACATTTACACAATGGAGTATTACTCAGCTATTAAAGAATAACATCATGAAATTTGCAGACAAATAAATAGAACTAGAAAAATATCATTCGGTGTGAGGTAACCCAGGCCCACAAAGACAAACATAGTAAGTTTCACTTATAAGGGATATTATCTGGAAAGTATATTCATGTTATAATCTCACAGACACAGAGAGGCTAATTAACAAAGACGGCTCAAGAGGGAACACATGAATTTCCCTGGAAAGGAGAACTAGATTAGATATTGTAGGTGAACTGCTGGCAGGTGGGGACAACAGGAAAGATTAAGTAGGAGAAAGATGGAGGGAGAGAGTACTGGGAGAGACAATAGAGTTAGGGGGCATCTCTGGGATGTGTTTTAATAAGTATTTAATCCAAACCAGTAGTCTCTACCCTGCCTTTGATTATTCAGTTCCTGGATAAAAGACATATACAACCTTTATATTTATAATAAACCTTATTAGCTTTATTAGCACTAATGCTGGGGAAATATGTATCTTCTATGCTATTTTAATATTTCCTATCTATAACCCAAAGTTATTATTTACTACGTTTCATCTGGGCAGCTCTTAACTCCAATTGGCCAGCACTCATGGCCATGGTTTCTTGACTCTTAATGCATGGCATCTTTTGGAAGCCTAAGCCCCACCTATGTCTCTTTGCCCCAGCTGTTGATTGTAGGCATCTTTATGCACCAATCAGGGATAACTTGGAATCAAGATTACATAGCATCATTCGTGTATATTATGTCACTTGGGCACATGCAGACTTTCTCATCCCTGAAGACAACTAGGCCTTGGGGGATAATATTTAGCACTGCAGTTCAATCAAAAGACCAAAGCTCGACAGGGTTGAGCTAGAAACTTGAGTCCTAGGAAACTCCTAGGAATCTAAGAGGATGATCCCAGCTAAGACTCCTAGTGAAGGGGAGTATGGAACCTAAACTGACTATCTCTTGTAACAGGCAAGACTTTTAGTGGAGGGATTGGGCCACCAACCCTGTAAAATTAATTATTTTTATGTAAGTGTAACTAGACAATCAATCTGCCTTCTCTATTTCTTTACCTTTGCTAGTGTCGAATAACCACACAGAAAAACTAAGCTTTATTTCAAGTTGCACCTCAGTCGCTCAACAGTTAAATAATCTATCTTAACTTCTATGCTAATCTGGCTACTTGCCAGCCCCATCCCATGATATTTGAATATTGTTATTTTCTTTCTGAACCCTCCCCTCCTCATGCCAATCTGAATCTCTCCCCTTTCCTCCTCCTGACTGACTAAAGCTTCTGCCCTATTTTTCTTTTGCCCAGCCATTGGGTGATCAAATGGTTACAGAAAAAAATGTTCATTTAATAAGGGAACACGAAAAGAAAATTTTCTATTGACCTCAGATTTAGGGATTGTGAAACCTGAATTTTTCTTGTTAAAGCCATTATCCTCAGTGTAATCAGAATTATTTCCTCCAAGTGTTTGCCTGAGTGGACCTAAAGTGATGGTTTAGCTGTTAAGAGCACAACCTTTCCAGAAGAGCTGCATACAGTTCCCATCATTTACTAGGTCGCTCAAAAGTGTAATTCTAGTTCCAGGGACTCCAGTGTTTTCATCTGGTCTCCTCAAACAGTAGACATGCACCACGCTGCAGAGATGTGTATGCAGGCAAACATGGACACTCATTCAAGACAAAGAAGCAGGACGGGAGAAGGAGAGAGAGATTTCCCTAAGAAAGTAATATAAATATAAAAATGATGGCAGTGACAATGTTGAAGGCAGTCACGGTGGCAGTGGTGGTAGTGGTGGCAATGATGATAAAAGTTCATATTTGAAAAGAAAAAACAGGATTTTATGGGAAGAAAATAACATTTAGTTATCAAAAAATGTGATGAGGAACTGAAAGGGTTTATAGAAAATCATAAAGTTGGAGGACAAAGAATGCAAACTACTGAACCACTGTCCGATACTCCATACTCAGCACTAGTTTGGCCAACTGGCTCTAAAAAAAAAAAAAAAACTGAATGTGCCCTTAACTTAATATATGACCTCAAGGAACCATGGGAAACAGTTTAGTGTTCCACTCTCTTGTCACATTTTGACTTATGGCACCAAGCCATGCCAGTTGAAACTGAAGATGTCATTTATGAAATCCTAGAACAGGAATTGGTTTATCTACCTTCCAAAGTATAGCCTTGTTATAGGCCAAAGAAAAGCTTTCTCTTATGCACAGTATCTAGATAGTAGCATGAGTGGATATGGTGCCTGGGCAGGTGGCTCACATTAGGTTCATGTAGGCATATATAAAGATGCAAGACTTAGAGGCACAATTCATTCATTAGGGTCAGAACTAGAGAGCAAAGATGAGACCAGTGCGTGTCAACGTGACTGCACAGGCAACTGTGGAGCACTCAGACACTGATTGTGCCCACATCATGTTGCACATTACAAAGGAAGCCATTCTTGCTGTTCATGACCTTGGCTTAAATCCTTGTCCTATAGGTCAGTTTAATAACAGAAGGAAACTTCTATCATCAGAATGATGAAAAAGAGAATAAAGTAGAGGAGAATTTGGAACTGAGTAAATGTTGTCAAATTCGGGAAAAAGTGAGACTGAGATCATTTTACATTGGGCATGATCACATGTTTTGGCACAAATGAAAAAGGCTCACAGGTAAGTTACTTTCTGTTACAGAGAAAATGTTGAATCTATTTTTCATACCAAAGTTACATACAATACCCACCTCAGCTAAAAGAGAAATGACTGCCATTGTACTTGAGGTTGCATTAAAATAGTTCTCTCATACATGGGAGAGCGGGGCGCATGGTGCTTTCCATGGAGGAGATGCTTCCATGCAGATATGTTTTTTTTTTCCTCAAGCATTTCCCTTTCAACCAGATGCAAAATATGAATGTCTGCAACTTCATTTTCCAAAAGCAAAAGTAGCCTAATGAGAGGAGACGGAAAATGCCAAAAATGATTTTCCTAAAGTATTTTCGCAATAATCATTTTTCCTTAAACATAAAAGAAATTACACTCATACATCTTGCTCTGACTACAGACTGGAAAACTGAAAGTGTAGATTATACAGCCAAGAGGAAATGGTTACGATGTGATCCCTCTGACTTTCCTGCATCTTTTCGAAGAAAAAAAAAAAACCAGAAACTGATGTCAGGAATGTGTTTGTGAAAATGAGTTTTTAGCTTGTGGCATTTTCTATGAGTCTAACCATAATCTGAAGATAAAATTTAAAGGAAGACATGTATTTGAAAATAAAATAGTTTGTATGTCATTTACTTAGTAATACTATTTTGTCAGCCTCTTTCTTGCTTTAGATCTATTTTTTAGGAACTAATACAAAGAATATTAGAATCCTTTGCCTTGATTTACCTAGTTTTGCTTATCATTTTAACAATACTTTAAATTGACTATTAAAATGTATTATTTGTGTGCTGTGTGTGAGTGTAGGTGTACATGTGCATGTGTGCGCATGTGCATGTGTGCTTGCCCATGCATGTATACTTGGCTCTCGGAGATGTACATCGTGCATTTTTCTCTATCATTGTCCACTTTGTTTTGTGAGACAACATTTCTCATTGAACCAGGAACTTATTGATTCTCCTAGACTGACTGGCAAGCAAGACACCCTTGACTTCTTGTCTGTGACCCATAGATCTGAGCTTATCAATGTATACATCTATACTCATTCCCATTTTTTTTAATGTGTAGAACCAGAGACTCATAGATTCCACAGCCAGCATTTCACCTTCTGAGTCATCTCTTCAGCCCTCCCGACTTCAGTATTCTCAGGAGGGTTTTGTACTCTGTCTGCGAGGACTCAATGAGGTTCCTAGCTATTCTAGCAAGTGTGTCAATGAATGAATGAGTGACTGAGTGAATGAATGTATGGGTTAGACAACAATAAATCTTAATAACAGCTGTAAATGTTCCAAGTGGGAGTCGTATTTTTCAGTCACATTGCCTCACTCTGTGACTAATGGCATCTCATCAATCACTCCAGAAACATTCTCTGTCCAAAGACAAGTAGTCACCACTGCAGTGATAAACATAAGTAATCACACTGATACACAAGTCCAATCTGTCTGGAAATTTAATTAAAAATACAAATTTAGAAGGCCTTTTCCAAATTTTACCTAATTGATTAAACTGTGTACAAGTATCTACAGTTGCTTTTTCTATGTAACAATATATTGTTCAAATAAATCTGCCTCAGTCTTTTCAAAGGCCACATAATATTTACTTATACAAGAGCAATAACTTTTTAATCATTCCACAAATTACTAATGAAAAATTCCCTTTTACTTCCATTACAGAATTTTAAAAGGGTTTACTATGTGTATTTTCCACTTGAGTGAGATTTTATGTGACTTGCAATTCTAGTGGATTTCACTTAATTTATGATAATTCTTGAATAATTTTTTAAAGTATTGTTTGGAATTTCAGTACTTGGTACATAGAAGGCATGGAGTTTAAGAACAGAAGGGAATAAAGTCAGGCTAGGTTTTAGAGAAAAGTAATGGAAGACTAAAGCCACTTATAAATGTCATTTCCACCTGTTTTCTTTTGTGTCTTTGGAAATCAGTTTAGATTTTACTTCCTAGCAGTAATGTTAAAAATAGTATATTAATTATTTTTATGGAGTATCCCTATGATATCATAAATTATCAATCACATTAGAAATGCTTTTACAATTCATATAGACAATAGAAAAGCATTTAAAGGTCTGTCTTGTTATTTGATGTATTATTTCTGCAGGAAAATGTCCAGACACTCAGCATTGTTTAAAGGAAGAAGGGGCAGGTGTTGAGTTATGTATAGTCTCAGAACTAAGGAAGTTAAGGCAAAAGAACCACAACTTTGAGGTCAGCCATGGCTATGTAGTGAGACCCTGTAAAGCTATATAAAACCCTACTCCATTAGAAACTTCCTAAAATATATGGACATATAAAAGGGATTCAAATGAAGTTACCATATAGTGAGGGAGACAGTGCCCCAACTATCATCATTTGTTACCAGTTAAAACCATTTTGGGGAATTAGTTTATCTTTTTGAGTTGCTGACCAAAGTGTTCCCATAGGATCCCAAATTGCAGACTATGGTCAGCGTTACTGGTTACCTTCCACAACCTGATGGTAAGACCTAGTTTCTGATGACACTGTATACTTATTGCTCAGGACATGGAGAAATAGAGATGGATCTCAATAGGAAGCTTCCACCCTGCTGAGCAGTGTTCATATGCTGGAGGGTCCTTGGCATACTGCCAGTGAGGAAAGTGAAGCATTATTTTTACCCAGCTACAAATCCTAGAAGCTACCATAGCAACCTGCTACAAGATATACTCCTTTGATGGGAGGAGGGACAAATTAGATCAAGGTAATTTGATAAAGCCTCAAAAGATCATATTATATTACATTTTCCTAATATTATTACACATGTTCTCCCCCCCTCTCTCTTTGTGTGTGTGTGTGTGTGTGTGTGTGTGTGTGTGTGTGTCTTAAGGTTATGTCAGTTGGGCTGACATAGTACCTGGTAAGAACCAAAGACTAACAAAAACCTCTATACAAGTTACAAGAAACCTCCTTTTGAGTGGTTGGTCAGACTAGTCCAAAGTAATATAGACCTATTGCTTTTGCCTTTGGATGTCTGTCAGAGGTTGAAGATAAGCCCCTACTGCTGGAGACACTGTACACTTAGGCCTGTCTATAGTACTGTGAATTGCTAGGGAGGTTTGGAGGAAGCAATTAATAATCCTACCCAGAGGTGACACCTCCCCTATGAACCATGGTAGCATGCCATGATACCTATAAATTTATCATAGTGACACTTTCCTGATTGTGGTAACCAGCATCCTTATAAGTGGATTTAAGACCCACTAACAGAAGAGAAATAGTTTCTGGTAATAAAATTCTAGCCAACTACCCAGAGCTAGTGAGATCATGAATCTTAGTAGAGTTTCTACAAACTGTCCCTTGCCCAGGCCATATCATTTCTTAAGTATATTCTAACTCTTCTCTGTATTGCCAACGATAAGTGCAGTTGTTACCTCTCAATAAAGAAGCTTCTCTCTACAGCAGATGGAGCCATTACAGAAGGCCAACAAGAGCACATAAAGGGATCTGTGGATTGGTACATCTTGTAGATCTTGGGGATTGCAGCCCCAGTATACATCCACAAGCAAAGCTCTTGCATCTAAGTCTCAGGGAATATGGCTAAAGAGGGGAGGAGGGCAGACCAATTGTAAGAGCCAGAATATCAGGAAATCTGCTGTGTGATTACCTCTTTTAGAAATGGCTGTTTAAACAAGAGCTGAACAATGAAAATATCAATAGACATGCTAATGCAGATTGGGGGTGGTGATTTCACTGAGTCCCTTCCTAGAAAAATAACTATAAACAATATATGACTGCTCAAAGATAATAACTGGCCATTCCCAGAATGTGCCTCCTGTTTAGTTATTCAATAGGAAGTACACAGCCATGATGCCATATACACAAACAACAGAAATACACTTAGCAACTTAGCAGGATTGGGTGTGTGTATGTGTGTGTTTATGCTTTATGTGTGTGCATGTGTGCAAAATACATTAATTTTTAAGAAGATATTCCCTTTAGTGATGTATAATGTTCTAGGATTAATCAATGACTTTTGGATTGGATTTAAGGCCTGCTACATGAGATGGAACCTAACCTACTGCTGTTGATGAAGTCAGAAACTGAGACTAGCACATGAGCTCTATACTTCTATTATTCTGCTAAGGAATGGTAGTCCAATGCATCACTTGACCCTCATCTGAGAAGCTTCTTGTCATGTCTTAACACAAAGGCACACAATGTACACAAAGTGAGCAACTTTGGAGCAGCCATCCCTAAATCAGATGTCTTTATCAAACCTTTCTTCAAGACTCAAGGATCAGTGTGGAATTGGAGGAGGACAAATTGTAAGAGGCAGAGGTTGCAGGGCAGACATGTGGATTGAGAATTGCTGCTTTTACGACTTGTTTCATAATTTAATGCATCCTGGTGAGGTGAGGTGAGGTAGGAAGGAAAATTCACAGTAATGAGTTTCTAATGATAGCCAGCTTGGAAATTACACTAGAGCCACACAATAAAACAATACGAACATTCTGTGAAAAAGCTTGTCTTTATTTTGAATCTGATATAAAGCAGGTCCTGAGTAGATTTTTAACTGTTTTCATATAAGTTAATGTATTAAGATATTTTCACTAAAGATATGTTGTCTTAATTCTACAATAATTCACAGGTGTCAGACTTAAATAACTTGGAAATATGTTACAAACTTCTGGTTTTACACTTATTTTTTTTTCCATTTCACTCTCTCATTTTTATACCTGTGTCTCTTGTTTGCTTAAACACCAGAAAGCACATTCGTGAAAGAACACCTGAAATCCAAAAGAAGAAGTTGCATGTATAGGTCCATACCAATATATGTATATCGTCAGTGTGACCGACAGATATATTCTTTGTGGATAGAGGCTTCTAGAATTACCAGAGAGCGAGCTTCACTTAGACTGAAAGCAGGAGGACTCGCTAACGTATGAGTACACCTTGCGTGGATTTCCTCACTTAACTTATTGACACTAAAACAACAAGGGTCTGATGTCACTCATAGCTTGAGGTAGGAACTGACAGAAAGTTCTGCTCATGGAAAACTTTCTTCTACAAGTTAGAAAAACATTTTGGCTTCGTTCTGCACATACATTCTGCTCCAAGCCTTCTTGCTACTGTTTTCCGAATTACTCACTGGTTTGATGAATGGCAGTCACAAGCAGTGTTTTTATTGCAATGTACAGATGTTGATATTTTCCATGATTTTCTTGGAGTAAGTAGAGGGCTTTCATGTTGAAAGAATTCATTTTGGATGTATTAAAAAAAAAACAAACCTAGATTTCTACTTTTCTAAGTTCTATATGCTACTTACTTTTTTAATTCTTATTTTTTTAGAGGTTGTTTAAGGAACTTGTCTTTCTGAGTTCTGATAGAGAGCAGATGTTAACAACTGGATGGGACTAGGGAGGTTTAATGAGAAAAAAATAGAAAAATCTAGCAAGGTTGCTGAGGGTGAGACATGGGTTAAAGTATTTGGGGAGAACAATGAAGCTAATGGTGTGTGTGCAAAGAGATGAAAAAACTAGACAAAATGAAGAAAATGCCCTGTGAAGTATTTCATACATGCTGAGGATTGCTCATACTTAAATATGATTTAATTGTAGATTTAGGCATTTTAGTTTCTAAGACTATTAGATCTGGGCCTAAGACTCAGTATAAAGCGTGCAGTGTGGATAAATGCCTTTGAAAATTTTCTAAGGTCTTTAATACACATATGCATGATATTTTAACTCTGTGCTGTATTCCCAACCATAAGCTTTTAAAAAATAATGTTATATTTTCGAGTAGGACTAGTGTCTTATGCATTTTTATACAAACAAATTAACATACAACCTGAATAATTTTCACAGTATTAAAGGGCTTTTCTCTGTGCTGTTATTTAGCTAAAGAAAACTAGTAATTATATTACGATATTCATGCAAATATGTTTAAGATCTGGACACTATGCTAAAAGAAAGAAGCTCTTTAGGAGGTGGTGGGCTGTCTTGTAAAAATATTGGAAGGTTTGGTTTCTGTAATTCATTAAAGAGAAAAGATCTTTAGAGCTTTGTAAATGTCCAAGTGTGTCACAAGGATATTTGTTTCACCTGATGAGTTTTAAACAATTGAGTGTAACAAGTGCAAATACTATTTTCATTAGTTTTCCTATTCTCCAGTGCAGAAATGGAATTCACAGTATATTTAGAGTTTGCGTCTTTTCCCCATTTTTATTTGACACTTAATGAACTCCATTATTTTCTTCCTCTCTTGATTCTTTGATCCTTTCTTCCCTCTCTCCTTCCCTCCCTTCCTTCTCCCTCTCTCCTTCCTTCTTCCTTTTTTCCTTCCTTCCTTGCTTGCTTCCTTCTGCCCCTCCTGTTATGTAATCCAGTCTGGCTTAGAACTTAGAAAATTCTGCTTCTTCTGCCCACCTAAGGACCAGGATTATAGGTGTAATTACACCACACCAGCCTACAGTTTCCTTTTTACATGTCTATATATTTTTCTATTTACAACTATTTTACATGTATCTATATATTTAGTTTTCCAGTGATAACTGGCATGCCTATAAATTTGAACTTTCATATACCACATACTACTAGTTTCTGTGCTTATTTTTCTAATAGAATTTGTATGGGGAGACAAAATTTAACTAAGTAGTCCATGAATGACTCTCAAAATTATAAAATGAAGAGGTAAACCTTACAGTCTTTGGAAAAAAAATAATTGTGCTTTAGTAATTCTGTCCTTCTGCGCCCAAATCTTATGTGGGCACCATTTTATCCATAGGAATTTCTCAAGATATTTTAAATGACTACATAATGTTTATTAAGGTTTAGAGCCTTGAGGTAGTTTTATTAGTGATGCTATTCCAATTCCTCTCTGTTTCTCCTGTTTTGTTTTTTATCATATTCACAAGTTTCAAAATTTAATATAGGCCCTAATAGAAATAAATAGCCCCATGGAAGAGCACAGGAAATTATTTTATTAATTACTTTTCTGCTGCTACCAAATACCTGCGGAAACACTTAGAAGAACTAACACTTCGTTTTGCTCATGGTTTCAGAGGCTCTTACGGCAGGGAGGGCTGGCAGAGCAACATCTTTCACGTGGTGGATGGCCAGGAGTCAGACATATGGGGGTGGGTGCCAGTTTTCCTGGCTTTTCCCAGGGCAAGTTGCTGTCTTCATTCTGGATGTGTCTCCTGCTTTAGCTAATTGTCTCTGAAAACATTCTCAAGGACCCACCCAGCACTGTGCCTCCTCCATCACTAGGCAGTCTTAAATACAGCCAGGTTGACAATGCAGATTAGCTGTCAGCCTGCCTTGTGCTAATGCTCCATATTATACGATTTCTGGAGTAAATTTCAATGCATTCCTTGTGTTGAGAGACCTTCCAGATAGACTGATAAAGCAGTGAAAAGATTCATAGGAAATGAAACGGTTGGAGCTGGAGAGAGGGCTCAGTGGCTAAGAGCAACTGACTGCTTTTCCAGAGGACATGGATTCAAATTCCACCATCCATGTGGGAGCTCCCAGCCTTCTGTAAATTGAGTTCCATGGGATAGACACCTCTTCTTGCCTCCTGGGCTCTGCATGCATGCAGTGCACAGACAGACATGCTGGCAAAACACCTCCACACATAAAAATTTTTTAAAAATAATCTCAAAAGAAAAGCGTTATCTGAAACAAAAATAGTATACAAATTACTAACTATGAAGAAATAATCACATTTACTCTCTACTCCCTGTTTTACGTGCTTTTCTTACAACACTCATGTGCTAGGAATTTCCACTTACAACTGGTCATATAATTTTCTTAGGCTAAGTACCTAAACATGGTTGTATAGAATACATGTTGGTTTAGAAAGTAGAAAGAACGTTTTAAATTTTAATAAAACTGGACCAATAGCTAAAGAATCTGTTGGGATTTTGGTTTCAGGACTATAAGGTCTACAGAAGTTCTTTTCTAAATGCAAACCTGTGGTTCCTCTTCAGTGGTAATAAGACATGCTTCTGATAACCAGATCACTATCTCCGAGTTTGTTATTAGCCCAGAAACGTGCTGTCAGGCGGGTTTCATCAGTCGTGCTTCAGGTGGCCTGTAACCATGACGTCATTATCAGCTGGGGGATGGGTGGATCACACTGTTTGTGGTCTCACTAAGGTGTCCTGTCAGCTGTGCAGAAGCAAATGCCAATTGATAGGTTCCCAGCACCCTTACGAGCATGCTGTAAATCTTTGTAACTTCATGTCCATGGCAGAATGGTAAGCCACAGAGCCACGTGACTCAACTCCCTCAAGAGAATCATGTGATTCCTGTCAGGCATTTCTTCCCTCATTCCTCAGCTGGAACTTTCATCTCCTTTTAAAGTCATGGCCTTTCAAGCAGGGGTGAAATTACACCTGTCAGTAATAAATATTCTCAGTGCTCTCTGTCATTCCGTCATTTCACAAAAAGAAATTAAAAAGAACTAGATAGTCTGTTCCATACGCAGTGAGCAACAGTTTTCGCTTCTCTTGTATGGTACTTTTCAATGCCTTCTGTCTCTATAACTGTGAAGACTTTTGAACTATTCAGTAAAGGTGGGAACATATGGGAATGATGGGAAAATCAGCTTCCATGTGAGGGACCCATTACATTTAATAACTGCATAAGATTTACTTGACCAGAGATTTAACACTATACACAATCTACAACAGGAATCTACACATGCCCTGCCCTTTAGCATACTTGTTCTGTTTATTTTTTCTGTGTTACAGTCTAGTAACTTCATGGTTGCCCATAATGCCATACACCTGTGCAGCCACTATTTTATTTACATAGAGAACAAAGTTAAAGTTTTATCAAATCCAGGCCACACCTGGGTCAGGACATTAGTAGGAAGGTTAGTTCAAGTCAAAATTACAACTTTTTTTTTTTTTTTGGACTGGTACTTAAACACTATTAAGCATATTCTCTTTGAATGTTTTGAGGACTTGCTATGGTGAGCCCCCAAAATAAACAACAGGAAGGCAGCTGGAAGACCTAATGCATCATGTGTTGCTAGTGCCCCTCAGCTGGGTATGGCTTGCCCAGGAAAGAAGAGTGAATTTCACCTTTACTGCCCATACTAGCCATCATCCCAAGGGAAGATTCCCTAATTACAAATATATTTAGGTTGATGCATCTAACTTTTAGGGCACACACTTGATCACTGTTCCACAACAGAACTAAATGAGTCAATGAAAACTTCAAACTCACTCATGACAGTTATGTTCTGAAAAGTCTGGGCTGAGGTCTTCTGTAGGTGCATCAAGTGCTCCTGACCACAGAGCCACTCACACCGTCCATACCATTTCCCTTCCGATCTTCCCAGTTAACTGAAAGGCAGAGCCTAAACCTTCATCAGCTAGATAGACTAGCTCAATTTGTTACAGGAGTCACCTCCAGAGAATAAATTCCAAATTTGTAATAAGCTTATTAGAGAATTAAAAAATTTGTAACTTAGAAATTGTGTCCTATGATTATAGTTTGATGAGGAAAAAAATCAATTGTCTTTATTTCAGTTCAATTCATATATGGGGCTAAAATGGATTATTATTGTGTAATATTGTTTTGCAAAATCTATATCAGTTTGAGAAATGAATTATATTTATTCTGGTTTGTTTTTAGTATAGAATAGACTTTATTCAGGGAGATGAGTTGAGAGAAAGGCAGGAGAGAAGAGAAGAGAGAGAGAGAGAGAGAGAGAGAGAGAGAGAGAGAGAAACAGCGACAGCTCTGGCCTGAATCCAGACCAGAATGAACATTCACTTACACACACACACACACACACACACACACACACACACATATATATATATATATATATATATATATATATATATATATATATAAACTCACCTTATCTAACACATCATGAGCCTAACTTACCCATTCTTCATTCCTCCTCTAAAGCCAGCTCACATATGTAATGCCAGTCTGAAGGTAAAGCACATGTCCTCATCGCCAAAATTTCCACTTAAAAAAAAAAAAAAACCTTTTAAGTGAGTTTGTTCTATGACCACTTCATGCACATATACTGTTATTATACATTATATTCTGTGTATTAAATTATAACATCTACACCACATGTCATCCTACCCTCTGTTGCCCTCATGCCTCACAAGTCCCCTTCCCCTTCATGACAATTGCTGTTGTCATGGTTTTATTATTTTCTTGAGACCCTCTAAGCCTAACCAGGATCATCCATGAAACCATGGTTTTGGAACTATCCACTGGAGACTGGTGGGCTCCTCCGTGCTGTGTGGGATTTTAGTTTTGATGGTCTATAGATGTGCCTATATTCCAGAAGAACAGGGCTTTGAGAAATGCGGTCCCATCACCCATACTAAAATCATGTAGGCTGCTTATGGAGACTAAACTCTGAAGTCTGGAATTGGGGCTCAGGTTTGGTTAAGTGTGGGAGCCACCTTTCCCTCAGACATCATTGTTCTTTACACATTAAGAGGACCATACTCTGCAGCTGGCTGCATTTCACAGTTAAGCCATCGAGGCTACAGGTAGTGCTTGGACAAACCATGCATGGTTGGAGAGACAAATATTGGCAAAGCTTACTTCTTTCCTCAATTTGTAACTCCCATGACTCTACCCTGTTCATCCTTCTCCCTTTGGCATAGAAATACAGGCAGGAACACATCTGATCCATTTTCTTTAGTGTGTCTTATAGATCACTGTTGGTGTTTAATAGCTGGAATTGGGCTTTGTTATTCAAAGCTGTCGTTTGTACACTTCTACTGTTTATATTAAAGAACATTTGTATTTCATTTCCCCTCAATTTCTATGTGATAAATCCCTGTCTTTGTGTTAAATTTCCTCCCACAGAAGGTTGACATTGACTGTTACAGAAAATGGGTTATACTTTCAATGCTACTGCGAAGATTGTAATTAAAATTAGCTGTAGCCAACAATTTACGTTTAAAGGAATGATTGAAAACAAAAAGAACTGTTATTCCTGAAAGACTGTCCCGGGAGGGGCATTTCTGTGAGTAATTTCGGGAGATACCCGAGTACACTGTATTTAATAGAGATGACAGACAGCCCACGCCTGTAGCAGAGCAGATACTGGGAATGACAGAACTGCTGTTGCAAAGGAGCCCTTGATCTAGTGCACATCACAGATACTGTGATTAAGGAAGATGGTTCTGATTTGATGTGAGCTATGGAGAAGAACCATGACCAAGTAAGGTGATGGAGAAGTAACATGTGTTATGAATGTTCTGGAAGGCTGGCTGTCTCATGGAAGGCAGGGGAGGCAACGCTGATGTAATTTAGGTGACGTTTTTGATTTGTCCCCATTTTCCATAGTATTTCCCTTCCGCCCCTTCACTCTCCTCCTTCCCCTTTATCGAAAGATTAAATACTAACAACTGCTGGTAATGTGCCTCCTACTGAATGTGGTTACAAGTCTTGAGTTTCAAAGAGTTGCTTCAAGTTTTTTTAAATGTTGTGAAAACATTGCTTACAAGTGCTGTTAAAACACTGTTTGAAGTTGAAATGTTTTGAAACAGTATCTGATCAGAAGGCCAAAATGGGATGTTAATGTCAACATGTGGAAGATACCTTTGGATACATATGTACCAAAGCATTGTAAATGAGCTTGGTTCATTATAGCCCCAAGTCTCCCTTTTACTAGTTGTTATATTGGAAGGTTAACTGCTAGGGCTGGGGGCATGGCTCAGTCCTTCAAGTGCCTGCAGTACAAGTGTGTTAACCTGACTTCTGATCTCCAGCTTCCTGGAAAAGCTGAGTGGAGAGGCACATGTTTGTAATACCAGTACTGAGAGTGGGGAACAGAGACAGGGGAGTCTTCAAAACAAGTAAGCCAGACAGTTTAGCCAATCTGTGAGTTCTAGGCTCTATGAGAGGCACAGTCTCAAGTCAGCTGGAGTTCCACTGGGCTGACTCAGCAGACAAAAGTTGCTTGTGGCTAAGTCTTATGATCTGAGTTCAGTCCCCAGACCCCTGACTATTCAAAGTCAAAACTGACTCTCACGAGTTGCCCTCTGAATTCCATGGAACCGTGGCTTGCTCTGCCCTCCCATAACATCACAAAATAAATAAGGGCAAGTTAAAAAAAATGTGGAGAGCAATAGAAGACACTTGATACTGACCTTTGGCCTCCACACACACACACACCTCTTTGCACACGTATAGATACACAAACACACATGTACACTGCAAAAATACATAGATGTCTACCTGCTAATTATATTTTAAATATCACATCATATTACAAATTTTTATCAGTGATAAAGTGCATTAAGTTTTATGCATACTTTAGTAGCATTCTTTCTTGATAAACTGTATTTTTATTGCATTAATTCTGTCTTGTTCTTTTTGCAGCCAACATATTTTAACTAATACTGGAAACAGAAGATGCTAACATTTAGCAACATAGAACTTAGTTAATCTAGACTTTGTGAACTCTGCCTTGGTCTTAAAAGACTACAGATGATCAGAGAGGAGAATATACAACCAGTGAGTGACAATCTAAGGGTATATTTGACAAACATTGTCACTGGCTAGGCATGCAGTCATATGGAAACAGACTGACATAAATGTAAAGTAAACACCAATAGTTTACATTTTATAATACATGTGTTTATTTATAACAAAAGTATCTTAGGCTAGAGGCATGCATTACTTCAACAGCACAATCTTACAAGTACTTTATGTCTTTCATGTTCCACTGAGCAACTGCTACAAGAACTATGGGCATTATTAAGTTACCTTTATTGAATAAAACTACATTACAATTCTTGATTATAGAAAAAGGAGTTTCTGGCCCTCAACTTTCCAAGTATACTTTGAAGGTCACCCTTAGCTACATTCTTTCAGCTGTTAAAGGACTGATTATATCTCCAATGGCAGATCCCCTCATTCTACCAACCTCCAGGGAATAAGTTGTATTTAATTGATTTAGTGATTATACATCACTCAAGATATAGATAAAAAGTCACTACATCTGAATTTATTACAAGTATATCATATCTTATTTCTACATAAACCTTTCACTTATATGTCGTTCATAAGCAAAGTACAGTTTGATCTGTGTGTATTTAGAGAGTGGGGCCAGAATTGCATCAGAGCAGCTCTTCTTTATGAACCTGGGCCTTCACTCTGCCCACAGTCAGGTAGAGTTATTAGGCTATAGATACTAATACTTAGTATAATAAATGACAAAAATGATCAAAAGTTTACATATATATATATTTCTCTACATTGAATTTTATATATTATACAACAAACATAAACATAAGTATTTGAATAGCCTCAAGCCAAAGGGACTATTGATATGTTCAAGTCACAGTTTTATTTTTACAGTAAAGCAGTAAATATAGAAAAGTGACATTTCCAAGGCCCAAAGTTATGCAGGCAGGACTCCTGTACCTAGGTCCCACCCACCCTATCTTACAGCATGTCTTCCCGAGAGGCTTGAGCATATGTATTTAACCATCTCAGATTGTGTGAGGAGTTCATGGTCTCATCAGATGAGTCAAATAAGAAATCCAAATATCCCTTTGGATGGTTTTATGCAATAGTGAAAAAATGAACTGATAATGGAGCATCTTTGGAGAAGTAAAATATGTCTATATCCATATGCATTATATGTCATATGCTGCTTAAGCATTTGGAATAATACTCATTTAATAAATTAACAGTGCTAGCAATGATGATGTAATGTCAAACAAACCCTCACATCATAGTTTAGATAGTTACCAGTTTTTATACAAACTCAATAGCGAATAATTTTTGATATAGCAGTTCCTACTGTCAGACCTTTATAGGAAAAATAATTGCATGAAATGTATAAATGAGAATATTAGAAAATAAAGTGGCAAAAGTAAAAACATGACAGTAGCTACATTGTTCACCACTGATTGAATATTTTTAAAATAATGGAATTGAGTTTATCAGTTGGGTCCTTCTAGGGGCATAACAGAAAGTTGATTGTGAAAGGAAAGTGTGGGAAAGGTTGCTGGGTTTTTTTGTTTGTTTGTTTGTTTGTTTGTTAGTTTTTTGTTTTGGGCCAGACAGTTTACCTAACATATTTTATTTTTACCTAGATTGCTTTTATAGCACCGCTAACCAATATACAACACTTATCAACTGAATCTTGCCCATCCAATTATTTTAAAAGTCATTCCTTATGTACAATAAAAGTCCCTGAGATGGGGAAACTTGAAGCCACAGGAATGAAACAGTCTGAGTAAGTGCACAGACTGAAGAACTAGATGATTACAGAACTACCTGCCACTCGGGCATGAGGCTTTAGGGTAAGATACTTGTACTAGCAAGGTGTTGACTAAAGAAAAGCATCACTTGATATGTTTTTCCCTCATCTGTTAGTTCAAGTAGAATCTATTCAGTAACTACAACCTAGAAGTTCTGCTCCAGACACCTATTTTTGGCTACGACAGTTTGTTTGATTTGCTGACTTGAAATATGATTACCCACACATTGTTTCTTCAGACATATGTACAGCTATAGTATGATGATTTGCATTATCTCTTTATTCATTATTCTGGGCCAAGCTGGAATGGACAGACTTGGTCATCATGTTCTTGGATTGTTCATTGCGTCATGAAAATGACTCATTTTCAATGATTACTTTTCAGATCCCATGAAAACACATGAATACATAAGTATAAAATGGCACAATACTGCCAAATATTGAGATAAAAAACTGACATAAGTATCTGGCAACAATGTTCAATATATTATATATATATATATATATATGACATGCAGTTTAATTAGTTTGACATTGTTATTATGCTTAGATTGGATGCTTGACATTTAAATTAATTACATTTATAGGAAAAGATGCATAAGGTAATCCGTTTATATGCACACTTTTGATTCAACACTTAGACATACACATAGTAGCTACGCCTCTCTGCAGTACATTTACAGACACGAGTTCTTCAGGATTGAATATGTCGCTATACTAGTTTGTTACATAATATGATGCGTGGTTGTTTATGAATAGCTAATCAATGAGTGATTCCAGAGATAACAAAATGATCAGCATGGTGACAAGAAATGCCCATTGTGGTATCAGGGTGACAGTGACATGATTCTGAGAGAGATGCTCTGCTTTCTGGAGTAGTTAATGAAGATTTCTCTGAAGGCTCCATGACCAAACCCCATGGTGACTTAAAGATGCTCACAGAACTGTTTTGAAATGAATCTAGTAAAGTTTTATTTTGGGTTTTCAGTTTGTCCAACACTGGTGTAACTTTAAACAATGTTATGACTACTTAGGGCAGTGGTTTAATGAGTGATAGCATGCTGATGGGTGCAGTTCAGTATCTTTATCCCTCCAATGTGCCATTGCTTTAGTTAACTCTGTGGGGTCAAGTTAATACACTTTTCACTGACCGACAGTGTCTCCAGGTTCTGTCTCTCTTTAAATCTGTTCCCTCATGAAGACAGCAGAACACCAACTTTTGAATGAAATATATTTGGTTTCAAATTCTGATATGCTGGCTGTATAGCCATAAGAGTGTCATCAGGTTGGTTTGTTAAAAAAAAAAAAAAAAAGAAGAAAAGCAGTGTGCAGAGTGCCGGGCAGACCTCGAGCATTTGACTTACTGAAGCTTCTGTGTCTGACTGCATATACTAGGTTCGTTCTGCCTTTAATGAATAGTTCTCTCATTAATCTTTTAATCACCAGGGTGACCTTTCACAGACTTTCACAGACCTTTTACAGAGGCTGAGTTTATAGATGTTTAACTTCTTACCTTTCCCCAGTGTGTAGGCTTGGGCTACTAGACACAGTCAAATGAGTAGTTATATGTTTTAAAAGAAGAATTAAACATAAGATTCTTTTTAAAATGCCTTTTTGTTAAAATATTTATTTCTCAGTCGATAAAATTTCTGTCGTACTTGAGCCATATTCAAAATAAGTGTCTTAGTTTTTGCGTTCTTTTAGGACAGTGTGTAAATCTTCCATCCTGTCACTTTTTTCTAAACCAAAATATCGTCTCTGGCTTTAGCATAAGTATTCTAGTTAGAGGTTAGAAGAGTAACATCTCATTGAGCTTAAAGATGGATCATCATCAACATGAATTCAACATCTGATGTAAGCCAAACACTGTTCATAGATTGAAAATTCTGGGATGAGTAAGGTAAGATGTTTTTCAAAAAGGTTTAATTGTTAATATAAAACTGTTTATAATTAATTAAAAACAACCAAAATAATGCAGCACATTAAATTCTTCGACTTAAACCAAGTATCCTATAGAGAGGAAGATAATTTAACTTGATTATTTAAAAAGTTAGACTTTTTCATATTACTGAGGAAGTAAGGAGTGCTAAAGAAAATACATTGAGGGGAAAAGCCAAAGTATTTTGGATAGAGGCTCAAGCAAAATGAAAGACCTCTAGTCATCCAAATACTGTGTCATTTCAGTTTTGTTAGTGGACAGAGAAGGCAGGGGAATTCCAGGAAAGCAAGCTGAGATGATCACTGCACAGGAACATGGCAGTCTATGCGATGTACTCTCAACGCTACAGAGGAGATTTACTTCCTTTTTGTTTGCTTGTTTGTCTTGTTTTCTATTTTATGGTCTTAATGTAATCAATGTCCATTCTCTGGCTAGTCAGACCAGATGATATTGATTAGCATTATGTCTAATTTAACTATGACAAAATGCTCTTTATTGGATTAAAAAAAATGTATACTGACTTAAACTTAAAAGTGTATCTTTTTAAAAATCATTTTATTCTAAAGTATATTAATTTCAGTAGCCTTTATAAATTTTCTTATCAATATGGACCAACAGTTTTGATTGGGAGAGCATAGTGGATTCATACATGAATGATAACTTCTGCTCCGTACACTAGAAGCAAATGATAAAAGGTAAAGTGTTACAGATGTTGGACTTGAAAACAAAGTCAATAAAAACTGAAAATATCTAAACCTACAATCTAGTTGCAGTGACGTGGCCTAAGAATGCCAAATGGGACACTTGGAAATAGAGTCAGTAGCTTACTAATATGTGATGTCTAAGAGCTGAAATTATTCTTAACCGCTATAGTTCATCACATGCAAGGATTGCATATTGATCGTCTGATTGTGAGTTTGAGACTACAACCTCATACAATAGTGTGATACCAAGCAATGAGAAGACCAAGATATCCTTGGTTAGCTGTAGAAACTTGGTTATGTTGTCCATTAGCTTAGTGATGCAATTTGTTGTCAGGGCTATCATAGTGGGGAAGGGAATATTTTAATCATTTGATTATAAATTTATTTATCATGCTAAGTGATAACTAAAATTCCGATGAGTTAAGATGCTCATGATAGCTGAGAGATTGAGGAAAGATTCCTTTCATGGAAATAGGCTTGTAATTTCTTATTGTAAAGCAGGTGAGCAAACTTACCTTAAGGAAAAAAAAAAACTTAATGTCAAATCACCTTTACTGAGCCTTGTATGTTCGTGCATGCCAGTTATCCCAGCCACGTTAGGAAAACTGTTAATTCAAGGCCAGCCTGGGCTACATAGCTAGCAAGAAACTGTTCAGAAACAAACAAACAACAGCAACAACAACAAAAACCAAGCAAACAAAGGAAGTCAATTTTATGGGAAAGCCTAATATTTCTGAATAACATTAAAAAACATCATGAAGTAAAAAGGGCAGGCAGAAAAGAGAAAGAATTCAGCATGGATAGTGTTAAGTGGAGATTAACTTGAACTAGATGTTAGAATCGGCTCTTCTGACTATCTCCCCTTAGAAGTACCCTAATGAAAGTATCTGCAAAAAGACCGAAGGAATAACTGCTAATGTCACAACACTTAGTAGCATGCAGTGGGAAGGAGATATAGGAAGGAAGGTTCACCCACCCCATCCCCAGCCCTAGGCAGTGTGGTGCTGTGGTTATCACCACCAAAGAAGGGGCACATAGGACCTTAGCACAGTGTATCGAATACCAGCTACTGTCATAACTCTGGGGAGGGGACTGGTGGTGATGGGAGGAAGGAGATAGGATTTGAAGGGAGGAAAAAGAGGGAGAGGGTGTGGAGAGATAGTGTTTGTGTATGAAACTGCCAAATAGCAGGGTTAATTTAAAAAGATAAATAAAATTAAAGAAAAACCTTGATACTCACTGAACCAAATACTATAACAGAGAATACACACTGTACGGTTTCTGACTATACTTCTTTCTTACTTTGTAATCATTTACTATCAAGCAAGCATATTTTCTTTTATTCCTTCCTCTATTATAATCCTAGTATTTTCAGAATTCAAGATTATGTCTTTTATTCATGATGTATTTAATTTTTTCTTGCAGTGTTAAGGCATGGCTAGTGCCCTGTAAATGAATATCCCTTGCTAGAACCTGAGCCTGGTTCTATATTCCCAATTTTTTGTAAATTTTTTTCACTATGGTATAAATATTTTGTCATAAAATCACTTTCTAATATTCATAGTGTTTAAAAAGTGTTTGTTTCTCTCTAAAGTCCAACTATTCTTTATTAGTAAAATTCATTTCTCTTTTTAATCGATTCATTCATTAAATAAAGTTATTGTTCTCAACAACTATTATATGCTAAGCTATTGCTACCTGCTGTTTATGAAACTCTGCACACTATCAGCAAGTAGCCAGACACTCTCAAAATTAAAGGCCCGTGGGAAAGACTTACTGTTAGTAAGAGGTTAGAGAACAGTGTGAATCCAACCCTGAAAGAAATCAACACCAAAAGCATTGGTGTGTGAATTTCATAGTACCACCACCACACACACACACACACACACACACGAGTATGAGGACGTTGGTGTGTTCTGTTACATAGTAAGCACACACAGGTGAGTATAAGTTCCTTCTCATATGTGAAAATAATCTTTGGCACTAATTTTCAAGTTTCTGTGTGTTCAACATGTAAATACAACAGAACTAAGAGAAAATACATGCTCAGATAAGTACAAGTTTATAGAGTATTTAAGGAAACACCAGCAATGGAGTTTCAAAATCAATTTATTTCATTTGTGAATGAAAGAAACAGTTCAAAAACTCATTTTCTTAATGAATAATGCTACATTATTAAGCACAATCTATAGTGTTTGAAGGACACACTATAAAGAATACATATTACATGAGTGACTTACTTGACATATGATGACATATGATGACAATGATGACATGTTATTGAAAAGCAATTAAACAATCATTTAATTCCCTTTAGTGTATCTTTTTTTCTTCTTAAAATTGATAAATATCTTCGTTAAACGTTTTTCATCTTACACTTCCAGCTAACAGCCCATCGCTGAGAGAGTCAGGACAGGCAGGACAGGGATACCGAGACAGGAGCTGGTGCAGAGGCCATGGAGAAGCGCTGCTTTTCAGTTTCCTGTCCATGGCTTCCTTAGTCTGCTTTCTTACAGCACCCAGAACCACCAGCCCACGGGTAGCACCACCCGCAGTGAGCTGCATCTCCAACACCAACATAACCAACAAAATCCCATGCTTGACCATGGGCCAATCCTGAAGGAACATTTTATCAGCTGAGTTTTCTCTTTCAAAATAACTTTAGCTTATGTCAAGTTGATATAAAAAATAGGCAGCACAATTGTTCTTTGTCATAGTGACACACAAATTACTATCAATCTACAACCATTTCTTTTTGCTTATCCCCAAGATCTAATATTAATATTAATATCACAACATAAAAATATTCTCAACTTTAAAATTCCCAGTTCTTAAAAATATAAACACTTTAAAGTATAGTCTCTTTAAAACATCTGAAGTTTCTCTAAAATATGCAAAGCCTCTCTAAAATTTCAAAGTCCAATAAAAATATGTTGCATATTTTCTTATTTCAGTGGGAGTGGAATCAGGGCATAGTTAAAATCAAAGCAAAGCTGAGCCAAGCCTAACTGTGTAAAAAGTTCAGTGCTTGACATCTTGGACCCACTCACTCCCCTCTGGGCTCCAAAGGACCTCAGCCACTTCTCTAGCTCCGCCCTCTGCAGCACACACATTTGTGTCCCCCAGGCTACTGTCCTTGGTAGACATCCCACGGTACTGGCATCTCCAAAATGTTGAGGTCTGCCTGCTACTGGGTTATACCTTCAACAATAGCCTCTTCTGGGGTATGTTCAGGGTCTGGGAACCTGTCACATGGTACCAGACCTCACCTTCTCTTTTTGAACCCTTCAATCCTGGGGCTTCAGCTTTAATTGTCCATTCACCAGTGTCCTCTCCGGTCCTCTCTCCATGCATCTTCTCCATTATGATACTTAGAATATCTGGATGGCTGCCTTGAAAATTAAAACTGAACATTTTCATGACAATGTTGACAATTTATGGCTTGCTTTAACTTCTCATTCTTCAGAACAAGTTTTTTCCCCAGAGAAAGTATAATTATAGCACAGTGTTACAATTTTACATTGACAAGATGCTATGTGAAAGGTGACAGTTTCCTGTTTTAATTTGCTTTGTTTTTGCACATAATTAAGACTAAAACCCACCTGTAGAGGCATTGTAGGTGTGACTGCTGTGTCACATGTATGTCAGTAGGTGGCACAGAGAAGAGAGGCTACATCTAAATTTACTTTTCTGACCTATAAATATTTGAATAGTTAGTATACTAGTATTCCTGAAGATTGCAAGCACCATGGAACCTGGATAGGAAGCCTGAGTCCACAACCATTTGGGTATTGCCTAGGCCTGCAGGGGATGAAAAGACACATAGTGCCTGACATGACCCCTTCCCCGGTGCTGTAATACACGATCAGTGCATAACACTCTTAAGACCAGTCCTGAGATGACCCCAGACACGCAGAGACCCCAGGCCCTGGTAAATACAAATAAGTGGTGGAGAAATGGAAGAGAAAGAAACAGAAGGATGTGGGCACAATGAAGAGAGGTAGAACTGGAGACTCAAGGGTAGTGAGGTTAGGGAGATTCTGGCCAGTGTTGCCACTGGGGGACACATCTGGGAGCACAGGCCTGCCACAACAGGAGTCTGTCACCACCAAAGGCAAGGTAGATGCCTCTGGGCTGGGCTGCCACCCTAGAGCTGTTTAGACTGGCCCCACCCCTCACCTGGGCATCATGGGAGAGCTGGCCCTGAAGACCTGAGAGCAGGAGAGCTGACTCCGCCCCTATCCAGCTGCAGGTCTCCAGACAGCAGCCTGGAATAATTTGTAGGTGAGCCCCTCCTCCCCCATACACAGGACACAACAGTTGGAGACCTGGCACTTCTACTCATTTCCTGTGTAGTGGGGTAGACCAGAGAGAGATACACTCTTCCCTCTTGCCCCTCACCACCTGCAGCTGTGGGAGACCTGGCCATGGGGTCATGAGAAAGTCCCCAAGCTAAACCTGCAAGAATCGGCCCTGCTACTTGTCTGCCGAGTGACATGGGCAAGGGAGAGATGACAATCCCCTCACCCCCTTACTCCCCATGGCAGGCAGACGAGCATCACCAAGATGATCAGAGTCATAGAGCTGACCCTGTCCCTCACTTTCCGCAGTACTTAGGAGAACAGGCTCTGCACCTTGCCTAGGTAGCACACAGAGCTGGCTCTGGATGTGGGGTTGACTCTAAACCAGTCCTGAGCGTGTGAGCACGGGAGAGGTAGCCCTGTCTCTTGTCTTCTGGGTGATGGTACAGATGAGGGTTATATACCCTGTTCCCTTCCCTGTCTCCTCATCATCTATGGCAGGCAGGAGAGCTGGCCCTGAGGTCGTGAATGGGAGAACTTGTCATGTCCCTCACTGACTGTAACACTTGGGAGAGCAGGCCCTGCACCTCACCTGGACAGCAGGGTAGAGCTGACACTGGTTTCAGAGGTTGCTGGTGAGACACCTGAGGGCCTGAGAGCAGGAGACCAGTGGGCTGACCAGCTCAAATACCTCTCAGGCCCAATTGAAGACTTTTAATTGGCCCACCCAAACATCTACTCCACCTATGAACTGCTAGAGTGAATGGAGGGACTGGTCCTACAGATCCAAAACTGTAGGACCTACATGACACAGGGAAAGAACAGGATATCCAAGACAAATCTATGTGAGGTTCAAGTATTGATAGAGCAGCAGAAGCCAGAGGCCTCATACCAGACCAATAAGTCACTGCAAGCAAATAAACATTTGGGAGCAAAGAAATGTGGCCAAAATGATATATTGTGGAACACACTGTGACACACTTCAGTTTCCACAGGGAGAAGCTTGTTTTCTACAACCTCTGTTGGTAGGGAGGTTGAGGGGGGTGGAGGGTGGAGACAGTGGTAGGGGGAGATGAGTGAAATTAGGGTGCATGATGTGAAATTCAGGAAAAAATAAACAATAAAAAGTTAAAAATGAGACTACAAGTAATGTGGGCATATACACTACCAGACCAAAGTTGCACAGTATCAATTATGTTGATGTATAAAATAAATACCATGTATCTTGAGAATAATCAGTCTTAGCTGCTGAGTTTATTTTTACATACGTCCTAGTTGGGTTTTTCTCAGTTTGACAACAGCTAGAGTCACTTAAAAAGAGGGAACCTTGAGAAAATTCCCAACCAAATTGGCTTAAAGGCTGTGTGGCATTTCCTCAGTGAATGGTTGGTATAATGTTAGGCTGTGGAAGGGTATCTTGGTTCCTGGGTTGGCATGGGCCTGGAACCCCAAGAAGGCAGGTGTTCAGCCATACCCCCAGAACCCAGGTCCCTCACTGAGTCTAATCTCCAGTCTAATCTTCATTTAACCTGTACCATCAGTCACGTAAGACACAGGTAAAGTGCGTGACTAACAGGCATCCACCTCAAGAGATTTACATATTAATGAGTTATCTAAAGGCCTGGGGGGCATAGATAATTACGTTATTCCCTCCCCTTTCCCCCCTCCTTATTTAAGCTAGCCTTCTCCTGGCTTTTGGGGGAGCGGGCACACACACATCCAGATCCAACTATCACGCCATGAACAATAAAGCTTTGATCTCTTGGACTCCAAGTGCCTTCTGGGCCTGCTACCAGGTTTCCAGCCTTTGGAACCAGACTTTCTCATGTATGTGGGACCTGCCTGGGACCCGCCGGCAGAGAAGCTTCCGGGACTCCGCCTCTGCCAGGGTCTTGGGTCGCCCCCTGTGTGTTTTTTCCCACAGTATAGAAGGGCCCAGCCCACTGTGGATGATGCCACCCCTAGGCTGGTGGCCACTGATGGTATAAGAAAGCAGGGTGAGCAAACCATAGGGAGCGAGCCAGTAAGCAGCCTGCTCCATGGCTTCTGTGCTTCAGGTCCTGATTCCAAGTTCCTGCTCCTGGCTCCCTTCAATGATAGGCTGGAAGCTGAAATAAACCCATTCCTCCTAAAGTTGCTTTGGATCATGATGTTTTATCATAGCAGGAGAAACTGTAGCAAAAACTATACATGATGTATATTTTCCTTACTTATATATTTCTTAATCAGCTAGAAAACAGGATGAACAAAGTCTAGAACTGTTAAGTGTGAAACAAGAATACAAACTTCATTGACCAAATGAGAACCTTTGAAACAGTGTAATGCAGTGGTCACAGACGTCTACCCCAGGGCCGGGTTAGAGTCAGTTGAGACAAGTGCCATTGCCAACTTTTCACTTGGGTTAATCCTTTCACTTGTGTATACCCTACTTTATAAATGCTTACCAATTTTGTTAATGTTCAAAGAAGTCTACCTTAGCTTCAGTTAAAGTAAAGGAATCTGGTCTTGAGTATTGATCTTGAGGTTGAAAATATATATGACAAAGCACACTTACTTTGATTTGCAACAGTTGGATCGTGGAAATATTCCCAGAAGTGAAGTCACATTGCATTTAGAGATTGGATTGTGGTTTTGGAAGATAGCATCATAAACTTACTTAATTGTTTCATTATATTTTGATTGACAAAGAGTTCCATTTTAGTGATTGACAGATTAAGTAGAATTTGCTGAAATGTAAAACATGTGATCTTTTGTCTAACCTGAAATGAACACTTTGGACCTAGTGAAGTAAACGTAATATTATGTAGCTCACGTAGGCCATTATAAATCATTTTCATTCTCCCTCCCAGAGGAGTCTAAGAAAAGGAATTAAGTATATGATACAATGTATAATCCCAAAATTGTACCTTTGTTAATATACGCAGTGTATCCTGGTCTAGCTTTATAATGTGGTCTAATTTGTCTGTAAACCATAACATTCTGTGACTTAAAATTATAAAGTATGAAATTACTTTAGTGCTGCTTATAGGTTTTGTTTTTTTAGTGTGTAATGCCTGAGGTCTTTTAGTTCCTGCTTATCCTGAATTTAATTGAAGTAGAATCAAGCTGAAGACAGCTTCCACAGCCTCTGTCAGCCAGTGGTCCTCCAAGGGTTGCAGAGTGAAGTCTCACTGTGAGTTACAGATCTAGAGGTTGTTTGTAACTTTTCTCTTTTTCTTCCTGATATAAACAGCTGTTCTATAGTATACAGCTAATTGCAGTCTCTTACTCTGGCTCCTTTATTATTAACTGATATTAGTAATACGGAAAATAGTTAAAATCTTAAATTGTGTGAAAATGTGCCATTTTATAAAAACCTATTGTGAATTCCTCAAAACAAAGGTGTCTGCAGTCTGGCCTCCCTCAGTGATAGTAATCTAGTGATGGCATAGCTCCTGCTAAATCTGCTCACATGTTTAATGTGAATTCCAAACTGCTGCAGTCTCTTTATCTTCTCTAACTTATTCTTGTACGTGAAATTAATGAGTGAAACAAAAATACACAGTTAATGGATTATCTTCTTATTTTATAATGTTTAGTTATCATCCTGTGTTTGTCTCCAGATTTCTTTCAGGTAATGCAACTGTAAATTGGTAGAAATGACTGTGGGTGAAACATGTTAGTGTTGAATATAATGACAAGCACTCATTTGTTGTATATAGAATTGTAAAAGTCACAAGCTCTTATTGAATCTCATTACTTTAGGCTACCACACAACATATGGCCCACTGATAATTTTTAAATTATACATTTGATAGTAGTAAAAATGATATATCGTCTAGAAGGATTGTCACATATATTCACTAGTAGCTAAACCATGAGAAGTGAATTTTATAAACACCCTTCGTTTGATTAACAAAGAACCCCATGCTATATTCAAAATGGCAAATCTTTTGAGAACAGTGTCATATACTCATGGTACTAACAGTTCTCAGCACGGTTAAGAAATAAAGGCATAACGGCACATGCCTCTAATCTCAGCTACATGGGAGTCTGAGATAGTAAGACCATAAGTTTAAAGGCAAGAAGGTGACTTAGCAGAACTCTATTTCAAAATAAATATAAAAAGAGTTGAGCGGCAGAGTACATACATATGCATCCTGGAAGGTCTTGGCATTGATCAATCCTTACTATAGATGGTGGGTGGATGGATGGATGGATGGATGGATGGATGGATGGAGAGTGGTGGTTTGAATAGGCATGGTCCCCATAGATTTGAATTCTTGATTATAAGGAGTGGCACTATAGGTGTGTGTGGCCTTGTTGGAGGACATGTACCAATGTGGGAGCAGTCTTTGATATCTCCTATGAGTAGACTCTGCCCAGTGTGGTACACAGTCCCATTCTGCTGCTTGCAGATCAAAATGTAGAACTTTCAGCTCCTTCTCCAGCAAAATGTCTGTCTGGATGCTGCCATGCTTCCCACGTGATGACAGTTGACTAACCCTCTGAAACTGTAAGCCAGCCCCAATTAAATGTTTTCTTTATATGAGTTGCCTTCATCATGGTTTCTTTTCACAGGAATAAAACCCTAACTCAGACAGACAGTAGACAGACAGACAGACAGGAAGAAATTGGGCTCACATTCTGAAATTTCATTCCTTCAGAGATACAGATATGAATTAGAGAAGAAAAGTAGGATTTGCTGGCAGAGTTGATCAGCTGACTCATGCTTAATGTGTCTTTGACCTTAATATGGAAACTCATCTCTTGTTAGATGGCATAGCTGGGCTATCCCCAAAATTTCCTGTCTGACATTAAAATTCTATCTGTGAGTGAAATTTGTAATGACTTTGTGAATTTCATTTGTAATGACTTGGAAATGTTTTGATTGGCCTAAGACCTACTTGTCAAAGGAAAGAAAAAAAAAAAGAGAGCTTACAAATGGAAAATTTTAATGGAAAAATCTGTTTCTAAGATTTAGCATTAAGCTTCATATTTGTTTGTAAATAGTCCAATGTTATTCACCAGTGGCTATAGAAATATCAATGTTTGACCAAATTCACCTAGAACAATCTTGTTTTTATTATAAATCAGGCTGAAATAAGTTAAGAGAAATGCATGAAATTGTTCAAAAGAAAAGATTGCTCCACATCAGTAGATCCTGGCATATTATTCTCATGATTATGTAATACTATCTATGGAATGAGGTAGAGAAATAGGCAGGAAGGTGTGGCAGCTGGACCATAACCAGCCTACTCTTTATTTGTTCAGAAACTATCTGCCAAACCAAAGCCATGTCCATTCATTTGCATAGGAATCTTAAAATATACATATTTTATTTATTTATAAAGTATGCCTACTCCCTAGCAGGCATCGACAGTTAAGTATAAGCATAGATTACAAAAGTAGAAAATTTAATACACTTATCAAAAAATAGCTTGAGTCTCCAAACAATAATGAACAGTGTAGTCATCCACAGATAGTACAGTTAGCTATGTTATAAATTACTTGTTTGTTCCGTAAAGATCAGATATCTAGGACCTGCTGTGTTATATTCATTAAAAAGTAAAGGAGTGCTATGAAAGGTCTCTGAAACAGATGATACCCCCTAAATGTTCCACAAAGAAAGAAAGGGGGGGAGATGCCACTGTCAGCAAAATGTAGTGGGTGTAATTGAATGTACAGTCAAAAGGAGAAGTGATGGACTTGTATTCCCCCCCTCCCCTGAAAATGCCCTTACTTTGGAAAGAAATGGCTGTCAGTGACTGTGCATTCCCTTGACAAATTATACTGTGCCCCACAATGGCAGCATTTGTCTTTGGTCTGTGGACCTAAGACATTCCCTATTGATGGACCTTTTCCTATCCTGGTAATAATAAAGTGGTCAGTCATGCAACCAAAAGATCAAGTTTAAAGTCAAAATTAAAGAAGAATTCCCAGCACTATAGCATTTCATGTCATGTAAAGCTCTCACCAGCCAGGCTTGTGTAAATGTCATAAGTATGCAAATGATTCTACAAGGCTGACATGAAAGACATATGCTGGTAAGGTAGTGTGTTCCAAAGAACAGAGAAGAACAGAAACACTAGAAGAAGCCTAATAGTAACTTAAAGAATAATAGATGCCATGCAACCTCTACGTGTCCTCCAAAAACACATGTACTAGCAGTTCAACTCAAGGTCACAGTGTCTTACCCTGTCGGACCTCCCTGGACAAGCCACATTTAAAGTGTAGAATAAGTTCCTTTTATTTCCTTTGAATTACAAAGTTGACTATCATGTCTAATTTCAAAAACTGTCGTTTATTTATAACAACAATTTAAAAACCAATTAATGTATTCTAAGTAAATGTGATGAAATGGTGGCTGTAGGAAATTTTGTTGTGCTTAGAGTTCAGGGTCTCCACCTCAGCAAATCTCTAGAATTGACAGATTAGAGAGCTGAAAGGAAAGAGACATATTATCAAACCTGTGCAGCAAACTATGATCAAGGCTACTGGATCAGAAATAACTGACATTAGTCTCCTATCACTGGCTACTTGTCTGGGCCAGCCTGATTCACACACACACACACACACACACACACACACACACACACACACACACAGAGAGAGAGAGAGAGAGAGAGAGAGAGAGAGAGAGAGAGAGGAGAGAGACTTTAAAGAACTTGTTTTATTCAGTTTAAGTGTCGTTCTGTTGAAGGGAATTAATTTAGAACAAAGAGTTCCAACTGATGAAATTACAGACACATTCAAATATTATGGTTCATCTTACTAATTCTGGTATTTTCAATGTGATAAACTTTGAATCCAAATTAGCCATTTTAGGTCTTGCCATATAAAAACAGAAGGTAGGTTGATTTGAAATTTGCAAGCAAATGAAGTAGTCTTGTTTCAAAGAGATGAGAAGAGACTTTCTGAATCAGAAACAATGGGACTAGCTAGTTGGAATGTTTAAAACACTTGTCTAAGACTGGAGAATATGAAGATAGCATTACCGTTCACAGTGTTTGGCTAGATGATATCTGTAGCTTCTGGATTACCAAAATGATCCCATTTCCAGATGGAAAATTTTATTCTTCTCCTTTAGTTTTCTATTAAATTTGAGGTCCAGCAATGATACCACTATGAACACATGACTTTGAGTGTGTCCAATAAATACATTTATGTGGCGGAAGCTTTGTATTCCATGAGACGTTGTTTTTCAGAGGTAGACCCTAGTGAGAAGTCATCAGTACTAGGGATCACTATGTAGAGGGCTAATGGTAGTTCCTGCGAGCCCCAGATAATTCTTCTGCATGTGAGGTGGTTTAAAAAGGACAATTTGGGTTTTGATTTACTGTCTCACTCACTGTTGCACACTTTGTTCCTAAACATCTATTACAGTGAGCTAAAGAAACTTTAAAAACCATTATTTCTAGCCTCTTACATCAACAGAGTGCGATTCTACTTGTATGAGGTAGAATTGTGATGAGTGAGGAAAAGGGGCATGACATAGAGCTCCAGTATAGAACAATGAAAGCATCATGGACATGGCTGATATATGGCGATGGTGGCAAACAACATGGAATGTTCTTAATGTCGTGCAGCTTTACACTGAAGCATGTGAAGCTTGTGTCATGACTATTTTACCATGCCAAAACCCAAGGCAGAACAACAAACAAAAAAAGAGAAGAGAAACCAGTGGACCAGATGTGAGATCCCTCTAGTTCCATGTGTTGGGTAACTGCCTCATAGCCGTGTCCACTCAGCCTGCTTGATTTGTAGCATGGTGTGGGTGGTAAGTCCACAGCACTGTGGGGACTTCCATGGGTGTTTCAGGACTGGCAGGAAATGCAAACTGGAGCTGAGCCTGTGACAGGCTGTTCCCATGATGCTTTGGCTTTCTTAACTTCTCCCATCAGTGTTCACCTGAGTCCAGGTGACCTCTCTCGGGACCTGACACCAGTTAGGCTATGCAAACACAACAGTTCTCAACAGAGTCCCTGTGTTTACTTGACTCAATAGCAGCTCCAACTCCTCTTCATATATGTTCTTAAATGTGTGCTGAGGAATTCACACAATCATGTGTCAGGGTTAGTCCTGGGGGTTTCATAATTCCTGGAAATTGAACTCCAGTGGTGACATTAGTTATCACCTGTAATACTCACCGGAATTCCTTGACTATAGTCTATTTTTGTTCTGTGTGTATTTTATGGTTATTTCTCCCTTTCATGTATACTGCTTATATGCTGTTTTAGAGGGTTGCTCAAGATTAATTAGTGTCCCCTGTGTATAGGAAATGACAACATCTGTAGTTTACCATGAGAAAACATATCTATTTACTTTGATCAATCAAATCCAGATGAAAATATTGCATATTTCAGTGCAAGTGTTAAAGGAATATATTAAGAAAATGCCGTGTCTCTGAATTAGTCTGGATAATAATATCACTCTCAGTATAGATTTTAATGTTATATTACATGAGTTTAAGTAATTTTATTGTTCGAATTAGTTATCTTAGACATCCAACAATTGAAAAGTGGTTGAGCAATTATATCTGTACTTGGAAAAAGTATGAATTATATAAGTATATCTATTATATTCTAGAAATTACTAATATGACTGACCAGTGAGGAAAGTCGATTATACAGCAATGTGCCAACTATGGTCCTTAATTTTATACAACCAAATGAGACCGATGCACTGTGAATGGTCTGTTACTACTACTCAATATAATTTAGAAATGTTCATGCCAAGTCAAGAGCATTTGTTTGTGGGCCTGAGTCAAATTACTATGGAAGAGCTATTACATTTATTTTTATAGTTATTTCCACTGTCCCACTGATGATAATGACTAAATATGGTTACTTCATATTAAAAACTAAAGAATAAATGAATTTAGAATTGAGACTCAATTATTCTCCTTAGTGATTTTTTTCCCACTAAAAAGGGTAATCTTTTTATCTGACTGTGCATATTCTTCACTGTTCCGAGGAGCTCATTTTCCTCGGCCTAGTTCCTCACGTAATCTCAGATGTGTTGCTAACAGCAGTAGGGAAAGCAAGCATTTCTCATAAGTGTTTTATGCAGAGAGATCAGATGGGAAGGACGCTGGAAGAATCCCCGTTCTTCTTTCTTGAGTGTATTCTGAATGGCATTTGAGGGTTTTTACACTGGAAACAGCTGCTTTCTCTGTAATGGTTCAATGTGTGACTCTGGGCTCATTGCCTACCTTCACCAGGCAATATTTTTCAGGCTTCAATATGAAATGAATTAATTTTTAAACCTAATTCATTCAATTAAAAAATAGGAAGAAACGCTAAATGTTAAGTGTTATTTCTCTCATTTTAGTAGCAATCGTGAGTTTACGTTGCTCTCTCCCTCAGTCATATGCTCACTGTCCTTCGGAAACACTGCATCTTCTTCCTTGCTCTCAGAGATCTGATTAATAAGATCCCTTTTTTTTTTTTTTTTTTTTTTGTTTCTGTATCGAAACACAGCAAGTCTTGGTAAAGCAAAATTCCTGGTCTTTTCCAGCACTCCTTTCCAACATCTGCCACCTCTGTGAATGGTATAATCACTCCCCCAGCTGTGCAAGGCTAACTCTGTTTCCAGAGTGGACTCTCGCCCCCACAGTGTGTGCTGTCTTCTATCTGGCCCTGTTTTCTTACCTTCATTCCAACTATCACACTCATGGCTGACTAGCCGACCTTGCTTTTGACATCCAATCCTTCCCTTCTCCTGTCTGTTCTTTGGAAAGTCATAAAACCAATCTCACAATTACTTTAATTTTTATCTTAATTTCCCGTTTGTCTTAGCGTATTATCTCCAAGAGCGCCCTAAACTGGACAGCCTCTCCCCTATGCCTGGGCTTTGGCACACATAATCCCCACTTTCTTGCTTCATCACTTTATCAATTACTAAACTTTAGGATCTTTAAGATTTTTTTTTCGGGAAATCCTTTTCAGACTAGACAAATTTGCTTTTAGTTCTTATTGTACCTTTAAATACCTCTCCTTAGTTATTGCAATAAATAAAAATAAACATTTGTTCCTTGTAGTGACAATACTGGAATTTTGCTTTCTTAAAAACCATAGAAATATTATGTTTGCTTTGTTTTAATCCCAGGGGTGGGATGTGGAGCTGCTCAGGACTGTCCATAGCAGCTGACTGTGATTCTCCTTGTGCACTAGCAGAGGTGTGGTTCTGCCAGCTGCAGAGAGTTTTGTGATTGGGTGACATTATGAATTCTGTGAACTTTGCAGAATGTATATAAATGCTAAAGCTGAGCGAGGTGGAGTTGGTGGTTATTGGTTGTAGTCCCGCTTAAAAAAAAAAATAAAGGGAAAGAAATTAGATTCAGGGATCTCTCCCCCCTCTCTATTCTCTTTCTCTCCTCTCTGGTGATTGGAGGTTAAAACCTAGAGTAGGTGGGAGAATAAAGGATGGGAAAGATAAGAACCTACAAAGTAATGAAGAGCTGGATTTTTCTCTGCTGTATAGCAGAAATCTCAAATAGTTCATCCTTGTATTTCTAGTGATGATAGCCAAGAGTACTATAAGGGTTCAATGCATATTTACTGAATAAATGAATGAAGAGATCGATGCTCATGGAAATTCAAAAGTTTATCATTATTCTTTTGATGACTTGAAATTTGATAACATTCACCTTATCAAATTGAGAGAAGTGGTCATTCACATACTTAGATTAATAATTAGAGTAATAATGTAACAGTGGAGGATGTCAGCCTTCTTTGATTAAGATGAAGCATTTGACATTGACAACTCATGCTTGCCAGTTCCCTCTTAGACCCTTGTTCTCTAGTCTTTAATTCTATATATTTTTATGTATGTTGTCATAGACAATTTTATATATATCTTCATAATTATAAATGCTACTTTGTTTTGATAATTTGTTACTTTAAGGATATTTTTCTGAGTCTCACTGTAGGAAAATGAGGTAAATTCAAAATTGAACCCAAAATCAAGTCTCTTATTTCCTGAGAAACAGGCTGTGCATGCTCTAAAAGCCATCATTATCAGACATATATAAAGCCTTCTGAAATTTATCTGTTTATTGACAACTCTTTCTCTTGGTCTTCTTGCCGCTTTAATAGAATGCCATGATTGGGGAAACGAAACAACTTTTATTTGGCACAGTTCTCAAAGATGTGAAGTGACAACAGTATGGCAGCATGAGGTTGCTCTTCGAGAGAATGTCTCAAATGACTGGCTTCCATTGTGTCTCCAAAGGACAGTGGATTTCTTGTAAGGATACTAATCTTTTCCTGGGGCCACACTCTCTTTAGCGAATTATCTCCCAAAGACCCTACTCCTACTAACAAGTATCGGCTTAGTCCTTCAATATATAAATTTTAGGGAAGCAAACACTTCATCTATAGCATGTACAGAAAACACATACACACACAAACACACACACACACACAAATACGTTCATTTTTGAGAATTAGTAATGCTTTTCATATGACAAAATATTCCATATTTCTACCCATACACTAAGCTAATCATCTTTATGGTTTCATTGCAGTTCATTATATGGCTGTATGATCATTTGTACAGTCACCTACTGTTGGTGACGTGAAATTGGTTGTAAATATGTATGAAGTATGCATAACCACTGTATACATTTCTATAGGAGAAATTGAACAAACAAATATTTATCTTTTAAATATTGTGAGCTATTAGGAAAACTCTTTTCATGGAAATTAAATTTTCTTATTCATGAGACTTAAAAACCCTGAAAGGGGGCACTAATTTCTATGGTTACATGTGGTACTCCAGGTTGTGGCCCCTGGGAATTTCTGGTAACAATTTGGAGAAACTGAGAATTTAGAATTTAATTTGGCTGTCATATAACTTAGAGGATAAAGAATTAACAAGAAGCCCTAGCAGCTAGCTGGGGAGCCACTGCGTCCCACGTTAGTTGTGAGGTTGGGGAGAGGTGCTTGCTTCTGTCACTTGTGTTCTTTCTCTCACGTGTTGTACTTTCTACGGTCTTTATGACTCAGGGTCAAGAGCCCCTTGTGCAATTTCTCATAAACAGTAACAGGTGAAGCTAGAACAAATGGTTCGTGCAAATCCGTGCACAAAAGGTTTCCTTAGAACCTGTGTGTGCTCACTCTGGCTGGAGTGGTATTGATTTCTCTGTTAAGTGTCCAGAATTAGCTGGACCTTGACACGCATGCTTCTTTCAGCTGTTTAGCTTTCAGGACGCAGCTTTTGAACACACTATTTACTGAGAAGGCAGCACCCTTCCTAAACATGGTGGCGTCTTTGAACCACAAGTTAATGAAAATAGAGGATTTTAACTGCCAAACCACAACAGTGCCTCCAGTGTCTGTCATCTTGCTTTGAGCTGGTGCAAAAGCATGTGTTTTGCATCTGTATTAGAGAGGTTAGCCTTGACATTCCTTCATCCCATGCAATATTTGTTAAATAAAAGGAAAAGAAAGGGGCAGGCATGCTTCACCCAGATGTGATATTTAGTCAGCTTGGAAATTCTTCCCCTTGCCTTGCTTGTCACTATACAGCACTCACCAGGACTGGCCTCCTGCATCCAATTAAAATTGATGATTGCTAGTGACTTATTATCCAGATTCCTAATCGGTTAATTACAATAGACCTACTGTGCAGAACAAGAGTACTACATTACATTTGGATGGAAGCTTTATTCTTTGTTTCATGTTTACAAAATCCCTTTAATAACTGTTCTTCCATGAGCCACTGGCATTTGTAAATATTTTTAAAGGGTAAGAAAATGCCCAAATCTTTTTTCAGCTTTTATGAGAAGACAAGGTCATGTGTCAAGACCTGATCGTATTTACTTTTGCAAACCCACACACATTTGTTCTTCTTGGTAGAAACCACTGTCTTCTCTCAAGCCTGCTTCGTAGTCTGTAGAAAATCTCCATGGGACTTTTTCTTTCTACCTCCTGCTTTCGTCCTTCTCAGGAACCTTCTCCTCCTCTTCTTCCCCCGTCCCCTTTTCTCCTTTCTCTTCTCTCTTAAAAGCATAAATCACATTTACTTTTATCAATCAGATATCAATGAAAAACTTGTTGAAATTGATTAGAGTTTATATTTTATTCTCTGATATGATACCGCAAAGGGGGATTTTAAAAGATATGGAATCAAAGGGAAAATTTGAACCAATTAACTCGATTACCAATTCTTTCATAAAAGAATCAGAAATGTGTGTGTGTATGTGTGTATGTCTGTGTGTGTCTGTATTTAGTTGAAGAAAAATGACAAGAACAAAGTTTGCTTTCAAAGATTATGAACATTTCTTCCTAAAATGATAATAATTATGTAATAAATTATATTGAGTACTTCTATGAAAGATTTTGCTTTCAATGTCCAGTTTAGAAAGGGCTAATCTTCAAGCCATGAGATAGTCTGTCTATTAAATATTATTTTGAAAACTTGAAAAATGTGTTGTAAAACATTTTTGCATTTGTGAAGCACAGAAATATTTATTCTTGAAGAAGTTAGATCATTAAATAAACTTTCTGTTTCAATTGCTATGCACATGGTTGATCTTCTCATGGTTTTTAACCAAATGGATGAAGTGTATCTTTGTACTAACATATATAAAAAGGAAAATTTTGCCTTTTGCCTTTATGTAAATTTTTAGAAAAAATAGATTGTATTATAAACCACTGAATCTAAACTTAGAGTTTATATATCTTAGAATGTATACATTCTAAGATTCTATACATTTTAATGTATACATATGTGTATAAAATTGTAAATATTCAACTTCCTGTGAGTATGCAGATATATGTGTCTATCTGGACAATTTGCATATATCTAAATATATAAAGATACACATATTAATATTTCTCAAGTAGCTTTAGTTGTAGAAATATATAAACAGTGTTTAAAGTCTGCTACTGAGTAATACACACTCCATAAAGGAAATAGTCTTTTCATTATACTTCTGGACCTTGTACCATTTGTTACAAATTGGGAAAACCAGTAAATGTTCATTTAATTAGCCAATGACTATCTTTATGTACTTTCAAAGAGCTCAATCAAACAGTCACATCTCAAACACATCTGTTTGGTCCATGCTTTTGTAACCACAGTTAAAACAGAAGCAATATTTTAATAAAAAAGTCTAAAGATGATATTTTAGGAATTTAAAGATATTTAACTTTATTCTACATTTTGTATTTATAACAGAAGGCCAAATACTATCAAATAATGAGATTGTAAGTGATGCTATAAATCCATACTCAGTGACTTCCTGAACTATGAAATGGCTCATCATTTCTGAATCTTTTTTCTGATGTTCATGTCATAGGTACTTACACAGGCTTCCTGTCCATGTGCTCTGACTTCCTGTGATTCGCTTGCATGCTCATCAGGAGACACTTGTATTTGTATTCAATGTTTTTCTATAATAGATGTACTTGTTACTTAACTACATCTATTAAGTTTCATGCTTAATTATTCATATGAATGAATCAGATATATAAGGGGTTATATAAGTAGATGAATAGATGCCAATAGAGTATTGGAAAATATTTTGTTAAAATTGTGATTGCATTGGGTGGAGGGACAAAAGTTGTACTTATTTAGATAATTATCATGATTAAGTCATTTCTGAAGGATCTCCAATTCCTTATATACCAAAAAGGAGCAATAATAGATTTTAATTTTTTAAATTTACAATAGACTGTATTTTGTTTAAAGCAGATAATGAATTCTGAAGAATGGCTTATAAAGTTATATTGCCTCACAGGAGACTCGAGTTCTGTCTGACGTGGGCCCCACGGGAATTCTGGGTTCATTATCTGCTTGGCAAAATAGGGAAGGAAGATGGGTGTGATTTTTCAGTTTTGTGGTTATATTTTTATATAACATATATATATTTTAACCGGTCATATTTGGGTTGGAGAATTACAGCAACAATGGGTGTCCTCTAATATGCTTAAACAAGGTCATAGACATCATGTAAAAAAATAAATAAATAAATAAATAAATAAAAAATGCAACTTCAGTTATATTTGCTGTGTTATATAAACCATTGTGTATAGCCACTTTAAGGTCCTCTCTTTGATTGTTCTTATAAGAATGTGACTCAGCAAAGTCTAATTGTGTCTGGCTTAGCAGTCTTTAATGCTTCAGGAGGATGCAGTTAAAAAAATTACTAGGACAGAAAAACAAGACTTTCAAACCTTTGTATAATTCCTAATTTTATTGTATGAGTAGTTATTTATTGCCTTGCTATCACACAATGTAGAAAAACTTCATAACTAAGAAAAATAGTAAAATAGTACAGTTAATCACCAAGAAGACCAATATTCTGATATTCTAATACCAAATGTCTTATATAATGTCTTAAATTTTTTCCTGATTAGGTACCTTTATAAAAGTTATAAAGATGAACCTAACCAAAAACTTTTAAGATATATTTTATTATATCGAGGATCTACACAAATGTTCATCTTTAAAGAATTATATCATCAAAAATACTTCAGTTACTCTAATAGAATATATGAAACTGTTAATGACTGCCTTGAGCTTGAAAAGCAAGTATTAAAGACATCTCATTTACAAAGGTGACTACATGTGGTGAACTCAGTTTCCACTAAGTGGTTGAAGGGCACACTTCACCCAGAAACTGAGGCTTCAGTGGCTAGGACTCCAGATCAGCCAAGCATGTGCAAACATGAGGACCTGCGCTCAATCCTCAGCCCATGCATAAAGGCTGGACACTGTGCCGTGCCCTGTAAATCCTAACGCTAGGGAAAAGGACACAGGAGGATTCTTGGGTGTTGTTGGCCAGGGTAGCCAAAGGTGTGAGCTCCAGGTACAGCTAGAGAACCTATTCCCCGGCTCATAGAGCAGAAACCAACTATGGAAGATGATTGATGTTAAATTCTGACATCTATGCCTGTGCACAAATGTACACATACATATACAGAAGAAACTAGCACTTAAAACTTAAGCTTTCCTGAAAAAACAAACAAACAAGAGACAAACAATGATCTGCTTTTTAATTGATGGCTGCTGGGTAAGAAG
Source organism: Mastomys natalensis (assembly GCA_021653895.1). Taxonomy (NCBI): domain Eukaryota; kingdom Metazoa; phylum Chordata; class Mammalia; order Rodentia; family Muridae; genus Mastomys; species Mastomys natalensis. The sequence goes on from JAJTUV010000143.1 coordinate 511,854, forward strand.
TCAGCTTTCTTCTGTGAGGGGTTACCCAATCTCCAGCAAGTAGATGGTTCCACATTCATTTACATGCAAGTAGCTCTAATGGCCTTAGTGGGTTTTAAATTTAAAAAATGAAAATAAATACCTAAGTGCATATGAAGTCAGAAGGAAGAAAGAGAGAGGAATTGGAGGTGAGGGGGTGGTGGTAGATTTGATTAACACACAGTTTATGTGCATCTGAATATTAAATTAAAAATGTAATTTAAAAACTGAGCAATTTACAAGCAAAAAGCCTCAAGAATGGTAACGATTTTAGAAAGAATATGCTGCTAATTGCCTAATAACAAGGAAAATGGAAGCTGTTTTAGAAGGACTAGAAATTATTGGTCAGTTTGGGGAGGGGCCTGTGTAAAGACCAGGGAATTCCAGGTAAGGAAATTTCCCCAGACACTGATAATCTTGAGATTAGAAATGCCAGAAAGCCTACACTTGTGGAACCTCCCTTCAGTTTCACATGATGGGTAATAGACAAGGTAAGCAAGTGACTTGATTTGCCCCGTTCATTTGAGGATGAATATTTAAGACAGGCTCATAGACTCTGCAGTAGGAAGCAAATAGAGGCAAAGACACCTGCAAGTAATTAGAAAATAATCCACCAATTCCATAATATATTAGCTTTCATTTTCAGAAGATTCTTAATGATTTTAAATTATCTATTTATTTATTTTAGTATGTATAATGTGTCTGTGAGTACGAGCATGCATATGTCATAGCATGTATGTGCAGGTCCTCTGTGAGTATGAATATGCATATGTTGTAGCATGTTCATGCAAGTCTGAAAACAGCTTTTGGGGATCAATTATCCACCTTTACACCATGAATTCCAGGGATCCAACTCACATTATCAGGTCTTCATAGTAAACACTTTACTCTACTGAGGCATTCTCTTAAGCAATATTCTTATTGAGTTATTAAGTAAATAGTAAACTGGTGAAATTTCTAACATAAAATATTTATTACTCAATGCTCCATTGGTCAACCTCCCTTATTTTCAAAAACTCTGAGTTGGGATTTAGAAAGTATTTGTCTAAGCTAAAAATTAGCTTTTCAGTTAAAATATAGAAACCATTCCTAAACAAAATATGAGAGTAAAGGAAAATTTCCATCTTGGTGTGTAGAAAATGTTTGCTCGAATTGTATTGTCATTAACAGGTAACTAAAACTGGATTTAAAATTTTTTTGAAGACTATGAATTGTTGTCATATGGGGTCTGTGTAGAGCACTTGCCTTACTTGTGAAGGCCCCATGATGCCAATACTACAATTGTAAAGTTTTCACAAATCAATTAATAACCCCCACTTATAATCAGTTAAAACACTATGACTAAACTAGTCAAGGAAATGTAAGATTATCACATTAAAAACTCCAAAGCACTTAAGGAAGAAATTGTAAAGGACAGTGGAAGATGAAAATACCGACTATATTCATGGAATAACTGAATTAATTTCATGTAAATGGATTATTTTAATGAAAATAATATTCATATTTAATGTAATTCCAAGGACATCCTTCACCAATTCAGAATACTACAACTGTAAAACTCATATGGTAACACAGAATACCTCAAATAGAAAAAGCAATCATTGACAGAACGTGATGCTTGAAGGATCACAGTGTCTGACCTCCAGCATTCCGTGAAGTTAGTGATGCCATAATAACAAAAACAATGATGATCCAGGAGTAAAAACAAATACACGGATGAGTGGGATTGAGCACTGAACCCAGGTCCAGTCTCAGAGAGCTACAGCACATCAGTTTGACACAGGCACCAAAATGTCTATTGGACAAAAGACAGACTCGTTAACAAATGGTGCTGAGAAAACTGGATTTCCACACATGGAACACACACAAAAATCACCTCAGAATAGGTTATTTATATACCTTAACCTGAGACTTACATAGAAAATACACTTCAAGATATAGACACAGGAAAAGGTTTTTGGATAAGGACTTTAAAACCCAGGAAATAACCATGAGAATTTTTAAAGGACAGTATCTGAAGTTAGATAGCTTCTGTACAGCAGCAGAGGGAAAAGACAGCCTACAAAATGAGAGGAAGTTTGTATAAACTGAATCCCTAATAGGAGAGCAATTCCTGTACTTTGCACAGAACTAAAAATTAAGCACCAAAAATGAATAAAACTCAAAAGTAGGCAAAATGGATAGAACAGATAGTTCTCAGAAGGAAGAGGAGGACGGACAAAGACGATGACAAAATGTCACATTCCTTTCATTTGTGGGGACTAAATGTTATTACATAGTGATCCAGACACACGTAAGGCATGAAAGGGGATGGAGATTAACCAGGAGGGGGAGGGGCAGGAGTGAGTATGAGCAAAATGCAAAGCTATGTGTGTAGGAAAAACATGATTCAACTCATTACAGCATGTTAACTTAAAACAAGTGAACAAAAAAATAAAGAAAAAAAAAGACATATCTTATTGCCAAAAAATGTATGTCGGTGGTTTTGAAAACATAGAGAAAACAGCTCCCAGATGATTTAAAAAAAAAAAAAAAAAAAAAAAAAAGCTTCATTTGCACCAGAAGATCAAAACCAGTACTATCATTAAGTCTCTCAAAACACTCAAGACAAATTAGGCCGTGATTGTCACAGCATTTTTATCTGATGAGAACCCGAAGCTGAGTGCACTGGGTGCCAGGAAATGTTTCCCATTAGAATCGACACTGTACGTTTTCGATGATGAAACCGTGTTGGTAATGGATGCAGAACCTTGCTTATGCCAGAAAAGCTTCATCAAGTAGATTCTCTGCATGAGGTAAAATTTCACCACGTTTCAAACTTTTATGAGCAATATTTTATAGAACATATATTTTGATATTTGGCAGAACTATAGAGAGAAGTGGTAAATGAAGAACATAAATTTCAAGTCAGTAGTTACCTCTGGGAGAGATGGAGGTGGGTGTAACCAGGGAGGGCAAATTGGGGGCAAAAGCAGCCCTGGGAATGCTGGGCTGGTGGGGGTTACATGGGTTTTTAAAAATATGCTCCCTTGGGCTTCTGATAGAGATTGTGCATTGGGTTTGTTTGAATGAGATGTTACAGTATTTTAGTAACTCCTGTTGAAAAGAACAAAATGTGCCATAAACACTGTTCTGGTTTCATGTACTTCCTATGAGCCTTGGTTCTCTTCCCTTCTAGGGATTCCATACCCTGTGGTTCCCCAGCTCCTCTGGTGTCTCTGCTGTTCACTTACTCTGCTCTGATGATGTCTGTGACAGTGATGGTAAGGTGGTGTACGGTGACAATGATGGTGATGGTGATGATGATGACAACAGTACCCAGAAGTTTCCACACAGCACATCAGTGAGCTGACCCTCCAGATCTTCATTTCCACAGCAGAACTTACCTGTGCCTTGTTTTAACAGTCTGGATTCATGTTCCACAATTTCAGATGATCTGTAGAGACAATTCCACTCGCTCTTTCCTCACTACTCCAAAGCAAGATGCTGCCTACTTTCCTCCTGAGTGCTCAGTTCTCAGCTCTAAGCATCAGCATTCAGCTGCATCACAGGTGTCTAGACCTCTTCTGCTCTCGGGTGGTGGCTAATGCCAGGCCTGCTGCTCAGTGGTGCAAGGGAGACCAGGAACAGCGCACAACCATTCCCCAGCCTCCACACCTCCCTGGTTTTGTCCATGTCACCCTTTTGTTTTCCTATATCTCTTTTCCATCTCTGGCTCTGCTATAGTTTGGGGCCTCATTTTGAGTAGCTAGATTATGCTCATGGGAGAATAAAAACAAACACCTTCATTGGTGATTTTTTTCTTTTTTGTTGAACATTAAAAACTTGTATGTTTTTTATACAATGTATTCTGATCATAGTTCCCCTCCCCCAACCCCTCTGAGATGATGAAGACAGCCCATTTAGTACTGAGTGTTCCACGGTCCCGTGCTCTGCATGCACCTTGCCTCTCCTTCTCTCCCATCAGAATCCACACCCTTTCTGTCTCTCTGTAGAAAACATCAGGAACCTGAGGAAGAATAAAACAAAGTAAAATAACATAAACAAACCTGAAAAGGACAAAACAAGGAAACAGAAGGAAAAAGACGCAAAGAAAAAGCACAGTATAAAATGTAGATTTAGAGACACATATGTTCAAAACAGATTCATAGGAATCTCTTAAAAATATAAAACTGGAAGCTCTAATACACAAAGACCTGAAGGAAAAATGTCCTATCAAACTCCTATGAGGTAAAGAACCTCCAAAGATGCCATTGACTTCATTTCCTCATCTATAGGCAAGGGGCCTGGCCTCAGAGTAGTTTATATTTTCAGTGAGACTATGCTGGAGAGAGCTACTTTCTTTTTTTTTTTTTTTGCCAGTGGCCATCAATGGGACTAGGGATGAGGGCTTATGTCTGCATCTGCTCTTGGTACTGGGACTCAGTCTAGCACAGGCCCATGCTGGCCTTGCACACACCTCCACAGTCTCAGGGAGTTTATATGTGTGCCACTCCTGCTTTGTTTAGAGAGCCTTGTTTCCTTAGCATCCTCCATCCCCTTGGCCTCTTATAATCGTTCCACCTCCTCTTCCACAGTGTTCTTTGTGAGAGGAACCTTTGAAGGGAGGAATTTGATGGAGACAACTCATTTAGAGTTGAGTGCTCCAAGGTCTCTCATCTTTGCACATTGTCCAGCTGTGTGTCTCTGTATTTGTTCCCAGCTTTTGTAGGAGGAAGGCTTCTCTGATGCTGACTGAAGGAGAATTGATCTATGAGTGTAGCAGAATGCAGTTATGGGTCATTATATAGCTACATTCTTTTAGTAGAACTAGTACTAGTTCATAAGGGTGGAAGGTCTAAGTAGGCACCAGTTCAACTTCTCTGTGTTCAAGGAGTTGTGTAGGTGTTATCTTTAGCAGTAACTGAGTCCAAGAAGTGGATGCTTTATTTGATGACAAGAGATGTCCAGGTGAGACTTTGTCTTCTTGGTTGTTTAGCGATATCATTCAGGTCACCTTCATACACGTATATATATTAGGAAATTCTACTGTATTAGTTTCCAGATGACCCCCAATGGTCACAGCTGTTCCTTCTTCCTCCCAATTCACTCCTCCCACTTAGGTCCCTTTCCCATTCATCCTTAATGATAGATCTTATTGTTCTTTATGTCACATACTCAGTTTTTTCCTATACAGAGCAAAGAGTCCAAGTGTATGTTGACATATCCCATCCTTCTTAAAAATCACTGTGTCCCCATATTGTCCTCATCAGTATTATCCACAGCACTCAGTGCACACAGCAGGCCAGATGAACAGGCAGAGCTCATGAAGAAAATGTTAACAATTTTGTTTCTAATGGTTGACTGTAAATCTTCTACACAGTACTTTCTATTAGATTGGATGTTTAAACAAAAATTTTTAAGAACATTTTCATGTTTTTATAATGGTTTGAAGCATACAATGGTTTAAAACATCTTCACTAAAATTATTCAGTGTTCACTTGATGTTAAACTTCAATACTGAAAAATTATCTTATAATTAAGTATATTGAACAGACATTTTTGTACCTGGGTCAGGCTATGTAGCCCAATCTAGGCTTAAATCAGGAAGGTCTTCTCTCTCTCTCTCTCTCTCTCTCTCTCTCTCTCTCTCAATCTCTCTCTCTCTCTCTCCTCTCTCTCTCTCTCTCTCTCTCTCTTGCCATATATATATATATGGCATGCTTATTAAATAGAGTTTTAATTTTATGTGTGAACTTCATGGACAAGCATTATTGTATTTAGTGGAAATTAATTCAGAGGCCCAATTTTTGAGGTCACTATATTTGAGTTATGTAACAACTTTCTTCAAATTGTAGTGAGCCTGAGTAAAATGCTTCACAGCATCAGCTCCTGGGAAAGGATGCACATCCTCTGAGCTGAGTTTAGAGTAAAGAAAGACATAGACTTTCCTCTAATGCAGATGGCAGGTGTTTTCGAGCGAGTGTGGTTAATTCATGATTTTAGTAAGCACTGTGGTCCCCCTTTCTAGTTTTCTACAGACCCTCCACAAGATACGCGTGAGCACTCGTCCTCACTTAGCCTTTCGGAACTGTATATGAACACAAACTAATTATATAAAATTTTCTGATGCAAATTGATGATTATTGTCAGTAGAAAATTCAAACAGCTACAGAACCAAAGTATATCCTACAGACATATCAACTTTTGCATTTACTGATTGTTTGTGTAATTTTAACTTTACTATTCTAAATTATTCTAAAGCAAACAGATACCTTCCTATGTTTAAGTAAGAAGCATTTGGGAATTTCCCTTCTGCCTCTAGTCAGCAACTTAGGCAAGAAAGCTGTTTGTAAATATATTGAGTGTGACACAATATATTGTGTAAATATATTGATATATTATAAATATATCATAAAATAACACTCTTGCAGTTTGTATATTATAGTAAAGTCTTCAGTGAAGCTGATTTTCTTGAATGGGTATTTTCCCCAAATAAGTGATAATTTCTCAAGTATGCCTGTGTCATTTTCAGTAACATAACTTTTTGCAGAGCAATCTCTATAGTATGAGGGACAGAAAGAGGATTTATTGTAAAGTAAAACACTTGAAAAAATTTGAATGTAAAGTGTGTCCCATCACACCTGGTCAGTGTTGGTGAAAAACCTCATTTAAGAGTAAGTGTTCTTGCCGGGATAACTACTTCATGTCCGCTAAGCTTGAACCAACTAGGACACCTTCGACAGAACTGGTGAGAGTGGATCCCGCAGCTGTGTTGGCTTCATAAATATTTTCTTCTTGAAGAACAAATGGAGACCAATCCTTCTTCCAAGGGCATGGAAACATGTTTCTTTTCTTTTACTAGACACCCATGTTATTTTCCTGAAATGTTTGAAACAGTGAGTAGGCATTCGAGCCTGGTGACACAGCTGTTGAGAAGACCAGACACAAAGGAAGGCCAACACTATTCTCAAAGCAAGCCTGAGAGTGTAATTATGTGTTAACCACTGGCATTACAAATGGTCCTTGAGAAGAGAGCTGGAAAGCTGCCAGCTTCTTTTTAGAAAACCTATTCATAGATATCACAAAGAAACTTGGAATTTGTCACGCCCCTCCCCCCACCTTTATTTCGAAGCAGTTCCTCCCCCTCCCTGACTGAGGAGGGTTTCTTGATGTTCCTGGGTTTGAGGTAGGAGTGGAGTGGCTGGAACTTGCCTTAATGATCTCCAGCCTTCTGAATGAGCAGCTGCAGGAAATCGCTCCACATCATTATGAATATGCAAAGACTGATGTTCAGGTCCAGTGAGAATATAAAGTGTAATTGATCTCTTTGGCTATCTCGGTTTTTTATATTGAACACTTTAAAGGTTTTAACAAATTGGTTGCAGCATGATGTTAACTAAGACAGAATATTGTTGCCCTGGGACCACTAAGATATATTTCTGGTTACTTCCTAGATGCTTTGGAAACTTCTAGAAACTTCCCATAAAAGCTAGAGGATTTCTTGCATTTGAAATCTTCTCCAAATTGTCAGCTCTGACTGTGGGTATGGGTGATGATCATTTTGCTCTTGTCAAAGTCTGTGAGACACTGTGGCCGTTCCCTTATTTTCCTCGTTACTAGTACAGTGCTAAAAGTTTGCTGATTTTTTTGTTCATATTCACTTACATGTGTTTCGATCAGCTCCTCTTTCCTACAAACCTGTTTGTTCATCTCTGTCAATAACAAACAAATCCTATTTGCTTTGAAGTTACTGCTTCTCTTCTGCTCATTTTATTTTGAAGTTGGTGGGGTACTGGTCATTAAGTCACTGTGTGAAATACTTCCTTCATCCCTAACTCAAGCAGCAGTAGGTGCTTCCGCATATGCAATGGAAGAAAGACACAAGCAGCAGATGCCTTAAGAGGTGCTCTTTGCTCTGTCCAGTGCAGGTGAGCATGGGAAGTGAGAATCCGTTCAGAGACTTTGCTCTTCAAGAGCAAAGACTTGAGCCTTGCAGAGTTGGTGAGCTGAAGAATATGGGAGAGACTCAATGCTGCTTACTTGGCAGCCAAGTGAAACATCTTCCTGAAGTGGAAACTTAAGGGTTCTTTGGAAAATCGTTTGTGTTGGATGGTGTTTTACTGGGGCAAACACGTGAAGGAGTGTTTTCCTGAAGTGGACACAAGAGAGAAGATGCTTAGCTAAAGCAGACACCTGATGGAACATTTTGATGAAGCAGACACAGGTGAAAGGATGTTTTGCTAAAGCAAAGGACATGGGACGAAGGATCCTTCACTAATAAGATGCATGTATTGGTTTGTCTTTTATGTGTTGTTGAGCTCCTTTTGTCATAACTCCACAGAGAGAAATGCACCAAAAAACTTCTTGAGAGGTTCCTTTGGCTTCTTGGTGCTTCTGTGGACTTGGGTGATTGGCAGAGTGACATCAGCTGATACAGACTCAGTAGTTTTGTGAAGCCAGACTCACTTGCTGAAGCAAGACACCTGGTGAGGCAAGACCCATGGAGGACACGTGATGTTTAGAGGTAGTATAAATAGGACCCAGTGGGCAGTGGCAGGGCCTTGGCTTGTTTGTCTAGCTAGCTTTGTAATGCTTTTGTTTATGTTCACTTTGCTGAGAGAGGCAAGCTGAGAACTTCTGGTGTCCCTGGTGATCCTATTCTCTCCTGCTGACTGAGGCGACTGAGTCATGCCTCAGCTGAAGCTTAGCTGTTTCTGTTAGGTCATGCCAACACTGCTGATTTGTGTTTGCTCTCCTGACGCTTCTTAACTGGACTGCTGGTATCTGTGAAGTGCTAGTGGATTAAGCTCCCACTGGTAAACTGCTGATTTCCTGATAACACAGATGGGATTTGCTCCAAAGAACAATTTCTAAGCAGGTCCACTTCTTCCATGTCCTAAGAACCTTTCTTTTCCACCAGTTCTGGTGGGTGGTAGGCTAGAAGGAAGGTTAAAACATTTAAGAACTGTTATTAAAAATAGGGTTGAGAAAAATTTAAGTTTACATCTTCCAGAAAAGCAGATTCATCCACAGCTTCTATCACAGGATCAAATCTCTCCTGGTAGTCTTTCCCCTTTCTTTGGTGAGCACAAATTTGGGTAGATTTTACTATATTTTCTCCTGCTCTTTGGCCAATCTCACCCCAACTTTCCTATTATCTTGTCCCACACAGAACCTTTAGAAGGTCCTCCTTACTCTCTTGCCCCTAGCTCTGTCATTGCTAATAAATATTATCTCTAAGCCCATATTTCATCCCTCCCTTTCCTCCTCCTTCCTCTCTCCCTTCCTGTTGTTCTCCTGTTAAACTTATACTGTATTTGCTTTTCACATTGTGCCCAGTGACCTCTGTGAAGGCAGGGAAGGATATGTGTGTCTTACATTTCATTCTTGTCTGAACTGAAAGTCTGTCCTCCTTTAAAACAATCGCAGTAGTCACTGAGACTGTATTTTGGTTATTTTTGTCTGGGAGTACTCCTAAGTGACATTTACTCTCTAGCCTTTTTCTCCCAAATCTCCCAGTTAGATGTTCTCAGAAGATCTACCCCAGTGCCCTTCACTCCCCTTCATTCTCTGTAGTCTCTTGACATCAAGAGGCAGCCTCTGGGCCAAGTCTTCATTTACATGTAAGTTCTCTAACACTTTCTTTTTTATGTGCAACTGAACATTTTCTCCATCTCAGCCCACAATATTGACTATCATACCACAATCACAATACCTTATAAAATAACATTAAACTTTTATTTTCTACCTTTTTGACCGTATAAGGCACCAAATGCCTGTTTAACAAATATGGGTTATAGTTAGAGGTAGACATGGAATGTCTGGAATTTAATGATCTCTTCTTACCTTTATGAGTGAGCAGCTGAAGGATGCTAATGGGAAGAAGAAAGAATGACCAGAGAAAGAATAAAAATAGGACATTAGGAATGGGGTTTCCACAGTGAAAACCTGAAACCCAAGTTTTAAGAGAAAGGCATTTTCAGCAAGGTAGTGACCTCAAAAGAAACGTGATCTTCACCTTTCTTAGAAAGTCTCAGGTGGTAAGTACCTGGCTGTATTCATTTACTTTTTTGGATTGAGAAACTACAGGTGCAGAATGGAACCTAGACTTATGGTAGACTGAGGTGCTCAGAATAGATTGTGGAAGTCTGGATGCTGGGAATACCAGTTAAGCTACAGGTGAAGGGAGTGTTGTTAAGATGGTTAAACTTAGTAGGTCACAAGACAAAAGAAAAAGACATGAATGTGGGAAAGGGATTTGGGGGAGGACGTAAGGTTGACAGGGGTAAGAGAAAGACTAGAGGAAGTGGTGAGATTAAACAGAATGCATTTTATGTGTATGAAATTGCCAATGAGAACACTTAATTAAAGAGAAAGTAACTAATCCAGTGGACACTAGCAAATCTTATGTTATTCTGTGCAACAAGTAGCCATTTTTAATGATTTATATTGAGTTACACAAATCCTTTTTTCTTGTATAACATGGGTTTTAACTCAGGAGTTGAGGTGCCAGAGATGCACAGTCACATAAAATGTCCACTGATTTGATCGCAAGAGTTTTCTCACAAATTCGAAGAATAAAACTGACAGAATATAGAGGATGAGTTTTAGAAAGAAGTTTACTATGGAGGTGAGAACAGAAGATAGAGAAGACAGGGCTCACTGGTGTTGCAGGAGTAAGTACCTAGAAATCAGGGAGCCGTCAACCTCCTGGACTGAAGACTTTTATAGGATCTGTGGCAGAAACCAGGGCAGGACATGGGGAGGAAGTCATCCTAGTTCACCAGTACTAACTGTGACAATGAATGGCCTTTACTCCTCTGGATAGTCTGGTCATCCCTCTCAAAGTTATTTGACCATGTGCGATTTCACTTCTTGGCTATGCCTTTCATTAATGTGCCTATACTTTTGTCAGTATGTGTGCAGCTCACTGGTGCAATGAAGGCGATCTGTAAGAAGCACTGAAACCTAGAAGTCTATGACCTCAGAATTTCTTCTTTTTCCTCATTGTTTGTGGTATTTAAGGTCCACATGAATTTTGGTTATTAGTTACATATTTTTTGTTCTCCTCTTACTCAGCCATTAAAGAGTTACAAGTATAACTACAATTAGCATATCAACCCTTTCTCTTATCAACAGAATGCCAGTTCAACATTATATATCATTAAAGACATTAATAATATCAAAACCACACGATACAGTTGTATTATGCAATGGAAACAACCTTATACTTAGCCTGCTCTTTTCTAAAGGGAAAGGGAGGAGGAGTGAATGTGGAGAATGTGGGGGAAGGAACTGGGAGGAGTGGAGGGAGGGGAAACAGGTCAGGAGGTATTGTATGAAAGAAGAGTAAAAAGAAGAAGAGAGAGAGAGGTTAGAAATCTGATTCTGAAGTCTAACAAGCTGTACCAGCAGAAAGCTGTGCAATTCTTCAAAGCTTACATCCCATCATTTTGGATTAAAATAGACTGTCTGTATGACATGTCTCAACTCCAACATGTTATAAAAGGTATAAATTCTTGGAACTAGGCATGGCGCGGTAGAGATTTACCTCTTTCTGCTACCTATTCTAATGTTAACAGCTATGAAAAGTGCCTCCTTTTCTATGGAAGCATGTCATATAGATTCTTTTTTGTGGAAAACAAAATTTCATTTTTTGATTCTGCACATACACCTTAGTGTTCCATCCACTGGGAAGCTAATGGGGTAATTTGACAAAAGATTAAAAACAACCAGGACATAGGAGTGCTGAGAGCTGTCAATCAATGTGCTTGAAAGTGCAGTCCTGAGGCCGGGATGCTGCAGAAGACAGTTCATAGGCATCAGAACCACACTGAGGGCTACCCAACTCCTGAATTGCCCAGGAACCTAGATAGAGAAAATCAAACAAAAGAGAATTGTTACTGGAGTGTTGAAAGGGAAGGGAGAAAGCCCATAGTCCTCTGAATTTGCCCAAGGTAACTTAGCAGATGACAAATGTGTACTTTCCAAAGTGTGATCTTGGGCAGTGACTTCTCTGTACCCCAGGAAGTTCTACAAACCCAATGCTTTGTTTTGGAAAGACTCAGACATATGGATATGGACGAGTGGCTATATTTCACTCCCAACTCCAAGTAGCATAAGGCAAAGCAGTTCTTAAAAGTCATAAAACTGCTGCCCAAATGTTCTTAAGTGTATGGCCTTCTGCTGGACTGTGGTTGACTTGCCAGGAGTTATGCTCATAGAGAAAACTAATTCTCTCTTCCCCAGCAGCTAACAGTTGCTAGGGACTCTAACTCAGCATGAGTCGTCATGCCCAACTCCCTTTTCCTTGCTGGTCTGTCGAAGGACTGCACAAGCCTCAAGTAAGCTATCACAAGCACTAGAAGTTCCTATGTGCACCTCCAGAAAAGGTTGCTTCCTGTACACTGTGCTCTACTTCCGTAGCTTGCCCTAGAATTACAGTGAGGTGCTTAGGAAACTTTTGGTTCTCATCTCCATTACATGGTAAGAAGAACAGAAGCCAAGGCATCGTTGGCTCTGATCAAATGCTAGGCCATGATAACTGCACATGGATAATGCCTCTAGCGTTGTTATCCTACCTGTTGCTAGGAATGCTGCACACAATGCCAAACACAGCCATCTGTGCTGCAGTAGTTGGTCAGCTGATTATCAGTGCTGATTTATGGGTTGTGATTACCTCTCGTTTAGCCTCTTTCTCCATCTGGTCTACAGATTGTGTCAGTTCTTACTCGGTTGAACAACACTTCCATCTCACTAATTCTACAGAATGACTTCTCTCTGGTTTTGGTTGATGCCGGGATGAGGGTAGGAAGGAAGTCTGTAAAGGATATCATGTAAGTGTCAAGACTAAAAAATGTCTCAAACATTCTACCAATAAACTCTTCTAAGTACACAGATTAATATTTTTTATTCAACTCCTATTTATCTATCAATCCTCACATTTTATGAAACCCAACCTAGTGCCCAGCAATTATATTTTTATAAGGTTAGAACTCCTTCATTTAGTTATTTGATATGATATTTTCTTATTTTGTCATTCCCAATGGGTGTGTAGGAGACAGGACTGTTGCTAATTTTATAACATAAAATGGACAGGTACCCATGGAAGGTTTGTTCCTTCCTTTACTCAATTACTGTAGATCTAACAACACATAACTTAATACAGAATCTCTTGAACATATTTATAATTTATTTCCTTGTTAATTAATGAATCCCATGCTTTTATTATTTAATTGATTATAATTATCTTGGAATCTTAATCTATTACCAATTTGGAAAATAAAAACAGCACCTGTTGTGAAAAACAGTAACATTTCATTGTGTTTTAAATGTGTACAACTTTACATTTTAATTATATGGTTGGATTTGAGATATTTCTGATATTTTCATTATCCATGTATTATTTACATTGCTTTATACATCACAAATGCATATAAATACATACGTGTGTGTGTGTGTGTGTGTGTGTGTGTGTGTGTGTGTGTGTGTGTTATCATGGTAATCTAGTCCTTTTCTGTATTACTAGGCTCTTTTCTCTGAGTTGTAAAGAGTGCACATTCATTATAGTATTCTAGTGTTTGGCCAATAAGTCAATTTTTGTAACTTTTTGGCTATCATTGACTTCAAACCTCTGTATTCAAATTTTGCCTTCTAAATGGTAGCCCTAATATCTTGAAATATTATCTTCACTGAGAGATCCTCCCACAAAATCTTGCAAGGAGTAGCTGTGTATCTCTGAATATTTGCCAGAACACGCTCTGTCTTCTTATCTGTACTGTACAGCTGATTTGCCATTATTTAAGCTCCCAGGTATCTGTGGCATCTTCCTTGTTTAGGGACATTGCAGAACTTTCTTATGTTCATGCTTATTTTAATTCCTGTTACTTACATTGAAATGATTATTTCAAAATTTCTCTACCAATTATATAACTAGTTTAACTCAATCAAAGTAAGATTTTACTATATGACCTAAATATACTTTTATATTTTGAAAGATTTTCCTGGGGTATATATGGAGTATATGCTATTTATACTCAATAAATATGTGTTTAAATTGCTTTTGTGTCATAATAGAAATCTAGTAATTTTCTTTTTCTGTATTATAAAGTTTCCTTTTCCAAGTATTAAAGAGTATACACTAGTCCTAGTTTCTTAGTGTTTTCATAGAACACTATGATAATAGTATCTAAATTTTCCATTTTAACTTAGGTCTATATCCTCACTCTGTATTCAGTGGATTAGGTATATCCATAGTCTGGCATTAGTACTGGCTTTTAACACCATGAAATAACCTTTTCCTGGGGATGGGGAAATGGCTCAGTCCGTAAAGGACTTGCCACATAAGCAGAGGACTAGAGCTGACCTCCAGCACTGTAGTAGAGAAGCCTGATGCAGCAGTAATAATGAAGTGCTGTTATAGTAGCACTGAGAGGCAGAGAAGGAGGAGCCTGGGCCTCCTGGGAAGCCATTCCAGGTGAGTGAGGATGCACTGAGATACCGAGCCTTAACACAAAAGTGTGCAGAGCAACTACAGGAAGATACATAATGGTGATACCCCACATCCACACACATGTGCGTGCATGTGCACACATACTTACCACCCAGAGACACACACGCACACATACACACAAACACATGAAAAAATTATAAACACTACCACAATATTCCTTTCCTATTTGAATAGATGTGTATCTTCCCTACTTTTCTCTTTTGTCTATTTACACTTTCAACACTTTCTTTTTCTTGTAACTTCAGGTGAGTTTGAGTGTGCATGTGCGTGTGTGTGTGTGTGTGTGTGAGAGAGAGAGAGAGAGAGAGAGAGAGAGAGAGAGAGAGAGAGAGAGAAAATGGTAGCAATGCAAAAATAAGCAGAATGAATAAAATAGTATAATTCTCTCTCTCTCTCTCTCTCTCTCTCTCTCTCTCTTCTCTCTCACCACACAACACACACACACACACACACACACACACACACAATTCCAGATTGGTTCCCGGGAAAAGACACACTACAGCTGAAACATGAATTAACGTCTTCATAATTATCCTGGTATATATTAGTTTGTTTAATTATAATTCAAACAATCTTGTAAAAGCATTTTGGGTTTGGACCTGAATGTTACCTTATAAAAAGGAACAAACAAAAATAATTTTTAAAACTAAAATCTAATTCTCTAAGTAATACAATGCACCTTTGCGCATTTTCCGGATAAAAGAGATTTTGCTTTGGCCCCACACAGCTGTCCAGCATTCCTCTGGCGTTTTCGTCACTTAATCTAAGAAGTTCTTGTTCAGCACATAAATTTTCCAACTGTTATTAAATTTGGGTTACTAGTTTCTCAGATTTGGTTTGAGATCTCCGAGGGGAAAAAGTGCAGGACTTCAGCATTAGCTACCCAATGCATAATGTCTGCTTTCAAAACAACGAACTGAGAAACCTGACCCCGTGCTTGGGAATTGAAAGCTTGCCAGTTGTGCTGAAGTGTTACATTCATTATGTCATACCACACACATCTGATAAGGAAAGACATAATGCTGTTGGATAGGTTCTTGTATATGAAAACTCTATAGGTCAAGTAAAGAGCTGTTTCTCATTTAATAACCGAACTATGCAGGTGCTAATTTGGAACATATGCAGGACAGTGCAGAAATGCGCTACTCCACAGTAAAATGGTAGTATGTGTGATACTTGGTATTAAAGGGAATTTTTTGATTAATTAAGGTGCTTCTGCTCTGGTTAATTTAAGCCATACAATTCAGTTGACATAACTTTGTAAAAAATGGAGCTTACACAAAACTGTCATAAGGCTGGTTTCCCCTCCTGTTCCTTTTCTTCACACACTCTTGAGTTTTTGAAGCTCCCTATGGGCCAGTTCATTGGAGAGAAATGTATTGGACACTAGAAGAGGCCAAATTAGAAGTGAGGCAGCAACTGACTCCCTCATTAAATATGGCCGCCTTGGGATCTCCACCGCGGATCTGGCACATGGAACGCTCAGTGATTGAGCTTCTTAATATTTTTCATCTTCTTGTGGGAACTAACTTCCAATAAAGGACCCCAGAGGTAACGCGCTAAGAACCATTTTTACAGTTTAATTGCAGATTTATACTAAGCAAGCAAGTAGAGCCTACATGTTGAAGATTAAGTAAATCCATGGGAACTTTGATGGCAGTTGTAATTTAATGCTGTTAGAGTCGAACCCGCGGAGAATGTTTGAGATTCTACCCCACCTAAGGAGATTCACCTCTCACACGTTTTTCCCTTTTCAGTGGCTCTAGCCCTGCCCTGCTCTCTTCTGTTACACATTGTCTCCTTTGTGAGGCCGTGTTACTAAGCTGCTTTTATTTGTCTTACAAATATTATCCTCTAACTTCTTAGAAAGTATCATGAGAATTAAGTCATTCTTTAGTTCACTGTAGCATACAAGACATGTGAAGAAAAAAACCAACTTGTCACAGAACACAGAGAAGGCTGCTGCAGCTCTTCCCATTTGTGTGTTAGCAATAACACATAACCACTGGGCTTATGGTGCATTGAAAGTACATGGATCAACACCCAATCCCAAGGAAAGAGGATGTTTACATAAAATATAAATATCAAATATGTCTTTAGTACACTGGCCCAGCTGGTACAAAGTTGAGCAGTCCTCTGACGGGGCACTGAGGATTATAGAAAAAATGGAAAAGAAGACTCAGAGGCATAGGTTAGAAACCGGGAGGGCTGTCCAGTCAGAACTGTGGTAGCCCTGAGTTTAATTCTCTTAGGCTTTCTATACTTTACAGTATCGTGAGAAACAAAGTCACAAGCCAGCAGAGACAGTGGCTGACATACATTCAATATCTGTACCCATCACGAAGCCTCCCTGTTCCTCCTTGTTCCTTCCTCTAAGATTAACAGAGCATTCAGCCCCTCGCCTTGAGCTTCATGTGTATCTCCTCTCATCCTTCCGAGCGTCACCAGGACAGGAAATCTGTCAGTTGACCCTGGCCTGATTTGTCACAGAAGCAGGCAAAATGGCTCCTGACACTTTGCTACTTGACCAAGAAGATAGTCTTTGTCCTGATTGAATCCACAGAAAGAAATGTCTTTACAGATCAATCTTCTATAACTAGAGCGACCACAGGAGGGTTATCTCATTTAAGACACCCACATTTATCATTTTCATTAATTGTGATGAGAAACACCTTGTAAAAGTTATTCTCCTTAGAAAATAGTTTTCCTTCTTAGATAAAACCTGAAGCCCCTGCTGGACAAGTAAGCCATTCCACTGTCTGGCACAGCCTACCAATCAGCCCCCTCCCCACTGCTTCTGAGCGTGAGGATCCTCTCTAGAAAGTTGGTCCCATCTGAAATTATTACATCAGTTTCTCGAGTTCACCCAATTCCATTACCCTGGAATGTGCTCCTCCCTCCTTTCTGTTTATTAAAACTCCATATTTCACATTCCATGTCAAACTCTGCTCTGCCACCCAGGATCTTCTCAACTTTGGAACGCCTGAAGTTATTTATTGTGGCTTCTCAGAATTTCATACCTCAAAGGAGGTTTGCAAGTAATCTGTTTTAATTTCCTCATTTCATGGACATAATGGCACCCTCCTGTATACCTGTTAACAATGATGAGAAAAAAGTCAGAGTGCTTGGCAAACAGTCTGCTCTGAAACAATGGTGCTAATGAAAGCAGGGAGCTACATATGGTTCTTCCCTAGTAAGAGAACATTATTGTATGTAAAACTGCCAATGACTAGAAGCTAGCCTGGAAGATCATATTACTAGCTGATCATTGAAGGAAGTTATGCAGAGTCGAGAATGCACACTGAGATGGGAGTTACTGTTGCAAACTCAGGACCTCTGGGTCTAAGTCTTATTTCTATTACTTACAAAGCATGCAGTGGGTTTAAAAAATAATTTGAATATGCTATTCCGACAATATTGACAAAAGTGGAACTTAATGACCATTTAATCATCTATTCAGACCCGATAGCATTGGATCCCACCATTAGGAAAGTTATACCACAAATAACCTAAAAAATACACTCAATTAATTTAGTAGATTATTGCCCTGGGACTACCATAAAGTTACTTGTTGAAGAAATCATTCGTAGGATTTTTCTTAATATTACTTGTATAGAAATACTATAAAGATCTTTTACTTGAAAATTTATTTTGTGTAAAATTGTCACTGACCTTAAAAATCCGTGCTATTTCTGGCTTACCACAATATTCTGGAACTGCAGCAATTGAGAACAGTCCTGGGAATCTTCTTTGTTTGATCACCACTGCACAACACACAAGCTTTGTATTTTTTCACCTGAATAAATACAGCCCTACTTTCACCCTTTGAGGTCAGTGCGTACAGCTCACAGGACAGGCATTCTTGGGCTTGTCTCCTGCCCGTTCTAATGAAAAGGAAAGGCTCTGCCCTCTACCACCTTGCTGAGAATGGAGTGCTCTGCTTTATTATTTTTTTCCTGTTTGTCAACACTATCTTCTAGCCATTGGCAGTTTTACACACAACAATGTTCTCTTAGTAGGAAAGAACCATACATACCTATATCCAGCTGCCAGCTTTGATTAGCAGCATTGTTTCAGAGCAGATCGTTTGTCCAACACTCTTGACTTTTTCTCATTATTGTTAACAGGTGTACAGGAGGGTGCCATATTGCATACTGTTGTGAATCCCATTGTTTGCAAAGTGAAATAGCATTCAATGGATGCATTTAATTATAGCTTGGCTGAAGCACTCTTTCAAATGTCTAACCTTCAATAAAAATCATATATTTGCATATTTATTTATATGCCAATTGAATAGAGAGCTTTCTAGTACTGGGGTTTTTTATTTTGGTGGGTAGCTTAGTCAGCCCAAGTAGCTAGTTAGCTAGCTAGCTTAACTTTTTAACTCTCTCTCTCTCTCTCTCTCTCTCTCTCTCTCTCTCTCTCTTCCTCTCTCTACCTTTCTGTCTCTCTTCCTCTCTCTCTCTCTCTCTGTACATAAATTTATATTTATTGTGTATAATTTTAGGTAAGTATAAAATAAAATGATATAATTACTTGTTGCTTTACCAAACAGTCTTGGTATTATTTTTCTGTTGTTTTTCCTCCTCCTGTATTGACCTCCCTCCCTCCTTTCTAAATAGAGCCTCCTCTGTGTTACTTCATTTCTCAGTTCATATTGCCTACATTGTTCTTTTTCTCTCCTATGCACCTGTCCCCCACTCCCTCCATGGTACCTTCATACTTTTCTAGTTTCTGCAAATTAGTCTCTCTTGAATACTCACATCTGATGATGTGCAGATTGGGGCCTTAGATGAGAGTGAACATGTGGTGTTTGTCTTTATGCATCTGGGCTGCTTCACTCCATACAATATTCTCAAGTTCACCCATTTCCTTGAAAATACCATGATTTCAACTTTTTCTTATTGATGTGTATTCCACTGTGTACCTGTGCCAGAGTTTTATTCTCTAGTCACTTGTTGAGGGACATTTGGATGGTTTCCATTTCCAGCTACTGTGAATAAGTGACACAGCTGAGCATCTGCGGGGTACAGCGTTGGTCCGAGTAGATCAAGTGACTCCCAAAACAGTATGGATTATTGGTTAAGCCATTGTTTGCATCTGACTGTCTGTCGAGAGTAGGTCTCTATTGTTAAAGACACCATACACTTAGGATGCAGGACTTGGATGATTCAAGTCAGGTCTGACCCGAAAGCCTCTTCCTGCATTCTAGCTTCCAGAGTTGCAGAAAACACTATGCAAGCTACCAAACAAGCAAAGCAACAAACGGGCTAGCCCAGCTGCAACACCTATGAACCATGAAAACTGCAAGCTTGGCAAGATATGCATAAAGGCACAATTTGTGGCACAAATAAGTTTGAACTTAAGGACCACCCCACAGGAGGGAAACCTAGCCAGCACTAGTGTTGCTGTGGACCTTAGAAAAGAATCAACTACCATCGCTTTACTAGAGGAGCATTATTCCATACTACGCTCTAAATTTTCTCTTTATACCCACATATAAGTTTAGCTACCACACCTCATTAAAGAAGCATCTCTTTACAGCAGTTGGAGACTATAACAAAAAAACACAACTGGACATAATACAGATATCAACAGATTGAAGATACGTCTTCATCAGGCATCTGTGGTTCAGGGAACATCACAGAAGAAGAGATGGGAAGATTGTGAGAGGCAAAATACCAGGACATATACTGTGAAAGTCTCTCCTAGAAATGGCTGGATAAACATAACCAGGAAAATGGAAATACTAATAGACATGTCAATGTGGAAGGGTTTCATTCTGTGGGTTCCAACCCCTAAGCCAAGAACCACAGTCAACGACCGACTGCTGAGAGAAGAAAGATTAGCCTCTCCCAGGGATGCACCATCTTATTGATTGTCCATTGCAGAGTGATCAGCCTTAATTTACAAAAACATATGGACTCAGAAAAAAAATACACACACACACACACACACACACACACATATATATACACACACATATATACATACATATGTATGTGTATGTAAAAGCAATCAGAGGAAAAGAGAAGACTATTGACTTGAGAGTCAGGGGTCATGAGAGGGTTTCGAGGAGGGTTGTTGGGAAGGGCTTAAGGGAGGTAAATATGGGAAAGTGATTTAAATCTATTTTACTTAAAAACATTTTTAAGATGTCAATTGTAGCCAATATTCACAGTTATTGTCAGGCATTTCATATAATTACAGCGTGGGACATACAGTTGTCTATTTTGAACATGTCCTGAGTTTGATAATCTGAGAAACCATTATGGTAGAATTGTATATAAATTTGAGAACCATAAACAGAATATGAAATTTTTATTTGTATATTTCTAAAAGGTCTCCATAATGAAACTTATTGTTAGAGTCACACAGTAGATGAACTTTGTGGGTTGATCTTCTTGCAAGGTGGAACAGTTCATTAGGGCTTGCTAACAAATCCTATATAATCTGTAATATTTTGAAATGATTCATGGCAGCATCATTAGAATAGAGTAAGTATATTTGAAAGCTGAGATAGATTTTCATATTTGGGCATATATTATTTCAATAATGCATGCCTCATCATTTTGTTTATGAAAATTTTAATGTTTGAACTAAAAGGGTATAATACTTTGTATATTTCTGACTATTCTGAAACATCTATTATATTTTTTTGTGATCCTAGCTTTCAGGAAAGTTCTGGAAATCTTTTGTCTAGTTTTTAAGGATCTAGTTTCTTCCTGCTTATCATTGGAATAGCTTACTCACACATAATTCAGTAAAAAGTGTCCCAGCTATTTAAAAGGGATCCTATCTATTTATCCTAACTATTTCTGCAGAAGATGCCTTATCTATTATCCAGGTGGACAAAGTCATGACCTATCACGTCTGCACTTCTAAAATGCAAAGCTGGCTCAATTAGATGAGAGCATCAGTAGACAGAATGTTTGATTTATTTCCACCCCAACAAACCTAAATTCACCTTTCTTGGCA
This sequence comes from Mastomys natalensis, assembly GCA_021653895.1. Lineage (NCBI taxonomy): Eukaryota > Metazoa > Chordata > Mammalia > Rodentia > Muridae > Mastomys > Mastomys natalensis. Next base: position 533,344 of record JAJTUV010000143.1, read on the forward strand.
TCACTAGAATTGAATGCATTAGAAATCAACCAAAGCAAACTAAATATAATCTATTGTCTAATAAATTGTAGATCATAGATTTATTTTCTTAATGTAATCATAAATAAAGCCTCATGTATGTCCGACTTTAAAGTGAGAAGAATTTAGGCCTCGGTGTCTTAAATACACTATTCCTAAGTAAGTCACTTGTTTGGAGAATACATTGGAGAAATGGTGTGTTTATGAGTAAGTATGGTCTTTCCACAGTACATGGCAGATGCACACCCTGTGAAACATAACTGACAGTTAAGAAACAGGAAACTTAGCAGAGGAATTCACGATCTCCAGAAACCAGAGAATCTACACACATCCATCCTTTCTATATGGACTCTTCCTACTCACTGACACCTTTTGTATTCTGGATCTTACAGATGTAAAACAGAAAACAGAAATGATGTTGAGGGGATAGAGTAGTGACTAAAACACATCATTTTATAAAAATCATTTTATGAAATCATGATACCCAAAACAAGATACATTTATAAAAGATGACACCCAAAACAATTTGAGGTCATGGGAGCAAAAATTTTACTTTGATAGATACATATTGATTTTAATGGGTATTAAATAACATGTACATACTTTAAATAAACAAATAAGAGATTATAGATATTTTGTTCTCAAGAAGTCCAAGTCAATATTTAAATTGATAAAGAACATGATTTGATATTTAAAAAATCCAGGGTCTTAGACAAATTGTGGAAGATTAAAGAATGATTCCACTGGTTGATTACAGAATAATAGACGTGCTGGCCTTGTAAGATTCCCTTGATGTGATTGTGGCAAAGCACAGTAATCTTTGAGATACAATTTCTTACCAAATGCAGAAAAACATAAATTTCACTATTATATTATAGAAGTTAAGATGGATAATTCATTTTGAAATACTAACAAAAGTGTCTGACCTATAAAAACACCCCAACCTACTATTGCTACTGTGTCATTTGTAGCATCATATCCCCAGAATCCAGCCCAGTGTCCAGGAGTCAGCCTATGTTTTTGAACTAATTGAAATGGATAAAGAAACAACTTCATTTACTGCAGATGAATTTCTTAACAACTTAATTTAATGTGGCTCTTGTTTCCATTCCTGTTCAGTACAGTAAGGATTCCTAGGTGTCTTTTATATACACTAATTTGCACAGTCATTGCCTTTAATGAATTCTACCTGTACTACAAAATATTTCCAACACAGGCAAGAGTTAGCAATGTACATGGAAAACCACCATGCATTTGATATCTCAGGCACAATTTGAGTTTTCTAAGCACCTGTAAGTGACCTGTAAGTGACATGAATGACCAGCAGACTAGGGATCCAAAATTTAGTCTAGACTATCTAGAGCTAAAGTTCAGCAGTGCATTAGGGTCATGGGCAAAAAACTAACTCTCTGAGACAATTTAAACTGGGCACGCAAAGCTAAGAATGTTTAAGTTTCCAAAATATATCAATTATATTTTGGAAATATTGTATTTAGGAAGCCAGTAAGCTTCTCAGCATTTTAGCAAAGGAACATAACCTGGTTAAAAACTGCTAGACCAACAGAGCTGAGGAATTATATCAAACACAGCACAGTGGGCATCTCTTGACCTGTTCTTGTGAACTTGATTGACTACCAACACTTCTTGGGACTGTCTAAGTGTCTAGAGGGAAAAACACCTCCATTTTGTTTGTTTGCCACAAGCTGTTTCACACTTGGGTGATGAGGAGAATCACAACTTCCATTTGGAATCTGGAATCATCCTTATGACTTCTGCCTCTGGGAGATTGTGTCACATGACAGGCAACTGTGCAGCCAAGAAGGGTGGCAGCAAGAAGGGTTCATGCTGGGGTAGCAATGAAGCAATGCTGAGCTATTTGTCCGCAGGCTCCCTCAGCTTAATAAGACAACCCACCATGTCCAGTAAAAGCAAACGAACACCCTTTTTAGAACATAGACTAAAAGGATATTTGAAATTTAATCAGTTACATCTGAGGCAACTACTTCTCCTGTGGCTTGTCTGCTAGAGAGTTTAAGAGCCTAAGTTCTTACTGTTAAGGAAAATAGGACACACAACTTGAGAAGGGATGTTCAGCAACTTCCCTGAAACCATTCATGTAGAGAGAAGGGTGACTGAGTGGGTTTTGATGGGGGAGGCAATGTCTGTGCTGAGCTCAGGTTTTTATTTTGAAAGTAACTGAGAGCATTGGAAACGGACAGGGAATGCCCAAGAATTCACTACAGCACAGGTCTCTGATCCAGTTAGGGAAGTGTGACAAGACTTGAAGCAAAAGATGCCACACCCATGTAGGTGAGACAAGGGGAATTTGAGGAAGTCATGTTGAAAGGTAAAGGAGTACTGAAAAGAGCAGAAACTGTTACTTCCACAATATGAGTTGGATAGGTAAAGTGACTCCCATTGTAGATGCCAAGGTACAGGTCTTAGAGTAAGATTTTAAATGTTTAGCATACCAAGGCAGAAAACTCATTTGATACTATTTGATACTACCCATGGCAATTTACAATGAGCCTTTTTAAAAATGTTAGACATTAATAATGGTAATTGATATAGGGTGTTATGGTGAATATTGAGTTATTACTTGCCAGTGCCTGGAACATAATAAATATTTAGTCCCAATAATTACTGTTGTATTTTAATTAATCTTCAGTATTAATACCATCAGTAGGATAGTAGTGGCTCTTCTAACTAGGGTAGATATGAAAGCCAAAAGAATTTTGAAAGCTGAAGGATTTTTAGATTTATTTTAAGATTAAAAGCTAAGGTTATTAAGAGTCAAAGCCAGCTTAAAGATGATCCCAGAACTCTAGAGCAGTGGTTCCCATATTGTAGGTCACGACCCCGTCAGCAAGTCTTTATCTCCACAAATATTTACATTATGATTCATAACAGTAGCAAAATTACAGTTATGAAATAGCAACAGAATTAATTTTATTTTAAAGGGTCAACATGAGAAACTTACTAAAGGGTCGCAGCATTAGCAAGATTGGCAACTGCTGCTTCAAGCACAGACCAACACTGGAAGGCACACATGAAGCAATGTTTCATTTCACAAACATACAGAAAAGACAACAAGATAGAGAGCAAAGAGGGAGTTTCTTTCCAGAATCATTTCTTATGTATTTGTTTCTTATAGAGTGAGTCTGCACAAAGCCCTGTGCGAGGTCAAAGCAAAGCAAATAATAAGGGAAATTATAAATAGTACATACTAATGATTTGCTAATAGAAAACACATGTATTTGTGTCAGCTGGTTACGTGCTATAGGATCAGAATCCATGAAAGCTGGAGGTAAGCCGTTGGGTGTTAGGGGGTAAGCTATCATACATCACCTTGAGTCTAGCACCAAAAGATGCCCACATTCATAGTATTAAGCAACATGCTTGGAATAAAAGGGATAAGGGACTGTGCTCTTAAAAGAGCGAGAGTAATGAGAATTGAGAACATATATAAAAGGCAGGACGATTAAGGTATCCTTGAGCTAGATCAGAAGGGAAGATGGCTGATGAACAGGAAGAGAGTGGAAAGCGACTCCTCGTCATTCAGCCACACAGACATAAACTTGTTTTGGCAAAAAGCACTGGAATTCTAACATTCAATTATCAAACATGTCCCATCAAGCCAGTTTAGTTAGCCTACTGTCTTTTTGAAAATATTTTAATATGTCACATCTCTTCTGGTATAAAGTAATATTTAAAAGTAATGATCTTGCCTGTGCATGGCAGTACATGCCTTTAATCCCAGCACTCAGAAGGCAGAGGCATTCTCTGTGAGTTTGGCTCTGAGTTCGCGAGCAGCCTGATCTATAGAGCAAATTCCAGGAGAGCCAGGGCTATACAGAGAAACCCTGTCTCAAAACAGACAAACAAACAAACAAACAAAAAAAAAAAAAAAACAAAGAAACACAAAGGAAGGAAGGAAAGAAGGAAGGAAGGAAGGAAGGAAGGAAGGAAGGAAGGAAGGAAGGAAGGAAGGAAGGAAGGAAAGAAGAAATGCTTTCGTGATGCACTTTTGCACACTGAGTTTAAACAGGAAACACAGTAAGAGTTTTTGTTTCATTCTATTTTAAGTACCCTTAGTAGGGCAACTGAACAGAACCCTTCTTCCACCAATATTGGTAGGACTTAAAAATGCTTGCACATATTTTTTCCTCCTTGTCTGTAGGCACGCAGTGTTTTCCTGAGTCATGTCAGGGAAGTCACTATTGAGTCAAACCAGGCTCATAAGACAAGATGTGTGCTTCTACTTGTTATAGGCAAATGACATAGAATGATTATAAACAATGAACATGCCAAGCTGATACTACTAATCAACTTGTTTAAAGAAACCCCCAGCCGTATGCCAAGTATCTGCCATCTTGTGAGGGAACAGTTTATGTTCTTTCTATGTGGCCAGATTTTGTTCCCCGGAGATTTGATGCTATGAGGCAGGAATTCAATTTGTGTGTGGTTAGGAATGATATTAAGTCCTGGACACTCTGCCAGAGTGCCTTTCCAAACAGGTGGGCAATGAGGTGCGGTGGAAAAAAACTCTACAGTGATGGAGAGGAGACAGAAATAGATTTATTCTTATTATACTATTTCAAAATTCCTCTAAAACTTTCTTCATCTGTCCAAATAACTTAGGATATTCTCATATTACTTTGCATAATAGAAGAAATTTCAGCATTTATAATGGTCCTTTCTAACATCTATTTCATAAAACCTTACTGGTTTATTTAGGGTGTTTTGTTTTGTTAAAAAGTAATTTATTAGTTAAATAAATGTATAGCATAGAAAAATTCTCTCAGGACTGATTAAGATGTAATGGAAGCTCTCTGCTTTTCCAGGTAAGGCTGACCTGTTTTCTATATAGAGAGGAGAAAAATCTATTACCAAATGTCTGAAAGGTTGCCATAGGACCCGGCTGATTTGTACCTCTGTAGTGAGAATTAGGTTATTTTTAAAAACCTTTTCAGAGAAGACCCTGCCCATATTTTTTGTTTATCTCTGTTAAATTGTTGCTACTCGAGTAAATTCTGGACTTTTATTGAATATATTTCCTGCCCATTTGTCTCATATCATATAACGAGTAAAGAAAAATGGGAGGGGTCCCTGCAAATGGTATACATTTTAAAATATAGGCATGTTGATCTTCATAAAGTTTGCTTATATTAGTCATTTCAATTTAGTTAATTGCCCACAATGTTTAAAGCCCTTTGTCATATTAATAAACAAATCTCAGCCAAACACAAACTCTGCCAACTGAGCTGAGTCTGCACTTTGATTCATGAAGTATTCCTGTAGTAGAACTGGAAAGGATGGCATAATGTAAGAAAAAGAACTTAGCCTTCAGGGAAGATGCTGGAAGCAAGCTGTGCAAACCATCTCTCACAGTCCAGCCAGAATCCAGCTCTCACCTTCCACTCTGCAACGTAGACTTGAGAGAGTTCACCAGCCCCTTCATACCATGGCTGTCTTATACAAACACCAATGGGGTAAGGCTAATGGGGGTGCCAGAGAACATTTGTACTGTTCCTGTTGACAGCAACGAAGCATTCCTGACCATCGGATCAGCCTTGCTTGGTCTTGCCTTGCTAACACTGGCTTCTATATATAGCCTGTTACCTCTCAGACAAAACCTCTGTATGCAAAGGTCAAACAAAGAATGATCTAATTTTGCATGTGTGTCGGCTTAAAGAGAATGAAATACTAGGACAGCCATTAAATTCCTGAAGTCACAGTGAAAATCAACATATTTTTAGTCTTCTTGTACAAAAGAATAGCATCTATATCGCTCTATTTCCTTGTCACTAAACAAGGTATCTGGTTAGTATGGAAAGGAAAGCCATTCCTTGAGGTCATCACCCTGAAGCTGGATGGAAAGCCCAAAAGCATGTGAGCATACACAATGCCAGCATCTAATAAGTAAATACTATTTTGCTTTACACTAAGGAAGCCAAATTAATAGCAAGAAATGAAGTGTATGTGTTAAGAAAAATAAACTTAGTAGTGTAAAGCTGGAGGAAGTGGGGAACCGAGATAGAAATATGCATGTGGCCTGTGGTATGGCTTGAGAGACATAACAGAGAGGGACTCTTCTGGTGAGGGAAGTGACAAGGGACACATAGATCACTATAATGACAGGTGAAAGGGAAGACATTTTGTGAACTCAAGTAGATGATCTGCCTGTTCTTTGGACCTGACTACGGACAGGAGGAAGAGAGGGCTGGTGGCAGAGCCTTGGAAAGAGGAAAATACATTCTGAAAGAGAGATCATGGGAACCCCAATGTTGTCTGATGAATTACAGGAATGCAAATTTAAGTGGAAAAGCCCCTTGTTGTAATCAGATGCTTACAGAGACTGAAGGAACCTCGTGCTTCCTTCATTTCTAAAACTAAGACACACACTGCTGGACAGTTGCATTTTTTAAGCAAGGTTTTGATAGATTTAGCAGATAACGAGCCATGTCACGGCTAGTCTGGAAGATGAGCTAACCTTCCCAAAATTGCAGAAGCCGCAGGCCTTCAAACCTGTAATTATAATAAAATGAACAAATATTGGTTGCCACAGCTCTTCAGTGTCCAAGCAGCTCCAACTATTTTAGATTGAATGCTATCTTCAGATGAAGCAAGACCTTTTCAGGTTTCAGTCTACTCTGGTTTATTTTGTTTCATAAAACACTCACCTAGATACTTTTGTATTGTGAGGGTTGTCAATCAAGAAGAGTAACGTCTGTAGAATGAACAGTCATTTTACCAGTTCCTATGTGATGGGGAGACTGGATAAGGCTCAGCGTTTCTGTGCGTTAAAGCAAGACTATTGTCTTTCAGCTTTATTGCAGACTCAAGTAGAACCTGATGATGACAGTCTTCTTAGGAACAGGGCAGGCTTTGGTGACAGGGAATTAGTGGTTTCACTTTATAAAGAAGAAAGAAGCATAATCTATTCTTCATGTGTCCTACCAATTGCATTAAGTAAAGTAATAATAACTGTGGAAAAAAATTAACCCAGACAATTACAACCAAATAAAGAGATGAGCAGAGTCAGGAGAATCAGGACTTCAAGACCATCCTTCCCCATCCTTCCCCATCATTCCCCATCATTCCCCATCCTTCCCTAAAGAAAACCTTTGACACCAGCCTGTGTCGTGTCCGCCTTGACCAGCAATTAAGACACGACACGGTCGGATCCTTCTCAGTCAGCTTTATTTCAGGAACGACTCTTGACTTATGGACGGGGACCGGGACCGAGACTGGGATGGGACTTGGATGGGGACGGGCCCCCAGCAGCAGAAACACACTGCTTATATATCTTCCCAAGGTGGGCTGGGAAACGTGTTCTCTCAGGATAGGTTAGACTGCCAATACCTCATTTGCATAAGCCTGCTCAGGAGGGGCACGAGGCCCGACGCATGGACAAAGGACTTGTTTACCAGTTTAGCTGAGCTGGCCACACCGGAAGCCAGCTGCCTACATTGTCAGGTGCTAGTCATACGGCTTTGCAACTGTCCCAGGTGCTATCTTAAACACGGCTGCCTACAAGCCTGGACCATATGAAGTTCTATATTAAGAAAACATTGATTTAAAACTGACGATTGGAGACTAGAGAGATACCTTAGCTTTCTAAAGCACTTGCTGTTCTTGAGGATCTAGATTCACTTCCAGCACCCACACAATAGCTCAAAGATACATATAACTCCAGTTCCAGGGGATCAGACACTCTCTCCTGGCATCCACAAGCTCCTTCACACACATGGTACATACATACTCAGTCACAAAAATATACATAATAAACTAAACCAAACAAAGTCTTGAAAGAGTTTTAAAATTAGACACACATGCACACGCACACGCACACCACACACACACACACACACACGTACACACGCACACATGTATGCATGCACACATTTGAGTATTTGCCCACAAATACTCTCTGAGCAGCTGCAGGAGGATGCTCTGTCTTTTTGAGTCACTGAATGATAGTTATCTCACAGAGATAAGTATACTTATCACACAGAGTGAGTCTCATCCTTATCACACAGCTGCCAATACTGCATAGCTGACACCCTCCAGTAAGAGCCTGAAGTTGAGGCACATGTGCCAGTCTATGAAGTATTGCACTTGCTTGTGCCGACAGTGCAGTCTTCAGCACTCTATCTTCAGACTAAATCTAACTTTAAAGGAAACAGAGACTATAATTACCCATGTGCCCAGGAAAAGGGATTTGGGAAGACTCAGCTCTGTGACCAGTACTTGCATCGACTTCTGAACAAGCAGTGTGGCAACAGCGAGCCACAAATAGATCTCATAGCAAAGCTGACCTCTGTCTAGACCACACCTCCACAGACTGGGTTGTGAACACTTACTGGTTTCCTTCTACTTAACTTTTATTAAACTGTTACGTTTAATCAGAATCTGCTTTCTCATAGTCACTAGTGTAGATGGCACAACACAATTGTATAATGTGGAAATGTCTTATGATTAATACAAGGCACAAAAGATCATCTCCACATAGCTGGCAACTGTGACAGTAATAAGTGCATTTGGATTGGGAGACACTTAAAAATCATTGAGAAGCAGAATTTTTCACATTTTTTATTATTTTGCTACTGCTGGGATATTATTTAGGTAATTGGTAAAACCTGGTTTCTTGAGTAAGAACACAGAGCACCCCAATGTGTTTAAGTATTTATGCTAAGGTATGGTAATGTAGTATATGACTGGGAAGGAATGTCCAAAATTCACTTTTTTTCTTGATGATCATAATTTGATTTCAGAATGTAGACTCTCGTGAGCAATTACAGCCAGATGCATTCTTTAAAATATCATCATCTTTGTTAGCCTGGTTTGTTCTGTGGTCAGTACTATATCTTAAACTACTATTGTTTATGTGAATATATCTTAAACATTGAAAATTCAATTAAAATATAAGTTCTCGAACTCATGAATTACATAAGGATTAAATGAAAATATTATTTATTTAAATCTTGGCCTCAACTTCAAAGTTTCAAAGAATAAAGGTCTTTAGTTTTGTTTTTGTTTTAAATCAAACACAAATTTTTGGAAGGAAACAAAATTTTTAATCCTATTTGAAACTTTTAATTTTTTCTCATTGAATAAATCTCCTATATACAAATATAAAAACTCTTAAGAACTGTGAACATTAACACCTGAAATTAACGTATACATAAAGAATGTTTTAAAAATTTAATGAAGCTCCTGACTTAGTGCCCCCATCCCCAGGCTATGCCTCCCACCCCACCCCTGTTTCTACACAGGCAGATAGCCTCTGCTTTGATGCTGGTCAGACAAGTCAGAATGGGTCAGACAAGTCTGCCTTCTGAACCATATCACTCTCTTGGCTCAGAGCCAAAAGACCCAGGCTGCTAACCACCACCACAAGCAGCAGCTCCAGTTGCCATGCCTCCACCCCTACACAGGTGGATACCTGCTGCTCAAGTGCGTTTACCCAGTCAGAGATCCCCTATTGAACCAAAAGCATGCTAACTAACTACCATAAGGCTAGCCCCACACCCTCTGATGGAGACTCCCTGCTATATCAGTCATGCTGGCTGGCAGAAATATAAACCACAAAAAGCAGAAGACCAAAGAGGAAACAGACTAAGGAACAAAACACCCATTCAGCAAGAACAAGCTCAGAAATTATCTTCTAGACCTGTATTCATCCCAAACCTTGATGCTGAGATGTCAGTGTAAGAACGCAATCAAGAATAGCCAGGGAAATATGGCACTGCCAGAGTACAGCGATCCTAATACAGCAGCCCTGGAATATTCCAAAGACAGCTGAAGCACAAAAAATGATCTTAAAACCAACTTTATGGAGATGGCAGAGTTCTTAAAAGAGGAAATGAATAAATCCCTTAAAGAAGTCTGGGAAAATACAAACAATTGGAGGAAATAAATAAATTACTTAAAAATTTCAAGAAAACAAACAAGGGGAAGAAATGAATGAATCCTTCAAAGAAAGTCAAGGGAAAAATGTGAAGGAAATGAATAAAATTATTCAAGACCTGAAAATGGATATAGAAGCAAGAAGGAAAAAAAGAAAACGCAAACTGAGGGAATCCTGGAGATGGAAAGCCCAGGAAAGAGAACAGGAACAACAGATGCAAACATCACCACAGAATACCAAAGAAGAGAGAATCTCAGGCATAAAAGATATAATAGCAGAAACTTATATATCAGTCAAATAAAATGTTAAGTCTAAAAGTTCCTGACACAAAACATTCAAGAAAGCTGGGAAACTATGTAAAGACCAATCTAAGAATATTGAGACTAGAAGAAGGAAATCTCCAGGTCAAGGGCTCAGAAAATATTTTAAACAAAATCACAGAAGAAAAATTTCCCAACTTAAAAAAGGAGATGCCTATAAAAATATAAGAAGCTTACAGAACATCTAATAGATTGAACCAGAAAAGAAAATTTCCGTACTGCATAATAAAAGCACTAAATAGGCAGAACAAAGAAAGAATTCTAAAAGCTGCAAGAGAAAACAGCCAAGTAACATATAAAGACAGACCTATTAAAATTATCCAAAACTTCTCAATGGAGACTCTAAAAGCCAGAAGGGCCTGGATAGATGGTCTACAGACTCAAAGAGATCACAGATGCTCTCTTAGATTACTATATGCAGCAGAACTTTGAATCATCGTAAATGGAGAAAACAAGATACTGCATTCAAAGTCAAAATTAAACAATTATCTACAAATCCAGCTCTGGAAGATATTAGAAGGAAAACTCCAACCTAAGGAGGCTAATTACACCCATGAAAACACAAGAAATAAATAATCTTATATTAGCAAAACCTAAAGAAGGGAAGTGCTTTCACTCAAGTGCATATTCACACACATACATGCACACACCACCACCATCATCACTACCATCATTATCATCAACAAAATAGCAGGAATCAACAATCATTGGACAATAATATCTTTCAACATCAATAGACTTAATTCCCTAATAAAAAAGACACAGGCTAACACAATGGATGGGAAAATAAGATCCAACCTGCGGCTGCATGCCAAAAACACACCTCAACATCAAAGAAAGATGTTACCTCAGAATACTATCTCTTGACTTCCTTCTCATCAAAGGAAAAATACACCACAATGACATTTGTGAGTTGAATGTTGGGTATTTCAGGCTTCTGGGCTAAAATCCAATAATCAGTGAGTGAATACCATGTATGTTCTTTTGTGATTGAGTTACTTCACTCAGGATGATATTTTCTAGTTCCATCCATTTATATAAGAATTTATCAAATTCATTGTTTTTAATAGCTGAGTAATATTCCATTGTATAAATGTACCACATTTTTTGTATCCATTCCTCTCTTGAAGGGCATCTGGGTTCTTTCCAGTTTCTGGCTATTATAAATAAAGCTGCTATGAACATAGTGGCGCATATGTCCTTGTTATGTGTTAGAGCATCTTCTGGATATATACCCAGGAGTGGTATAGCTGGGTCCTCAGGTAGTGATATGTTCAATTTTCTGAGGAACCGCCAGACTGTTTTCCATAGTGGTTGCACCATCTTGCAATCCCACCAACAATGGAGGAGTGTTCCTCTTTCTCCACATCCTCGCCAGCATCTGCTATCACCTGAGTTTTTTATTTTAGCCATTCTGACTCAACCAGGGAATTTCTACAAGTACTAAATATCTTCAGCAAAGTGGCTCGACACTAACTGACTGACTGAATGAATGAATGAATAAATAAATAAATAAATAAATAAAATTAGGCTGAGAAAAAATAGGGAAATAACACTCTTTCTAATACCCAAAAATTATATAAAATATCTTGGGGTAACTGTACCCAAACAAGTAAAAGACATATATGATAAAACTTGAAGAAGTATTTGAATAAAGATAGTGAAGATATCAGAAGATAGAAAGATCACCCATGCTCATGGATCAGCAGGATTGAAATAGTAAAAATGTTCACCTTACCAAATGCAACTTACATATTCAATGAAGCGTACATCAAATTCTAACACAATTCTTTATACACATTGAAAGAACAATTCTCTACTTCATAGAGAAAAAAGCAAGATATCCAGGATAGCTAAAACAATTCTATACCATAAAAGAACTTCTGGAGGTATCACCATCCTGATCTCAGGCTGTACTACTGAAAAATAGTAATAAAAACTGCATGGTATTGGCATAAAAACAGAGAGGTTGTTCAATGGAATTTAATTGAAGACTCAGACTAAATCAATACCTATGAACTCTTGACTTGTGATAAAGAAGTCAGAATTATATAATGGAATAAAGAAAGTAACTTCAAAAAATAGTGCTTGTCTAATGATGTCTGTATGTGGAAGAAAGCAAATAGATCCATATCTATCACCCTGCACAAAACTCACATCTGCGTGGATCAAAAGCCTCAGTGCAAAACCAGATACATTGAACTTGGTAGAAGAGAAAGTAGAGAATAGCTTTGAACGCTTTGGCACAGGACACAACTTCCTGAACAGTACACCAACTGTGTAGTGATTAATATCAACAATTAATAAACAGGATCTGTAAAATATGTGAATTTTATATCAGGAGCTCTCTAGGTTATCAGGTTGTGAGTCAAATATTTTTCATGTTTTAAAGGTCTATTGTTTGAGTATATTTTATAGTTTTAAATCATTGAATACAAATCAAAGGAAGAAGAATACTATGACTTCTGAAAACTGTATACAATTTTTATGTCTATAAGCAAACTTAATTTAGAACAGTGCTATGATCTCTTTTTATAGATTACTTCTGGCTATTTACATATTATAAAGGCAAGGGTACTACTAAGACAGTATGTGATGTCATAGTTTCTCATGTCTGCTCAGTCTGCTGCCTTTTTTAGTGATACAGTTATTATCCCAGTGTCTTATATGCTTCATGTACTTAGGATGAAACACAGGCTAAGCCTTGTATTTATTGTACGCTGGCAGTATAAGCCATACCAAACTAAAACAGCATGTATCAGTATCATAGATAAAATCTAAGTGCTTATCATAGTATTTCAAACACACCAGTTAGTAGTCAAGGAAAGAAAACTAGGAAATTTTGACTGAATATCTTTTTTTTTTTTACAATAATTTCCTCATCAAAGCTAAAATATTAAATAGAGACTTACGGTTTCTGAGTTACTGTTTCGTTAGTGAAGCAAGAAAGCCATTTGGTGATTTGATTTAATTGAAAGATAATTAATTATAGAAATTGAAAATATTTCTCTAGCGAAAATGAGCATGTTTAAGACTATCGCCATTTGTGTGCTCTGTATGTGTGAGTATGATTGTGTATGTGTGTGTGTGTTACTAGGGATTGAACTGAAAAGAATAATTGATATTGTTGGGAAAAATAACAATACTTATTATGTGACTTAATCACAGAAAGTGTTGGTAAACTCTTTATTCAGTGACTGAGAGACAAGAGAATCAATTCTACCTAAGTGATTGTTAATGATGCGGTGAATTTGTTGGGAATATTTGCAGATACATAGGTGAGGGGTTACTATGGAGAGCATGAGTGACTCAATGACAGCTGCATTATCAAAAACAAAACAAAAACAAAACAAAACAAAAACCCTCAACTTGAATGATAGCTCCTGAAAGCTGTATCCTTAGAATGTCATACACAAGTTGTAGGCTGCTCAGTCAACTGGCCAGTCATATTTCCAAAACAATGATTTATTGCCTTTAGAATCCTCAGAGGGACCTTATGACTTGTGTAAATTTTAGGAGCTTTTTGAGTCATATAAGCTTCCTGAGCACCATAAATTTTGTTTACTTCCCGAATCTTCTGAGTCTTCCTCTTTCTTCCAGAAAGGAGTGTGTCAACTGTGAAGAAATAACTACACCAGAGTAGTTCATTGAAAAGCTGAGTGAGGGTCTTAAAGTGGTTTCCATGCCCCTGATCAATCAACAAACATGTCTGACAGCTGATAGACTAATTGGACCAGGCAATCTTGAGAGTAAACTTACTGAAGAGTTAATCCATACAAATATTCTCCACAGGGGAAAAAATAAATTATGCTCATCTGAGAAAACGGACGCATCCTAACACGAAATGATGTCAACATTAAGACATTAACAACTGATGGCTTCAAAATGTGCAAGGAGGAAAGGGACTGTGTAAACATTTACACAGTTTCTAAAAATGATGAGAGGATGTTCAAAGTCTTCTTCTCCACAAGGAATTTGGGGTAAACAGTTTGGTTTATTGTGTATTACTTGAACAGCTTTGTCAAACGGACTTTGTCAGTTCCATGATGGTTTTACAGAAGTAGAAACAGTATTTTAAGGTTTATTATCATATAACTATCCTTCAGATTAGCACTGGTCAAATTTCATCATGTTTTTAACTCTGAAGTAAAGAGCAAGAAATACTCTTAACACTTTTAAATGGGCAATTTGGGAATCGGATTTTTTTTCAGACCCTTAGGCACTTCCTAGTAATGATACTTGTGTGTGCAACTTTTATTGAATAACTTAACAATTTATATAATTTTGAATCAAATGTGTTACTTTTCTAATGATCTGTAACAAATTACCACAGAAATGACAGCTCAAAAAACAGCACTCATTTATTAAGTCACAGCTTTGTAGGCTGAAAGAAGGTAGCAGCCAGGAGCGTCTTCACTGAAGGCCTCTGGGGAGAAGTCTGTTTCCAAGTTTGTTCTCTTTGTTGGATTCAGTTGCTTCTAATTGCAGGACAGGAGACCAAGTGTTTTCCTTGCTGGCTATTCTCCACAGGACACTTTGAGCATCTCATGTTCACTCACATATCTTCCATATGGTCTCTCCATCTTTAAGTTTGAAACAGCAGATCAAAACTTTCATAAGTTTTTTGTCTTTAGTTTTTACCTTCTCAGACTTATACTAAGTTCAATAGCCCAGAGACCCTCAAAATTCTAACCCAGTCCCGGGGATGCATGTGTGCTCATCTGTTTTTGCATTACTAGTGACAGTTCATGTGCCACAATGACAGAGCCTAGAACATTTAATGGAAACTGTGATACTCTGCTCTTACAAAAGGACAGCTTGTAAGTCACCTCAGAATTGTTTCTTACTGCGCAAAAGTCATTTCATACTTTTATGTGTATCAGAATTAAACTAAGCAGCTAAGTCTTCATTGACACTCACGTGTGTATGTAGCACATGCATATTGTGATGTCAACCTCTAGATCCACAGTGGGTTCGTGGATGTGAGAAGTGCAATGTAAGCACGAAGGACATTTCCAAATATACTCTTAAAAACTCAATTATGTGTACAGTTGAGAAGCTTCCACCTAACCTTTAATTGGACATGATTAATCTACAATGTCATGGCATGCTAAAAGGAAAATATCAAGAGAAATGTCTTCCAGGCAATGAATACGCTCAATTAAAATCATATTCTTGTGAACTGATGTCAGTACTTGGAAACACTTGTGTGAAAAAGTGTTTTCAAATAGGAAACATGAACACTGTAGTTTCCGATAGGATGAAGAGATGTGTTTTTCAGTTAATTTCTGGTGATATACCTCTGAGTTACAGTCAAGCATTATGATAGTCACAAACAACTAAGATTTTTCCATTCATGTTATCAATTTATAGAAACATATATGCATGTTTCTAGAAGATGCTGTGTTTAGGGCTGGTTATATCATCACTGTGAATGACTAAGTGATTTCTGTCTTCAATCCCTATGAGGGATGTAAACTTAATTTTTTAAATTTAAGGTTAAAAACAATTGTTTCTAAACCCAGGCATCTAGAATCAGTATCAATAATTTTCAAAAATAAGATAACCTCACTCGGATATCCAGTTCACATTATACTAATGCAGTTTTCTCTCTCTCTCTCTCCCTCTCTCTCTCTCTCTCTCTTTCTCTCTCTCTCTCTCTTGTGTGTGTGTGTGTGTGTGTGTGTGTGTGTGTGTGTGATTTTATCTTTTACCAGTTAATGGATATATAAGGTTTTCCTGCTAGAATTCTAAGCTCCTTTCCCTTTGTGTGTGACAACTGTTGTGGCAGTCAACTTTACTACATCTGGAATTAACTAAAACCCAAATATCTGGTCACAGACATGCAGATATGAAGGAGTTTTTAAATTAAATTATTTAAAGTGGGAAGACCCACTTCGATCAGGATCTTTTGGTTTGTTTGATTGCTTATTAGATATTTTATTTACATTTCAGATATTATCCCCTTTCCTGATTTCCCCCCACCCAGAAACCCCCATCCCATCCTCCCTCCTCCTGCTTCTATGAGGATGTGCCCCACTCACCCACTCCCACCTCCCCACCCTTGAATTTTCCCACACGGGGGCATCCAACCTTCACCAGACCAAGGACCTCCTCTCCCACCTATGCTCGACAAGGTCATTCTCCCCTACATATACAGCTGGATCCATGGGTCCCTTCCTATGTGCTCCCAGACTGGTAGTATAGACCCTGAGAGCTCTGGTTAGTTGGTATTGTTGCTCTCCCCATGGGGCCACAAACCTTTTCAGCTCCTTCAGTCTTCTCTCTAACTCCTCCATTGGGAATCCCATGATCAGTTCAAAGGTTAGCTGTGAGCATCTGCCTCTGGAAGACATATTTCATATATTTCAGGCTCTGGCAGACCTCTAAGGAGACAGCTATATCAGGCTCTTCTCAGCATGTACTTCCTGACATCCACATCAGCTTCTACCTTTGGTGACTGCACATGGGATGGATACCCACGTGGAACAGTCTCAAGACAATCCCTCCTTCAGTTTCTGTCCACACTTTGACTCCATATTTGCTCCCATAAGTATTTTGTTACTCCTCCTAAGAAGGACCCACACTTTGGTCTTCCTTGTTCATGAGCTTCATGTGGTCTGTGAGTTGTATCTTGGGTATTGAGAGCTTTTGGGCTCATATCCAATTATCAGTGAGTACATACCACATGTTCTTTTGTGATTGGATTACCTCACTCAGGATGATATTTTCTAGTTCCATCCATTTGCCTAAGAATTTCATGAATTCATTGTTTATAATAGCTGAGTTATACTCTATTGTGTAAATGTACCACCTTGTTTTGTATCCATTCCTCTGTTTAAGGACATCTGGGTTCTTTCCAGCTTCTCACTATTATAAATAAGACTGCTATGAACATAGTGGAGCATATGACCTTGTTATATGTTGGAGCATCTTCTGGGTATATGCCCAGGAGTGGTATAGCTGGGTCCTCAGGTAATGCCATGTTCAATTTTGTGCAGAACTGCCAGACTGATTTCCAGAGTGGTTGTACCAACTTGCAATCTCATCAACAATGGAGGAGTTTCTCCACATCCTCACCAGCATCTGTTATTACCTGAGTTTTTGATCTTAGCCATTCTGACTGGTGTGAGGTGGAATCTTAGGGTTGTTTTGGTTTGCATTTCCCTGATGACTAAGGATGTTGAACATTTCTTTAGGTGCTTCTCGGCCTTTCAGTTTTCTCAGTTGAGAATTCTTTGTATATATTGGATATTAGCCCTCTATTGGACGTAGGATTGGTAAAGATCTTTTCCCAGTCTGTTGGTTGCCATTTTGTCCTATTGACAGTGTCCTTTGCCTTACAGAAGCTTTCCAATTTCATGAGGTCCCATTTGTCAATTCTTGATCTTAGAGCCCAAGCCATTGGTGTTCTGTTCAGGAACTTTTCCCCTGTGTCCATGTGTTTGAGGCTCTTCCCCACTTTCTCTTCTATTAGTTTCAGTGTATCTGGTTTTATATGAAGGTTCTTTATCCACTTGGACTTGAGCTTCATACAAGGAGATAAGACTGGATGGATTTGTATTCTTCAGCATGCTGACCTCCAGTTGAACAAGCACCATTTGTTGAAAATGCTGTCCTTGTTCCACTGGATGGTTTTAACTCCTTTGTCAAAGATCAAGTGACCATAGGTATGTAGGCTGATTTCTGGGTCTTCAATTCTATTCCATTGATCTTCCTGCCTGTCTCTACCAATACCATGCAGTTTTTATCACTATTGCTCTGTAGTACAGCTTGAGGTCAGGGATGGTGATTCCCCCAGACATTCTTTTATTGTTAGAATAGTTCTAAATATCCTGGTTTTTTTGATATTCCAAATTAATTTGCAAATTCAATCTGGATCTTTTAGGTGGGAAGATCCCCTTTTGATCTGGGCCACACTTTCTGCTAGCCTGTATAAAGGACATGGAAAAAAGAAGCTTGATCTCTCTCTTTGTCTGCTTGCTCTTGCTCTTACTGGCTAGTTCACTTTTTCACTGCATTAGAGCCTACTTCTGTTGTAGTAATTATTTAAATCAGCTTCTGGCTCAGGCTGACTATAAGCTGCAGTGGCTCTGCCTAGCCTAGCCACCATGTTTCTCGGCTTGAGGCCAAGTGCCCACTGCAGCTAGAACCGGCCGCCAGAAACACCAGCCCTGCCACCCACTAGATGCCAGCATGAGAGATGGGTCTGCCAATCTTCCATGTTGTCTCCACAAGGCAGGGCATTGCCCAGACCATTCCGCCATCCATGCGGGCCCAGTAAGAGAATGAGACTGTAATTCTTACAGATTAATCAAAGGCTTTATATGTTTGGTAATGATTAATAACAAGATGCCCATACAAAGAGAATTGTATCCCAATTAGCTAACCTAATTATAAATTTATAAGTTGTTCCCCACCAGTGCTCTCCATACCTGTGTGGTTCTCCATCCTCCTACATCTCTGCTTTCTCTCGCTCCACCTCTTCCTTGTTTCTCTTCCTCTCCTAACTCCTCCTCTTCCTTTTGCTCTTCCTCTCTTAACTCCTCCCACCTTAGCTCCTCCTACATACTTCTTCAGGACTCTGGCATATCCTGAAGAGCATCTGAGACATCTAGTATCATGGTCTGAACAACTACTGGATTCTTGGAACTTTCATTGGTAGATAGACATTATTATACTAGGACCATAGTACATACCGTACTAGGAGGACGGACAGCTTATAAACTGCAATAAATTCCAGAGAGAGAAAGATGGGATATATAATTATATATATTTAAGATATATTATGAATAGTATGTATTATGAATATAATGCTATGAATATTATAAATAATGAATGTATGTATGTAATATATAATTATAACAAGTATCTCCTACACACACACATACACTCACACACACACACACACACACACACACATTATATAAGTTCTGTTCATCTAGATAATACAGGGTAGCTAAAATAGGAAGTCATAACAACATTTGTTGCACCCTGACCTCTACACATTTGTACATACTTCGAAAGTCAACACCAGGTATAGTCTTGGTCAAAGCCAGGGAACTGAAGTAATTATTTTAAATTTATTTTAGTCAGTGATAAACAGAAGAGTTTTCACCCAAAGCCTTAAAGCTTATATACTCAGATTCTACCAAGTTTCCATCTCATATCAACCTTTCTACTGGCTTACATGATACCTGACTGGCTTTGAATATGAGACAGTTCCTACCTTTTCTTTTATCGTATTTTCTACTCTAAATTCCATGTATATTTGATAAGATTATGTGATAAATAATACTGGCTTATTGTCTCTATTTTCATGTGCTTGGATTTTCAAAAGTACAATATATATACTATATATATATATATGTATATGTATATGTATATGTATATGTATATGTATATGTATATGTATATGTATATGTAATATATATGATTATATGTAATTTGTAAATTATAAAAATAATTATGTATATTTTTATATATAAAGGAGGAAACTGGGGCTATGGATATTAAATAATTTCTCAAAATTCCCTAAGCTTGTTAAGTGATAGGGACAGCAGGGAACAAAGGAAAAAAGTCTTTCTATATAATATAATCTATTCTGTTACTTTAATTTAAAGATGTAACTGTGCAGAAGGACACATTTATCTGGGTGATGATCTAATCCAGAGTCCCATATTCTGTGATTGTGCAGGAACTATCACCTTGCTCAAGGTGAAGGTATTCAAGACTCTGCTGTCTAAATAGACTAAAATTTGTAGCTGGAATTATCAATATAAAGTTAAATTTTTATTTGCATTTCTAAATCCTTTCTGCTCAATTCTAATGTTAATTGAAGGAGATAATAGTTATTCAGTTTCAGTTGTTCCATCAGAATTTCCTATGATCTGTTGAATTACGGTTAGCTCCTGATGAGCTAAGGAGTAGGGTTTACAGTGCTAGGGTTACACTTGATAGGCGAAGAGTTTATTGGAGACCAATAGTGCAAGTCCCCAGCAACGTTCCTCATTATGTACTTCAGTGAGTCTTGAATGACTGCATTGCTTTACTGCTAGCTTAGGCTTGAAGCCCTAGCAGGATGAAGAGCATCTTGTTCTGACTTGAGCAAGTTAAATTTGTAAATCTGTAATAGTGACCAACTGTGTGATCCACACCCAACAATCTTGCATTATTTTCATCATCAAAATGTGAAAACTACAAAGTTCCAAGTCAGCACCTAAATATGTTAGAGTAGATCTGAAGATGTCTTAAAATTCGGACCTATAAATGAATTATACCAGAAACTCTGTATGCAAAATTTAAAAAGAGAAGGGGTTTTTGGAATCAAAGTCACAATTTAGTATGATATGTATTATTTCTATAATGACTTTGTTTATTCAGTTAATGAATGTTAAATCATAAACAGACTCAACAAAATTTGTACTGAAAGTACTACCATATATCAACCATAAGTACTAGCATATATTAACCATAAGTACTACCATATATCAGCTGTAAGTACTATCAACCATAAGTACTACCATATATCAGCCGTAAGTACTACCATATATTAACTATAAGTACTACCATATGTTAATCATAGATAGGTACCACCATGTTTTAACTGTAAGTACATGATGTATTAACCATAAGAACCACCATATATCAACCATTAGTATTACCATATATCAGCCATAAGTATTACCATATGTCAACCATAAGTACTACCATATATCAACCATAAGTACTGCCATATATCTATGAAATTCTACCAAAAATCTGGGCAGTAAGTTTACTTGCTTCGCTGATATGGCAAAACACCTGAGGAAAACACCTTCTAGAAGAAAGATTTATTTTGAGAGTGTAGTCCATCATGGTAGGAAAGGCACAGAGGCAGGAGCATGAGACAGCTGGTCAAATTACATCTTTACACAGGAAGCAGAGGGAGATGAATGCAGACATTCAGTTTACTATTTCCTTTTTATTGTCCAGGAAGCCTGCCCATGAGATTACCCCACCCACATTTAGGGTGAGCCTTCCCACTTCAATTAATCTAATCTAGAAACTCCCTTAAAGAGAATTTCAGATTTGTTTCCATGGTGACTCTAAAGCCTAGCAAGTTGATAATCAAGGCTATCACATGGCAGGGGAGGGTGTTCTTCCATCATCTCAAACATTGGAAGCCTCCTCAATTCTAGTACAGTGTTGTGTGATGTATATGAGGGAGGAGTGATGAGCAATAGTTGACCAGGAAGTCAGGGAGTGTAGGAGCTGGCATCTGAAGGATGTGTACAAATTAGTCCCCAAGGTGGGATGAGTTGCATTCCAGCAGAACAGAGACAAAGGAGCAAATGCATAACAATGAAAATCCTCAAAAAGAACCATAGATGAATAGACACTAATGGGTCTCTGTGTGAAAAGAGGAAAACCACCTAGAGAGTGAGACCAAAAACTTGTACACAGGGACCCTGGTTAACTGGACTGAGTCCTTTAATTGGCCAAGGACTTGTGGTCAATCAGCGAACTGCACATGGAGTTATGTTTACTGTGCCTCAGGCAGCAGTGTGCAGATCTGTGAATTTAAGGCAAAATTTCAGGAAGAATGGAGATGGTCTGAACTAAGCTGTTCTTTCTCTACTGTGATCCATGTCACAGTGCATTGGGAAAAGATCCTAGAGGAATAACAAAAATATCACCAACGGCAACGTTAGTGTCAGAACCAGTAGCAACCAGAATTTATGGAGCACTTACTCTGCAGCAGGCATCCTCCCAGGTTCCTTCCATGCTCCGGTGCAACTGGACTATGTGATACCGGTCCTCTGATCATCCCTGTGTTTAGAGAAACTCAGAGCTAAGCAGCCCATGGGAAAAGACAAGTTTGTTTCGGAGCTGTGATTTTAACTACTATGCTATGCAGCAAAGCTGACTTGACTTACAACTTTACTTAATTTAGAACTTTAAGACAATAAAGAAATAGTCTTCAAGTATGATTTGAATGTATTTCTCTTCTCAAAGAATCAAAGGGTGTGGCTTTTGTGACTGACATTGCCTTTGCTTCAGGGAGGTTTCAGTTTTCTAAGTTTTCAGTTTGTAGCTATTTCGATGCAGGCTTCAACTGCAAAGAAGGGATGTGCTTACACCCTAGAAGTGAGAAGCCACTCAGCACACAGTATTAGATTGGTGAATGAAAAGATTCCCTCTAACACATCTTGCCACTTCATCCTTAATTTTTGTTGATCGATCTTTTTGTCTCCTTGAATCCTTTAAGGCACAAGTTACCTGAAGTTGATTCATAATAGATTGTTAGGTAGTTCTTTGAATGGTTTGTTGGCCTTCCAATGGCTATTCCTTTGGGATTGATTTAACATAAAAATGAGAGCCAAAAGAAGTCCAGAGACAAAGCCAGAGAGGGGCCTTCAAAGTAAATGGAAACCATCACCTTTTGAAAAGATGTTACTCTTCAAATAAGTAGCTGATGTGATGAACAGTCAGACCTTACCATCAATGGATTTTCTTCAATGAGCAGTCAAATCTCACCATCAATGGATTTTCTCCAAACTGCATCCTGCCATGGAAGTGATTATGAAACCTCTGTTGTGTTCAGGTTGCCTGGATCAAGTGTTCTAAGTAGAAGATCAAGTACCAAGATTCATGGGCAGTTTTAGATCTCCATGCCAATTCTGAAAATACCCAGAGTTCTCTTATAGTCTCATGAACTTTGGCTAGCGGAGTCGATTCATGAGCACATGTCTACTTCCATAATACTTGCAAATAATATTTCAGTCTGAGTCACTGGGAAGATCTGGATTCCTACTCTGCTACGACAACATTTGACAGTGACTCATTCACTTACCTTGTCTTATACCCTTATCTAGAAATGTGTCACTTCCCATTAGACATGTGTACAACTTGTTTAGAAAGAAAGACTATAACCTTGCTGGGTTGTGTAAAGGAGGTACCGTTGGAGAAGGCATGGCTTTCTTTATGTCTGTCACACCAGGT
The DNA here is from genome assembly GCA_021653895.1 of Mastomys natalensis. Lineage (NCBI taxonomy): Eukaryota > Metazoa > Chordata > Mammalia > Rodentia > Muridae > Mastomys > Mastomys natalensis. The sequence goes on from JAJTUV010000143.1 coordinate 556,579, forward strand.
TAGTTTCAGAAATCTACTGAGCAAAATTATGACAATGACATTTCTGTTCATTTTTCCAAGGATATATCAGTTCTGACACCCGACAACTTCTTACAATTGCAATTGATTGAATATCTTGTTTTAAAATTGCAGAGTTCTTACTGCATTCCCCAGGCCTGCCTGACTCTTGGCAAATTTAGAAGTACTGATAATCTTACTAAAAGCTTGTCATTTCACAGATAGTTTCCTGCCTCACCCAATAAATCACTTTCTTTCTTCTCAAAGGTTATTAGACTTCCTGAGACTTCTACCAAGTTGGACAGATGTTTTGAAAAGGTTCTGACCAATCCAAATTAAGGAATAGGTGTTTGAAGCTCACTGTGTAAACATCATAGTCCTGAAATAGACTGTGTGATTGAGTAAAACACAGGAAAGAAACAGAAAGCATTTTGCTGCCTCTTTATGACCCAGTCTTATTTAGGAGAAGGGGAGAAAAGGACATGTGGGCTTACCTCAGATGTTTTGAACTCTCTGCAAATCCTGACAATGCCTATGTCTATTTACTGCTGATAATTACAGACCAAGCAATTCTTTCAACCAGAGCATTTACTTTGTATCTTGTGATGGCATAACTTACTTGGTTTTGATGTGGAAATAACAAACATTTTACTTTCCCAAGGACTGTCACAAGTATTGCACTTCAGAAAAACCAAAATGAGTCAATAGTTTGTGTTGTAAAAGAAACACATTCCAATGGTCATCAATTTATTTAATGTGGTGTGAGCTTTTTCAGAAATAAAACAGCTTCTACAAACCAAATGAAACTGATCTTAAATGTTTAAAGTACACAATTTTTAAATGAAGTTTCACCTAAATATTTTTTGAGTGACTATACTATGGCATTTCTATAGGCAGTTTGATGTTTGAGAATATTTGAGGTTTTGATCTTCACTTTATTGAGGGCAATATCAAATCAGAAGTCTTAGAGCCTAGCATTAGGAAGCTCCATGTAAAAGCCAAGTCTGATACCTTTTAACAGAAGCCTTTCTTGGATTTTCATGTACTTTTAATGGCAGCCATGTCATGGCAAAAATGTAAATGTGAGCACTTATTACCATTCTGAAAACCTGACTTGCTTTTCATTATGTCTAAATATGAACACAATCTTATAATCTTACTATGTAATTTGATTGGACTAATAGAAAGCAGGGGTGTTTACCTGTAAGTTCTATAGACATCCCCCCCCCCCCATGAAAATAAAAGAGAGAACAGAGAGCAGGAATCATAGTTCAGTTCAAGAGGAATTTGAGGAACAGTTATTGAAAACAATAACTGTGTCAACCAAAGCTTTGATATGTTCTGCTAATGTGCTATTACTGATTCTTAAGTGTGGGTATGTGATTTGACTCCTTCAGGGGTTCCAAGAGAGATGTAAGGCACATGGCATTTTCACTTTGCATACAAGAGAAATAATACTTAAAGACTTAAATGATTGCATGCCTGACAGCAAGTAAATATCAGTAAAAACAACACTAACTCATAATCCATGTTACCATTAAGTCATTTGGGGATTTGGGGTTTCAATATAAGTCATTCATTGGCAACAGTTAAAGATTTGATTTCAGCCATTCAAAAACAACTAGAAAGAACCTCATTAAATTGCCATCGTCCCTTACTTCCAAACACTTACTCTTACCCTTGATGGGGAAGCTTACACTATTATATAGATCTTGGTTCTTATGTTGACAAACTTTGGCTCCAGTCACATCTTTTCTAGACTATTTCTTTATACTACAACTGAGTATTACACTTCTTTATGGTAGAATGTAATTACCTGACAAAAGTACCTAGCCTTTATGTGACTGGGTTCCTACGATCTGCCTTAGTAGGCTCTGAGTATGTGAACATTCAGAACATATCAGCTAGGGAGATCTGAATGGATCCCAATGCATTACCGCCTGGAACACCCTTGAGCATCAGTGGGATGTCGGTGATGTTGTTGACATTGGTTGTCAAGTAATATTCACTACTCTACCCAGTACCTCAGAAAGTATGACCCTGCCTGTTCTCTGGAGTCTACTACAAATGCAATTTCTAACTTTCCCTAGACCCACATTTAAGTCTGCATATTTATTATGGAACTTATACATTCACTCAATATTTCTTCAGTGTTGTGTTGAACTACATGCTTAGTCCTAAAGATAGTGAAATGAATGTCCCCTTTATGGAGTATGAAAAATGCAAAAAAACAATGCAAATACGTGACATATGCTATGATAGAGGACACTGGAGTGAATGGCACAAGAACACACAGCAAAGTGTCTAGCCTAGAGTATCAGAAATGGTCCCAGTTTGGAAGTGAGCATGTGCAAGCAGGAAGCTAAATGATGAGTTAAGATGTTTTTAAATCAAGTAAGAGAGCCAGTGTGTCTGGCAGTGATTTTCTCCTGTGTACTTCCAGCTTCTCCCATGACATTTGAGATATACAAAGTCATATTTGAATGCTTTGTTGTGACCACTGTGTGTTACTGGAAATAAAGTCAGGTCAGGAGAAATCACAGATCCTAGTCTTCTATTCCAACTGCTGGTAGACCGAACATCTGAAGCCCTCAATTCTTTACAACTATATGATTGAAAGATTTTTAAGTTATAGAAGTACATCTTAGGATCATTATTGAAAAACAGAGAAAAAGCTCATCTTTGTATAAAAATTGTATTAATATGAAATTGAAGTTCTTGCAATGAATTGATACTAACAGAACCTCTGTATATGCAATGTGAGCTGTGCCAGGAACATTTTTCATATTCATTGACTTCAATCGTTTTTTATGTTTTGTTTTAAATAGTAGCTACACATACTTACTATTTTTAGTTTGAATCTTAACAGCACAGTAAGAATGATGGCTATCCAGATTTTATACAAGTCCAAAGTTAGTTAAGGGGAAACTAGTCTAACCGTCATTCTATTCTCTCCATCATATAGTATATTCTTACAGATACTAGATATACAGGTATGGGCTACCTGCAACATTGGATGTCCACATTTTTATAAATCCTTTTTATCATTGAGAATTGTAATTTTATGAACTCTTATTGTTGCAATTTTATTGCTTTTTTTCAGATATATATTCCATTCCTTGCATTTTCTCTAATTTTCTGCTTATTAGAAGGAGTGCCTAAATAGTTGAAGCTTTACGTGTTCAGCAAAAGGTGAGGAAGAATAAGGAAGGGTTGAGGCTATATATTGTTTGCTACTGGTGGGTAGCAGGATAGTTACTCTGAGGAGGCTCTGTGGGGATTCTGAGGCATGCATCTAGCAATAAGAACTTGTGAGAGTACTCTACTAAAAGCATGTGAACAAATCATAATGGTTCCGATACAACCTCAGGTCAGAAAACAAAAGAGCCCACCATAGTCTCTCTACCTGGAGGACAAGGTCCCTGAGTGTATAACTGTCTTTAGTTGCAACAAGTACTCTCTTAAAAAAATGGATTCATTATTTTATTTATTTACATCCTAAATGTTGTCTCCCAGGTCCCCCTTCACACAGTTCATCTCCCATCCCCATCCCCTTTGCCTCTGAGAGGGTACCCTCCCCAGTCAATCTCCTTCCCTGAGGCCCACTCTCTCCCACCGAGGCCAGACAAGGAAGCCCTCTGCTACACATGTGCCTGGGGCACATATATACTCCTGCTAGCCTGTATATGAACTTTGGTGGGTGGCTTAGTCTCAGAGACCTCCCAGGGGTCCAGGTTAGTTGACACTGTTCTTTTTATGGGACTGCTATCCCCTTCAGTTCCTTCAATCCTTCCCCTAACTCTTCCATAGGGGTCCCTGACCTCAGCCCAATGGTTGGTTGTAAGTATCTACATCTGTCTCAGTCAGCAGCTGGCAGAACCTCTCAGAGGACAGCCATACTAGGCTCCTGTCTACAAGCACAAGATAGCATCAGTAATAGTTTCAGGGTTCAGTGTCTACCCATGAAATGGATCCCAAGTTGGGCTGCTCACTGGTCGGCCTCAATCGAAGACTGATTACAGAAAATGTGGTTCCTTTACATAATGGAATACTCTTCAGCTATTTAGAAAACAAGGATACTGTGAATTTTGCATGGATGAAACTGGAAAATATCGTTGTGAATGAAATAATCCAGACTCAATACATACATGCTATGTACTCACTGACAAGTGGACATTAGCCAAAAAGTGCAGAATACCCATGATATATCTCACAGACCTCAAGAAGTTAAACAAGAAAGAAGACTCAAGTGAGAATGCTTCAATCCCACATAGAAAGAAGAACAAAATAATTACTGGAGGCAGGAGAGAGAGAGACCTAGGTGGAAGAGAGGAGAGTTAAGGAAAAAGGAGGCAGGATCAGGTATGGGGTGACAGAAGAGAAACCCAGAGGGTCAGGAGAATGAATTGAAATATGCAGCTGCCAGGGATGGGGAATGGGGGAAACCTCTAGAAAGTTCCAGAGACGTGGGATGTGGTAGGCTCCTAGGACTCAATGTGGGTAGCCTTAGCTGAAATGCCCAACGGTGTGGAGATGGAACTTGAAGAGACCACCTCCAGTAGTTAGACAGGGCCCCCAGTGGACAGATAGGGACAACAACCCACCTATAAAATTTTTGACCCAAAATTGTTTCTGTCTAAAGAAATGCAGGAGCAACACGTGCTCTTAACTGATGAGCCATCTCTAGCTCCTCCAGTCTCATTTTAAATTTGGCTTCTGGGCTGTAGTTATACTGGCTGTCTCAGTTGTGGGAGAGGGGAGATGTTTTCTGGTGGCAGGGTAGACAGAGAGGATAGCTCTAGCCAGTTCTCCACAGATTTATGCATGATGTTTAAAAATATGGTCCCAACTTGCTGTCATCTCCATGTCCTGGTGCCATGAATCTGTGTCTCTTTGGATGATGCTTGGGTCTTCTTGTTTTCTGCTCTATTACATAAGATTCAAAATCTCTCTTATGTATTCAACAGGTTTATAGATATTTTTTTCTGTTCTGTCATGCTCTCCATTTCTCATTGTTCAGATGGGTTTATAGTATGTTTATTCCTTGCTTATTATTTCTTTCCAGGAATGGAGCAAAGGGATCTTTTCAAACTATCCCATGTGAGTGAGAACTTAGACTCTTAACCTGTGGCACATTTAGAGTTATGACCTGTATTTTAAAGTTACTCTTACCAGTATTCAGAGACTTTGTTTTTGTTTAATTTGTTCATTCCTGTTAAATGGTTGCTATTTGTTTGCCTTGAATGAAAGAAAAAATGTATAAAAATCCTCATATTTATTATATACTTATTAAAATTTACTTAACCACTGGGGAGATAGCAAGTAAATAAATACTTGCTATACAAGTGAGAGGACCAGAGATCAGTTCCCCATAATCCACAAAGAGCTGGGGGAATGTTTGTAATCTTCGTGATCCTAAGGGGAGATAGTGCATGCCTCAGCTAACATAAAGAAAACTCTGTCTCATACAAGATGGAAGGTAAGAACTGACCCTGAGATTTTCCTCTGACTTCAATACATCTGTGCCCGCCCTCACATAAATGAACACACACACACACACACACACACACACACACACTCACACTCACATGCACATATATATGTATGTCTGTATATACATAAGTTAAAAATAAGCCAAAGTTGAGACTGGAAAGAAAAGGGAACATAAGCCATATCAAGTAAAAATGAACTTTCTCCGGTGCTTTGTGAGCACTGAAATGTATTTTGAGCCTTCTTCCTTTGTCATGTTTTTGGCATTTCACGAGTGTAGCAGACCAACACCAGCATATGGCCTTCCTCTGATTTTCCATTTTTTCTCTGACTTAAACATTGTGGAGACTTGCCATATTACTAACCACTGGTGGAATAAAGTAGTTGACATTGCAACTGATTTAAATCAAATCTGATATTTCAAAGATATGAATCATGTTTTGACAGGGTTACCACAATCCTCAGGAGACATTATCTAATCAATGGGATGGAGGTATTTGTTTACAAAGTCGTCTTTACTCATCAATAAAGACTTTTCATGATTAGTGTTGGCTTTCTTTCATTATAATAACTTAGTTCAGAGAAGAAAAACTTGTTTTCCTCTCTATACCCCACCACAAATAGACAGTAAATTAAGTAAAACCCAAATAAAGGCAAGCAGGTCTTCACTAGTGGGGCTAATAATCTAAATATTCCAAGATAACACAAAAATATTAAAGTGAATAAGCAAAAAAATAAAATTAAAAAAAAATGAAAAAAAAAAAAAAAAAAATTTTAGGAAAATATTTCCTTTCCATGTCAAAGGAAGTCTATGTATCCTTTCTAGAAGATATATTTTTGTTTCAGCTCACTCATAAGATATAACAGAGTCCCAAATTTTAGGTCATTTAATGAAAACATCTATACCTCCCTGTTTATTTTGCTGGACATTTTTAAATGCCTATGTTATTTAAAAATAACTAGAGTATCTTGATAGCACCATTAACTATCCTCTGCTTCCTTTTGTTCTTCTGAACTTTGGAGAGAGTATAGTATGAACAATTTTGAACACATGCTAGAGTAATATACAGTTGAATAAACCATGCAAAGACCTTCAACAATAATGTACACTTGAGGCAAACCATCAGCACGTATTCAGGTCTTGATTCCAACATTTTACTGTTTCCTGGAGCCACTGGCTTTGGCCTCCTCACTGTTCAAAAAGCTTGTGGGAGTGACAGCACAGGCTTTCAGGAGGGGGAAGCATCAAGCATAGGGTCACTCCTTTGTAAGGACATATTAAATGGATTCTATTAAGTATAACCATAACCATAGCCGTCCATTATTATTACAAAGAGATTTTATTTGTTTTCCAAATACAATCTGTTGTATTAGGGTCAAAAACAATTTTACATCTGAATTTCTGATGTTAGAATTCCCTGATATAATATTTTTCAGAAATGAGTTTAGAAACAAATAGACTATTTGGTGAGAAATACTAGAATATTATTCCTATTATTATAAAGCGAAATATAACCAAGTTTCCAAATATGTTGGTGTTTTAAATTTTGTAGCCAAAGGAAGATTCAGATCAATTTCCATATCAAACAAGTAGCAAAACATGATTTCTGATTCTAAAACCATGAATTTCACAGATTTTCCTCTAAACCTATTACAACTTAAACATTGAAAAATGCTACACTTGGGTTGAAATGGAAACTAAACTCAGTATTTCTGTTGTTAAAACTTATTAATTTAATAGCAATTGCTACACAGAATAATGAGTAATATCACTGCCATATTCATATTTCCAAAATTAGAATGCTTTTTTTTTTCAAATATTGGAACTTTGATTTTTAAATTTCAAATCAATAGAATTTAGCTTTTAACATTTTTCACAATTTCCAAGGCTAAAGCAAACTCTCAAACTAGAAATTTTGTCAATGATAAGAACAGACTGAAGAATATCACTGTAGATTAACTTACACTAAAAGTTATCTTAGGAGCCCTATTTAGTTATTTTTCTGTTTATTTTTGATCTCATGTTTAAGCTCTCAGAGCTCTAACTACTATGTCCGATTTCCTTAAATTTACAGCCATATTCTTGATTGATTTTATCAACACACCTAGGTGCTTGGGTGCTAAGCTGAGCACTTTCTTCTTCCACAAATTCTGTTTTCGGTCACCTCTCGGCCTGCACTTTGCTTTGCAAGAATCTTCAAGTTCTCTCTCCATCTTACCTGCCTATATCTTAGTTTTTACAGAAGGCCAGAGAGCAAGGACTTGGAGACAGCTGTCCTTGCCACATGCTCTTATAAAACTCTCTACAAGTGTATTCCGTGTGTCCTCGGAGAAACAGCTCTACTATAAGAAAACTCTCTCCAAGTGTATGCCATGTGTGCTGTAGAAAATTCATTCCTTCACAGCATACACCCACATCCTTCCTTGTTAGAGATGAGCAGTGTGGTGCCTGGCCTTAGATTTGTACTCACCTGCTCCATGATGCACTTTGCACTTGGCACCAGTGACATCACCAGGCTTTAAATGCATTCTGACTAATAGCTCCCTGCAAACCACACACAAACAAAAACTTTCCGCTCCCCCTTCATCATTGATGAGGTAATGTAATTTGGGTTAACCAAGCAAGTATTTCATTGTGTGTGTGAGACAGATTTAATCGTTGCTTTATTGCATCTATGGATAGGTGGAGTTTACAAAAATGGAAACAATGAAATGCAAATGCATTCTATCCTTTTGCTCTAAGTAAATGTCTGAGGCCCTGATGTAGCTGCAAAGCCTTTTATAGATTTTCTTGCCCACTGTAGACGTAAGGCCACTAGTGTGCTCTATAGGAAGGTGATATTTGGTGCTGTATGGGAAAACCATTTCTCGTACTGCTGCAAGCAGTACAAGTTCAGTGATATTACCTTAGCCTCGGTCTAAGTAAAGTCATTTGCTTGTACTTGGAAACCTCTTAGTCACTCCCAATGATCCTTGCCCCTAATATCCTTCTACATATGTAATACTTTTTCTATACCAGACTGGATTCTGTGAATCATTTTTTTTAAATGTATAACAGAATATCATTGTCTTATCATTCTTGATACTGAATCATCAAATGACCATTTGGTCATTTGCCTTTCTGGGCCCTCTTGTAGCTCACCCACTCCCTTAGGCAATTTGGGGTCATGCTGCAGACAGCTTTTGGGACAGAGCGTCTCTAGTGTACATGGCAGTGGGTCTTTCAGTCCTAGTCTGTCCTTGCTGATTGCAGCCCAGGCACATGGAAAGACCCCAATCCAAGGAGAGACTTGTAGTTAAATACACATACTTAAGCCAGGATCTGGTTCTTGATTCAGAAAATGTGAGATTGTAAATGTTTGTTGTCTCAAATCCAAATGTTGAGGTTGAAAGCGATTGACTAATATAGTTTTTTCAAGCCTTCATGCTTTGTATTGATTGACATCATTTAAACATACAGATAAATGACTGAACGAATTCTTGCTTTACCTCTTCCCACTTTGAGGATGCCTCTGTCCCCTGTTCTCTACCTCTGTACTCATGAACCCTTTGAAAAGGCTTCCTAAAACTGGAACCCTAGCTAGTGCCTTCTCGTTATTGCCCTGGTGCTTTATATCTACTGTTACTTGGCCATCTGATGCTACCTGGTAAATGCCCGATAGACACGATGACATAGAATTAGCTTTGATGCTAATTTTATTCTATGTGCTAGTTCCCACCAAAGATGTGTTTAAAGATGACACCTACTCTCATTATGGAAAAGAAACCCCTCCAAACTCTACCCCTGTGAAGGCAGCAGGTGACTTGTTTATTTATTTATTTTTACCTCAGGAGAGCTTTCCTACCAAACCAAACTTCAAATTGACAATCCATATACAGCGATGGTAATTCACTGCTAATAAAATACACGATAACTGAGAATATGGGGCAAACAAACACAGGCACAGTTAAAGTCACCAGCTCTTCTGCACGTGAAAAATGCCTGCTGGAAATTTTTCCCCTCAATCCCCACTGACAATAAAAGGAAAGGCCTGAATGCGGAAATGTACTGTAATGGCTTGTAAACTAACCTCCAAATTGCACAGAGTCAAGCCTTCCAGTTTCTATTGGGCCGACTGGCTGGCTATTACCAAGCTTTAATGGGTGCAGGTGCAGCTGTTTCTTAACATGCTGGTTTTCGAATAATCCCCTTCTCTCTGGCTGTTACCACTGCAATCCCATCTGCTTGCCTGCCCTCATCAGCTCACTCACTGAGCTCTGTAGACAAACTCAGCTTTCTAAGAGAAAGGACAAGAATTCCCAACCTTACCACAGTCATATAAATGAGTGAGTCTGCATTAAGTTCAGTGGCTGCAGTTTTCTGGGTTAGTCTGTGGTCAGGTTGAGTTTTCTCACTGCTTTTATTCTTCATTGCTTTTTATTATGTCACAGTTATGAGAAATGAGATCTGCTCACTCCGTAAGTCTTAGATTCTAGAATAATCTCCTAGCTGTTAAGTTTTTAAGTTACCATTTTATCTGCTTATGGCAAGATATAGACCGACCTGCTATATGTCTAAAACATTCCTAAATTTCAGTCCTCCTAGGCCAGTTCTCCTTAAAATGCTGTGCAGAGATTTCTCTGAGTTGAAAAAATACAATTGTGTATTTTGAATGTGGACACCCTAAGCAGGAAAAGGACCAATCTGATTGGAAATGTTCCAGAGAGGGTGGAATATTTGAAGGAAATGATTTAGTTTCATGGTTTTTCTTAGTAAATCTTACTGTTTACTTGGAGACAAGCCATAGGTACTCTGGGAGTTGGCTTTGAGGATCATATCCCTTCAGCTATGGGATGTTGCCCACTGTTTTCAGGTGCACAGGAAGACTAGATTTCCATCTTGCTTTAACCTTTATCCCTCAGGTTTAAAAAAAAGCCTTCACTTTTGGCTGCAAATACAGCCAGCCCTGGCACCCACCGGTCAGGGAGAAACTCACCTGAGCGTCTCTTCCGTGGGAACCACAGAGGAACACTTCTGATTGCACACACTTCAGTTCCTACCACTCTGGTTGAAATTAGAGAAACAGAGAAGAAATTGTCCCAAATGGTTCTAAAGTTTCTTTGCTTTGCACTAGACAAACCCCTCCTTGACCTTCAAGGTCAATCTCCTGCAGGAAGGTCTTCCTCTATACTCTTTCTGGGTCCTCACATTTGCTGGGCTGTTTTCTACTTCAGTTTTCTATGGCTCATGACTTGGCGTTCATTACTCTGCAATCCTGTGTTGGAAGTACATGAGACTCAACAGATGTTGGTTAGGTAAGCCAATAGCAGTGCTACATATATTATCATCAACTGAAGCCTTGAAATAAAATTTACTGTTGATTTTTGACTTCTGATGAAAGTGCTTTGCATGGCTTACCACCACATCTAGAAATATACATATAAATCAATATAAGTACACTGCCACTCAAAATGGAACTAGAGTTGTTTATCATCTCAAGGTGGCTATAAGTTTGAAAGATTATTGAATATATTTTATATATTAATTTCAGATCTATCTATATGTATATAGCTATCATTACAATATTTGGTTATATATCTACCATATTGAACCAAAACTAAAAACCCATAAATTTGTTTATGACTTAAAAACTTTTATTGATCTATTAGACTATCTTTTAATGTATAGCTAATATTAGCACATACCTAATAGCTTCTGCTAACATAGGACATGAAACAATAGATTCAAAGAGGGAGTTCTTCTAGAGAAAGTAAGCAGTGCCTAATAAAAATTATTACATTTAATCACATATTCATACAGGAGTGGTTACTGGTTATACTCTACTACTAGCTCATAGGATAATACAAAGCAATTTTTGAAATGATAGTTACAATCTAGGATGGAGATAGAAGTAGGTTTTTGTTAGGTGATCAGTGAAGACCTTTTATTAGATGAACGATAATCAAAAGATAAATTGTTTTTCTTATCAATGATGTCATTTCAAAGATTATAAAGCTTCACATATGAGGAAGATCAGTTCTGCATGTAAACCAGAAAAGATCAAAAGTTAAATGTTGTTCTTAATTTAACTTAATGTGTGAGCCTCAAAGCCCTGTGTTTGAAAGCTGAAGGTAATGGTAATTTACCTTAGAAACATCCAATATTACATCCTATAGAAAATGCCACTCAAGTTGGAAACTTATTCTTGTAAGAAAAAAATAATACAGATTGTAGGCAATGTTGTTTCCAAGTAAGAGGTTAAATACGGTAGGAAATTCAGAAAATTGACATAATAGTTTACTTGGTTGCTCTAAACACTTACATATATTATAAATGGAACTTAATACTCATTGTTGTGTTTATAAAAAGATAAAGAGAGTGGGGATATGTTCTATGGAAATGTAATCAGGTATGGGTGAGGGGGTTGCCTCAACAGGCCCATGGTGAGGCATCCCTCCCGCTTGAGGGACCAGCCACATGATGGTAATAGTGTAGAATAGAGTTTATTCAGGGCATGGGGAGGAGAGTTAAGAGGGTAGAGGGAGGGAGGAGGGAGAAAGAAGACAGAAGAGAGAAGAGAAGTAGAGGAGTAGAAGCCAGCCATGAACATGTAGAGAGAGAGGGGGGAAGGGAATGGGGAGAGATGGGGGAAGGGAAAGAAAGAACAAGAGAAAGCAAGAGAGCAAGAGAGCAAGGAGGGGGCAAGCAGGCCCTTTTATAGTGAGTCAGGCATACCTGGCTGTTGCCAGGTAGCTGTGGGGCGGAGCTTAGACGGAATGCTAAAACTCATCTTACATGTTATTTCAAGTCACACATATATATTTATACAGAAAACATATACTTAAATTACACAAGGATGTGCTGTTTGCATAGAAAGGTTTCAGCCATCTTCTAAGGATTATTTGGTTTTGTGGTAGTCTGAGGTAGATGGGCTAATAACAAACAGCAGAATGCTACTTCTATTTCGAGTGAGTGGTCTGGTTTAAGTAGTCCTGATTTCTTAAGTTCAAGAAGCTGGTTACATTTTCAAACAAGGATTCCACCCCACCCCATTCCTCAGCAAATATACTTGAAGGAACACAACACCCTTAAAAGTAATCGAAGCTATTGTGTTCTCATTTGGGAGCATTTGGAATAAAAACACACAATTAAAAGGTGCGTATTAGTTTTGGAAGGCACAAGTCTAGAGAGACCATAGGATTTTCATTTCCTGTTCATAAAGGAAGTCTTACTTTTGGTAGTTGCTCTTGATTGGATTGAGACATCTGGAAGATGAAGAAAGCGTGCTTTGTTTGTCTGGGAGGATGCTCTCAAAGAAGATTTGACCACGAGGGCTTTGACCTAATGGATAGTTTAATCCCTTTCCAGTTACAGAAATTTAGTGACTTAGAAGGTGATTAAACGGTAGAAGGTGGAGCCCAGTAAGAAAGTGAACAACTGTGGGCAAGTGTTTGAAGATTTGTCTTAGTTGTTTCCTTCTGTTTACTCCTTTGGGCTTCCTGGATGCCCTGAGGTAAACATCTGTCCTCAGCCACATCCTTCCTCCCTGACATCTCTGCCTTGCCCCAGGCCTGAAAGCCACAGATACAGTTGACTGATGGGAACTTCTGATGCCACTGTGTAAATAAACCACCTCCCTGCGTGCTTTTCGCAGATATTTTGTAACAATGATGAAAACTTTTTCAAACATAAATATTTGCCTGAAAGTCTCATTTATAATTTAAAAATCACTCTCTTTGCATTTAAGCTTGTGGATACGGCTGACTTCAATAAGGTAATGCTGTCACCAGCATTCTCAAGTGAAGCCCATTGTACCATTTTGAGCCTATAACTATTAGAAATCCACCCATTAATTCTGTAACATGGCCAGTAGAGGGGATCTTACTTCATGGCAGCCAGGAAGCAAAGGGAAGTAATCTCACAGGAGCTTGTCCTTTTCTTCTGATCCCCTCTGGCTCCTACAGCCACAGCCAGAGTACATCTTTATACCTTAGTTAGTACTCTCCAGAAACACTCTCACAGACATGCATTCTGATACCTGCTTTACTAATCTAACAAGTTTATCATTTTACTATGATGTGGTTATCACAGACTAGTTTTTTGCTATTCCAAGTAAATGTCTTGAAGTATGGGCACTCACGCAGAGACCCCGCAGGTATAGTTTCTGAAGCTGCTATGATGAGCAGTCTCACAGCAAATGCCCTGAGCCTCTGCCTCTATACTGCGTTTTCAGCCTCTCTTGCACCACATTCCTGGAACCTTTGGTGTAGGAGTTTTATTGTGGTTTATCAGTCAGGACTGTGCTCCACAACTCTGAGCTTTTTTAGTTGTGGTTTTCTGTAATGGTCTGTCTTTTCAAAAGAAATTTCTTTGATGAAGGGTGAAGATTACACTTGTCTGTGGGTATAAAAACGAATGTTTAGAGTGTAGAGATTATGAAGACTTAGTAAGGCGGCTGTTGTAAGTTATCCTACAGGATCCCTGACTTTACCAGCCCTGGGTAGTATGCTAGGTTTACAGTACCAGGTATGAGCTCCCTCCTGTTGCTTGTATCTTAAATATAGGCATGCTAAAGTGGACTAGGCAAGACCATGGGGCCTCAACAATATGCAAAGAACTAAAGACCAGTAAGGCATTCTAAGAGTGAGAGAAGTAGTCTTTCCCAGAGAAGAGCACACCAATTGATTATCCAATACCAAATGGTCAGCCCTGATAACATACATACAAGTAGTATCATGTACATTAAGTGTCTTATACATTTGTGTGTTTGTGTTTGTGTGCGTGTGTGTGTGTGTGTGTGTGTGAGAGAGAGAGAGGTGTCAACAGTTAAGTACAAAATGAGGCCATTAAATTTAAAAGAGAACAAGGAAGGTTCATTTGGAGTTGGTTTTGGGGGGAGAAAAAGGAAGGGGTAAATGATGTAATTATATTAGTATACTCTCAAAAATAAAGAAGTAATTTCAATATTATTTAAGGGTCAGGGTATAGCTAGGTTGGAAGTGCTTGATCAGCATTCTTGAAGCCTTGGTTTTGATCCCAGACACGGATATAACTGCATGTGTGTCTGTATTTCCAGCACTGAGGAGGTGAAGACAGGAAGAGTGCAAAGTCATTCTAAGCTACTTAGTTTGAGGGCAGCCACAGTAGATCAAGAAAGAACTAATGAGATAGTGAGACAGTGAGGGAGGGAGAGAGAGGGTACAGGAGGGAGAAAAGGAAGGAGGAAGAGAGGGAGTATGGAAGGGAGAAAGGAAGGGATGGAGGAAAGGAAAAAGGGAGGGAGGAAGAAATAGAGGCAGAGAGAGAGAATATTATTTAGCTGCATGGTGGTATTTAAGACTGAGTAGAATGGAAATCTATAAAATATGACTTAATTTGCCACGTGTCAGAAACTATAAAAGCAATTGTATCCAAGGGCCTTTCATGCCAGCGTGTATAACACAAGTGGTCTTTTTCATCATTTATAGTAAATATGATTATTGCCAGATTGTCAATATGGTCTCAGTCTGTTCCTAGGAAAATTTGGCTCAGTCTGTTTGCAACTCTTTACAGATGTGAGTTTTCCACAAAGACCCTATCATTTTGACTTTACTATAAACTGAAGATTAGATAATTTCGTTTATCTGTACAAGTGTACAATACCATTATTTACATGAGTCATTTTAGAAGGATTAAGGGAGATAAAAAGAAAGGTAGAGAGTTGAGGAAGAAATTTGTTCAACATAACCTTGTAAGAAAACTTAAATTTGTAAAAGAAAAATTAAATAAATAAAAACCAGAGTAATGTAATTAAAATAAATTTGTGTTGTGTAAAAACTGACTTTCAGTAAAAGAATATAAACCTATTCTTGTGTCTGACCCAAGCACAGCATGGATACTAGGTAAAGGTAACTGAATTGGAGCAGGAAGCATGACTGCCCATGGCTCTATTCTACATATTACTACTCAGTTTGGAAGTCCTTCCAGTGCTTGTGCCTTGCATTGAAATCTCGGGGTATTTTTAATTCACTCAGCATACCCATGGGAAGTTTTTGAATGGTTTACAGTCAAAACTCAGCAAAGACAAAACAAAAAAATTACTATTTTACAGGTGAAGAATGATGTTTATTTAACAAGGTGGCAACATTTCTAAGAGCTTACATTCAACAAATTCAATGGATTTGGTGTCCATCCCACCTCCTCCTCCTCTCAGCTCCGAGGCTTACAGATCATTAGTCTAGTGTTACACATCAGCATGCATGGAAGCCTTTGTGAAAGAGAGAGTTTGGGAATAGTCTTGCCATGGTGATAGTGTGAACATAATGACTAGTTTTGGTAAAATGGTCAGAAGGAAACTGAAATATAACCCGAGCTAAATTTTGGTTTTAAAAAGTTACCTTCACAAAATAAAATTGCATTCATTTTTTCCCAAGTCTTCACCAGAAATAGTGTACTGTAACTTAGGACTGTGTTTGCAGGTTTTCAGTTCAGGGACCTGTAGAATGTCTTCTGTTTTACCTCTTCATTAGCACTTTTAATTTTAGAATAGAATTAGATTTACAGAAAGTGAGTTAGATTTACAGAGAATGAGTATTACAGCATTCACATACATGATGGACTCATAAATGCTATCATTATCTTCCGTTGGATGAGCTCATTTGTCAGAATTAGCCAAATTGATAAATCCTTAGTTACTAAAGTTCATACATTATTAATATTCCTTAAGTTTTTTTTCTAGGATTGCATATAAAATCCTTCCTTCCTTCTGTTGTCCTGCTTCCTCAGATTAGTCACTTTTAAGATCTGCTAGTGTTTAAGAGAACCAATCCGCTGTCCTACTCACAACTTGTCTTAGTTGAGGTTCCTCTGATTTAGCCAGGGTCTCATGTAGCGAAGGCTGATCTCAAACATCCTGTATAGTTAAGGATGACCTGAAATTTCTCATCCTCCACCCTCAGCCTTTTGATTGCTGGGATTGTAGATATTTACCGCTGTGTCTGATTTCATATAGTTCTAGAGGTACAATGAAAGGCTTAATGTACAAATAGTCAAGCACTTTCCCGCTGCGCCATTCCCAGGCCCCAGTGTGCTTCCTGAAATCATAGCTATTCTTACAATGTTAGATCGTGAATCAAACACCATTCTTAGCTCTATTCCCCAACAGATTACACTCAGGGAGCATCACAGCAGAGGATCCAGAAAGATGGAAGAGCCAAACAAGGAAGGAGTGCTCTGAAACACAAAACTCTGGGATCGAAGTGGCTGTCACACTCATGAACTCATACTGCCTGTGGTTACTGGCCTGAACAAGATCAATACAGCCAAAATGCCAGCATAGATGACAGAGTTGAATCTTTGTGCAGCCATTTTCCAGATTTCTAAACATGGGCAAACAAGCTCCCAGAACACCTTTCCGCAGAATTAAAGCCATATATCCTAATGTAGGGAATATGATAAATATTTAAATAAATTAATCAGCCTGAGTTTCAGGTGTCCTTTCTGGACATAGTAATTTATTATTAAGTAGAACACTTAAAATATTAGTAGGCTCTATGTACAAAAAAAATGGAGGCACAAAATTGATTCTAACACATATCTGTTTAGAATGATAGGTGTGAGATAGGCCTATCTTAATTGTGAAACTACTTCATTTGAGAATACATATTATCCAAAGTGACATAACAGTTTTGCATGTGGCCTCATAGAATGGTGCCATTTCTCAGAGTAAACAGTTCATTCAGTTTTAATTTAAGTTTAACGCTTTCTTCTGTGTTGTCGTCATTAGATTAAAAGGCTAGTATCAATCAGGTACATTTAATTTTCTTCAGTTAATAGATCTGGGGTAGCTTTTGAGTGGCTGATTGCCCTCAAGCAATTTCAGATTAAAGTCACATCCCGAGTCCATCAATAGTTAATTGTTTAATGAAAATGCTTTAATACTGGAACAGACAGCTGTTTTCACAAACTTGTATTCAAGCAGATAGTGAAAATGGAAGACATTATGCAGTTTTATTGTAATGCATTTTAAGTTTCCCAGTGAAGAATCACCTAATCAAGACCACTCAAACTTGCACACACAAAACCAAGCCAGAGTCTAGGAAAGGGCTTTCTGAATCTGATAAGCTAGATAAGAGTGAGAGATCATGATAATCAGGACTGTCTTTTTATCCATGACTTTAAAGAAACTAGAATAGGTTCAATGGAAATCGGGCTCTGAGCCCAAGCTGAATTAGGCAAGGAGCCTAAAGGAAATTGAATGTTCTCTGTGTCTCCTTTCTGCTTTCGATTTAATTTGGTTTTGGAAGAAGTATCTGTTTGTGAGACAATCTCAAGTTTATCTGAAGCAGGTGGATAATGCTTTTAAGTTTTCTGAAATGGAAAACCAAAGAAGAGTAGAGAGAAAGGCGATGCTACCACCGGTAAATGCTAGATGGGCCATGGCCTGTGGAACCAGAGCTGTGGGGAAGAAGATGTGAATTCCCCAAGACAGCTGGACATTGAGTTGCTTGTATTTACGCATAACGTACCCCATGTGTCCTGCTCTATTATAACAATTGTAATAATCTTAAAAAGGAATTTGCATACTCTGATTTGTTCAATTTTCCTTCCTTCCTCTCTCCCTCCCTCCCTTCCTTCCTTATGTTCAGTAAATTTACCAAGATAGAAAGAAAGCCTGTTGCGTTAAACTCAACCTTAGTATTTTAAAAAACAATGCACTAGGATAGTGATCTACAAATTCAAATGATAGCAATATTTTTGGATGGATGGAGAAGAAATAATTGAGTGTAACAAATAAGAATAAAAATGTGTTTTCCAAAAGTATATTGAAATCGTTTGTGCATGGCAGTTGTGACTAAATGCCTCCTAAGCATTTTCTAAGAAAAGTCAGGAAATCTTAGAGTTAAAGGGAACTTTAAAGTTTAGTGAACACATTTATTTTATGTGTACATTACAAACTTCCTTTGTGACTCCAATTTTTTTGATGCATTTAAATGGCATTACAGTAGAGAGGTGTTTTCTTGTTAAATAAGAGCACAAAACAGTCATAACTAGTGCTAGACACCAAAGGACATGGTGAGCTCAAAGTAAGAATTGAAGTTGCCATTTATTTTTAATGGGAAGGATCTTGTAAATCAAATAAGATTAAAAAATCCTGTGGCATTTTGTGTGAAAGTGTCTCCCGTGGGCTCATATCTGCTTAGTTCCCAGCTGATGAAGTATTGGAAAGGGTTAGAAAGTGTGACCTTATTGCACAAATTGTGTTACCAGGAATGGGCTTTAAGGTTTCAAAAACCTTGCCAAGACCAGTCTCTCTCTGTTTCTGTCTCTGTCTGTTTCTGTCTCTGTCTGTCTCTGTCTCTGTCTGTTTCTGTCTCTGTCTGTCTCTGTCTCTCTGTCTCTCTGTCTCTCTGTCTTTCTGTCTCTCTGTCTCTCTGTCTCTCTCTCCACAGCAACAAAACAGTAACTAAGACAGAAATCAAAACTAACAAAGAAGTAATGCACTGAATATGCAAAGAAAATTAGTAATAAAAACAATATTTCTTACATTCTAATCAGTATATTATATGATTACAGGATAAATTGTATAGTGATCTGCATTAAGAATATGAACGAGTATAAACCAAAAGCTTGAAATCAAAAGAAAAAGAAGTCTTTATGACTAGAGTCCTGGACTCTAGCAATGCTTGTTGGTTAGAATTAAGTTTATTTGGAACAAGTCATTGTTACATGTGTCATTTATGAGCTGGCTATGCTTTCTCTACATATAATATTATTATGCAAATTAATCAAATCTAACTGAAGCTCCAAATCAAAGTGCAAAGGCAGCTGTAAGTCCCGGGCAGCACCTGTGCCTGTGCCGTGTAGTACCTCTGCCTTTGTTAAAGGGGTATACTCTTCCAACCTGATGCATCTCGTCTTGGCACTAAACCTGAATCCATATCTCTGTTAATAACTTAATAATTACATCAAATCAGCCTCATTCATGGTCCTGTTTGTCACTTTGTGAGAATAAAGCACATTTATATTTGTTACATTTAAAGCTCCCAGTATAAATGCTTTGCCTAAACATATTTTATCAAGATGGAATTATATATAGGAGACAGATAAATATATGTATTAAAGGAGCTCTACATATTTCATTTATTAGAATCAAATTTTCTTTTATTTCAGACTATCGTGTCTAGAGAGTGATGCATATGTACATTCTCCATAAAATTAATCATTGAGAATAGAAATAAAAGCCCTTTGTTTATAATAAATCTACTACTGAGGGATGACTCTTACTGATTTGTCACCCTTGGTTTGCCCCGATGCATGCATCTGAGAAAAATCCCTGGACCCTAGCTGTTATTCTAAAACAACACTTACTAAATAGAATATGATTTAAACACCCATCAACTTTCTTTAGCAAGGAGCAGCCATGTGTTAAGGAAAAGGAAGGGCTTAAATTGTCAGTGCTGACGCTGTGGAGTGCCTTTCTATTGTAGAGTCTATCCAGTTGGTCTCACCGGTCATTGATAGTTTAATGGAAGTGCTTTCATAGTCCAAAGAGAGTAGCTACATATTTACCACAATGGCTGGCTAATAAAGATTTGTCACGTTGAATAAAATTAACTTGCCTATCATTGGCTACTAGGATTTGTCAAAGTCAATCTCACAAGCAAAATCTATAGCAATGGTGTTCTATTCAGTGACTTTCAATGCCTTTAGGACTGTAAAATTTGTATTCCGTTGAGTTTTCACACACCTCATGTGACCTGGTCCTTGCCAGAGTTCCAGCTTCATCTTCTATGGCTCTCCTGCATGAACAACAGTCTTCCCTTCTTGATTATGAATTCCATGGGAACATAATGGCTTCCTTCTATGCTTCTGCATTTACAGGAGACTATCTTTGGAGAGATGGTTATTTCCACTGTTGTCTTGAAATTCAGACAAATTCATTTACATTCAATTGTCAGTCATCCTGTCTCAATGGAGCAAGCTCTCTTCTTGTCAATTTTCTGTCCAGAATCATGCCACTATCTGCCCGAGACTGGCTTTGTCACTTACTAGGCAGTATATCTTCTGATGCTTTACACATTTGTTCAGCATACATATTCATTAACTCACTGACAGAATGGACAGGAATATTTGTTTCCTTTAAATGTTTGGAATCAAGTAGGAAATGTGATGTGTCTATATATCCAACAACCAGATAAATACCATAGATTTTCCTTTGGTGTAAATTTCTTCTTAATCTGCATAATATGGTAATTTCCCTCTTTAACCCTTTCAGCAGCATTGTTTTATAGAGAGCACTTAGGTATTATATTTTATATATAATATAGTTACATACATAAAGATATATATGAGATTTTATATGTTGTTTTATAAAAGAAAGCCATTCATCTACTTATTTTTAGATTTTTTATATAATAGCAATATTGAACACTTTGTATAAAACTTTGGGATCTACAGCCTGGATTTGAATTATTTTTTTTCCCATATAATATCTGTTCAATCTACTTTATGTTTCTTTGTCTTGGTTCCCTTGAATTCATAGATAAGTAGTATCTTACTCTTCATGTCTGTTGTAAGAATTAAAAGGGAGAGTGCTGAGCACAGTAAGTGATGTTTGGTAAGCAATAACCTAATGTTTGTTATCACTAAAGTAAAACTTGGAAAGATAAGCCCTTTATTGGGAATTCAGTTTTTATTTTATATTATATTTACTATATGTTATATGCCAGTTTTTCTAATATATAAATTTTGATATTTCACACTATAAATACATGATACATCATTCAAATTGTATATAAACTGTTTTATAATGGTAAGTGTACCATACATGCAGTTCTCTTTGAAAATAAAAATAAATAAATGCAGCATTTAAAAATGCAGAACCTAGCCGAGCAGTGGTGGCGCACGCCTTTAATCCCAGCACTTGGGAGGCATAGGCAGGCGGATTTCTGAGTTCAAGGCCAGCCTGGTCTACAGAGTGAGTTACAGGATGGCCAGGGCTACACAGAGAAACCCTGTCTCAAAACAAACAAACAAACAAACAAAAAATGTAGAACCTAGTTGAAATGTCTAGACCATATATTGATGTTTGCAGTGTTTGAATGCAAAGAGGACTCACCCACTGCTGTTTGTGTCAACACTAGCATCTGTAACACTCGGACACGACTCATTACAATTACTACGTTTGCTTCTGGGAGAGTGCCATTATCAAGTTCATTAAACACATGGTGACAATGAGCACTTCGAGTAAGAACCATAAATCCTGGATAACAGGAATCCACCTGTGGCTTTATGGTCTTGAACTCCAGCCATGAGTTTTCAGCAGCAATGAAAGCTCAACCCCATATAAGATAAGGAGAACTTTGGGCCGTCAATTATATTCCTTCTTTCTAGTGTTGAAGTCTTGGACGAAGAGCGTTATTGGCAGGGCAGAGTTTTTGTTTGATTGAAGTCATATTGAAAGCTGCAGCCCATCTGTTAGTGGCCTTGCCAGTGTCTTGGTTTGATCACGGAGCAAAGACATCTGAGACAAAGTGTGCTGAGGATCATATGAAGCTCTGTGTAGCTTCCTTTCCAAAACACAGTAATAAAGCAGATTCGACTTAAAACCATGCTTCCAGCTTTGAAAATTGGGGCACCCATTATTTGTCAGCTGTTAACAGGGACCTGAGAGATGTGAAGGAGAGAAGGGAACAGGAGGCTCTCTAGGATTCATGTCAAAGAATCAGTTGTCTTTTCAATATTCTGAACTTACACAGCCCATTAATTAGAAATTTCAGCCTAATATCAATTAGTATTGATGTAAATTACTATCATAGTAAATGTAATAATTATTACTAAAATTACTAATAATTTTTACTACTAATAAATAAATTTTATATTTAGTAGATTCACAGTGAAGGCTTATTATTTAACATGGTGTGTGTTACTGTCTCTGTTCACGTGGGTGTGCATGTGTGTGTGTGTTTTAATGACAATTACAAAAGTAGGGGTTATGAACTTGAGTGGGAATTGGGGGAATGTGACAGGAATTGAAGAAGGAGAGATGGAGATGTTATAAGTATAGTCTTCATGGATACAATTCTTAATTTTATTATGTTGTTATCTCAGTAATTTTAGGTTGATACATTATTAAGATTACATGTCTATGAGTGACATGAACAAACCAGGTTATTATGAAGAGTACGTCTGTATGTTTAAATAGGAAGTATAATTGCTGCACCATACTCTACTTACTTCCCATTCAATTAAAAGTACTAACAGCTCATGATAGTACTTTTAACAGTTTATAGTGTCAGCAAAGTGATAGGATACTCACAGAGGCTTAATTTGATCAAAACTTGAGGTTGTTGGTCTCATTTTTAACCATGCCAGCAAGTTAGCAGAGATACCTAATTTTCTTTCAGTATAGTTTTACTTTGCATTTCCCTCATATCTAATGGAGAAAATCATATTTTCATATGCTTATAAACCATGTAGTTACCCTCCTTTATGAAGTTATCTTTAAGTCATTGTGTAAATGTTATCAGATTGCTTTTAGTTTAATGATTTGTGACAGTTCTTTACATCGTTTTCATTTGATCCACTTGCCAATTATACTGTATAGAATTCTGAGAACAGAGACTTCCCAAATATATCAAGTCACCCTACGGAGAACAGGTCTGAATTCTTGAGACCAACAAATACTA
Organism: Mastomys natalensis; assembly: GCA_021653895.1. Taxonomy (NCBI): domain Eukaryota; kingdom Metazoa; phylum Chordata; class Mammalia; order Rodentia; family Muridae; genus Mastomys; species Mastomys natalensis. The sequence continues at coordinate 579,715 of JAJTUV010000143.1, forward strand.
TTTTATACGGTAAAAATTTTGCACATGTGACTAAATATGTTATGATAAAGACATTATCTTGGATTATCTAGGTGGTTTTTTAATGCAACTGAGTATATCATTTGAAGAAGGAATCAGAGGAAAAGTTGGCATCTATACAAGAGATAAGGTGAGATTGAATTAGCCTGGATCAGTGCAGTTACTGAAGCAAGAAGAGGCAAAGAACACACTCTGCCCAAGGACTGTTGACTCTTGATTTTGTCCCAATGGTACTAATTTCAGACTTCTGAAATCTAAAACCTTGAAGGAACACGTTTGTGTTATTTTAGTTCACTGGGTTGGTAATAATATATTAATAGAGTAATTTATGTAAATTGCAAATGTTATATGTACTGATTTGTTATATTTTGATTCTTTTCTTGATGTCTTATGGAATAGAGGATCCCATTGTGATTGCAGTCCAGTTCATTACGATTCCTGTATACTGAGTTATGATTTTCTTGCCATGTATGTAAAGTGTTTTTCTCTGTTGCAACTTAAGAAAGGTAATCCCATTTTAAAAATATTTTACCTTTCAAATTTATATCTACGATTTCCCTAGAATCTATGTATCCATATGCCATGAGGTCTATTTATCCATTTACCATGAGGGAGGACGCTCTGGCTCAGTGGCTGTTAACTCCCGATACGAATGCCTTCTGACCAGTGTCACTTATTAAAGCAGCTGTCCTTTACCTTTACTGCTGGAATTCTAGAGGTCTTGTTTGTAAAAGAGATATTTTTCTTCTCTGTTATTGTCCTCTGTCCCATTGCTATAACTGTCCTTATGCAAACAAACAGATCTGAATTAACACGATGTCTACATTTTCAGATGTCTCCCCTTGTACTTTTCAAGATTATCAATTTTAACTGCATATAGCTATTTTAATATCATTGTATTGGTTTTCACAAAAAAAAATGAAATGGAGTTTTATTTTAGTTAACTCTACAGAAATATCTACAGACAATTGATACCTGTAAAATATTTTTTTCAATTCACAAAAGTGCCATTTCCTTCCACTTCTTTAGGATTTTATTCTTTAAATGGCATTTGAACATTTTTATTTATTTAACTCTAACCATTTCTCATCATTGATATTATAAATGCTAATTAAAAATTGTCATTTTCTTTATATAGCTGGTAAGATATAAATATAGATTTTAAAATATTGACTTACTATATATCCCAATAGATAACAAATAAACTTTTTATTGAATATAAAAATTATTTTCTGTTTTTATGCACACATTATATGATGTACTAATAAATTCCTATAATTTCTTCCCCAAGTTTATAATCTACCTCTTCTCCCCTCCTTCCTTGTCTGGCTCCGTTTTCCCTTCCTCTTTTCTCTCTACTCCTTCCATCTTGCCTTCCTTTCTTCCTCTCATTCTCCCTCCCTTTCTCTCTCCACTCCTCCTTCCATCCTGCCCACCTTTCCTGCCTTATTGATAAGACTTTTCTAGAAGTGCTAAGATTGGATCTTTGATATTCTTCCTTATATCTGAAGGGAAGAGTGTGACATGCTACCACTGACTCTGAGATTCTTATATCTGAAGGGAAGAGTGTGACATGCTACCACTAACGCTGAGATTCTTATATCTGAAGGGAAGAGTGTGACATGCTACCACTAACGCTGAGATTCTTATATCTGAAGGGAAGAGTGTGACGTGCTACCACTAACGCTGAGATTCTTATATCTGAAGGGAAGAGTGTGACATGCTACCACTGACTCTGAGATTCTTATATCTGAAGGGAAGAGTGTGACGTGCTACCACTGACTCTGAGATTCTTATATCTGAAGGGAAGAGTGTGACATGCTACCACTGACTCTGAGATTCTTATATCTGAAGGGAAGAGTGTGACATGCTACCACTAACTCTGAGATTCTTATATCTGAAGGGAAGAGTGTGACATGCTACCACTAACTCTGAGATTTCCTTATATTATTTTGTTGGTGCCATTTAACAGAGTAAGAATATTTCCTTATCATTCTTGATTTTGATGAGAGTTTACACATGACAACGTTTCAGCACTTAGTTCTGCATGTTTTCTGACATGGTCATTTACTTTTCTCTCTGTATTTTCATGTATAAATTACATGAATTGATTATCCAAGCGCAAGAAACCTAACTAATGACACATTATCCTCCTATATATTACCACACTTATACAGTTATTTTTGAGCTATGTCCTTCAATAAGGTAGCCTTGTAATTTTCCCTTCCTGTAAAATTCTGTTAATACGCTGACATAAAGGTTATCATGGACCCATAAAACAATTTATGTCTTATTTTCTTTCTCTCTCTCTCTCTCTCTCTCTCTCTCTCTCTCTCTCTCTCTCTTCTCTTCTTCTTCTTCTTCTTCTTCTTCTTCTTCTTCTTCTTCTTCTTCTTCTTCTTCTTCTTCTTCTTCTTCTTCTTCTTCTTCTTCTTTTCTCCTTCTCCTTCTCCTTCTTCTTTGTGTATTCTGGATGTGTCTTACATGCTAACATGATGTCTTCCTTAACTGATTAAGTCTATCAATGAAGCTATCTGAGCTGGAATTATATTAAATAAAGGTGATTTATATATTCAAACAAATTTATTTGTGGACTCAAAAAAATTATATTATTATGCTAATCTATGCAGGATGTGTTGTTCTGGAATTTTTATACCTTCTGGACTTTGTTTTTATGCCATAAACTACTTGGTAATATAACTTTATGTTCTCAAATGTCTACAAAGCTCATCCCCATACTAGACATTCCATGGCTAGTAATGGCCTTACACTTTCACTTTGCAGTTTTGAAAACTGTGTCTTCAATGAGCAGTATCAAACAGAAACACCGCTATTTTAAAAATGAATGAGCTTTTAAGACTTTAAATTTGGTATTTGCCTTATTATACATCCTTTCATCTAAACTTCTGATGTTTTTCTATCCTGTAGTCTGAATGCTTAGACAACATTGAGTGTCATCATGTGTGACTAAATGTATGTACGTCAGAGTATTCAGCTAAGCATGCTTTTCCTGCATCTCACAAATGTTTTATCAATACATTCTATTTTTGACCACACCCAGGCTAGATAACCTAAATTCAATTCCCAGAACCCACATGGACTCGGACTCAGAGAGAACATGTTTACCAGAATTGTCCTCTGACATCCACCCATGACGTAGCACACACAGTCCCCAGTGTGTGCACATGTTTGTGCATTGAAGCACACATACAGAGATGAATGAAATTTGTAAGTGTGTTTTACTATGGTCCCTGTTATGATTTCTAGTTTGATATGTCAGGGAAATTTTTGAAAACAAAAAAAATTGTATACATAGGCCTAAAGTCAGCAATAGTCCTGACATATATGAATGCTAACACCAAGTCTTGGGTCTCTGTGGAAAAAACACTGAAACAGCAGGCTTTAAGCTATTGTAAACAGGCGGCTTCTGTGGAAATTAAGCCCAAGTAGTCATAGGTCTTATAAATAGGCAGCCTCAGTGGACAGTACCAACTTAGATAAGGACAAGTGAATCATAGGCAGAGCCATAGTGACCTGTCCCCTAAACCTAGACCCAGCTGATACCCTGTTCTGAAAGGTATCTGTACTCCCCCTGAACACCTATGCTCCGGTGCCATTCCCTTCCCCACATCCTGCCTTTTTGTGTTTATAACCCTGTGTAAATAAGTAAATTATGATGTGATTTAAATAAATAAATAGACTTTTAAAAAAGAAAGAAAAAAACTGTATACATGTGGAAATCAAAATTTGATTATCTCTATTGCCCAGAAGTGCTATTGTGACACTTCCTAGACAGACAAAGATCTGTTCTCTGTTGCTGTTAATTAGATTTGTTTTCTCAGTTTTATATGCATGAAACCGTTTAATATATATCCTTTCATCTGTCTAGCTGCTTTTGCTGAGAATAGTCTCTTTGATTTATCCATGGCATTATTGTGATTAGGCACTTGCCTGTGCTTATGGCTAAGGAATATTCCATTCAATGGGTGAAATCCTATTTCCCTATTCACATGCTGTCATAGTTAGGTTTCTATTGCTGCGATAAGACAAAAGCAAATTGGGAAAGAAAGGCTTACAAGACAGGATCAAAACTCCTCACTGGGGGAAATTAGGATGGGAACTTTTAAGCAGGAACCTGGAGACTGGGATTGGAGCAGATACTCTGGAGGGAAGTCGGCTTGCTCCTCATTATTTCCTCAGTGATTTCTTTTATTCCCGATGACCATCCATCCATGGATCTCTCCGCCCACCATGGGCTGGGCCCTCCCGCATCAATCATTAATCAAGAAAATGCCTCTGCAGACTTGACTACTGCGATCTGAGGTTGCCATTTTCTTAGCTGAGGTTATTCTTCCCAGTTGATTCTAACTTGTATCAAATTGAATAGATAGATAGATAGATAGATAGATAGATAGATAGATAGATAGATAGATAGGAAAAAGGAAAAGGAAATCACTGAAGTACTTTGGTGCCATTTCCTGGCATGGAAAGTTGGGAAATCAAGGTAGCTGTAGACAGCTCTTTGTTGAAAATCTGCCTTAATTTCTAATGAACCAATGCCTTTGAATAATATTACAAGATCATATATGTATATATTAAGACAAAAATAAGAAGAAAATATGAATTTTCTACTTAATTTTCATTCACTTAATGTCTTACTTTGTTAATATTTGTGGATCAAATGTTTTCTTAAACTATATTATTGTATTTAAAGAGGCCTCTTATTTTTTATACTAATGCCTATTGGCAATGGGTTTTCATGTATTTGTCTGAAAACCATAAATTTTTATTTTGCTTGAAAATGTAATTAATGCATTTTGTGATCATATCCCTCCCCTCCCCCTTTCATTCTCACCGATTCCTTCCTCCTCCCAAGCCGCTGTCCTCCTACTTTTTGGTGTATATGTAAGTGTGCCCATGTGTGCATGCATGCCTGTGTGTGCGTGTGTATGCATGCTTGTGTGTGGGTGTTTGCCTGTGTGTGTGATTATGCATGTGTGTGTGCTTGCCTATGTGTGTTTGCACATACTTGTGCATATATATGTGTCTGTGACTGAGTGTTGTGTATCTAAGTGCTTATGTGCATGTGGGTGGATGTACTTGCCTGTGTGGAGGTTTTTGCCTGTGCGAGTGATTATGCATGTGTGTGTGCTTACCTATGTGTGTTTGCACATGCTTGTGCATGTGCATGTGTATTGGAGTATGTGTGTGTCTGCGTGCTTTTGTGAATGTGAGTGTGTGTGCTTCCCTGTTTTTGTGCACATGCCTGTGCATGTGTGTGGTATCTTTGTGACTGGGTGTCTGATACCTAATTTTGGAAAATTTCCAGCCATTCTACAAAACCTTTTTCGGTCTGTTTTCATTCTCTTCTGTTAAATATCCCATGGCACATGTGCAGCACTCACTGCTTACATCAGTTGCTACTCTATACTGTTGTGTTTTTTCCTTTTGTTTCTGTGCTTCTTCTGTTCTGTCTTCTGTTTGGGATATTTCTACTGGATTGTCTTCACTGATTCTTTTCTCTGCTATGTCAAGGTTAATTGAGAGCCACTTGAAGTCACATTCCATCTAAGACCGTGCTTGCTTACTCCAATTCTAGCATTTCCTGGTTTCTTGCTCACTCCTGAAATGATCTGTCTATTCCTACTGGCTTTCTCTCTTTGCTACTAGGGTGTTTGCTGAATCGGTAGTAATACTGTAAAACCGTCTAGCACATAGCTTCAATGTAAGCATCATATCTAAATCTTGTTCAATATACAAAAGAGAAGTAAATGAATTTTGTGCCTATATATGTCGTTGCTCCAGTCCTAAAGTATGGGGAGGTTTGTTTTGTTTTGTTTTTCATTTGTGCATCATGATCTTCAGATTTCCTACCAGATTTGCCTTGCTTTTAAGACAGGGGCCGGTATTCTACAGGGTGTGATCACGCAGTTGCTCCACGCTCGGCTTTGGACTCTTCCCTTATAGCATGCCTTAATATGTCTCCCCCCGCAAAAAAACTCTTTGTTCTCACCAAAGAAAGGAAAGTCCACTGTCTCTAAAGTTTGATATCTTGTTCCAGGCAGGGGAGGGAGACTATTTTGTTGCACTAAGGGAGTCTAAGCCTTAGTCTCAGGCAGACACTTTGTCAAGGATGTGAAACTAGAACATACTCAGGAAGTCTGCTCCAGCCTTGGACTTCATTCTGGACTAGCTATGTGTTCTTTGTCCTTTTCCTGTTTGTAGCTTGTTTTCGCCTGGTCTCAAAGGACAGTAGTGCTCGTTTTTCTTCATCCTGACACTTTAAGGCTTCTACCCATTGGAAAAGTGAGAGAGAGGAAGGGTCCACCCCGGCACTTATAGCTCTTCTACAGTGGTTGCCATTCAATTTGGACTGCCCTGTTCTTTCTAAGAGACTTCCTCTAGCTTTGGATAGCATATTTTGTAAATACTTGAAGGCTGCTGAGTATGACATCCCTTTTACTGCAGTTCCAAGTGTTCTGTACTCAAAGGGTCCCTGTGCCAGACTAACTTCTGCCCTGTGCTCATAGGTAAACACCTGCCTCAGGTACATAGGTGCTGGCTCAGGTCTATCCTTAGAAATTCTTATCTTCCTTTAAAGTTCATCTTAGGTAATCAGTTTGCATCTTCAGTTCTTCTGTGAGGTCCAGAAAAGTCTGTGTGTTTATAAATCATTCAAAATGTTGTTTCTAGTATTTTTTATTTGAAGGGTGGGGGACAATGCTCTTCCTCCTACTTCCTATGTGGCAACAGATACTCATTTTCAAGTGTCATTTGCTGAGATGAAAGGAGATGTCATTGTAGCATTAAAGAGATGGGGTTTAGTAGAAGAGCAGTCTGAAGTTTTTCTAGGCCAACAATAATCAAGTTATATCAAGTCTATAATAGTACAAGATAGATAAATGAATGGTTGTCTTGTTTTCCTGTTATTTTATTCAATTATTTTATAGGGGAAAATGTAACATGACTGATTCTTCTGTCTGAGAGACATGAATAAGACAGAAAGACACAAGGGCAGATGCAAAATTGGATTGTTTTGGAATTACATCTAACAAAACAAAGGAAGTAAAACCAAAATCATGAATGAAAAGTGTTAAACTCTTTGTAGGATGTGAAAATTTACTACTTCTTTCCATTTCATCTGATTGATTTTAAAATGTTCTTCGACCTTTCCTCTATTATAAATTATGGAAAATATTTTGAGAATAAAATTAGAGGACCATAATTCATGTAGAACGAAGGCTTAAAAGACTCTACCATTCAATTATTAAGTTCTCTTTAACCATCAGGATAAACAGTAACCAATGAAAGAAGTAATTGAAGTTTCATAGAGAGTAGAAAGGCAACATAATCCAATCATTGGTGGACACTGAATTTGTCACTGCTGATGGAACAAGTCCTCTCTATCCATTGGTGGTGCAAAGGCACAGCAGAGGTTTTGTTAGATTTCTTCAGCCAGCAGAAACACACACTTAACTGACAATATTTAACTAACAAATATTGGTTTATTTTACATAAATAAATAAGATGGCCCTGACATACATTGTACAATTCCTTTTCTTTAGTGCCTTGGTATGAAGGGTTCTTTGCACTAGTGTGACCACAATACTAACCGTCTTCCATCAGAAACCTCTGAGTGCTAGAATTTGTTGACTTTGCTTTCTCCACCCTGGAGAGAATGGTTTACGGACACAAAGGGAAAGTGTGTCCAGTGTTTTGTTGGACTGTATCATTTTACATCCACACTTATTATTTCAAAGGCAATCATTATGCCTACACTTGATAGTTTAGATGCCTCTAATATAGAGATTATATGGAGTTTATAATAGCTTTCTAACAAAAAGTATTTCTGAAAGATTTTCTGTGTTTCTATTCATTTTATTTAAAAGTCTCTAATTGCTCTGTGTTTTCTCCTATGACAGAAATATGGCATGGGTTGCAACTTTCTGCAATGCCTCCCTTTGTTTATATGTATAAATACAATATTTTTTTCTGTAAGCATGAAAGTGTGTTTAAGGTGATTATGTTTTCTGTCTTTAGCCACCATCAAAAACTGAATTATCAACCAACAACTGAGATGAGTGGACAGGCTCCTCAATAACTTATATCAGAGTGATAAACGGAATCTAGTCCTTGAGCCAAGAATGGCTTTTGCATTTTCTAATGATTATGAAGCATAATATTTATTTCCTGACACATGAAAATTACCTAGCATCTCTGTCTCCATGCACATAAACAGAGTTTTACTCAATTACCACTGCTGTCCCCTGCTGTGAGTTTCCAACAGGTTGCTTACATGGTAGAGTAGCCAAGTTGATTAATTGACACAGACCTATAACCCTTCAGTGACAGAGCATTTACTATCTATTCACTTAAAGAAAAGTCTCTTGACTTCTGGAACACAAAAAGCATCTCCATCAAGGGATAGAGAGGTGACTCAGTCAATAAAAGCACATCTTGTGAGCATCTGAGCACTTCTCGTGAAAGTCTGAGTACTTCCGGTGAATGTCTAAACACTTCCTGTGAAAGTCAGAGCACATCCCTTCAAAGCCTGCGCACTTCTTGGGAAAGTCTGAAGACTGGAGTTCAGGTGCATGGAATGCACGGAAAAGCCATGCAGTAAGATAATGAGTTCTTATAACCCACGTGCTTGGGAGGCAGAGACTCAGGGGGTCCCCAGGGCAAGCTGGTGAGCTGACCTGAAATTGAGGACTACCATTTCACTGAGATACCTTGCCTAAATATATAAAATGGAGAATGATTAAGGATTTTGAACCTCCATGGGCACAAGCACACTCATACACACACACATACATGTGCACCTACAGAGAGGTAGCATCTACACCACACAATCACATTGTTTTTTAAATATGGAAAAGGTATTGCATTAAACTAACCTTGAAGATTTGTGTCTATGTGGGAAGAGGATCAAGAATTTAAGGATACCCTCCTTCACAAATCAGGCTTGAGAATAGCCTGGACTTCAAGAGACTCTGTTTACATAAATGAAGTAACCTCATCTAGGGAAATCACGATGAGTAATATTTCAATAAGGAAATATTGTGCCAGGTAGTAATGATCCAAAAGAATGCCTGTTGCTGCTTTTAGCATAGAATAGTGACATCTTAATTATAATAGATAATTTATGAAAACAGTTTATTCAACCTTTGTATTTGCATTTAGTTAATACTGATATCTCTTCCATAAGCACATAATTTAGAATTACAATACTTTGTGTGAAGCACAATTTTAAAAAGAAACTAGATTATCACAGAAAACACATTTAATCTAAATTATTTTTGATAATTATAACTCAACAAATCTAATTAAGTGTTCTTAGTAAGTTCTTTGTAGATTCTCCATAATTTCATGTAAGATAAATTAGAAGGAATTATAGAAGAAAAAAGTAAGAAAAACTCATAGGGGAAAATCAAATGGATAGATACTGTTAACTATTCCACATGTGATACTTTTGACAATATTCTTTTATTTCTTTGCTGTTGTTTTGTTATTGTTATTGCTAGACTATTCAGCAGTCTTGAACTGAAGAACCTGAAATTATTTAATGTCAGTTTTACAGAGATCTAACAAAAAGCAAAGATGATTATATGTGATCCTTATTCTGTGTAGCAGCGTGTTATGACCACTGACATGTAAGCAGCTGGCAGCAACAGTCTTTGAGCATGCGTCGGCTCGTCCCTTCTGAGTGGGTTATGCTAATAAGGTGTTGGCAGCTTACCTATTCCTGGAGACACATCACCAGCCCCTAGGCAGTTATTAACAGCTCCTTTCTGCTGCTTGGGTCCAGCTTCCCTTCCTCCTGTCAGGTCCCCCGTTCCATTCCCATTCCTATGTCAAGAGCCGTTCCTGATTAAAGCCAACGAGAAGGATCCTACCGTGTCGCGTCTTACTGCGGGTCAAGGCGGACGCGACAATTCTGAAGTCTAGTAACATAATTGTTATGAATGTTTTCCAAAGTTCTTCACACATTCATGTCAACCTGAGTTTCATTTTATTTTTGTTGAAAACATTTTTCATTCATATATCTTAATTATATTTCCCATCTTCCATCCTCCAGATCCTCCTGCTTCCTACCACCCAACTTATGTCATGCCCGCCTTTGAAACAAACAGACAAACAAACAAGCAAAAAACCAATAAGGAAAAAAGAAGTCAATCTCCCCTCCACCTAAGATAAAATGAATTAAAAGGCCACAAAAATAGCACTGAGTTCCTCCTGTGGTGGCCAACTACTTCTGGGCATGGAGCCTGCCCTGAAGTATGGTTTGACATATATAGTGGCACTCCTAGTGAGACTCCATTGGTGAAAACTGATTTTCTTTTGCCAGCATGGATCAATTGCAAGTATCTCTTGCCTAGAGGTGGGATCCTGTATTGAAAGAAGATTTTTAGTGAGTTCAGAATGACAAGAGTTATAAGGCTCTCTAATTCAGAGACACAAATAGTTAAAATTGCAGGACCACGAGACTGCTAGCCTTGGGCCTCAGTGATTAGCTACAAAAATACAAGGCCAAAGAAACAATAGACTACTGAGCATTCCGGGAGCCCAGCCCATGATGTTTCAAAGCCAAGACGACCAGGAACAAAGGGCTGTTCCCATGAAGTTAATCCGTCCCACTCTACCCTGGACCTGCTTACCCAAGTTTGAAATAGCCAATCATATACAACTATGCCAAAGCCCCCTCCCCGCCTCCCCAATCCCTTTGTATAAAAACTCTATGCTTTTGGGGGTCAGGGTCGACTCCTCTATCTCCTGCGTGAGATATGTGTCGATCCAGAGCTCCGTTATAAACTGCCTATTTCATGTGATTACATCAAGATGGTCACTTGTGTGTTCTTGGGTGCGCTCCCCTGGGACTTGAGTGAGGGACTCCTTTGGGGGGACCTTTCAGTATCAGATTCCCTCTCTTAAGAAATCACTGACTTTGACTTTGAAATGTAACCTTTTTAGTTTCATTTAACAAACATGATATGAAGTAATATGAGTCCTGAGCAGCAGCTATGACCACCGTGACAGTCAGAGTGTGAGCAGAAACACTGAACTGCATGTTTCTGTAAGATCTGTGAGCAATGCATTGATGACAGAGAAGGCCTTTCATCTGTAGGAGCTGGGGAGTGGGAGGTCTGGAAGAAAACCTGGGCACAGAGCCAGTAAGTAAGACTAATGTAGGGCACACAGGGGTTCTGCATCTCTTCTCCCACCATGTCTCCTCATCATGGCTACTGCTTATTTTCTAGTTTGCAAACTTGGTGCAGGTTTCTCTTATCTCTAACTTAAACTAGGAAATGAATGTGGAAGTGAACTCTAAGAACCGTTGTTTTATCTCAGCCAAGTAGATAAGTGTATAACTAATGTATTTCTATTTTAAAATGTCTGCATGTTCATTCTCTTCTCTACACACAAGTGAGTTCACACTGCTTTTCAGCCTTCTTGCTCACTGTAGGACACCAACCTAAACAAGACTGTCCTTTCTCCTCAAAGTTCAAACAATTCCAGGAACCAAAATATAGGCAACATTTTAATTCTTAAAAGTACAAGTAAAATACAAGTGAATTAGAAAGAACCCAGGAAGCCATTGTGAGCAACAAGACATCTAAGCTAATAACTGATAAATTGGTGAACATGATCTTGGGAAAGAAAAAAAAAAAAAAAACAGAAAAGTAGAGCCGTGGCTTTCATGTCCAGAGTGTAGGGACAGAACGGTGTAGGAAAGAAACTGGAAACAGGTCAGCGTGAGTAGAATCCTGAGTCCCCAGAGGAATGAGAATCCATTGATAAACAGTCTTTAAAAAGTGGTTGTGAATATGCAAGTTTTCTTCTTTCCATGCTTCAAATACAGTTTGATAGCATTTTACTCCTCTGCAAGTTGCCATGTTTAGAGCTTCGTCTGATCTTAGGGGTTGATTTCATAGGTATTATTGTCTCACAGCAGATGTTTTGGAAATAATTAAGTCTGACAAAAACTGCATCTTATTTAAAATTTTCCATTTCAATGTGTCTAAAAGTATAATATAAACAAGAACATATGTTTAACTAAACTTTTTTTTTTTCTTTCCCATATCCATTTAGCAATGTCTTTTTCTTCTGGGTGGTCACCGTTGCAGTATTTGTTTTTAAACAAAAGAAAATATAGGAGGACTCTACTGTAAACTAAGATACAATGGAATTTTGCTTACAGTTTAATTCTAAAGAAACCTCAGTCATGCATACTTCCTGTGACTATTATTAACAAAGCAAATCTGTGAGTCTAATAGTAAACTGAACTCTTAAAATCTGAAATGTTGATAAGTTTGTATGAAAATGAGAACATGAATACACTTTACCTGAGGATCAAATGCCCAAGCTAGAAACATTAAAATTGCTATCCATCAAGTACATGAGGACAAAATGCAAACGAAAAAAGCAAATGCTTTCTGCTATGGCTGCAATAATCAAGTGCAAAAAAAGAAAATAGTTCTACTGGATATAAAATAATTCAATTTTCTTTACAGATTGCTATGACATCATTATCTTATTCTTTTTTGAAATTCTCTGTGTGTGTATGTATGTGTGCTTTTGTGTATGTGTGTGGTGTGGATGTGTGTGTGTTAAATATATGTGTGAAAGCTGTCTATATATTATGGTAAGCATATGTAGGTCAGAGACCAGTTTTGTCTTGGGAGTCAGTTCTCTTCTTCTACCTTGTGACAGAGCCTCTGTGTTTTCGTATTGCATATTCCAGGCTATCTCCACTTCCTATCATATTGTAAGAGTTCTAGGTTATAGATGATGCCACCACATTCAGCTTTGTAAGTGGCTTCCTGAGATCCAACTCAGATGGTCAGACCTGTGCCACCGTAATATACTCTCTGAACCATCATGCATCCTTGTATTGTGTAACTCCCGGATTTAAGAATCTTTAGTAGAACTATTTTGTTCCAGATATGATCCATGTTACTTTCCTACTTGTCTGAGCTAATGTCATGTAAGTCATTCTCTATCAAAATAGAGTTTTTCTCTCAATAGTTAAGGATATCATTGTCCTTTATACCACTTTTTCTAATACCTTAATATTAGTCTTGGAAATTTAACAACTAATGCACAAATTCCCTGTAGGTTACAATATTATTTCTGGGTATGGATGATTTGTTTTCCTTGGATATGAAAAATCTGTGTGTGCTTCATATTTACAACTAAGAGAATTTTCACAGGTAAGGGCCACAAGACCATTGTTGCTATGGGCACCCACTTTCTCCCCTCTGAAAGAGTGACTCATCTGTAAACAAAGGATAATAACACTAAACTTCTAAGCAAAGCTCTTAAAATCTTCAGAAGTCTTCATAGATGTTCCCAGGAATTTGCACAGAAGGGTGCTATTAATAGATATTTACTTGCATCTGCTTACTCTCTTCATTATAAATGGATTGTTCTATAAACAATAAGTTAGATATTGTTCAACAAAATGTGTGTTGGGTAGAGACAGTAGAAATATGAAAAGACAAATCTACTAGGAAGATGCTATATTTGTAAATAACACACATTTGATTTTGGATAAAGTGTGCAAGCTATTGGATTGCTCCATATTACATAAAAATGTAAAGACAAATCATGTTTAGAGCACAGAAATAGATTTATTTTTAATCATACCTAATTGTGTTGATTTGCCTAAGGGTATTTAACATTAACCATCACAAGATACACAGAACATTTAAAGTATTGCATTAGCATGACATGCTAAGTGGGATTTTTTCTGATAATTCACTTGAGTTCAATACATATTATGTATTGTATTATTGCTACTCTGGAGCAGATACTTGGTTAGATTCTGAGACCAACAGTCTTCAAGACCCATATAAAAACAGAAAATAAAAATGTGTTCAATTTTAGAAGAAAACAGTAATGCAATCCACCTGTGAAATAGCATGCCTTAAATAGAACTCCAAACAGCATCTGTTGTGGTAGCCGAGAGATCAGACCACTCATTCTGCCAGCCATGTTGTAAGCAGAGCTTGTGAGAAGGAAGCTTTTGGATTTGATATGCCAGGCACAGTAATTCTCTCCAAAGAACAGCAGGACATAGCAGATTCCCTTGGAGTTTGTGAGATCCCAGTATAGTGTGTTGAAAGGAAAATTAAAGTTCATATACTTATCTTGAAAATACTGTTACACAATAATAATTAAGAAGAGGTCATGAGTTTTAGAGGAAGTGGAAGAAACACAGGAGAAGATGGATGGAGGGCAGGTAGAAATTATGCATATCAGCACACTCATAGAGTTGTTTAAAAACAACAAAAAATAGTTGACAAAAAGGTCATTAACCAGCTTCCTGGTCCAGCTACTTTCGATATTATCTACAGCTTAATCGGCTATAAAGCAGAAGTGACTTGTATCTTTCTTAAAAAAAAAAAAAAAAAAAAGCAGGGGAGGAGGACAATTTTATTAATTACCTACTACTTCAAGCTTGGCAAGTATTATGTCATTTGATACATATATCCCAGTATAAGCATAATTATCCTTGTGTGTTTGCTGATAGAGAAACTGAGAGATAGAAAGCTGTTGCTAGACTTTTACTAAAGGTGTCAGGGCTCATCGGTGGCCTCATTCATTTTCCTGATGAATAACACAGTAGCATACACAGTGTCTTACAGTTCCTCTTTATTTATCTAACCATTCTCTAGGCTGGAGTCCAGATGTGAAGGAGCCCAGCTGCTCTCCCAAAACCCAGGGCCTCTTCCAAACTGAGACCAAGGTGTTGAGCAAGCCAAGGCTTGTGATCTTCCAGTTATAAAAAGTTGATATGTACAGAGCATGCTCTGACTAAGCTCTCAGTGCCCCCTGAAAATTGTCAACTAGGGACAACTGTTACCAACTAGAGACTACCCACACTTGGTTGTTGACTGACCCCCAAACACAATTCATTTCATAGTATTTTCCTTTTTTTCCAACTTTGAAAAGCTGATCTCCATCTTCCAAACTCCTCTGTTAGTTGCTAAGCTATAATACAGTATTATAGAACACTGAGTGACCATCCCACCATTTTTCATGACCCTTAGCTTCCTCACATTTCCAGGGTCTTTGCATAGTGAATAGGAGATTGAATAAGACATCTATCCCAGGGGACCGAAATCTTGAAGGCCTTGTCTTACTGTGGTCTTCCCTTCCTGTGCAAGATATACTCCTCCTTGTCTCGAAGTCCACAGAAGTCTTGCTGGTTCCAGCCTCAGCTGTAGCTCACAATCTCATCATCTAAATCAAGTACAGATGTACATCCTTATATATAATTTATTCACATAATTCCTGAGGCAAAATTCTTTTCTGCGGATGTGTAAAAATTAGAGACAAATTTCTATCCCACAGTACCCCCAACATAAAATATTTATGCAAGCATAAGTCTACATTAGAGCATTCTGGTTCCTCAAAATGGGAATGAAAGATGAAAAGAGGTCTCTAATTCAAAGCATGTCTGCATCCCATCTAGGCGAATGGGAGCATCTCAATTTGTTTGTAAGGGTTGAGATGAAATCTCTAAGGCTATGTTTCTCTCAGTGTCTTTCCAAGTCACCCTTGCTTTAATGAAATGTATTACCACCTTTGCAGCTGAGATTTTAATTAGTCTGTTTCCTGCCTACTGTTTAAAATAAAAAAATTTATTTGTTCTCTTTTACTTTAATGTCTCTGAGATCCTTGCACATACTAGCTTAGTACTCTACACACTAAGTTCTGTCACCATGGCTTAACTTGATCTTGATTGCCTTCTAATGTTTTTGTATTAAAAGGACTGCACCTTGGAATGGTGCTAACGGAAAGCGGTAAAGTGTTTTAAGTGATGGTGACTGGAGAGATCCTCTAAGTCATTTGAGGCTTATGTCCTTAAAGTTCTTGGGCAGTCTGGTCTATTTCCTTTCACTTGTGTCGAGATATAGAGTAAGCCACTTGCATATAGGTTCCAAAACAAGAGCACCAACTAACCATAGACTGAAAACTTTAACATGTGAGTCAAAATAAATTCCTCATTTTATGAATTGATCTTCTTGAAAATTTTTTGGAGTGACAGAAAGACTGACTGAGTGTCAATAAATTGGACTGGTTTTTTTTTTTTTTTAAGTTGACAGTGTTTTTCTATGATGTGGTCTACTCAAGGCCTCCATGGACCCTCTGTGAGTATCCAACAGTATTCACTCTGTCAGACAAAAGTCACATATAGAAATCATGTCTTCATTATTCCTTTATATTTGGGTCCTCTTCCTAGAGATCTACTGGTTCGAGAAGATTGTACAATTCTTATTCATTTGAAACTGCCTTCATGACTCTTCATTGTAAGCAGCAAACAACCAATCTATTCAGCACCATTGGCATTTATTTCTACTCAGAAAGGAAACCTTCACTGTCCACCAAAGTCTATCAATTAGAAGTTCTGCTTTCCCCATGACTGTAGTAGACTATTTTGTTAAGCTTTCTGCCATACTCTACATAGTGGTAGCCCACATGTATTTTTAAAAACAGATATGGTAAATAAACTTCCATTGCAGTTGTTATGAGGTACTCCCCAACAGGACTCCAATGCCTGTGGGCCAGCGAAGAGCAGGGAGATGAACCACTCTAGAGACAGTTCCAGGGAAAAATCATCTGCTGTATTACATGTGAACAACTACTTATATAGTGGAAGCCTATTAACTGAGATTGGTTAGCACATTACCTAGAATTGGACAATGATGCTCATACCACATGTCTCTCTGGGGGAAAAACACAAGAAGTACATCGTGCAGACACACCAGAAGCCCAGATACAGCTACTCAAGCTACTTCAGAATTCAGTGTTGTGACATCTAGGAATACTCAGAAGTATAATTTGTCATGCTTCTTACTTAAGTCATAGTATGCCAAGTAAGCTGAACACCATGCATGCCTGCATTTTTCCTACGCATCTTTCTCCTAAATGAGAAAGAATTAAAGGAAATGGAACCTTTGGTGGTTTGAATAGGGAAGGCCTTATAGGATACAAAAATAAAGAATGTAGAATTTTTCTCTGCAATTAAGGGGAGCCACTGAGGCCAAGACTATGGCAGGAGGTCCCTGAATGGAGGCTCTGAAAGGCCATTATGTGCAGGTGTGAAAGTGAAACCTGGGTTGCACTGGAGCCCTGCCCTCAAGAAGTTATAGGAGCCAGAGCCATGGATGTCTGCTAGGGAAACATGTGACTAGGAAATGGAAACAGCCCCAAGAGAGAGAAGTATGTTGCAGTTAGCAAAGCTTGAAGTGAAGAGCTATCTAAGCCCCTTAACATTGGGCGAGGAGGTTCAGTATTTGGAGTTTGCCCTGTTGAAGTGGAGTAGTGTTGTTTGGTTGTTTGGTTGATTGGTTGATTGGTTAGTTTGGTTGGTTGGTTTTGTTCGTGCTTTAGTCCAGTATTTCCTCAGTATGACCCTGTTGCTCTCTTTTGAAATGGTAATGCATATTTTCGACATTGTGTATTGGGAGTATGTATTTTGCATTTTGATATTACAGGGAGTTATAATTGAACTTTCCCCTTAAGTCTCAGAAAAGATTTTGGACTTTTACACTGTGTTGAGACTGTGTAGGATTTTGCAAGTTGAACTAAATAACTTAGCATTATGATATGGGTGTAAGCTTATGGGGTGCAAGCCATGGACTGTGGTGGTTTGAATGTGAATCAGCCTCATAGGCTTATATGTTTGAATGCTTAGACCCCAGTTCTTGTTCGAGGGTTGAGATGTAAGCTGCCAGCTACATTGCATATAGCAATGGCTTTAACCCTCTGGAATTGTGAGTCCCAAATTAAATACTTTCTTTTATAAATTTCCTTAGTTTTATCATAGCAATGGAAGAGTAAGACACTAAGTTAACAATAGCCTCAAAAAATTATGTCTTGGGATACCTCTACCCAAGCAATTGGAAAGATGTTATTTATTTCCAAACACCATCTCCTGCATTGACCATCCTTTCAATTAAGCAAAAAATCTAATTCAGAGAAAATCACTCTTTTGCTTAGAAATATAGATATTGATATAGAAATGTTTTAGATACATAAACATTACTTACACTAGGACTGCTTATTTAGTATTATTTTTTTCTCAGAATCAATTCAGGAAAATAAAATTGTTATTATGTTTGTAAACAAGAAAAACTAGGTGGTCATAGTCCTAGGCACCTTCTTAGCTCAGGTCTTCACTTAGAATTCTAGTCAAGTAATAATAAATCATAAAGTACCATTGGCTTCAATAATAGATTTTCTCACGCACTGAGTGACAGGCTGATAACAAGCATCTGATATGGGGCCTTATGATATTGTGTTGTACGTGTACCCCTTTATGTGATTGTTCACACATCATAAGCACATTCTCTCTGGCGTGTGCCTGAAGGTGGCTTCTCCAGCACAGTCCATAATCTAGCACACAAAGAAAAAGGAAGAACCTGGAAGGAATGGATATTTCTCTTCAAGAAAATACCTGGTAGTTGTGAAGGAAGTTCTTCCTGTGTCCGTTTTCTTTTTGTATAGACTCCTTAACTGTCCCAAGGTGCAATTTAGTCTGAGCTTCACACTAGACTGAAGGGGCTTCATGTTCTTATTCCTCGCTCAGTCCTCAAATCATGGATATTCAAATGCTACTGATCATATCATTTTATATCTCTCAGAAAGTTCATTTATTCTGTGGTTAAGTCACTACACTCTACAAAACTGAGAGCACTCTTGGCTGACTCCATCTGTGGGATGTGAAATGAAATCCACACATGGTCAGATAATTACAGAAAGTGTCTTAGAATTTCCCTTCCTGTCAAGAGAAGCAGTGTGCCCCCTGCCTGTGAACTACTCAGAAACTTTCATTGAGAAATAAAGCGTTTGCTGAACAAAAACAACTTAAAATGTTTATTATTGTAGAATTAAAAAGGGAAATAGAGTGCAGAGGACCATTAACACTCACGGCCACATATTTTATAATTATTACCCAATGTTTCATTGGCTAATGCTCTGATGGGTAAATCTTACTTATCATTTCTGGCTAATCAGAGGAATGTGAATAAAAATGCAGAAATATCTCACAGGATATGAAAATATGAAGTTTTTATTGGAATGCAGCAAAGTAACACTTTTAAAATACCAGGCAAGGATGAGAACTCAGCGGATGTTCTCTGCTTTGCAAAGTATATGATAAACTTCAGTGAAACATGGATAAATGTGACAAAAATGGATCAAGGTCCAGAAAAACAGTGTATTGGAAATGAAGAAAAGGAAATGTGACCTATCATGTAGGATATGGGAATGTAACAGTATGTCAATGGAGAGTGTTATTTTGTTTAACACTGATTCAAGCTGTAGTCCCATTGCACAGAACACATTCAATGTGCTAATAGAAGGGGGATGATTTTCAAATCATTAAACTGAAACCTCTGATACCACTGGAATTACATGCCTTCATAAATACCTGAGAAATTGCTGTTTTCTGTGTTATTGACATTGGTGTGATTGTGGTGATTTAACCAGGGAACAAACAAACTTTCTGAGAGATACAAAATAATATGATCAAGTATCACTTGATTATCCATGATTTGAGGACTGACGGAGGAGTAAGTACGTGAAGGTCATTCAATCTAGTGTGAAGCTCAGACTAAATTAATTGTGATAGACTCAGAGGTAAGGTATCTAGAACGTGAGGCTACTGATGTGAACCAGACAAAGGATGATCTCTGATCAGTTTCCTGAAATTGAGAGCACTCTTGGCTCATTCCACCTGTAGGGTGTGGACTGAAATCCACACATGGCCGGATAATTAAAAAATGTGACCTAGAATTTCCCTTAATGTCATGATCAGAAGTATGCCTTCTGCCTGTGAACCACTGTGAAACTTTTCATTCAACAGAAATGATCATTTCTACTGACTTTGTTGGTGAATAATTTTCCTAAAAAATATAGAAATGCATATAATGATAATACAGTATCCATTCATCATAGTCTTACTAGATTTTTAAATAAGAATCATACAGAAATAGTGGCTGTTCTCTGTAATATTTCAGATAATCACCTTCAGTAAGTATTTAGAATATTTAAATAATGAAATTTGGGGTAGAATATTTTGTCAACTGATAATTTAATTGAGCATATTTGAATAATTGTTTAGGACTTGAGTTCTTAGTTCAAAAGTTAGCTTTTAAAAATATGTTCTGGGTATGGAACTCAGGTCTTAGTGCTTGGACACTGACTGAGCTACTCAGTCTCTCTCTCTCACACACATAAACACATGTGTGATTTCTA